>CM067213.1:6819951-7434117 GCA_034190965.1 Prunus campanulata
ACATCTTCAATTACATTCTAAAAAACTTCCCAAATTATACATTAACAAAACCCGAGTGAATTTCATTGATAAGAAAGAAAACACACACCTAAGTGTTGGTAACTTAATAGCACAACTTTCAGAAATAAGTAAAAACTTTCTAGAGAGTAACATGTATAACTTTATAAATTACACATCAATTGCAAAAATATATATATATATATTTCTAGATCACTAAATCAAAATTTGGAAATAGTCTTATAATTAAATCACAAGAAAAAAGTAGTGGACAAGAAGAAGGAAAACAGGAGAAAGAAAAAGATAAAAAAACAGAAAGAGAAGTGAGCACGCAAGATGAGCAGACAAAGTCACACGTTTTGGCTCTTGGTTGGAGAGAGAAGAAGGCTGTTGTGGGATAAAATCGGATTGGGGATAGGATATAGGCTGGGCTATTATTTTTATATTTATTTTTCAAAAGAAGCTGGGCTGGGCTATATAGGCTAAGGAAGGTTTACAAGAATTTGGGGTCGGGCTTAAGCCCTACCTAGACAGAGTTGGGCTCGTGCCTGTACTCGACACGTAATATGATTATACCACTGTGTCAATGCGTTCGTACGACACTCTAAGAGCAAGTCCACCCCAAAAGGCTAAGGCAAGGCAAGGGCTGCCACTATTCACATGAATAGTGGCAGCCTTGCCTTTTTTTGTTCCACCCCAAAAGGCTAGGGCAATGGCAAGAATCCACCCCAAAAGGATAGGGCAAGGGCAAGAAAAAAAAAAGATTATGCAACAAAATATTAAAAAAATGTGGTATTTTTTTAAAAAAAGAATCCACCCCAATTTGGTATTTTTTTCGCTCGGTGACGTCAATGCCTTCGGACTGCAGCCCAAGCAGGATTTGTCCGTGGGCTTGCCAGGGTTGGTGGGCCCCACTGCTTGCTCAGGCTCCTTCTATCGCACTGGAGGCCTGCTTGGCTGGCCTGGGGGGCCTTTTGCCCGGTTTTGAAGCAGGGGTGGACATGCTCTAAGGTTTGAACTCAGCTTATTTGTTTTTTCCTTGATACGACAAATATCGTCTATAAAATTCAAACTCAAGAGCTTCCGAAATAAAACAAAAATAGTGTATCACTAGATAAAATGATCATAAACAAACCATGGTGGAGCTAGTTTGCCTTCACAATTCTCTTAGAGCATTTCCTCCCATTTGTCATGACAAAAGGAAAGGGGGAAGCAAGGGCTGTTACTATTCACATAAATAGTGCCTGTCATAACAATTTTTTTGTTGGTTTTCCACCCATTGCCATGGCAACCACTATTCACATGTGTTCAGGCCCAA
Organism: Prunus campanulata; assembly: GCA_034190965.1. NCBI lineage: Eukaryota > Viridiplantae > Streptophyta > Magnoliopsida > Rosales > Rosaceae > Prunus > Prunus campanulata. The sequence goes on from CM067213.1 coordinate 6,821,267, forward strand.
AAAATCCAAGGCTGGGCCCAAATATATTTTTAGCCCAACAAGACACCTAACTTGCAAAAAAAACCCAACTTGGATACGCAAGAGTTCGTCACATGAGCTTGCACACGTGCCACGCCAAGCAAATAAGCAACATGCCACGCTACAAGTTTAAGTGGGCCCAAGCCACGCGAATGCCTGGGGCTTGCTAAGCGAGTTGTGGTATGGATGATTACGAGTATTCTCGAGGCCCATTGATAGTCCAAGGAGTGAAAGTTTTGGGCTGCTTGGGAGCACCAAAAATCAAGCCCATTCCTTGAGCCCAAACATATGGGTAAACATGAGAGAGAAAACCCAATAGCCCATCACCTTAAGAAAAGGCCCACAACACTTGAAAATCCCACATCAGCCAAAACTTCCAGCTGCTGGAAACAAAACAGCCTAGTGTCTTATATCCAACATCGTGGAAATATCCAGCATCTTTGTTAAAACCAGATCGAAGCCAAACCACCAAAACCAAGGAAACCCATGTGCTGATGGAATCACCTTTTGACCGGCACCCTTACCCATTCTTTCCTCTACAAGCTTTGGTGAGAAAACAAGAAGGAAAAGTGAGTGGTGCCTCACCCATATGGGGAAGTCCAGCTGCCTAAGGACCTTGGAACCCCAAAAAGCTGCGTACCTATGGGTTTAGGCTAGGGAAGTTTCACCAAACAAGATTAAATGGAAGAAAGTGAAGAAAAAGAGGAGGGAGGCTTGACAAAATTAAGGTTTCCAGCGCCTATAAAAGAAGACACTTTCTACCCAGCAAAACAACTCACCTTGGTTGCTGCAAGCCTCCTAGCAACTATGGAACTCATCGAGGGCAAGCATCCCCTCTGGAACCCTTCAATTACATGCTCTCTTCTTCCATCTTCTTCCTCTATTTCCCATAAACCACGTCCAAAGAGCAAGCATCATCTCTCATCTCTAAAGTCCAGCAATTTCGTGCCCTATTCCTCCATCTCCTCTCATTTTCTCCTCTGGCCAGCTATTCCAGAGCTTGATAGAGCTTTCGTCAAGCTGCCAGAAAATTACTTAAGCCACCCATTGTTCTTCCCGCATCTGTCTCTCTGTCTCTCTCTTCAACAAATGCTCTCGAAATTCCTTCTCCCCTTACTTCAAGCCTTTGTTTCTCATAGGAAACCCAAGCCTTCTCTCTCTCATGCTAAACTCACGAATGCTCAGCTCTCATGCCACAAGCTTCTCATGCCAAGCCATAACATTTATCTGCAAGCAATTGTATTTTTGGTTGGTGAAGATGACCAGGCTACTTCCTAAGGCTCCGTTACCCTTCCGAAGCATTCTTGGGGTCTGATTCTTGAACTCAGACACAAGGGGCAATTCCAGCCATTTGCTCTTTACAGCAGCCCAGGCCCACTCGTCAAGCTGCTGGAACGAAAAAGCCCTTACAACATGAGATATGAGGAGAGGAATTTGTATAGAGTTTTGGAGTGAGAGGTGAAGAATATGACTAGGTATTTATAACAAAAAAAAAAATCTGAATTTTTTTTTTTTTCAAATTTTTTGTTATTTAAATTGGATACTGACATCACAATGACGTCAGCATTAGGTCAGCTTGCCTAGGTAGCAGTGCAAGTCTTGCCTTTGGATTTGCCCAAGTTAGTGGAGCCCAGCTCTTTACCTGGCAAGAATTGGGTGTTGGAAACACATACGAGGGCCTGGGGGACCTCTAGCCCGAGCTGGGGCTTCCCGGTGGAAATACTCTTGTATATATACATATGTATATATATATATATATATATATATTAAAAAATGAAGAAAAAAAACCTTTTAATTTATCTGGATACAAGTTTGGGCTTGGCCCAATTGATGTGAACTATTTATCTTGGGCTTTGAAGGTAGCAAACAGAAGTAACAAAATCAACATGAATGTGAGGGCAAGTGAGGGAAGTTGGGTTTTAAATAAAGAAAGTATGGAATTTGTTGAAAGGGATCTGAGATGTTTCCCTTTCACCCAACCGAGTTGGGGAAAAAGCCTAAAACCAGAGTCAGAGCAACAACTGAGGTTAAATGGAGACTCACTCACTCAATCACACACAGCCTTTCTTTTTTAACCTCTCTCTTTCCCCTTCACACCAATCCCTATACTAAATGCACCTTTCACTTTGCACACTCTACTCATGTTTTTATTTATTTATTTTTTACTGTGGTAAATGATATATGAGTCATTTCCTACCACAAAAAAAAGTTGTAGCTTTTTCAGAGAAAATGCAGAGCGTAGGGTCAGGGGGCTCAGAGGGGGAGATTTTATAGGGGAGGATCAACCCTCAATTTTATACAAATATATATAAATGTCATGTTTTGATGCTTTGATGTGTCATTTCAGGATTTTTTTTTGTAAAATTCCAAGGTTACCCTTCTGTAGCTGCTGCTGTACTTGTCTCATCAAAAACCCACCCCTCTGCTCTCTCTGCACTGCAAAACTGCTACTACTCTAGCAAAAACGACAAGGAAATCAGCGACTTTCTGCAACAGTGATTCTTCAAGTCGTATCTCACCTCTACAGTAAAAAAAATTAATTAACCCAATCTTCAACAGGATAAAAAAGGCCTCATTTGAATTATCATTACTTGGAAAGTGACAGAAGAAAGGAATCACATACTCATTCAATTCTCTGAATGTGCGAAGAACAAACTTAATTATTATAAGGGTATAGTATTGTTCGGTCTCAAATTATACCGCGGTATTTTGAAATATTAGAAAGTTTGAAGTTTTTTTTTATATTTTTATACAAGCGATATTGGGAAAGAAGAGAATCGAACACAGAATCTCGGGTGCACAATTATATGTTCCTAACCACTTAAGTTACAAACCACTTATAGAAAATTTACAATTAGAATGACTTTCAAATCATGTCGTGATTTTCCAATAACTTTATAAAGTAAGGGAGTGATTGTTGCCCTAAAGTAGGAGCATTGATCAATATTGCCGGGAAGATCCATGTGATATGGGACCATCATCAGAGGTACATTCTCACACCTTTAAAACCTAATCAAGTCCTGTTTTCTAAAATTCCTTCAAGCGCTAGCTCTTGGTTTTCCAAGTTCAACTATTTTATTATTATTATTATTATTTGGTGTCACTTTCAATCTTATTGTAGTTTTTAGCATATAGTTTTTGGTGTATTATTAATATTATAACCCATTAACGGAAGCCCCTAAAATTTATCCAAGTCAACAAGCAGTAAACAAAAAGACTTTGGCACTATATTTAATTCTCATTTTTGTATAAAGACAAGAGAAGAATTACGGCCCAGAGACAATGCAATGCAAGACAAAAATGATCAATTGTTTTGCTTGGTTTTTCATTTGCCACAAATATATATTGTATAATGTAGAAATAATGAGGAGGAGGCAGAGGGGAATCTCATCAGTGATGAGGATGAGGGGAGGAGAGGAGGGGTTGGCGGTGGCAGGGGGTGGGGGAGAGATTAAGAAAAAGAATGTGAGATGGGCAAGTGGTGGTCTGGTAGGGTTTTTTTCTCACTGGCGCTGTCAACCCCAAAATAAAAGACCCAGAAAAGAGTAAAAAGACAGACACACTGAGAGAGAGAGAGAGGGGCATTTTTTTTATTTTTTTTATAAATTGGGAAAATAGGGGAAAAAAATAAAAGGGACGTAACGTATCACTGACAACTGAGGGGGGGCTTCTGAGCAGGATCAGAAGGTCGCGTCTCAATCAGACTCGTCTCCTTGTGCCGTGAAACCCGGACTACAGTCCCCCCCACCACACCTCGTCTGGGGCCCACCCCATTCTAATGATGGCTTTTTTCTCTCTTGTCTCCTTTTTGATCCCCTGCTGCGCCTGCACCTCTGCACCGCTGCCCTGCTCTCCTACTCTATAATCTACACTGTTGACCATAGGATCATAGGAGGTCTTTGTTTTAGCAGAGCGATGGAGATGGATGATATGAATGGGGTGCTGAATAAGACGGTGCGAGCTTACCTAGAGGAACCCAAGCAACCCCTTGTCTCTTCTGTGACCATCCTGACGTAATGGAATTGGAATTCATTCATTCTCATCTTTTCCTCTTTTCTTCAACCGACGGTCAGATCTCACAGCATGCATGGGGGTTCCATGCTCATAATTGTACCCTTACTATCATACAAAATAATAACAAATAATGAAAAATTATTGTGTGTGGCGTTACTAATTCAAGCATTACAATTTGACCCATTACAACTTTACGCTTAATTTTGTTGAAAGGTCTTGTCTTGTTTAATGGTCGGGCTTATATTGGATAGAAGTTGTGTCGAAACCAATTGTTATGAGTTTCATTTTTCTATGTGAAATTTGTAAGACATAATATTTTGGACTGCTATCTAATTTCGCAAATTTAGTCTCAACATATTAAACAACGGTCATGATTCTTGCACACATTAAACAATTAAACATGTTGTTAAGTGGCTTAGACGAGACACATGCTTTGTTGGAGGAATGTTTAATTGAAGAAGTACAGTCTCAACACACCAAATAAAGGGATAGCCTAAACTAAAAGTGATGAGGGTTTCTCACGTAGATGGTACCAAGATGCCACGAAAGTTCGAATCTAAGATCACTTATCTGCTAGTCACAACTATTTACCGCTGGACGAGACCTTGCTGACTAACAATCAATACTCTTATAATTTTAAACAAAATAGTCCAACCCATCAAATGTGACCTAAAGGTGCTTAAACGAGACACGTGCAATGATATGGCCCGCAACCCAATAATGTGAAAAATGCGGTTTCCTATCCTCCATAGTACGCTTGCCACCCTCCCTGACGCAGGTGGCATCAAAGGTGAATGAATCACCCGAATCATGAAACACGGGTAAGGCCCACGTACCTAATGCCCGACCCATGTGCCCAAAGACCTCACTGCGTCTTGTTAGCTGTATATTATGATAATAATTGCACGTAATCGTAGTAGCTTTGCTTACTCCCGCGAAACACTGATGAAATATTATGAGCCACCCAACGACCCCAAATGACACAAAGGAGGAGATATAAGCGCTGAAATCGAGCGTACGCGTCTCTCTCTCTCTCTCTCTCTAGCAAAAGCTTGCAGCTTTTTTAGTTTTCATTTTGATTTTTATGCTTTTACGTTTTTATGTGTGTGAGTTTTGAATTGTCGTCGAGTCGCTGAGGCAGGGCCACGGTGGGTGAAGATGACACACAACACAGTACTGGAGCAGTAGAGTAGACCTTAGCTTTTCTTTTCTTGTTTGTTTCATTTATTTTTTATTTTGTTTTGTGGTTTGATGATATTGCAAATTCCCCTTAAAACGACGTCATCGACTGGGCTGGGGTCTGCGTTTGCCTCCTTAGCCCTCCATTCGCGTGCCCTCCTTTTACGCTCTCTGTCAGATCTCTCTCCTCTCTCTCTCTCTCTCTTCACATAAGTCTAGTCTCTTCTGTCCTTTTTTTTTTCTGTCTCTCTCTCTAGCCTGGGATTTTTTCTCCCTCTAGGTTTGTTTTGGAGTTTGAGTCTCCACCCTTTTTCATTCTCTCTCTCTTTAGCAAAAACAAAATTTTATCTTTCTCTGTTTCCTCATCCCAACAACAGTCTTATTATTATTATTATTATTAGCAGTTTGGTTGGAGGAGATGCGTCGAAGGCCAAGCTTGGTTCTTTGGTGCAGTTAAGCGGACATGTAAGCTCTCTCTCTCTCTCTTAATTTCCGCATTTCATCTCATTATGCAAAGCATTGAAAGATAAAAAGAGAAAAAGTTTCCAACTTGTAAACGAGTACCTGCTTCCTGTCATTGATTGTTTGAAAAAGTTTCTAGTTTTTCTTTTACTCTGCAATTTGCTTTGTTGGGTTATGGGGATGTCCTTTTGGTTCGTAAGTTTTTTTTTTCTTTTCAAAACAAGTTTCTTGGGGTTGGTCTTAGTTTTATCTGCAACCTTATTCTCTGTTTTATTTTTAAAATGATGCAAAAAGTTAGTGATAGAGTGATTTAGCAACAATGCTTTGCATAGTTGGTGATGGCTATTTCTGTATTGTCTCATTTCTCAAAGTAATTGTTGTACTTTTGTTTGGTGAATGAATTTGATGGTCTGGATGAAGTAGGTGTGGGGTAGTTCTCACAGATAATTTTTTAAGAAACACAGAGAAGAAAACAAATTTCTCTCCTGTGGAAAATATCTCATCACAACCCCAGTCCCCAACCCAGTCAGCAGGACAATTTCCAGCGCCATGTACTGGGATAAATCATAAAATCAGTGGGGGTTTTTTCACTCAGTTTTGTTTTTCTTCAGTGGTTGATTATTTTGGTTCTCAATTTTGGCTTTTTGGGTTTTGCATCTAATATAGTGTTGGGATATTTAGTTGAATATTGGAGCATATTTTCGAAATTTTAGTAATTTGTCAGTTTTTGTTATTGTTCATTGTTAGTGTTAGTGTGTTCATTTGTCACCTTCTTTTGTAATCAAATTTGGGTACCTTTATCTAATTTCTTTACCTGTTGTTTATTGTTTAAAGTTAAAATTTTGAACCTTAATTGTCATAAAGATATCTTATAGTTCACTATATAATTAACATCAGTATGTTATACTGAGTATATATGTACTATGAATAAGGAGTATATAAGTGTAGGTTTCGTTAAATAGTAATACCTATTAATTATTAATTACTAATTACCAAAAGACAATAAATAATGAATGTGCAAATTTTTTAATTATCCATCATTTTACAAATATGAAATATATCCTGTTCTTATAGTTTGTTAGTGCCCTGTTTCTGTCTACGATTTACTAAGTTAATAAGGAAAGGGATTCTTACTAGGAGTTGTTCTGTTCTGCTTTCTGTACTTGGCTGTTAGCAATTGAAGTGAAAAGAGGAAGGCATTGAGCATTACAGTATTTCCTTTGTTTTCGTGTATTAAACGCATGAATGGATGATGAAATTGCTATCGTGGTTTCAAACAGAGCATTCAACTAGTTGGTCCATCCTTTATTAATTCTATCAGCTTGTTGCCTTATCAGCTTTTCTTCATAGCCTAGAGTTTAGTCCCTTTCTATCTCACTATTCAGTTCATTTTTGACATTGGTAACACATCATCATGATTCATATCACAGTAGAAGATGGAATAACATGGTGATTTCTGGATTCCAGATACATTATGAAGCGTTTCGGTTTGAAGCAATGGGCAGTTGTATTTGGTCATGGAAATGAAGGAGAGACAACGTTGGAGAGCTGAAGAGGACGCTTTGTTACGTGCGTATGTGCAGCAATATGGACCAAGGGAGTGGAACCTTGTATCACAGCGCATGAATACGCCCCTAAACAGGGATGCCAAATCTTGCTTAGAAAGGTGGAAGAATTATCTCAAGCCCGGCATCAAGAAAGGATCACTTACTGAAGAGGAGCAGCGCCTTGTCATTTGCCTTCAAGCCAAACACGGTAATAAATGGAAGAAAATTGCTGCTGAAGTCCCTGGACGTACTGCTAAGAGATTGGGTAAGTGGTGGGAAGTGTTCAAAGAGAAGCAGCAGAGAGAACAGAAAAACAATAAGACAGTTGACCCTGTTGACGAGGGTAAATACGATAGAATTCTTGAAACTTTTGCTGAGAAGCTAGTGCAGGAGCGTGCTGCCCCATCATATCTCATGGCTACTTCAAATGGGTCCTATCTTCATACTGAAACATCTTCTCCTGCGCCTACGATGCTTCCTCCTTGGCTTTCTAATTCCAATGTGACCTCCAATGTCAGGCCACCATCTCCGTCTGTTACCCTGAGTCTGTCTCCAACAGTTGCACCCTCTCCTCCAATCCCTTGGCTGCAGCCTGATAGAGGATCAGATAATAGTCTAGTTTTGGGCAATATGCCACATCATGGCTCAGTTCCTGTTTGTGGAGAGAACCTTGTAATATCTGAGTTGGTAGAGTGCTCTAGAGAGTTGGAGGAAGTGCACCGCGCTTGGGCAGCGCATAAAAAGGAAGCATCCTGGAGGTTAAGGAGAGTAGAATTGCAACTGGAATCGGAGAAGGCTTGTCGGAGGAGGGAGAAGATGGAAGAGATTGAGGCGAAGGTGAAAGCTCTAAGGGAAGAGCAGAAGGCTGCTCTGGATAGAATTGAATCAGAATACAGGGAACAATTAGCAGGGCTAAGGAGAGACGCCGAAGCAAAGGAACAGAAGTTGACTGAGCAATGGGTTGCAAAGCATTTGCGTCTCTCTAAGTTTCTTGAGCAGATGGGTGGCAGGCCAAGGCTGGCTGAGCCTAATGGCCGATGAGAGATATCTGTTATACATGGTCAGTTTAGATCGTATGAGGTCCAAATTTCGGTTTTCTGTTTTGTTTATCATTTCTCTTTCGGTCTTGTGTGCATCCTCTGATGAAATGCTGTTATAGGGTGTCTAATTACATATACTGTCTGCCTATTGGCCTGGACCGAATGACTCTAAGGTGGCATTGCATTATAATTTCAGCAGCTATATTACAATTGTATTTTAACTGTTTTCACAAAACTTATGTTTCCACATTTCAAATGGACGAGAGATATGATGCAATTCATTGTTTTAGAATTGGTTTCTGGAGAACCAATACACAAGTCCAATCCATTAGAGATGCAAAGGTTTGGGCCCAATAATTCTTCACCTTATTAGGACTCATGATATCGTGTGGTCATTCTCATTGGTGCTCCACTCATCACTCTCAGGCCTCAGCATCTGTGAGGACCCATGTTATGTCTAGGTGGTTTGGAACTGTAGCGAAGCCTGGAGTTTTCTTGTTCCCTGCATGAACAGACAATAGCACCAAATGACACATCACTTGAGGATTGTTCATCGCTTGAGGAATGTTAATGACAGTTGTTCACGCGATCCCCTAACAAGTTTCGCATACATTAACATATGGCAATCACCACCATAAATGACTAGTACTCTTCATAAACTGACCATATATAGAAAGAAGAATCCCCACTACCTTGTAATGCCTCAGTTCCTGCCTGATTTCAGTTCAATTTTAATGCACCTCTCGGTCGCCTTGAGTGATTGGAGTCGCTTTCTTGTAAGGGTCACAGAAATGAATTTCAAATCCCAATCCTTGGTTTCTAACTTAAGTTGCGTGTGGGTTAGACGATCAATGATTATGAAGTCCCTATTTTTGAGTTTTATTATTAAACTTCAAACAGGATGTAGAACAGTACTCGTATTTTTCTTGTGAAACACTTAATAAAAAGATGTATGTACTGCAAGTAGCCAAAGGCTGGACCTGGATGATCAATATGGTATCCATTAGGTTAAGTACTTGTGCTCCTAATTATAGGTGAAATTAATCACATATGGTACGATAGTCGCGCTGCTTTGGGCAATGAGGATCAAACTTTGCCTGTTACGTACGTAATTCTGCATGAAAAATAGGAATTCAACGTTCTGTGAAACGTAATTTTGTATGAGAAAATGTAATTATAGAGATCTCACTCTTACCTTAATTAGCATGTTCTCGCATACATATAACGCACACAAACGGGTATTATTGTTCAAACAAAGAAACTAATTTTGGCTGTGATGTGTGTTTGAACTGTAGAATGTGAGAGATTACAAAAGAAGAGACGCAGTCCATCTTTTCCAAATCAACCACCATCAATCGTTTAGGTTATAACCTAGCATAGCTAGACTTAATATGTGGATCTCAATTGCCTTGATGAATCCTTAAGCCTTAAAACCAAATATAATTACAAATATAATTATAACTCAAAACAATCAAATTAATAATGACAGAATTAACCTGGTCCGAGAGAGGTTCGTGGCCTTTGTTCCACAGTGGAACTTCCATCCCTTTGGCAGCATCCATATTCTGAACCATGCCGATATACGTGAACAAACCGTGAAGAGATATATTGGACTCTCACAAGATGATGCCAACCATTTGAATCTCCTTTCAGCAGTCACATTTCAAGAAAAATAACAAAATCAAAATCAAAATCAAATTTATCCCTTACAAAATAAAAAATAAGAAAAAAAAATTACCTTTGGTTTTTTCATCATCTTGTGCATGAGTCGCTTGGAGGCCCATATCGGCAAGTCGACTGATCAATATAATATAACAAAGAAATACATCTATAACTAGTGAAAATCGATGTTGGAGAGCATATATATAAACCATTAAAATTTAAGCTTCAAATAAAAAAAAGGCTTTACTATATAAGGACAAATAGGAGGACACAAAGATAAAATAGTCAAGCACTTTAAAAGAAGAACAAGCCGGTCTAGTTATTATGACCTTGTCATTCTCCGACAGTGACATTGACCATGTCATTCTTCGACAGTGACAATGGGTGCATTTTTGTTGTTAAAATGATTGATCTCTAACAGAGTTTTTTATTCACTTTTGTGCCACGGACAACCTGCCTCACAGTGACATTCAATAGGTTACTATGCAAGAGTGACATCCATGGATGTTAAATTTAAAATGAACCGTAATAACATTTTTTTTTCCTTCCACTCCAACTGGAAGAGGAAAGCTTTAATTATTTGTACTAATTAGACCATTTAAGGCTTGAAGTGAACTACTAAATCATTTATTAAATTGCACAAAATGCTGTTAGGAATTGTCCATACCCCTAAAAAAAGTCTCCAAAGCCAAAGACAACAACCAAAAAAAAAAAAAAACTGTCTGCTAAAGTTCAGGTAAATAAAAAAGTCGGCCATCTAACGGTCCTAGTTCCTCGAACAAGTTCTCATCCTCATCAACGGTTGTAGGGTCGTTTGCCTCGGCCGTCTTAAATCCTTCCTCATCTCCACCATTGGGTTCTGCTTGATCACCAGCATTCAGTCCATCAACAGGCGCCCTAGGGTTTGGTTCAGTACTGTCGACAGGAGAGTTGAGATCCGGGATTATTTTCCAATCCTGTTTTAGTCCCTCGAACAGGTTCTCATCCTCATCAACGGTTGTAGTGTCGTTTGCCTTGACCTTCCTAACTCCTTCCTCATTTCCACCATTGGGTTCTGCTTGATCACTAGCATTCAGGCCATCAGCAGGCGCCTTAGGGTTTGGTTCAGTACTTTCCACAGGAGGGTTGACGTCCTGGTTTTCTGGCTGGTCTTCCTGCTGATCAGGGCTAGGGTTCGGCTCGGCATCCACCGGATGGCTCACATCAGGGTTGTTGTTGGTATGGCCATTCAGAGGGATGAGAATTGCTTGGTTCCATTCTCTTTCAGGTTCATGTGAAACAGCAGTTGGGGGAGCAGATGGGCCTACCATAGAATTCAAAGAGAGCAAATTAACCAACAAGATATCTAATTAGTGAAAAAATGGATAGAAAATTTGTAATAACATAAACTTGTATACATGATAGCACAATGATTAGAGGATCGAGAATGAAGTTTAATTACCGGTATGGATTTGTTCATACAAGGACAACTGAAGCAATGCCACCGCTGCTTGTACTACAGATCCAATGGAATATTCATCCCCCCCATGGCTGCTTTCACAATGATCAGCCTCTCGTTGCCCCTTCCGGGTTCTTGGCGTCGTTAATCTTTTCCTCCTCCCCTGCTCAGACGTCTCAGCCTGAAAGGGAACAAAAAGATTGCACATATATAGTGAGCAAATGAATTTCATTCAAAAATATAAAAGATCTGAATGATCTAACTCACTGAATCAGCAATCCTTCGTGCCTTTCGTTTTGTTGTTCGCTTATCTTGTGGTTTTGCTTCATAAAGTATGAAGTTTACGACTTCAGTATTTGATCTGAAGAACATATTGGATTCCTGGTGCCTGTAGTACTGCAAGAAACATTAATTGTTAGAAAATGTATATCTAGTTATATAACTCTTTTTCTTTTTACTTGTCTAGATTTTAAAGGTTTGAACAAGTGATAAATCTAGAGTTTTTAAACGAAAAACCAAAGAATTCAGGTTTCCATAGTCCCATTTAATAACTTTAGGGTTTCTCGATGTACCGAAATACTTATACATTTAGGGGGTTTATAGAAAAAAATTAGGGTTTTTACAATCACACAGCTTTAATTATCTGGTGTAGTGTCATTGGATCTTCAACACTTTCCATATAAGAGAGTTCGAGATGTCATCTAAACAAGAAACCAAATTGAGCACACTACCATGTCACACATTAATGTGGATCTTTGTCTGCGCTCAAGTTTCCAACCGTGGAGCCTTTGAGCGAAAGAATATTTTCGTGTTCTATGCACAATACTTGCATAGAGCTCCTCATCGAACGGAAGTAACTGTAGCCATATTCCACAAACAAATAATGAGTCCCTTCATGACAGTACACAAAATTAATAGTTAAATGGAAAAAAATATATGCATGTGAGGATATCATGCACTGTTTATATAGTGAAGTGTTTTACATTCTCCAGGTCCAGACAATCGAGGCGTAAATATTGGGGAAGTATGAATGATTCGACAACAATCTCACCAACCGGAGTGGTGGCTACTCGTTTTCTTTTCAAATTTTCCTGTAACATGAAATGCAAAGCAAATTATGCGAGATCACTAATTGATTATGAACATCTGATCAGTAGACAAGCCACTTAATTTGCAAAGTACAAGTATTTCTGGTTTAATTTTGAGACTATTTTTATTTACATTAATCAGATAGTGTAAAAGTTAAAACCCATCATGTATAGATAGATCTTTAGAGATGAATTAAGCAAGTGACCTCTTGAACACTCCGAACGCAAGATATGGGTTCTGTTTTTATGACCATTTGCCCTGCAGCTTGCGTGGATCTCATCTCTGTAGTATATGTCTGTGTAGAATGAAAAATTTCAGACTGTCAAATTAATTCTCAAGTTATTCACATATATAATTTATAAATGCAAAAAGCAAGCAGGTTTATAGATCAATGGGAGACGAATTAAGAGCCACAGTGACTTACTGAGATAATATAGCTCAAGGTTTGCTTGAGTCGGAGATGCACGTTGTATTCATTTGGGTGATGAGAAAAACTAGTGCCCTCATCTGCTCTAGCTTGTGGAATGCAAACTAGAGCTAGATCATTTTTCAGTTGTAAATTCCTCAGGTCACCATCAAATGTGGGTGACCGTGAATTATGGGGGACGGTTTCCAGAGACTGAGGGTCATATGTTTCTTCTGACTTCCCCATTTCTGGTGTGGTGGCTGATGACCTCCTGTTCTCAGATGGGGAAGACATTTTGAGAGAGAGACAGAGAGAGTAGTATATGCAGTATATGCAGATAATAGAGGCAGCAAGAACACAAAAATTTAAAGGAGACAAGCACACAATTGTGGGTTGAGAAAAAGGAGGCTCTCTAGATTTAATGAAAAAGACAGAACCTGCTTGAAAGTCATATAGATTTGAGCAAGAATGTGTCTTGGGAAAATCATTAAATGAGAGCCTTCATTGAAGAATTTTTTTGCCTATTAGGAAAGTTGTTGTGTGAAAAAAGAAATATTTTTACTCACCACTTTAACCTTGGCTGTATGCTCACCATCCTTCTTAATACTTAACACGTGTCAATAGGTATAACCATGATTAAGTTTTTATTTTGATTTATGTAACCATGATTATGCTTATGGATACATATCAAGTGTTGAAAAAGGTGATGAGCATATACCTTGAGTTAAAGTGATGAGTAAAAATGTTCATGTGTGAAAATGCCTATTAGGAAAGTTGATGTGCAAAAAATTAAAGGAAAGTGCCAGGCAATATCTGATTTTTAGATTTTCAAATTCCATGTTTATGTTCAATGTCCCAAAATCCAAGTATATATGATAAGTTTTGCTCCACAACTTATATACACTGTCTTATTCTTACTGGACTTCCACAACAACCTTTGGATGTTTCCAAACCTGGAAACCTTGAAATTATCAAAAATGGCATGCATTATGCATATAGGGTTAGTGGCCCTTACCTTATATTCACATGTGATGTGTGATTTGAAATTTAAAATTCTACATACCTCAACACCATAATTATTTTTCCTTTTATGTATTTATGGCATGAGAATCCAATAAACTTAATATCATTTGTAGCCTTAAGTTTGGTTCTGGGGCCCAAATTAAATCCATATGTGTGCTATTAAGTTGCTCTATTAACACCCCAAGTTCGAGTCAACAAACAGTAATGTGTGATGGTTAAAGATAAACATATGAGCTATATATATATATATGACTTTCAATTATAACTTTCAATTTTTAAACACCCCATGTCTGCATCTCCTGAAGTTTTAAACAATTAAAACTTTCAATTTCACGCTTGAACATAAAACATTTATGGGAGAATTTCCCATATCATCATAACAAGGGATTAATACATCTACATAGGCATTGGTCGAATTAACTAAAATTGCAAATAAATGTTGGAGTGCATATAAAAATCATTAAAATTTAATAAAAGAGAAGAGAAAATTGTTGAGTTTGCATAGGAAGCTGTTTAATTGGTGTTGTCTAGCCGTCTAGGCACACCAAATGGGATCGATGCATTCAACAAGGTTACAGATAAAATTGGTGTCCAAATTTAAAACCCAAGAAAAAAGAAAGGGAAAACAGAAAAGAACTGTATCTAAATTTACAGCAATCATAGTAATTAATTTACAAATTCCCCATTTCCATTTGGCAACAGCCCAAGTCCTTCTAGACGTCCTCTTGGTTAACCCTATGCTTGATTAGTACTCTGCCTCCTCTCCACCCTCGGCTTCTTCTGCCGGTGCCTCCTTCTCTCCACCCTTGGCTTCTTCTACCGGTGGCTCCTCCCCACCCTCGGCTTCTCCTGCCGGCAGATTCAAGTCAATTTGCAGACCAGGCGCAATACGTTCATTGTCCACAGGAGTGTTGGCATCAGTTGAAGGAGATGGGTCTACAATAGAATTAAAAGAGAGTAAACCACAACAAGATATTTGATTAAATATTAGTAAATTAATTATTATAAACTTGTAGCACCCAAGAATGAAAGTTCAATTAATTACCCTCTTTATAATTCAGTAGGTTCTCATAGGACGACCTCAAAAATTCCCGCACTTCTTTTTCACTGATTTGATATGACTTCCTGATGATTTGACAGGACTTGAAAGCCTGAAACGGATCAGAACAAACATTGCATATATATAGTGAACAAAAATGAACTAAAAATACATATGAGTTTTAATCTTTATATGTAAAAGATTTGTGTGATATATAACTCACTGGTTCATAACTCTTTAGTAACTTTCTTTTCGGTGTCGGCTTCGGGGGATGTACTTCGTAAAGTATGAAGTTTACCACTTCAACATATGATCTCAGAAGCGTATTAGATCCCTGGTGTATGAAGTACTGCAGGAAACATATCAATTCATTTTTAGAAAATATATCTTGTCATCATATCTTTCATTTTCTTTTTCTTGTACAAGTAGTACTTGTCTTGATTTCAAAGATTTGAGCACTTTGTAAATGTATTCTATATATCGCATATATAATAATAACAAGAAATTTAATTATCAGGGTATGTTCACTAAATCTTCAACATATTTTCCATAGGAGAGAGTTGAATCAGATCCAAACAAGAAACCAATTAATCAAAGTATTACTGATGGTGAGAGTAGCCAATCTCCTCCTAAATTTTTCTTCATAGAAAAAAAAGAAAAGGTATTACCAGATCACATCTTCCTGTGCGTCTCTGTTTACGCACGATCTTCCAACCCTTGAGCCTCTGCACCAAAGAGAATTGGCGTGGTGGCCTTTGACTAGAACTGGCAGCAAACGTCTCCTCCCTGGGTACCAACTGCAGCCATCCACAAACCCACTATATATATGAGTTCCTTAATTCACACTAATACAAATAGTATATTATAAAGTTTTAAATTCACAAATAATTAACTGGAACAGAATTAATGCATGTCATCATATTACTGTTTGTGTAGTGAAGTTACCTCCTCAAGGGGTAAGCCATCCAGGGTGAGATCTTCTGGAAGGTTGTAGTCCGCAAAAATAGCACCAGCCGGAGTGGCGGGTACTCGTCGTCTTTTAAACCCCTCCTGTAACGGGGTAGAAAATGTAAAGCAAATTATTTGATAACCACAATGTAATCAACATTTCTATTGAAACTATAATTTTATTTGAGGTAGGGTCCTCTATAATTTTTTTTTTTCAACAATCCAAACAATTTATTTTTTAAGTCTTTATTCATAGATCATATTTGCAAAAAATCATGCAAATTGAAGATTATTAAGGCATCTAATTGGGACCAACAAAATAGAAGAACACGGTTCTTCAAGAAAAGATTATAATAACAACTATCTAATTAAGTGATCAAATGGTTTTGGGTTCAAATGATTTTTTTTGCACAGATGATCTTTGAGGGAAATTTAAAAACTAGACAGTTCAGATTATTGAAATACAATGTGTGGTGAGCCCTACAAGGATGTCCCTCAACTAAGCTTACTTAAGGTATCCTTCAATTGAAGCTATATATATGTGTGTGTGTTAGAATGCGAGCATTCAGTCTAAAATCAATTAGCAATGTATGGAGACCCAAGATATTTTAAGCACTAATGCAAAATATTCATTCTCCAATTAGTGTATGATACTCTCAATATATTATACACAATCACCTTTTTTTTTTTTGTTGGTAAAATACACAATCACCTTTCAGTAGGACCTCTATGCAGTGCAATTCAATAATCACAATCGTCTATATTTAAGTGTCATTCTTTTGAAAAATTAACTAAATCAGTAATTGTAACTAAACTGTGCAGACAAATATATATCGTTAGATAAAAATGAAATAATTTTAATGGTAATCAAACAGCGGGCTAAAACATTTCTCAATTGGCTGAATATTTGCAAGGATGATGCCCTAGAAGAAAATCTAAATAATGAACAGTTCCGATAATTGGAGCATACCAAAAAAAAAGGAAAAAAAGAGGATATTTTATATATGCAAATATCCTTACTTGAAAATTCTCATATACATATTCAACTAAATTACGGCATCTGAGTAGACAAGTCAGTTTGCACGTTGGTTTAATTATGAGACTATAAATTTACGCGCACACGCATATCATTAGATCCTCTAAAACCCAACATATATTTTATCAACAGCAACAAAAAAAATATCATATATAGGAGATCAAGAAATGATTTAAGCAATACTAAAGTGAAATCACCATTTTCATTGGATTGTGAAGAGAGTCCTTAGCCACATACGAATTCATAGGTGCTGCTCCTATGATTCCGTTTGTAGTAGAGCTAGTCCCTTCCTCTATGGGTTGATTTAACTCTCTGGATCTCAACTCTTCGGTAGATTTCTGCGTAAAACGAAAGTTAACTAACTAACCACATATAATTTATAGATGCCAAGCTCATCAAGCAGGTACATGTTCATAGATCGGTGGAAGGATTTAAGAGCCAGTGACTTACTGAAACAATTGCTTTGAGCTTTTTATAGAGTTGCTCATGCAACTCTCTGTCCACTCTAGCTTCAAAGGGCACCATCTGAGATGAGGACGGTGTCGATGACACAATTTTGTCAGAGGAAGACATTCTGGACAGAAGATCTAGAGGTAGAGAGAAAGAGAGTATTTTATGTAAAGAATGGCAACGAGAGTATGAAAGAAACGAGAAATTGCAGAAAGATACTGAAAAGAGAAACGACACTAGATTTTATAAAAAAGACACAACGGCACAGGAAGCCATGTACACTGAGCAAATTAGGTGTGAAGAAAACTAATTAAATGTGAACTTTCATTGGGTTGCCAATTATGAAAGATGGTATATCAAATTAAAGGAAAGTGTTTTGATAAAATCTGACTCAGAATGTTTTTATTGAAATTTGAATTTGCATATGTACATGGTGTGTAACCACATTCAACGTCCCAAATCCAATTATGATTAGCTTACCCTTGTATACCATAATTAGTTTCTTAACTTCCATATCAGTTCCTCCCTGCCATTTTAACCATTCCAACAATCTCCTCACGACTCCAATGTGAAAACAAGAAATAGTGGCTCTTATCTTTACAGGTTTTATCTAATTAGGAACTTAAAACTGCCCAACTCACTACATAATTACTTTTCCTTAATTATATATTTATGGCAAGTAAAACCAAGAATCCAAGAACTAGATACAAGTTATAGCTTATAATTTTTCATCGGGTTCAAGTGGTATCCTGGGGTGGTTCTTCGGACCAACTTAAATCTCTGGTGGTGATATATCACTGTACCTTTTAATAATTAGTAACAAAAAGAAAAATTAAAGTAAAAAGGAAAAAGATCGATGGACGAGTTTCCTAATAATAATTAACTTAAGGTTAACGAGACGAACAGTTCATTATTGAATATAAACACAAAACTTGCAACATCCTTTGAGGGCAAGGTTCATTAATATACCCCGTGTATATGTTTTTTTTATAAAATTTTTCTCCTAATCATCAATAGGTGTATAACTCTTTTTTCATTTTCTTTTGTGAGTTACTTGTGAAAGCAAGGTGGAGAGGAATTAATCATGCTTGAACGAACAAACAAGTTGAGAAATGGACCAAATGTGTAAAGTTCATAATAGAAGATAGGCGCCAAAATTGGTATAGTGAACTTATAATTAACAACAAACGAAAATGAAAGGAATTGTATATTATAATTGGGAATCTATACATTCCCATTTCGATCTAAGGCATCATCATCATCACGTTGACTCAATATGTTCTAATATATATGCAATGCATGATTTACCTTTAAAGATTTTGATTGCATCGTGCCATTGTTGATCTCGACCATAGTAATCATCTTCAACTAGACTATCCTAGTCTAATTAACCTAGAGCTTGATGACTTACATGTGCAATTACAAAGTTGTCAAGAAAAGCTAAAAACCTTAGCTAAACATAACCTAATAGTCGTCGAAATCGTTAAGGAATAACCTGGCTCTCATTAATGCGAGGCTTGTCACAAGGTCCTCGTAGTTAGAGCACTCCGGAATTTCATTAATCAGGTCACATTCCTCCATATAGGCTTTGTGTGCACTCTGATAAGCTTCTCTTTCTCTCACCATTGTTGCCGCCAAAGGATTGGCACCGTGGACGGCATCCATTAGTACAGGGCTGCCATTGCTTAGCTCCACATGGTTCAACAGATATGCTTGATCAAATTCGATGGAAGAGTTGGAGGGTTCACCTTCTCTAGAAGAAATCTTGGGTAGAGCATTTGGAGGAGATAGGGCTACACTTGGGACATTTACATGTTTTATTTTGGTCCCTGAGAAAATTCAAAGGATTAAAAAGAGAATGATTAAACTAATTAAAAAGATTAATATATAAACTTCTAAGGGCATTGAGAAGAGAAAGAATGAAGTTTACCTTCTGATTCTCTTTCCTCCATATAGGCCTGTAAGTCGTGTGCACTCTGATCAGCTCTTGCTCTCATCACCCTTGTTGTTTCCAAAGGACTGGCCCTTATGATGCCATCAATTTGCACGTGGTTGCCATTGCTAACCTCCTTATGGTTCACCGGATCGGCTTGATGAAATTCCGTTGAAGGGTTAGAAACTTCATCTTCTCTAGAAGGAGTATTGGATGATACAACATTTGGAGGAGATGGGGCTACACTGGTTTTCGCTATTGTAACCCTTAGACGTTTGGTCCCTGAGAAATTAAGGATTAAAAGAGAATGATTAAACTAAATAAAAAGATCAATATATATTTGTAAGTGCATTGAGTAGAGAAAGAACGAAGTTTACCTTCTGATTCACTTTCCTCCTCTATAACAACAAATTTCAAGTTCCTCAGGTTCTCATAGGCTTCCTTGAGAAACTTTCTCACCCTTTCTTCCATAGCTTCAGGTGACAACGTTACAAAATCCTCCTTTGGTCCACAATCGAAACGCTGCATATCCTCCTCTGAGACATTGTTGCCACAATCAACATCTGAAGACTTTCTCTTCAACGTTGCTGATCTCGCCATTCTCCTCTCAGCCTAAACATAAACAAGATTTATTGCATAGTGAGCAAACTGAACTATGTATAATGTATGATATTTCAAAGTTTTTTATGCCAAAAATATATTATATATATATATAATTTGATTGATTGGTAACTCACTGATTGATCTCCTTCTGCCTTTCCTGCCGCTTGTTGTTTGGGATATTCCTCATAAAGAATAAATCTGACCACCTCCACAATTGATCTCAAACTGACATTCGACTTCTCATGTCGATAGTACTGCATCAAACATTTCTTGTTCAGAAAATATACATAGTTATATGAAATTATATTTTACTCTTCCAGATCTTAAAGATTTGAAAACCTTTTTATTATATTTTATAAAATTTAGGGTTTTTAGGAAAACTAAAATTATGTCTTCAAAATTACATAACTAATAAATCAAACAATTACCATGTCATATATTCCCTTGACTCGTTTTCTTCGAGTAATCCTCCAGCCCCGAAGTCTTTCAGAGAATGATAATTGAGGTAAAGTGTGAGGAGTTCCACTCCCTTCCTGCACTAACTGTAGATCCACAAGTACATATTATTATATGAATATATATATATATATATATATATATATATATATCTATGCATAAATAATTTCAACATGATATGTATATTTATCACTTTATAGCTAATAGTGACGCTATTATAAATATACCGTCTCAGCATTTGCATCCTGAGGAAAATCTTCCGGCAGTTCAAATGACACCGAAAAATCTCCAGTCAGAGTGGTCCGAGATCTCGCGGGCTTTGCTTCGGGTGATACTTGTGACTGAAAATGCAAAGAAAATTATGTGAGAATGGCAATCATACAATAATATTGCTAGAAAGCTCAAAACCGATTATATATATGTAGATCTACAGATTAATTGAGCAAATGAAACCATACAATGTTTGCATGAGGTTGTATGATTTGCAGGTTTCTGGTGGTTTCATCTGTGTCCGCTGAAGACAGGGGTTTCAACTCTTTCACTTTTTTCTGTGTAACAAGAATATTAGAGACAATTTTAACTAGAGATTAATTAACGGGAGAAATTAAGAGGCAGTGACTTACGGTAACCATTTTTTGAAGTGCTAAGTGTTGCGATTTCTGCAACTCTTTGTTTGGGGTACTACTAGAACCCTCTATTTGCCTAGTACTTTTTGGATTCACATTGGACTGTATCTCATGGGGATCCACGAGAACTGCCTGAGGAAAATTGGAGAACTCATTTTCCTGGCAGGCTACAGCGGCTGACACCAAAACATCAAATGTCGACAGAGACATCTTGATGAGCGAGAGAGCGAAAGGCGCAGAGAGATCTAGAGAGTTTGAAGGCAGCAAAAGCAAGGGATGGGATGGTGACGGATAAAGTGTTCTAGGTTTTATAGGGATCAGAGAAGGTCATGTACATTCACCAAGCAGTGCCTGCTAAAACCTTGAAATGAGAGCTTTCATGTTGTTACCAATTGTGAAAGGCGGTATTGACAAATCCAGAAAGTGCTTGACAATTTTTGAGCCAGATTCTCAATTACACATTTACATTCTTTGTCCTAAATCCAAATATAATAAGGTTACCATGTATACCATATTTACTGTGTTACTCTCACTGGACTTTCCTAAGGTAAACTTTAGTAGTAATCCTAAACCATTCATCATCTCGATACGTCTACCAAAAACCTAGATGGCACCAAACTTGCATTTTCAATTAGTTTTGAGTTTGATGCTCACATTCTAATACTCTAGTCTCAATAACCAACACCACAAATTTGAGTCCACAAATAGCAAATGGTAAAGGTTAACAATGATTCTCATCACTGGATAAGACAAAACCTAAAAACATTGCAAGTGCAATTTTAAATTTGTTACAAGGGAACGGAATTTAATCAATAAGAAAAGAAAAACCTCACTACAACCAATCTAAGAAAAACGAAAGTTTGGAAGCATCTTAACTCTGACTCCACTTTGGTTCTGCAATATCAATCCCCTCATTTTGTGCTTCAAAAACCAATTGCACGTAACATTTCCTGTTGTTCTTTCTTAATCTTAGTGTCACTTGGTGGCAACGTGGATGAATCTTCCACAATTGCTAGGTTTGGGGTATTTTCTTGCACCTACTGACGCCCACACACAGATTTAAGTAAGTATAAAAAATAAAAAAAAATGAGTTAGATATCTTTGCAATAACCATTTGCATGCAGCCCATGTGTATGTATAAGTCACTTCTAATAAGTGGGGAAAGTGTAATTGCTTCGTTTTGAACTATTTGACCCAATGTTTTATTATTAAAAAGAATATTTATGCTGAATTTTTTTTTGTGTGTGTGTTTGTTTTGTGAGTTTCTCAATGAAACCTAAATAAAAAGGAAATTAATTAAGAAAGATGTCGATTGAAGTTTCCACAGGGTTTTGGATAAAACTTTTTTAAAAGCGAGGGATATCTCTGCCCCTACACACATAGATTTGAATCAGTACATCAAAGAAAAGTGAGGAAAGTGTAATAACCATAGTTGGACATCTCTGTAATAACCATTTGCATGCAGTCCATGTGTATGTGGCACATAAGTCACTTCTTATAAGTGAGGAAAGTGTAACTGCTTAGTTTTGGAATGAACCTCTTCAGCGCCGTTTCTCTCTAACCCTAGCAGAGAAACAAAACCTCCAACCTCTTCAGCGCCGCATCTTGGGGGGGAGGTGGTTTGCCCCTCCTCCCCTCCCCTCCCCTCCCCTCTTCCTCTTCCTCTTCCTCTTCCTCCCTCTTCCTCCTTGAAACAAACTTTTCTCCTTCTCCCCCTTTTTCCAATCTGGTGGGATGAAGACCATGGGTATGATTTCCCCTATCACCATCATCTTTACCCTGCAAATCCTGCTCCATATCGACCCAAAATCCATGGCTCATCTGGATTCCTTCACATCTCCTTTGATCTGGCCTCATCCTTGGCTAGTAGCTGCAAATTGTGAACGCGCTTTGACGTGTATTTATTGGAAGGTGTGTAGAGCTCTAGCTCGGGTGCTTGCACCACCTCCTTCCAGGTTCTTGGTTCTTTCCCTCTTTGCCGTGGAATGGGTTTTCTCATTCTCTATTTGTTGGCTGCTGTCTTTTGGATGCATTGGTTGGGTTAACTCTGGATCTGTTAGTGAATCTCGGGGGGATATGTTTTGAGGGATGTTTGGCTTGGTTTGCTGACCTATGGGTGTTCGGTTCTTCATGGTGGTGATTGGTGGTTTGTCCATCTACAGTCGTGGAGTCTCTCTTTGCTGGTGGTGGCGGCTTGGAGGTTCTCTTTGGTTGTGGCGGCTAGGTTTACTGTGGTTTATTTTAAGTATGTTATGTTTAATGTGGGCTTAATGTTGATAGTGGGTGTAATGCCTCTTTGTGGGCTATATGCCTTTATGTGGGCTACATGCCTTTTTGTTTGCCTTTGACGTTTTAGTTTTTGGCTCGGGAACATGATCTTCATGCTATACTGTACTAGTTTTAGCTAGATTTGTTCCTGCTTGTTCTGTTAGTTTCCTGGCTGATGCTTTTGCTCGGCTTTGTTTGTCTTGTTCTCTACCCCTTTAGGGGTTTGCAATGAATTGCAATTTCGACCCAAAAAAAAAAAAAAACTGCTTAGTTTTGGACTATTTAACCTCAATTTTTATCATTAGAAAGAATTTATGCTGAAAAAACAAAAGAAAAATTTGTGTGTGTTTGTTTTGTGAGTTTCTCAATGCAACCTAAGTAAAGGGGAAATTAATTAATTAATATTATGACTGAAGTTTCTCAATGCAACAAAAATTGTGAGTTTCTGGATAAAACTCTTTTAAATTTGAAGTATAAGAGAGCGTAGAGGGAGCAAGAGAGTTTGAAGGCAAAAGCAAGCGATGGGATGGTGAAGGAGAAAATGTTCTAGGTTTATAGGGATCAGAGAAGGTCATGTACATACATTCACCAACAAATGCCTGCAAAGAAACGTGAAATAGAGGGCTTTCATGTTGTCACCAAGTATGAAATTAAGGTTGTATTGGCAAATCCAGGGAAACCAGGCAGCTAATGCTTTGACTAAACAAAGTTAGTATTGAAGACAATAAACTAGTCATGATGGAAATGTTCAAAAGAGAAAGACTTTTTATTTTTGGCTATTGTTTGAAGAGTAAGCTGAAAAGCAATGTTTGGGTCTGCTTCACATATTTCCAGAGACAGAATGAAATTCCTTGGCCCATGCATTCTTCAACTTTTCCGGAACCATGACACCTTCGAAATACGGCTTCCATTCACCATTGTCAGCTTCAGCGAGGACCCATGTTAGCTTTTCAGGTGGGTTTGCAAAGTCGAAGTCTCGAGTTGCTTTTCCCCTTTTAGTACTTGTTTAAGGGGTTTTGGCACTCTGTGAAGCCTACATGAGCACAATATTCAATATTGTGAATTTCATGATAATATGCTTGAATGTTAATACTCCAGGCATGGAATATGGTACTATAAAATTGTACAAACATGTAAAGTAACAAGAAAATTCCTGAAACCTTCCTCATATTTGATTATCCCTTCAACCTAAAACTGCGGCTTCCCAAGCTTAATTGGTATGTTCTCGTGTACACTATGCAGGTATTTTGGTAATTTGAGGCATGAATAATTTGGTAACTATATACGTGTGCGTGTGCGCGTGAAATACACGCTATACATGCACATACTTGAAGTATATATGTTATGTGCTTTCAATATGAATACTAAATAGCACGCACAACACTTCAATATGATTCCACTCCAGATATAAAAAAGGCCATTTATGAATGATTTATACCTCTATATTTTATTAATTCAAAGGTAAATACAAAGAACACAGTTCAAAATTGAATTGCAACTGCAAGTATTACATAGAACTGTTACCACAAAGAGAAAAAAAAAATCTCACCCACACTTCAACTGATAGACACAAAATCAGATAACAATATCCCTAGCTAGAGTAAGCCTGAAATTAATAGATCTGACAACACTACAAAGACAACAACAACAAAAAAAAACCTAATTCCAGACTCCACGACTAAACTAATAGACACAAAATCATCAGATTAACCCCTTGATAGTTTTCAAAAAAATTACAGGTAGTAATTCTAAAATTAATAGATCTGAGAATGGAGGCACTAGATCTAATTTACGAACTTTTATAATTAGCTAAAAACTTTCAATTGCATTGATGAATTCTTCAGATCCTCAGATTTGAAACAACATAGTTATAATAACCCCCCATAAAAAAAAAGATATAGTGACGGAATTAACCTTGATCTATTCCGCCATAGTATTTGAGAGATGTCCGTGGCCTTTCTTACACAAAAAGTCTCAGCCTCTAGGGGTGGTAGCATTCGAAGAGGGATGGTCTCTATGTCAAAATGTAGCAGCAGACGAAATCTCCGATCAAATTCACTTAACATTTCTGGCTGTTCTTTCTTACTCTTAATGTCACTTGGTGGCAGCAGGGATGAATTTCCCTCATCTTCCATTGTTGCTAGCTTTGGTTTGTTTTCTTGCACCTAATGAGGAAACCCCCCCCCACATACAGATCTAAGTCAGTATAGAAAAAAACTGAGTTGGATATCTGTGTAAGAGCCAATAAAGATTGGTACTCTTTTCAATTGTCATGTATAAATTTGCATGTAGTCCAAGTGTATCTGGCACATAAGCCACTTCTGATAAGAGGGGAAGGTGTAACTGCTTAGTTTTGGTTTTGGACTATTTGACCCAAATTTTATTAGTAAAAAGAATTTATGACGATAAAAAAGAAGAAAAAGTTTTGCTTGTTTCTTTTTTGAGTTTCTCGATGCAACATAAGTAAAGAGGAAATTAATTAAAAAATATGTTGACAGAAATTTCCACAGGGTCAAGATAAAATTCTTTTAAAATTGAAGTACATGAGAGCAGAGGGAGCGATAGAGTGAAGGAGAAAGTGTTCTATGTTTGATAGGGATCAGAAAAGGTCATGTATATTCACCAAACAATGTCTCCAAAAAACGTAAAACGAGAGTTTCATGTTGTTTCCAATTATGAAAGGTGGTATTGACAAATGCAGGTATACTTGCTTGACAATATATGAGCCAGATTCTCACATTACACATTTACATTCATATTGTCCCATTTCCAGATATGAAAAGGTTGCCCTGTTTACCATATTTATTGTTTAATTACTCTCACTAGACTTTCCTAAGGTCAACCTTATAGTAATCTAAACTACTCATCATATCGATACTGTTATCAAAAACCTTGATGGCACCAGAGCTGCATTTTCAATTAATTTTGACTTTGATGCTCACATTCTAATACTCCACCCCCAATAACCAACACCGCAAATTTAAGCCGCTGAATAGTAAATGGTAAAGGTTAACAATGCCTTTCATTATTAAATACGACCCCCCAAAAAAAAACATTGCAAGTGCATTTTAAATTTGTTAGAAGAGAAGGGAATTTATTAAATAAGAAAAGAAAAACCTCTCACTACAACCAATCTAAGAAAAACGAAAGTTTAGGGTTTGACAATAAAAGTCACGGAATGTTCAAAAGACAACGACATTTTATTATTTTTTGGCGCAACTGTTCGAAGAGTATAAGCAGTTTTTCACATGGTCTTTGGCTATAATTATACATTAACACCAACTCAATTATAGCCAGATGCTTCAACCATTTCCACAGACAAATTGAAATGCCTTGGCCCATTCATTATTCACCTGTTCCGGAACCATGGTAGCTTCGACATACGGGTTCCATTCACCATTCACAGCATCAGTGAGGACTCATATATATTAGCTTTTCAGGTGGGTTTGCAAAGTCGAAGCCTCGAGTTGCTTTTCTCCTTTTAGTACTTGTTCGAGGGGGTTTGGCACTCTGTGAAGCCTACATGAGCAAGTGTACAATAACATCAACCATATATTGATCATAATTTTAGGCATGTTGTACATTTACGTAAATAAATTTAATCAATTCTACATCAATGGTTGACAATCACCTTTGCAAACATAACGATTGCATAAAGCATCGTTTTAAATTTACCACACAATAGTTTGTGTATCATCTTACCTCCAATATACGAAGTAAATTCATGAGCTCACCTCAGAACCATTACCAGCTGGTAATGCCTCCTGTGCCTGCCCACCTTGAGTTGCTTCCTCAATCCATTTTTTTGCAGCCTTTATGGATCGGAATCGCTTTCTTGTTTTGACTTCATGAACAAACTGCACTTTTGATAATCGATGTCAATTAATTACAAAGGGGGACTATTAGAAAATGTCATTTTATGTCATGAGAGGCAAAACTGTAGTATAATAACCCAACCGGCAAAGCATGATTATTTTCCTTTATTGAAGCCCTTGAACAATCTAGGAAAGCTCAAATGCAGATAAATTTCAATATGAATTAACAACTGCTGATTAAACAGAAGATTGAAATTATAACATGGGTCAATAAGGAACACTAACTTGAATCACTAGGAATATAACTGTTGATGGAAAAAATGCATAAGAGACTAGGAAAACTCAAGGCATAAAAGGTGATAAAAATCACTGAAAGATGTGCCGCCTCCATTGAACCTCCCCTGCTGGCTTTTAAAGGTACTTACTTCCAACCAGATTTTGTGAATTTCATGATAATATGCTTGAATGTTAATACTCTAGGCGTGGAATATGGCACCATAACATTGTACAGACATGTAAAGTAACAAGAAAATTCTTGAAGCCTTCCCCATATTTGATTATCCCCTTCAACCTAAAAGGGTGGCTTCCCAACCCAAGTGCAAGCTTAATTGGTATGTTCTCGTGTGTATACTCTACCTATGCAGATATTTTGGTAAGTTGAGGCATGTATAATTTGGTAACTATATATATGTGTGTGCTCGAGCGCGTGAAATGCACGTTATACATGCACATATTTGAAGCATATATGTTACGTGCTTTTAATATCAATACTAATTAAATAGTGTAAACACTTCAATATGATCCCGATCCAGATATATAATATTAGGCCATGTATATGAATCATATATACCTATATACTTTATTAATTCATAAGCAAAAGCGAAGAACACACATCAAAATTGAATTGCAAGATTATAACAGGTACATGGTACCGTCACCACAAGGAGAACAAAAATTCCCCCAATTCCGCACTTAAATTGATAGACACAGAATCAGATCACAATAACCCTACCTAGTTTTTTATATTTAAAATTACATGTAGTAAGCCTAAAATTAATAGATCTGAGGTGGATGCACTAAATGTATTAATGTACGAACTTATATAATTAGTCAAAACATTGACACCACCACAAAGACAAGAAAAAAAAAACGAAAAAAATAAAGACTAATTCCACACTCCACGAGTAAACTAACAAAACACAAAATTATCAGATTACAACAACCCTTGCTAGTTTTCAAAAAATTTACATAATAGATCTGAGAATGGAGGCATTAGATCTAATTAAAAAACTTTTATAATTAGCTAAATATTTTCAATTGAATTATTCAGATCCTCGTATTTGAAAAAAGATAGTTATATTAACCCCCCAAAAAAAATTAGTGACGGAATAAACCTGATCTATTTTGCCAAAGTATTTGAGAGATGTCCGTGGCCTTTGTTCCACAGTCCATCCTTCGGGCAGTCCATAAGGTCTTCCATCAAAATAAGTCGCAGTAGGTCCTGGTATCATTTGAAGAGGGATGGCCTTTATTGCTCTACCATCTCCGCTCAACATTTCTGATTTTGCTGCATTGGTCTCTATGTCACTCTGTGGCAGCAGTCCAGATTCATTTTCATCTTGGAACTTCAACTTAGCCCTCTCGGAGCTGGACAATTTTCTGATCAAATTCACTTAACATTTCCGGCCGTTCTTTCTTAATCTTAGTGTAACTTGGTGAAAACATGGATGGATTTCCCCCATCCTCCATCTTTGCTAGCTTTTGTGTGTTTTTCTGGACCTATTGACCCCCCAAACACAGATCTAAGTTAGTACAGAAAAAACTGAGTGGGATATCTCTACAAAAGCCAATAAAGATTGGTGCTCTTTCCAGTTGTCATATATAAATTTGCATGCAGTCCATGTGTATGTGGCACATAATTAAGTCACTTCTGATAAGCGGGGAAAGTGTAACGATTTAGTTTTTGACCATTTAACCCAACTTTTTATTATTGAAAAGAATTTATGCTGAAAAAAATAATTATTCTTTGTTTGTTTCTTGTAAGACTCGTGTCTTGGGGAAACAAGAACGGTGAGCAATCCCACATCGCTCGGGGAGGGAAAGGTGAAATGCTTTAAATGTACATGCCCGCCTCCATCTAGCACGACGCCTTTTGGGAGCTTACTGGCTTCGGAGTCATAGGAACTCCGAAGTTAAGCGAGTTGGGGGCCAGAGCAATCCTAGGATGTGTGACTCACTGGGAAGTTGCTCGTGAGCTCCCATAAACAAAACCGTGAGGGTAGAGAGGGGGGCCCAAAGCGGACAATATCGTGCTAGGGGAGTCGGGTCGTGACAAATGGTATCAGAGCTGGACCCTGACCGGAAGTGTGCCAGCGAGGACGTTGGGCCCCAAGGGGGGTGGATTGTAAGACTTGTGTCTTGGGGAAACAAGAACGGTGAGCAATCCCATATCACTCGGGGAGGGAAAGGTGAAGTGCTTTAAATGTACATGCCCGCCTCCATCTAGCACGAGGCCTTTTGGAAGCTCACTGGCTTCGGAATCATAGGAACTCCAAAGTTAAGCGAGTTGGGGGCCAGAGCAATCCCAGGATGGGTGACCCACTGGGAAGTTGCTCGTGAGCTCCCTGAAACAAAACCGTGAGGGCAGAGAGGAGGGGCCCAAAACGGACAATATCGTTCTAGGGGAGGCGGGTCGTGACATTTCTTTTGTGAGTTTCTCGATGCAACATAAATAAAGAGGTAATTAAATAACAAATATGTTGACTGAAATTGAAATACAGGAGAGCGGAGAGAGGTTTGAAGGCAGCAAAAGCAAGGGATGGGATGGTGAAGGAGAAAGTGTTCTAGGTTTGATAGGGATCAGAGAGAAGGTCATGTATATTAACCAAACAATTGCTACCAAAATCGTAAAACGAGAGCTTTTCTTTCATGTTGTTACCATGCATGAAAGGTGGTATTGACAAATACAGGGAAAAGTGCTTGACAATATATGAGCCAGATTCTCACATTACACATTTACATTCATTGTCCCAAATCCGGATATAATAAGCTTGCAATGTTTACCATATTTACTGTATTATTACTCTTACCATGTTTACTCTTTGTCCTTTTACTTTCATTTATTTTTATATTACTCCATTTACTTAAGTTTACAATGTAAATAAGGAAGTACCCTCCATTTGGAGTCAAATAAAAATACTAGAAAATTAAATTCCCACCAAATCAAAATATATATGAAAAATCGGTTTTAGTGCAAAATACTATTTAGGCTAAAAATGATGGCTCATTAAGTCAATATATATTTCATACTAAAATCCCATAACATCAAGTTTTCTTATTTGATGTGTAAGGAATAAAAGCAGCCAAAAATTATCTTGAGAAAATGATTATTTCGAAAAATCATTTTCATACTTAGTCAATATTGCACCTTCGCTAAAAAAATTATGGGTCCGCCAGTGCTTCCATATGGGTCAGTTGTTAACGCTAGAGTTTGTATATATAAGTTAGGTTAATGTTTCTCATTCACCAGCCCAATAATAGCCGGATGCACCATACATTAATGTCCAAAGGTGACAGAAAGCACTTCAACGGGAACATAAGGAAGGGGAATTTGTTCAATAAGAAAAGAAAAACCAAAGTTTGGAAGCAACTTGAGTCCCCTCATCTTGTCCCTCAAAAACCAAATAAACATGTTTATTTCATTGATTTCCTTCACACATTTCCACACGTAGACGGATTGAATTCTTCACCTGATCCGGAACCATGTTAATTATCTTCGACATACGTACAGGCTCCATTCATCATTCTCAGCATCAGTGAGGACCCATATGTTATGTTTTCAGGTGGGTTTGCAACGTCGAAGTGCTAATTCTGTGAAGCCTACATAAGCAAATATACAATAACATCAACCATGTTGATCACCTGGTGCTTAATGCTAAGAACTGTCACCCATGTATGTATGTATATAGATTTAATATAAATTTTACATCAATAGTTGAAAACCTCCTTTGCAAACATAAACGATCACATAAAGCAAACCTTTTTTTAAAATTAATTCACCATACAATTCTTTGTGTATCCTCTTACTTCTTCCAATACATAAATTCACGAGCTCACCTTAATTAGAACCATCACCAGCTTCGAGTGGCTCATGTGCTTGCTCTCCTTGATTTGCTTCCATAATCCAATTTTTAGCAGCTTTCAGTGATCGGAATCGCTTTCTGGTTTTAACTTCATGAAAATACTGCACTTTCGACAGTCCATAAAAAAGAAAAAGAAATGTATGCATGAGTAGATATTCATAAAAGTTGGATACGAATTGATCCCGTAGTGTCCATATAGCTCAAGTGTACTTTTACTAGGCAAAGTAGGCATGTTGACATAATAAAAATGGAGAGAGCTTAATACCACCGGCACCAAATTCAATAGATATATGCAACTTCAATATGAATTACACTGCTGATTAAAGCACAGAAGCTTAACAGGGATCAATAAGGAACACTAACTTAAAATGAAGGCATAAGGTGATAAACCTCAATGAAAGATCCATTGAAACCTCACCTGGCATGGTACTATAGCATTGATACAATGTGCTAGCGTAATTGGTGTATTGGATACACCATGTATATATGCATGTATTTTGGTAATTTGAATCATGTATAATTTGGTAATTATATATAACGTGCGTGTGTGTGCACGCGTGAAATGCACGCGATACATGCAAATGCTTGAAATATATATATGTTATGCTTTAAATGTAAGTATTAAATAGTATACACCAACTTCAGTACTTGAGATATATGCACACACATATAAAGGTCGTGTATGAATTAAGTGTGATATATATATATATATATATATATATACACTAATTTACGAACTTTTATAATTAGCTAAAAATTTGACAACAACAATTTCGATTGATTTGATGAATTATTCAGATTTGAAAAATAGTTGTAATCAATCCAAAAAAAAGAAAAAAAGAAGAACTAACCAGGTCTACTTTGCCCAAGTATTTGAGAGAGGTACGTGGCCTTTGTTCCACCAACCATCCCATGGGCAGTTCATAATCTCTTCCATCCACAATAGTCACCTTCGCCACTTGAGCTGGTATAGCTTGAATAGGGACGGCCTTTATTGCTCTAGAATCTCCGCTCCACATTTCATCTTCAAACTCCCCCTTAGCCTCTTGGAGCTGTACAACTTTGTGATCAAATTCACCTAACATTTCCAACTGTTCTTTCTTAATCTCAATGTCACTTGGTGGCAGTAGTGAGAAATTGCCCTCATCCTCCATAGTTGCTAGCTTTGGTGTGTTTGCTTGCACCTACTACCCCCACACACACAGAATTAAGAGTCAGTACTGAAAAAACTGAGTTGGATATCTCTACGAGAACTAGCAGAGATTGGTAGTCTTTTCAATTGTCATATATAAATTTGCATGCAGTTCAGGTGTAAGTGATACAGAAGTCACTTCTGATAAGTGTAGAAAATGTAACTAAGTTTTAGTTATTGAACCAAATTAAAATGAATTTCTAGACAAAACTCGTTTAAATTTGAAGTACAATTGAGCGAGTCAGCTGATAGATGGACATGATTTGATGGGATATCAACCTTTTAAATCACCTTTAACACTCATGTTCAAACACTTCCATCCATATAAATTTGAACAATTAAAAATGGGATGAAACGAGAGTCCATAATTCATGCATAAATCATTAAAGAAGACATGCACCAAAATTTCCGTCTCATATATTGACAGTTCATTTAGGTGAACCGCCATCATGCTTCAACATGGCCATATGGTCATCAAGGTAGGGGCTCACCGGAAGGCCATAAATTAGGTCACCTCCATTGCCATCATTTTGGGAAGCGTTTCCATGGCCAACTTCCTCATGGTTCACCGCAGGATTGGGTTGATCCATTTCCGTAGGAGGATTTGGTTGGTCCAATTCCGTAGGAGGATTAATGGGAGCTTCTTCTTCTTTGCAAGGAACATTAGGTGAAGCAACCTTTGGAGAAGATGGGGCTACAATTCTTTCTCCCTCTTCCTTTGAGACCTTTACTTCTTCTGTTTTAGCCCCCGAGAAAAATCAAAGGATTAAAACAGTAGTTAAACTAAAGGGAACAAGAGATAAACTTGTAAGTGGATGAGCAGTGAAAGAATGAATGTTTACCATCTGACACCTTTTCCTCTTTACTAACAAAATATTTGAAGTTCTTCAAGTTCTCATAGGCTGCCTTTAGAAATGCTTTTACCCTTGCTTCCATGGCTTCTGGTGACAATTTTACCAACTTCTCCTTTGGTGGACCATCAAGGCCCTCCCTGTTCTCCTCTGGAGGGTTTTTGCCACAGTCAGCATCTGAAGACTTTCTCTTCATCGATGCCGATCTTGTCATCTTCTCAGCCTAAGCATACAAACCAAAATTTCATATATTGATCAAACTTAACTATGTGCAAGATATTTCAAAATTTTACATGCCAAAGTTATATATAAATTGATCAGTCCAACTCACCAATCCTTTCAACTTTCCTTTTTTCGCCGATTGCTGTTTTGGTAATTCTTCATACAGAATAAATCTCACCACCTCGACAACAGATCTCAAACTGGCGTTCGACCTTTCATGTCGGTAGTACTGCATCAAACATTCATCTCTCGATATTACACATAATTATATGAAATTATTTTACTAGGGTTTTTAGGGAAAAAAGATAAAGAATTAGGGCTACAAAATCACATAACCAATTAATTAATCAAATTACCATGTCACATATTCCCTTAACCCGTTTTCTTTGGGTAATCCTCCAGCCATCTAGTCTTTCAGAGAAAGACAACTGACGCGAAGTGGGAGGATCAGTTTCACTCCCCTCAGGCACTAACTGTAGCCATCCACAAAAAAAATCTAATTATATTAATATAGGCCCTCATATATATATAGGATTTCAACATGATATATATCACTTCAATTATATATACCGTATCAACATTTGCATCCTCAGGAAAATCATCAGGCAGTTCAAATGAGACTGAAAATTCTCCGGTCAGCGTGGTCCTCAATCTTGTCTGCTTTGCTTGGGGTGTTTCCTGTGACTGAAAATGCAAAGCAAATTATGTGAGAATAACAATCATATCTAGAAACCCCAACCCCAAAGCAAATTACAGATTACTTGAGCAAATGGTGAAACCACATACAGTACTGGTTACGATCTGCAGGTTTGTGGTGGTTTCATCTGTCTTCGATGTAGACATGCCTTTCAACTCTGCTATTTGTTTCTGTGTAAAAATGAAAATGTTCAGAGCAAATTTAACCTGTTATTAAACCCTAGCAGTTTTAATTAAAGACCGAGGACAGGAGGAATTGAGAGGCAGTGACTTACGGCGACCACTTTTTTAAGTGTTTTGAAGAGTTGCGATTTCTCCAACTCTTTGTTAGGGGTAATGCTAGATCCCTCCATTTGCCTAGTACTTTTTTGATTCACATTGGACTGTATCTCATGGGGATCCACGAGAACTGCCTGAGGAAAGTTAGAGAAATCATTTTCCTCCGAGGCACAAGCAGCTGACACCAATACATCCAGGGAGGAGGGTGTTGATGAATCAGACATCTTGATCAACGAGAGAGAGAGAGAGTGAAAGAGAAAGTGAGAGAGCGAGAGAGTTCGGAGCAGCAAAGCAAGGAATTAGATGGTGAAGGGAAAGTGCTCAAGGTTTATAGGGATCAGAGAAGGTCATGTACATTCACCAAGCAGTGCCTGCAAAAAAACGTGAAATGATAGAGCTTTCATTTTGTTACCAACTGTGAAAGGTGGTATTGACAAAAATCCAGGGAAATTGCTTGACAATATCTAGGCCAGATTCTCACACTACACATTTAAATTCATTGTCCCAAACCCAAATATGATAAGCTTGTCCTGGATACCATATTTACTGTATTACCATCACTGAAACTTTCCTAATGACGTCAACCAACAACCCAGAAATAATCTAAACCATTCATCATCTGAACACTGCCTCTACCAATAACCTAGATGGCACCAAACCTACAAAACCACATCGGGATTATCAAAATTGACACGTATGAAGAGTTAGTGCATGGCCTTGTCTTCACAGGCTATGTGTCATTTGAAATTCAAAACCCCCCCACTCATATTGTAGATTACAACTTTCTAGTGGTATCCTGCGATGGTTTTTCTTATGGCAAAGTTTTGCCACACCTTCTTCCA
Organism: Prunus campanulata; assembly: GCA_034190965.1. NCBI lineage: Eukaryota > Viridiplantae > Streptophyta > Magnoliopsida > Rosales > Rosaceae > Prunus > Prunus campanulata. Next base: position 6,856,543 of record CM067213.1, read on the forward strand.
TAGTTTTAAACCTTAGGCAATTAAAATCCTCATCAGATTGTGTAATTAAAAGCACTCAGAGTCTCCTGAATTTGCAATTGAAGTTACAGGTCATGCCATTGGAGAAACACTTGCCTACTTGCTAGCTTTACATCTGAGTTTTTTCTCCCTGCCATTGGCCCACGCTACAGGTCCAACGTCTAGTTGCTTTTTTTGTTGACTTGTTTCACACACGTATATTGTGCATGCATGATACGTGGACCTCTTTCTTTTTATTTTTTATTTTATTTTAGTCATAAACTTTCTTCTTCTTTTTTTGATACGATGAGTCCTAAACTTTCAGTTTTGCCAATGTAACGGAAAGAGTAAAAAAATATTAAAAATAAAGGTTGAAGCTTAAATGCCACCCCCACTGAACTCACCTGCACCCTTCTGGTGGTCAAAGTACCTATGAGCTCCTATCAGGGACTAAAATATTGAAGATATTATCCTTTTTCGGATTTAAGATATTTTGGATCATATTTATACACATATCGTATAAGTATCGATAATTTCGGAAAACATCGACGTTGATAATTTCTCTCATACTTCAGCAACATTTGGCCAAAATATTGCTATAATATCAATAATATCAAGATGATGAAGACATTAAAAAATTTGAAGAGTTATTTACACTAACATCTCCTAAGATTTCTTGTGTTTTCACAAAACCCCCTCAAGTCTAAAAAATTACATGAACACCCCCTGGGGTTTCAGTTTGTTTTCACAAAACCCCTTTCATTGATTGTTTGTCCAAAAATTGATGATTTCATTGAAGAAAAAAAAACTTATGCAAATGACAAAATTAACCTCAATGAAGTATAGCAATCTAATCTCAAAGGCCAACTTTGTCATTTGAAGAAATTTTGTTTTTATAAAATCATCAATCTTTGGATGAAAAATCAATGAAAAAGAGTTTTGTGAAAACAATTTAAAACCTCAGGGGGTGTTCTTGTAATTTCTAAAACCTCAAGGAGTTTTGTGAAAAAGCCGAAAACCAAAGGGGGTGTTGGTGTAAATAACTAAAATTTAAATCTTATAGGAACCCGATGTGGTACTAAGTCACTCTTTTATCTTACCATTCAACGTATAAAATGTAAAATATTATAGTAATCATTATAAATAAATGATTATGATATGTTTTATCTTCTTTCATTAATTACTACATATTTTGTACACTCGCAGTGTTTGTCAGCTTGCTATATAATAAACTTAAATAATTTAAATCCATCATGCAATGCATTTTTTTTTTGGGTGATAAAGTAATAGATAATTGACTAAATAAACATCCTCCAAAGTTTCAAGAAAAATTTCCAAGTTTTTCTTACAAATTTCCGTGTTTTTGGACCACCAATATTTCCAAAACCATCAATATTTTAGACCTTGGCTCCTACTCAATTAGGATCAAGTATGGGTAACAACAATTGGGCATGGGTCGGGTATGGAAATTCCACCTCCACCCAACTCCCATCCGCCCTAAATCACACCACCAACTTCCCCGACAACTCTTTTCTCACTCTCTATCTCTCTCCTTCCCAGCATAATTCTATAGTTCATAGGCCTCGTTTGGTGGACGAGCCTAAACACCACTATACTGGGCTTTAAGTCATCTCTAGTTGTGACACATGTTTGAGCTTGGGTCACAGAGTCTGTCATATTTCAAACTTTTGTACAAGATTCGTGTCCTAGTCCAAAATGCATTTAGGCTCACTAACATGGAGTTATAAAGAGGTCCTTAATAACCGTTCGATCTAGTGCAAAGTTATTATTGAACTGTTAGATTGAACCTCCTTTATTGTAACCCCTCATTATAAAAGCTCCCGCTCACCAAATACTAACCAAGACTCTTTGTTCAATATACCTGAGCATCTTCCCATGTAGCAATTATTTTCTCAAATTGGGCTGACCTCTTATTTTCTCAAGCCGGGTTGGGATGTCCAAACAATTCCATAGCCCACATAGCAGTCCCTTTCCACTTACCCAATGTGGACAAGTAAAAAGTTCGAAACCATAAACACAAATGGTATGAAACTGTGAGTCTGTGATCAGAGCAACTGGAGCAGATAATAAAAAAGTGCAAACAAAAAACAAAACAAAATTTAATTAATTCAAGCCAACAAACACAAAAATTAACTGCGAGGAACATAATTTTACACGCAATCTTTGAGAAATATCCCAATCCTACTCTTATATTATATTCGCATTTATTCTCTCTCCTTCTCTCTTGAGATAGATTCTTCGAGACCTTCATAAACAGCTACGCTCATACGACAATTTAGAAGGGAGACTGGAACTTAAATTCAAGCTCAGTTGGTGAATTAGGGGTTCAAAAAATTGGACGAGACCGACGAATTAGGATGAATTGTTGTTAGGGTTTAAATGCACAAGATTATTTTATTGTGAAGTAATCCTGGGGAGTGAAGGCTCTCGGTTTAAGCGGTGTTTGTGTTGCGTTGATTGGCTGGTGCGGTACTGGCGTTCTGGCGGTTCCGCTACCATGGAAGTCGATTCGCCTCCGGAAATTACACCCCTCCGGCCTCGTGATCGAATCATACGGGTAGGCCTTGTGATTTTTCTTCTTTGATTATCCGAATTTTGATTTTGATTTTATTTTCCAGTAGTTAATTTGTTGAATTATCGAGCAACTGGAGCTCTAATTGATTTTCTATCGTTGAGGCATTTGCGATACAATTAATTTGTCATTTGTAGTTGAAAGTTTGTCCCTTTCTTTTGTCTCTCGTTTTCTTTTAAACTGTTTGGGCTGATTTATATTGTATTACTTGTTTGGGTAAGTGAATGCATTTGCTGGGAAAATATTACCTTTTTAAGTATAGTCATATATACTTTTGACTTTCATATTCCTATTGTAGTGTAAAGATATATGGGTTACAAGTGGGTTCACATTTGTTTGTTTAATTTATACCAGAGGCTTGCTCTATTGGGAGTGCCTGAGGAGTTTCTTGATCAGTTCCAACGTGGGTTAGTTGCTTTTGTCAAAAAGAACAAGCAACGGATACCAGAGCTAGTTTCTGCTATATTACCTGCTGATGAGGAAGTAGCTGAAGTTCTAAATGAAGCTAAACCGGGGTCTAAAAGACAATCAGCAGCAGTAACCATGAAAAATCGATTCCGTGAAAGCATGGCGTGGTTACAGTGGTTGATGTTTGAGGGTGAACCTTCTTCAGCCCTAAGGAATCTCTCCAAAATGAGTGTTGGGCAGCGTGGTGTTTGCGGAGCTGTTTGGGGGCAGAATGATATAGCATACAGGTGCCGAACATGTGAACATGACCCAACGTGTGCAATTTGCGTTCCGTGTTTTCAGAATGGGAATCACAAGGATCATGATTATTCTGTTATTTATACTGGCGGTGGTTGTTGTGATTGTGGTGATGTTACAGCATGGAAGCGCGAAGGCTTTTGCTCAAAGCATAAAGGTGCAGAACAGATACAACCCCTTCCAGAGGAGTTTGCAAACATTGTGGGGCCCGTTCTTGATTGCATCTTTGTTTCTTGGAAAAATAAGCTACTTCTTGCTGAAACTACCTACCGGGAAACCCCTAGAGCAAGCGACCATGTGACAGAGCATAAGAAGGTTGCAAATGAGTTAACTTTTGTTGTGGTTGAGATGCTTCTAGACTTCTGCAAACACAGTGAAAGTTTGCTGAGTTTTGTATCTAAGATGATTTTATCATCAGGGGATTTATTGGGGATTCTAGTGAGGGCAGAGAGGTTTCTGACCGAAGCTGTTGTGAAAAAGCTCCATGAGTTGCTCCTGAAATTGCTGGGGGAACCTATTTTCAAGTATGAGTTCGCCAAAGCATTTTTGTGTTATTACCCAGCTGTTGTAAGTGAAGCCAGAATGGAATTCAGTGACGTTTCTTTAAAAAAGTATCCGCTTCTCTCTGTATTCTCAGTACAAATCTTCACAGTGCCAACTTTAACACCTCGTCTTGTGAAAGAAATGAACCTACTGCCTATGCTGATGGGATGCTTGCAAGATATTTTCGTTTCCTGTGCTGGTGATGACGGTCGTTTACAGGTAATGCATTTATTTTTTTCTTTCCTTAAGTGCTAGGGTACGAAATGATCGTACCCCTGCACGTTCACCTCCTTTTTCCTGACGTTACTTCATGATAAAACTGATGACTTGGCCACTTAGATTGTGTACTTACTTTGCTTCAATTTGAAGGCGTGCTGTATATTTTTATGTATTCTAACTAGAGTTTTTTTTATGCCTTGGTTTTGGAGTTATTTCAGTTCCTTTTTTTCTGGTTCTTTTGTTCCTATTTTGGTTTTTATGGTGCATAGTGATTGGGAATCTGATACTTTTATTTTGTTTCTTCAAATTTCTGTTGTGGCTCCTTTTTTTTTTTCATTTTTTTTTTCATTTACTTTGGTTCATGTAGCAAAATTGTGGGTAATTTCCTCCTTACAGGTTATCAAGTGGTCAAATTTGTATGAGATCACCATTCGTGTCATTGAAGATATTCGATTTGTTATGAGCCATGCTGTAGTGCCCAAATATGTAACTCATGACAAGCAAGATATTTCAAGATCTTGGATGAGACTGTTGACTTTCGTGCAAGGGATGAATCCACAAAAAAGGGAAACAGGCATCCGCATTGAAGAAGAAAATGAGAGTATGCATCTGCCATTTGTTCTAGGCCATTCAATTGCCAACATTCATTCTCTATTGGTGGATGGGGCATTTTTTGTGGCTAGCGACAAGATGGATGAAGACTTTCTGGATATGGATGACAGGGATAGCCTAAGACATGCAAAAGTAGGACGGTTGTCCCCGGAAAGTTCCGTATGCAGTGCAGTGGGGAGGAGTAGTTCATTTGCATGTGCATCGAAGGTTTCTGAAGATAAATCAGATGCTCTTTCTGATTTGTTGATTCCACCATCTGTGATGTGGCTAACCTATGAGTGCTTGAGGGCCATTGAGAATTGGCTGGGAGTTGATAATACCTCCAGGGCTCTTCTTGATGCATCTTCTCCAAGTACTAGCAATTTCTCAGGTAGCAATTTTTCAGCACTGAAGAAAACATTATCCAAGATCAGGAGAGGCAATATATTTGGTAGAATTGTCACTTCAAGTGAAGATCATGGCAAGCAATGTTCATCGCATTTACATAGTGATTGCAATATGAGTGTTGACTTCCAGAATGGTAAAGTTGCAGGCCAGGAAACTAAATTAATGGTTCCCGACGAAATTGATTCAGTTAATGCATGTAGTCCTGCAGGATTGGATGATAGTGCCATGGAAGTAGATGGTGCCATGGACTTAGATGCTTTACGTGTTCTGAGTTCATCGGATTGGCCAGATATAACATATGACATTAGTTCGCAGGATATATCTGTTCACATTCCTTTACATCGGTTACTTTCCTTGCTTTTACAGAAAGCATTGAGAAGATGTTTTGGTGAAGTGCCAGATTTGGCTAGTGCTACTTCTGCAAATTCATCTTCAGCTATTTTGACTGACTTCTTTGGAAATTTTCTAGGAGGCTGCCACCCATATGGATTTTCTGCCTTTGTTATGGAGCATCCCCTTAGGATCAGAGTATTTTGTGCTGAGGTTCATGCTGGAATATGGCGGAAAAATGGGGATGCTGCCCTATTATCATGTGAGTGGTATCGTTCAGTTCGCTGGTAAGTGATTTATTCTTATCTGACACATGCATTGTAGGGGAAAAAGTACCTCTTGTAATGATTGGTTTTTTTATTCACTCTATTTTTTTTTCTTTGTCTTCATGTTTGGCCCTTTATTATGATTTTTTATTTTTTATTTGCAGGTCTGAACAGGGTTTGGAGCTTGACCTGTTTCTGCTTCAGTGCTGTGCTGCCTTGGCTCCAGCTGATCTTTATGTTAATAGAATTGTAAAACGCTTTGGTCTGTCAAGCTACCTTTCTTTGAACCTTGAGCGCTCGAGTGAATATGAAGCAGTTCTAGTGCAGGAAATGCTAACTCTTATTATACAAATAGTCAAAGAAAGGAGATTTTGTGGGCTAACTAAAGCTGAAAGTTTGAAAAGAGAGTTGATTCATAAATTAGCCATTGCAGATGCCACTCATAGTCAACTGGTTAAATCTCTTCCTCGTGATCTGTCTAAGTTTGATCAGCTTCCTGAAATTTTGGATACTGTTGCAGCATATTCCAATCCCTCTGGCTTTAATCAGGGGACATATTCACTACGATGGACATTTTGGAAAGACATGGATTTGTTCTACCCTCGTTGGAACTCAAGGGATCTGCAAGCTGCAGAAGAAAGATACTTGCGTTTCCGTAGCATTTCTGCATTGACCACTCAGCTACCGAGGTGGACTGAGATTTATCCTCCTTTCAAGGGGGTTGCTAGAATAGCCACTTCTAAAGCAGTCCTTCAAATTATCCGTGCAGTGCTGTTTTATGCTATTTTTTCTGATAAATCAATTGATTCCCGAGCTCCTGATGGTGTTCTTTTAACTGCATTGCACTTACTCTCATTAGCATTAGACATTTGTTTTCAACATAAGGAATCTGGTGATCAGTCTTGTTATGACGGAGATGCAATTCCCATACTAGCTTTTGCTGGTGAAGAAATTTATGAAGGACCACATTTAGGCGCTGGCCAACAAAGCTTGTTGTCACTTCTTGTGATCTTGATGAGGATGCATAAGAAAGAGAATTTAGACAATTGTTTGGAAGCTGGGAGTGACCTCTCTTCTTTAATTGGAAGCTTATTGAAGAAATTTGCAGAGATCGATTCAGGATGTATGACCAAACTGCAACTACTTGCACCTGAAGTAATTGGTCATGTATTACAATCTTCTCCAAATGGTGACACATATACCTCGGGTTCAATTTCTGACTCTGAGAAGCGCAAGGCAAAAGCCAGAGAGAGACAGGCTGCCATTTTGGAAAAAATGAGAGCCGCGCAATCAAAATTTATGGCAAGCGTTAATTCCACTGTGGATTATGGCTCAAAATCTGAGCAAGAGGTTTGTAACCCTGACATTGAAGATTATTCAGAAGAGTGTGCAGAAGTTGTTTGCTCACTTTGCCATGATCCCAATTCCAGAAATCCCATATCCTACTTAGTTCTTCTTCAGAAATCTAGGCTTTTGAATTTCATGGACAGAGGTCCCCTTTCATGGGAACAGCCTCGCTGGATAGACAAGGAGCACATCTCTATTATCAAAGGTGAGGTGCCTGATCAATCTGAAACAAGCTCTTCGTCAGGTGGTTCAGGGGTGGTACCATCTTACCCTTTAAAACAGTTGGTTCAGGATGCAGTCACTGAATTTGCCTGTCATGGGCAACCTAGGGATGTTGAGGCTCTTCTAGATTTTTTAAAGGGCCGGTTCCATGAATTAAAGAATATCCAAGTGCCACTTGAATCAAATGATGAAAGTGAAAAGACTTTATGTACATTTGAGACAATGGAAGACACTATGTACCTCTCCATCCAAAAAGAATTGCATGATAAGATGCTGCATTCTAAGCTTACAGAGGATAAGGGATTTTCAACTCCTGAAGGGGATCAAGAAAAAACTGAGCATGCTGAATTTATGTTGCTTGGCAAATATACAGCTGCTCTTTCTAGAGAGACGACAGAAAATTCTTCATCCTCTGAAAGTCCCAATGAAAAGGTGCCAATAGATTCTTCTCGGTTTTCAGCATATGATGGATTTGGCCCGATAGATTGTGATGGAATTTATCTTTCTTCCTGTGGGCATGCTGTGCATCAGGGATGCCTTGATCGCTATTTATCTTCACTGAAGGAAAGGTAAGCCTATCAAGAGCAGAAGTTTTCAATCCTTACTTAGTAATTTAGGATTTCTTTATCACTCTTTTATCTAATTTTTGATTTATTTTGCAAGAAAGGTAGAAGTTTTAATTTTTAAAAATGAAACAACTATATTAAGATATTTTGTTAAGAGACAATCACATTTAGATGTAAACGAATTGGAGAAAAAAGGCTGATTAAGTTGGACTTCCATTGCAATTGAATATCAAGGAAACAGTGTTGACAATTTGCAATTGCCTTGTTCTTTGGGAAGAGTCTGTGAACTATCAAGTTTGCCTTTCTGATGATTCTGTTTTTTTTTTAAAAAAAATTTTAAATTTCTTTATTTGACAAGTTCTAGCAAAAGGGCTATGTTATAGTTTGCCAGATCAAATTGTTGCTAGTAAAAATTGAATTTCATGCTTAAATGGTTATGTACTTATGATGCAACAACCAAAGAGAAAAAAAGTCAGATATACATATATCATATATGTCGCTCTGGAAGAATGTTGACGTGCTAGTGAAAAGGGCTTAACTTCCCCCATCTTCGTATCTGTTCTTGCAGGTATCTCAGAAGAATTGTTTTTGAAGGAGGACATATTGTAGATCCAGATAAGGTATAAGGCCTACATATTTTTCCATTTTTCATTCTTGCTTGTGAAGGGAGGAGGGTTCTGTTACTGATCTTTTGCATGTTTGTTCTTTTTCTCCTTAGGGGGAGTTTCTCTGCCCTGTATGCCGTCGACTTGCAAATTCTGTGTTGCCTGCATTGCCAGGGTTGTTTGAGAAGGTCTCGAAGGAGTCTCGGCATTCAGGTGATAGTTCATCACATGCTACTGGTCCATTGGTCAAATCAGGTGGAGAAATTAATTCTCTTCAGCTTCAGCAAGGCTTGGCTCTTGTGCAATCTGCAGCAAAGGCATCTGGGAAGGTTGGAAATCTTAAAGGTTTTCCCCTGCAGAGATGTGGAAGAATGACCTCAAACCTTGAAATTTCTCGTTTGCTCTGTAAGATGTATTTTCCGACTAAACAGGATAAGTTATCAGGATCTGCCAGGGTCAGCCACCCAATGCTCATGTGGGACACAATTAAGTACTCCCTATTATCAATTGAAATTGCTGCACGTTCTGGCGGGAAATATGCAACACCAAGCTATGACCTTAATGCATTGTATAAGGAACTTGAATCCTCGAGTAGATTTGTATTGTCTTTGTTGCTGAAATTAGTCCAAAGCAAAAGTAAGAATTCTCTTCATATGCTTCAGAGATTTATAGGAATTCAGAGCTTTGCAGAATCTATTTGCTTTGGAGTTTCCATAGACCATGGTAGCGAAACATGTGGACAAGGTAATGTTATTGCTACCAGTAAGTGCCATTTATTTCATGTGTTTCTTGTGGCTATCTGCTTGTGGCTTTCTGTGGAGTTTTTTTCTTTCTTGCTTTCTGATTCACTAATCGCATGCAGTTAGAGTTAAATTTAATAAGTCATTGTCTACTTCCTTTTTTATTTATTTATTAAAACATGAATTTAAAACATAATAGTTTGAGATGATCGGTAATGCTATGGAACCGAACTCTTTCTATCCAACTTACATGGCATTCTCACATTGGGTTCTACAACATTGTTGTTTTATTAATGCAATGATGCCATGTATATATCAAGTGCTACATAGGTTGGAAAGACGTTGTGAAAATTTGGGATACGTAGCACCATCCTTTCTTATTATAATGTTGTGGCTAATTGATATCTTGGATCATATTCAAAGCTACCGAAGGGACTAATACTTGTTACAGTTTCATGTGTGCAAAATTTTACGTGTTATGTTTGCCAAAAACAATATAAGTTTAGGCATTTGTAAATCACAAGTCATCTTGGTTCCTGATTTATTCCACTCTTACCGGTCATTAAATCCTCATCCATGCTATGTTTTACAGGGGCTATGTTGCGTATCTTGGAACATGTTGATATGGCGGTATCATATCCTGATATTCAGTTCTGGAATAGAGCATCTGATCCTGTCCTTGCTCGTGATCCTTTTTCATCATTGATGTGGGTTCTTTTTTGTCTTCCATACCGGTTTTTATCATGTGAAGATTCCTTGTTATCCCTGGTGCACTTATTCTATGTTGTCTCTGTAGTTCAGGTACGTTATCTGTAATTATCTACTTTTATTATTTGGTTGATGCTTGAGTTCCATTATAATCATCTAGTGGCCTAATCCATTATGGCGAATGCAGGGTATAATTGCTTATCTTGGGAAAAATCAATGCGATATGAGTAAATTAGGTGTTGATGATTGTCTGGTTACTGATGTCTCTAAACTCATGGGAGAATCTGGATGCCCGCAGCAATATTTTGTTTCAAACTATATTGGCTCTTCTTGTAACAGTAATATTAAGAACATAGTTCGTAGCTTGAGTTTCCCTTATTTGCGGAGGTGTGCATTGCTGTTGAATTTACTAAACTATAATGCCCAAGCACCATTCTTTGAAAGGTATAATGTGTTAGATAGATCTCATGCCATTGGTGACATGATGGATACCACTTATGTGGCGCTGGAAGAGCTCAATGAAGTTCAGGAGATAGAAAGAATGTTCAAGATTCCTACACTTGATGTTATTCTTAAGGATAAAGTCGTGCGTTCAATGGTTCAGAAATGGTTCCGTCATTTTTACAAGGAGTTTGAAGTCCAAAGATTTAGAGGAAGCATACACTGTAATCCTGCAGTTCCCTTCCAGTTGATGCGTCTGCCCCGAGTTTACCAGGACCTATTGCAGAGGTTGGTTAAATTGCTTCTCATTTTGTTGCTGGAGTACTTGTTCTTTAAAAAAAAATTAAAAAAATTGTTCGAGAATTTAAACTCATTCAGAAAGATTGTGTTTTTTCAGGTATATTAAACAGCGTTGTCCTGATTGCAAATCCATCCTTGAGGACCCCGCATTGTGCCTGCTTTGTGGGAGATTATGCTCTCCGAGCTGGAAGTCGTGCTGCCGGTATATATATTTTCACCAATATTTGTCATTATTTTTAAGAAAAGTGTCCCTCTAGGTGCGTATATGTTTATGCCCTGTTGGGCCATTGCTCTGCCCATTATTGCTAAATTTGACATTGTATCTTTAGGGAAATTGGATGCCAAACTCATGCATTGGCCTGTGGTTCTGGTACTGGGGTATTTCTGTTGATCAGGGTATGCATTGCAGTTCTTTTTTATTTTTATTTTTTAAAGTCATGTGTCGCAGCTGTCTCTTAAATCTTGTAAGTTTTTTACCTCTTTTCTTGTTTATGGAGATGGTTAATTTTCTTTTCTATTAGAGGACAACAATTCTGCTGCAAAGATGTGCGCGGCAAGCTCCCTGGCCATCACCGTACTTGGATGCTTTTGGGGAAGAGGTAACTAGTTTATCTACAGTAAATCACACAGAAATTCTGTTCCTCTGTTTCTTTCATCATCTTCCCTCGTAAACGATTTGCAACGACAAAATAATATGGATGGTGTAATTTATGGCCAGAACTTTAGAGTTTCACATGGATAGAAAGGAGCAAAAGAAGGTTAAATTGATTACGCATTTAAGAGGACATAATTCCTTTGTTAATTGAGCTCCTTTCTGGATGTTTAGACATTTCCCCCTTTCTTTATTGCATACGGTTATTATGTTTTTCTTTCTCTGAATAAAATGCAAAAGGGCCTACGAAAAAATGAAGAAGTTGGAAGAAGTAACTGTGGATGCTCCTATTCTTGTTTTTGTTCCTATTTGCATTAATTGATTTATAGGGGTCTATATGTTTCTGTATTATTGTAAAAAAAAATTATTGCAGGATGTTGAAATGCAAAGAGGAAAGCCGCTGTACTTGAACGACGAACGCTATGCAGCTTTAACTTATTTGGTGAGAATCTTTTGCTACATTTTAAGTTTGCATCATATTTTACCTAATGCAACAAATGTTGAAATTCGTTGTCACTTAACAGTTGCTTATGGTAATTTATAGGTAAATTCTTTCTTCCAAACAACTTACTTATCACTCATTTAAAAGTTGAAAAAAAACTTTGGCCCTCCCTCTCACGCCCCCTCCCTTCCACCTGCAGCCCTTTGCCCCACCCCAACCATCCATGACATTGTTGTGGCCAAACCTGACAACGGTGTTAATTTGAAACTTTTTCAGTGAAGGCGACGTGTTGAGCAGTTCTGTTCTGTGTTTTCATAAAGAAGCATACTTAATTTATACGTTCCAATTGAAAAATTTTCTTGTAGTATTTAGTTTTATGGTAAATAGTTTATGTTGTTTTGCGTGGCAGGTTGCTTCTCATGGTCTTGATCGAAGTTCCAAGGTTCTTGGGCAAACTACTATTGGTTCTTTGTTCATGGTTTAGTTTGGATTTGAAGGTAAAGGCAATCATGAAAGTCATGGGTGTTAGTTCATTTTATTCAAGTTGCTGAATATTCTTTGGCATCTCAGGCGGTATATTTCGTGACACAGATTTATGTCGGGGGATGACAAAGGATTCTTGATAGTAACAGAGAATATCCAGTTCCGACAATAAATCTGCACCTTGCATTAATGGTTCAGTTTACCGCACATTGAGGTTAGTGGCTATGTTTTAAACTAACGTAAGTTCTGAACAATATGGAACACTATAAACTTTCCGACAACTTTTTTCCTCTTTGCCTGTGAACTTACTTTTTTAGTTTGCTTGTTATAGATTATTTTCCTACTGTTACTAAATATCTTGTCACCTACAATGGCAGATGCTTGGATTTTCCTCTCCGCATGTTGAAAATTTGGTTTCAAGGGAAGACAATCTGTCGGCAGGTTGTTCCGTTTGTTTTTTTATGGTTGTACAGTTCAATATGATGCCTAAGGCTGAAGCCTGGCAGCATACAGGGTTGTGGAGTCATTGCGAAACGGTTGTACATAGATATTTTATAACATCAGTCACGAGCCACTGGTTAAGGGTAGAGTGGCATTTGCATGGAGAGGAACTCAGTCTATTCCTCTTGCTCTCTCTCCTTCACTTTGTGGAGTTATTTATTGTTTTGTTATTACATTCTTTTTAATTATCAGTGAGCTGAGGGGGGGATGGGAAAGAGGGGGAGTGACTTTTGGAGCTGTTACGAGAGATTTCATACTGTTTTGGTTGGGCGTGGTGATAAATCCTTTGATGTCCCTTGAAGTTGCCAAAGCTAGTAGTTTGAAAATAAAAAGAAGGGTAAACTGCCGAAATGCCCCCTGAATTTGTATCTAATTATCAATTTACCCTCTGACCTTATTTTTAAGCGAATTAAGGTTCGAATTTAATTTTATTATCAATTACCCCCTATTGTCTAAATCAACAACATGTCATCCAATAATCTGTTAGATCATTAACAAATATTTTTTTTTGAAAAAATTAAAGAAAAAAAATTGGTCAAGTCAAAACACCATCTTCTTCTCCACCCCATTCCCCCATGACCACCAACCCTTCACTCCAGACCAATACCCCCACGTCCCTTCAATTTTTTTTACCCCCAGACTATTCACCCCTTCCCATCCCAACCCGATTCCCCCATGACTACCACCCCTCAATGAACCCATAGACCCACCCCACAACAACCAAGAACCCACAAACAAACCCCACCCCACCCCACCCCACGAACCCATAATTCTCAGAAGCCACATCAGTGGCTTTGTGCCAATCAGAAAGATGGAACATAGAGTAGAGAAAAAGAACCCTATCCCTACCGACAAACCCAAACCCATTCGCGCCCTTTCCCCTATGATTTTTTCCCCATAGCCTTAAAGGTCCAGACCTCTTCACCTCACAAGTTCATTGCCCCTTCACCCAAAATCTCGACCCTAAATCGCACAACTCATCAATGGATTCAAGATCTGAATAAAATGGAGCTGTTTAGAGGGTGAGGGCTGATGGGTTTGGTCGCATATAGAGAGAGAGAGAGAGAGAGAGAGAGAGAGAGAAGAATGGGTGGGTGGGTCACCCCTCTGTTTATTAAAATGAATTTTTTTAATTTTATATGTCATACTATTTTATTTTACAGTATTTAATTATTTTTAATATATGAAATGACCAATTTGCCCTCATATTTAACAGCAAATTGGATGAAATGTTGATGATTTAAACGGCAGGGGGAACATTGATAATAAAATTTAATTCGAGCCCTTAATTCGCTAAAAAAAAGGTCAGGAGGTAAATTGATAGTTATGTACAAGTTCAGGGGGCAATTCGGCAATTTACCCTAAAAAGAATTGCCTTCCAGTTTAGGCTAGTAATTGCATTACAAATGTCCCTGAAAAAGGCCTAAAACTGGTAGTCAACTTTTCTTCAATGTTCATGTTCAAAGTTTATTTTCATTTTTATATTTTTTATGAGTGCTTATACAACATAATCAGTAACTAGTGACTTTTCAGTCTGATGGACAAATATTGTCGTTCTGATGATAGACAAATTCAGTCTACCAATAATATAAGCATCTGACACCTATCTGGTAATATAAATATTATATAAATAAATAAATAAATAAAGACAAAAGAAAACTTTGCACCTTTAATTGCATATTTTCTTTGGCACAATCATGTCCTGTGCGTCTTCTAGCCTGAGAACTGTTGCGCGATTCAGCTTCGATTTTGGGCTTTTCATCAGAATGCAGAAAGTTGCTTCTTTTGAAATTTTTTTTGTACATCCTATTAAGCTAATTTCACAACCCAATTTCCTTCTTTTTCGGGGCTTTTTTTTTTATCTAACATAGTCTCCTTCAATAGAGGGGAGACTCAGTGCCATTGGTTTAAATGTTCATTGACAGACATGGACTAAGTCAAGTTGGTTAGAACGAATGCGCTACCCACACTGCAACCGAGTTCGAATTCCCTTCCCCATAATTTAGATTAGATTAAAGTAAAATATTGCTTGTATAAAAAAATAAAAATTGGTCATTAACAATTTGGCTTTCCTTCTATGCACAAAACACACTTATCAGATGAATGAAAATTCTCGCATCCACTGCCCAAGGAAAATGGGAGACAAAAAGAGTTGACGCAATAAAGAACAATGCTAAGATTTCTAAAAGAGTACATGTGTGTGTGAAGGTAAGGTAGTAAAGTTAAAATGGGTAAAGAACCGAATAGATGACTGGAGCTACGCTTTCATTAAGGGAATTTTCAAGCATAAAGCATCATTGCTCCTTTGCTGATGGGTTTTCTGTACAATCAATATATTTTCACAAGTAATGGGGCCTATCATTTTTATTCTACACAAAACAGAAGCCCACTGCCACTGTATTTTGTCAAGTTGCTGTGTTGAAAAACCCCTCCAATGTAACGAACAGGTGGTGTATTTGCAAGTTAATGAATTGTAAGGCATCCAAGATGTAAGACCAGAGAGTGGTCTAATAAATCGATAAATCGCTTTTCAAAAGAGCTCCGTAGACTTGGAAATATCACCAATTCAAAAGTGTCAGCCAACTTCAATAGAATCACCCTCCTTTGTACCTGAATAATAACAGAGGAAACCAAATCAGAAACTTACTTAAAATTGCCTCTTGCTTCATTCCATCGCTATTTCAATGATGAACCCAATATAGCATGCTGAAATAAAAAGGCTTAAAGAAAGTGAATATTTCGAGCAGATACAGTGAGAAAATATGCAAACACTATTTCTTTCATCACTAACCAGGAAAATAAAAACAAATTCAAGTACACAAATTCCTTCACCACTAGGACTCTAGGAGACAGTTTACTTCATCAGTTCATATAAATAAAAGAAAGTTTCACATTTCCACGTATCTTTCCGAAAAGGCAGTTGTAATTGACTTCTCTATCACTTCGGATTCTGTACCACCAATATTGAAGAGACTTAGGATCTTCACAAATCTTTTCTAATGGTAACTTTACTCTAACAAAGGCGGCAAGATTGTTTGGCTCTTTTCTAACTTTGGCAACAAAGGCTACAAAATGAAAAGAATGAGGAAGGAAATAGATCCAACTCTTAATATCCATGATGCAAAGAATGACAACTTTGATTCCTTTATCAGAAAACTTAAACATCTATGCACTATCCTCAGCAAGCTTGTCATCTGTGCATGCACCTACTTAAGTATCATGTCAGGTGTGTTGTTAAAAATCTAATGGTAGGACAAAATTCAACAACTGGATAAGCTATAATCATAAATAATTCACCACTTGACCAAGCAAATTATATGTCATACATAGATCCTCCATGCAGAAACATGATCAGATCCAGTTTCCATCCTCAAGTAAATTATAAAAGACAGCTTTACCAAGCATGAACCCATATCAGTTCTAGAAAAAGATTTCAAGAACAATGATAAGCAAAACTGTAACTTACAGTGCATGCCCTAGGTCACTTCCATCTTTGTTGCATGTGAACAATCTTTGATAACACCAGAGCCTCCATTTGCAGACAACTCCACAGATTTAGAATTACCATCATACTCTTTGTCACATGTAAACTCAAGTTGTTTCTCCACAGACTTGAAAACTGCATTCCTCCTGGCTCTTAACCGGTATGGAGGAGATGCATTAAAAGCCTTACCATTAGGCCCAATGGTGCTGATACCTTGACTGGTTGGACTCTCACACAAACTTTCTTCTTGAGACCCAGACATTTCCGCACTGTTTTTGTGTCTTTCCTGTTCATCAGAAACATTAAGCACTTCCCTGACTGATTCACAATCCACCAACCCAATTTTATTAGGAGGCAAATGTCCTTGGGAAGTATTCTTTCTCTTTCGCAAGATGGAAGGAGTATTGGGGAAGGTCTTGGCAGCCATTTTCAAAATTGATTCAGGACTTCGATTGCATAAACCACTGCCCTTCACACAAGGCGGAGTGTAGAAACTTATAGGTGATACATTTGGACTAGAAGCGTAATCATGTTGAAAGCAACGCATGCTTGAAAAACCTGAATCAAATGGACCACAACTTTCTAACGGTGGTTCATAGTACAAAGAGCCGTAGCCTGGAGTTTCAACTGGCACAGGTGTTCTCTTAACTCTGTCTTCATCTATTAGGTTGTTAAATCCACAATTCTCAGACTCTGCCTGGCTGTTAATGATACTCTCAATCTGGGGCTCGCTGTTTTCTGCAAAATTCTCAAACTTTGACCCTGACTCTGAGTTGCAGCAACTAAGATCTCTAAAGGATGATCTCAGCTGACATTCTACACCTTCAGAATCAGCAGGCTCATTTGGAAGAACACTTGATGAAGCACCCAAATCCTGATGTGGGGCGGAGGACTCGAGCTGATCCTTGCCATCTTCATCTAGCTTACATACGTCTGCATTTCCAGATGATGTCTGAGCAGTTGAATCTGATCCTTTAGTTGAACAAACAAGTAATCTTTTAGTTGCAGTGGATTTACTTGTCTCTTTGGCACCATTCTGGGAACTATTCTTTGCAGCTGGTGGAAGTTTCCCAGTAGCCAAATAGAAATCTAATTTTTTCTTCAAGGAACTATTCCAATGATTCTTTATTGCATTATCAGTCCTACAAACACAAAGTTATACAAAATTTGACTAAGTAAACAGTACATACGCACAATAATACCAAAGAACTTGATTTTCAAAATGTACCCCAATGTTGCCCTAATTTAGCACCTCAATGCCATTCATAAATAAAAAATAAATCAAGAAAGATACTGATGCCAATTGATGTAGAACAGCCCGTAGGTATTAGATTAAGCACTCGAACAATAGAACATAGAAGAATATAAGAGATTGAGGAGACGAAAATATAGATCGAAAAGACGAAAGAAAAGGCAGAACAGTAGAACAAGAAGAATATCGGAGATCGAGGAGAAGAAATATAGATCGAAGGGACGAAATCAGAGAGTTCTAGGAAAAGGTTTACTCAACATTCAAATCTGAATTTTAAAGAACTACATGGGGGTATTTATAGCAAACTAAAACCTAGACATAATAGGATAGAAATCCCTTGCTTAAACAGAATTCCTAACCCAAATAAAATAGGAAACTTAAAACTAGAAATCTGGAAATCTGAAAAAGTAGAAATCCTACTAGAATTGGGAAAACTAGAGAATCTAGGAAACTAACAAATACATTAGGAAACTAATAAATTTAGGTCCTACGCGTCCTGCATCAGATACCTTCCAGGTAAAACCTTAGCTATTTCAGCCCATTTGTTCCCATGTATCCGATGGGCTTTCATAAGTGCTAATTCCTCCTCCAACGTCCAAGCATCCTTCTTTATGTCTGGATTCAAATGATTGTGCCACCTGTATAAAAAAAATTGTTCCATTGTTTTTACAAGTGTATACACTGCCCAAACCATTTATTTGCTTTTCATGAAGAAATCAATTGGAAGATCCAAGCCAATGGAAGGAATACATTGATGCATAAAGCATCAGAGTCCTACAAAACTAAAGGTAATAAAAAGAATACATCTTAATACCAGAAAGAAAGAAAAAGATCATTTTATGAAGGTTACCTCTCCCGGCATTGTTTCCCTATACGGCCAGGCAAAGACTTCGCTATTAATGACCATTTTGTAGGTCCATACTTTGCTACCAGTTCAATGATTTTATCATCTTCCTACAAAACAAACAAGTTAAAGAAAGTTCAATGTAAAGCTACAAGAAAGGATCACAAAAAGTAAGGATGGTATCAGGTTCCAACCTCTTGAGTCCACGGTCCTTTAACAAGATCTGGATTAAGAACCTTCTGCCACCGATGCAGACATTGCACTTCCGATCTATCAGGAAAATATTCAGCTGCATACACATGGTTCCAAATATTAGATTAGTTGCCTGAATTTAAGCATAATATGACAACAAATAAAATACTCGGTAATACAGCCAAGACTAGGTTTCTAGTCGTGTGTGTAATTTATATACTGTTCTACCCCTTTTTGGTAATTTACAACATAGGTAGAACAGAATTAGTAGATTGAACGAACAGTAACACACCCAGTCTACTGGGACATCTATGTCATATGATTGGTTTGCTTTGAATTTTTAGAGCTCTGAATATATTCTTATTGTTCAGCCAAAATAAGATTTCTTTTAGTTTATCAAAATCTCTACCATTTAAAAGACCTCATTAAGTTATGGGAGCACATTGCTTGAGCAGACTCACTGCTACCTAAAAGCACCATAACAACTGAAATTTTGCAACTACAAAACATAAATCAGGACAGAGACAAACCTATTTTCTTCCAACTCTTCCCCTTAAAAGCTGCAACCGCGTTCCTTAATGTCTCATCCTGTGACCAATCAACATGTTATTGCAAATTAAAATCATGCACCAAAAGAGTTATGGCTAAGAAAACATAAGAGCATGTATCTGAGCAACATCATGTGAAAATGGGTGAAAATGGGTGAGATAGAGACGGTGTACATTATTGAAAACAGAAGTAATAAAACCAGAAAGTCTAAAAGAAATGACAGTTTCAAGCCCTTCCAAATTAGATGATTTGATGATTGACAATGATGAACCTCTCCCTTCAATATGCTAAGTAACAAACACAAAAATGTTCATGCTTCTAGCTGATATTACAAAGAAGTGAACACAAGTACAGAATGAAATGCTGACCTCCTGTGGAGTCCAACCGCCTTTGGCTCGCCTAATAGGACCACTAGTTCTCCTGAAAGATCAAATTCACATATTTCAGTTCACTAACCACAACACTGTTGATGATAATTATAAACAATGGAAAATGATCACAACAAAAATCAATCAGCATATCCATTTTCCACTAGGTGAGGATCCAAACACTCATTGAGAATCATAAAAGCTCTAAAAGCAAATGCCTGAAACCTAAAATAAACATCACATTCATAATTTAATCCCGGTTATGAAGAGAATGATTTTTAAACAGAGAACATCACTATAGTTGTAACTAAATTACAGCTGTTAGGAATTAAGGGAGAGTACCGGTGAGTCGGAGAAGTTGATGCTGGGCTGCAAACCCCTGGGGACTTGAGAATAGCACTGCCACTGCCTTCGGACACAGACGAGCTGGAAGCAGCCGTTGATTGCTTATTCTCAAGGCAACACTCTTCTAATTTTACCTCCTCCATCTCCTCCTATAAATAATCTCCAAAATTCAAAATCCTAATCAATAAATAGATACATAACACACAAATATAAAACAAAACCCTTCAAAAATAACCCCTCAAACGAATCATAAACACTAAAAACCCTAAAACAGACCCTAAATTTACTCCAAAATCTTCAAAACCTCACCGCCATAACCCAGACAAGCAAGACCCAGATCTTAAAAAGAGTTTCCAGATCAAAAAACTGTTACCAAAACGCAAATTAAAGAGAATTACAAGACTTATATCCAAAACCCAATAAATCCAGCACAAATCGGAGCAACTTGAAGTCCAAGAAAACGTGGAAAATTGATCGAGACCAGTGAAAAAACATGAAAGCAAATCAACAAAATAGGAAGAAGAAAAGTTTTTTCTTTCAAGAAACAAAAACCATTTTCGGAAAGTAAGAGTACCTCTGCTTGTGAAGAAGTGGCGGGAATCGAATTCGAGCTCATCGATTGGGCGAACAGATTTCAGAAGCCTCTTCTCTGAAACATGAAAGGGAGCTTTTTTGGTTTCGAAAAATCCTCGCCCGTTGAAACGAAGAGAGAGAAAGAAAGAAACAGAGGTTAAAAGGAAATAATAAAAAAACGATTATAAATTTATAACGAATATATATGCACCGACGTCTCCGTTAATTACCGTTATCGAAAGGGCTTTGAGTTTTTGTGAGCTTTAGAAAACCCTAAACGGCGATTGACGGTTCATCCAGAACGTTAGGGGACCAAAAGCAAAAGTTTGAACCTCAAACGGCACTCTAGGCTCTTTGTTAAATATCGAACGTGTTTGGAGCCGTTGGATGGGCGGCTTGCTTCGCGGGCATTTTCGGACCTTTGGATTGGACATAACTAGCTCGTGGTTTAAGTGGGTTTTGTTTGGAAAGAAACGTTTAACTATAATCAATGGCGGTTTAGGGTATTAAAGTTCGCTGGAACGTCAGATCATGGCTGAGTGTACGGTGTCTGATGGTCTTGGTCTTTCTGTGCTGTGATTGTATCTATTCTCATTGATCTGGACCGTTGGTTGGCGGGAAAACCCTCAACTTGACCATTTTCTTTTTCTTTTCCATACTTCATCGACAATCAATTCCGAACTGTATAGTATTTTTTTGTCTAAATTGTAGTTTGATTCCCATAATATAATACTACCAGACCTGCATGTTAATTCCCTAACCATATCAAACATTTAGTCTAGTTATATACTACATTTGACGGAGTTTGCTGCTACCTGCTTGAGACCATCTTTGATGGTAGTGTTGCTTCAAGTGATGGTAGTAGTGCTCATTTAAGCTTATGAATTGTTTTAGGGGTTTGATAGTAAAATGGTTGAGCGACTTTTGTTCGTTTTAGTTTTGTTTTCTTGGACTCGTTAGTTTCGCTGCACTTTTGAGCTTGGTGAATATAATCAAATAATACTTTAAAAAAAGAGAGAGAACATAATCAAATGATAGGAACTAAACTGACGGCAAGATTGCCAACCATCATTTGAGACACTCATTTCTCATTTTGTTGAAAAAAATATCATAAGTATAAATCTCATGAGCCACATTGAATGAAAGATATAATTTGGACAGTTAAAATTGACGCCTTATGTAACGTGTTCCATGAATAAAAATGGATGAAAAATCTGATTTGGAACAATCTTACATGGTTGAAAAACCAAGTAAAAGTATGCAAGCACAGAATTGACTGTATATCACAGCAACAACCATATGCAAGCACAGAATTGGCTATATACCACAGCATATTCAATTCAAGCTCTGCACCTCAAGACAATTCTCAATCATATTTTGGCCTTTGTCATCTTTGGCACGAAGGGCCAAAGCTCAGAAGTCAAATCTTTTTACCAACCAATTGTACGTACTCTAAACTAATGTGAACAATAAGCAGCTCTTGGTTGGTTCACTGTCAAGATCACTGTCCCAAATAAAGTATAGTTTAAGGGAAACAAAAGAGAAAGCTAATCAAGCTAATAACACAGACCTAGTTACCCAGCTTCTCTTATTGTAAAGTCACACAATCTGACACAGATTAGAAAGGGGCAAAAGTTTTTGTTCATGCCTTTCCAAGAACATATGGAAATGGAACAAAATTTATATATAATAAGTAAGCAACTGATTCATATCCAGCTAAAATGTAAAACCTGACAACAAGTTTCTTCTTTCTAAAGGTACAAATCCAATCAATGTAAAAAGCATAATTCTAAAACCAAGGGTAAACCAATTGCACCTGTCATAAACCAATTCAAAAGGTTTATAAGATTTCCACGCCAAAGATGATTCATATGGAGCTTAGCTTAATCTTGAGTTGCTGCTCCTTGGTTAAGCTCTGCAAATCTCATGCCAACGCGCATCGAATGCTTAAGGAACTTTTCTGCGCACCTACGAACACAAGAATCCTCCTGCTTGGTCAGGGCTTTGCGCTGAAAGGTGTCTACACAGTCAGTAAAGCATCTCTCCACCAATGAATTATACATCCTCAGGCTGCAATTTTGGACAAACATATCAGAAATCGGAGACTTCATAATTATAACTCATGATAATCATCATCTGCGTATACAAACCTGTACTTTTTTACACTGAAATTACATCCTAATTCCATATTTTCAATACACAATTATGCAAAATAAATAAATAAATAAATTCATCTTGTGGGTTCTTCATGATTGGTATTTCTCTAAGATTTCAATCTACCATGCACCATATCAGAAAATGTCCCACTAGATATAAATTAATAAATTCACTATTTCAAGAGCAAGAAATAGACAAAGACACTCCATTTTCACAAGGCACAAACATATATTTACAAATATTTTATACATAAAAAGACACACAAACCTGTCACGAATCTGAAGCTGGTCGATCAAGGTGGCCATTCTATGCTTATCTTCTTCAGGAAGACCCTCCAAGTCCGCTGCCAGCATGCCCTTGTCCATCTTCGTCTTTGATTCCAACAATTTTAGGGTTTTAGGGTTTTGAGCCTCTGTCTTAAACCCTTTAACGCATTTAGGCCGGCTGCTGGCAGATCCTCCAAGTTTTTGGTAATTCAAATTTTGACGATAGGGGACCACTTAATAATATAGAAAATAGTGGGGGCCCACAGGCCCAACGGCAAGTTTGCTCCCCAAATCCAAATTCAAACTAGAAAAGCGAGGCCCAAACTTTTGTGTTCTGTATCTACCAACGGTATTGTCAATTTGTTTCAAAACCACCTTCTTCTTCCCTCTAATCTACTGCTTTCAGTTACAATTCCCTCCTCTCTATCTCTCTCTCTGCAAATTCAACTCCCCAATCTCTCTCTTTCTCTTCAAGCCCAAGCTAGATTTTTCTTCTCTAATGGAGGGTGGTCTAGTTCTAGATAGTTCTGCAACTCCAGCAAAAGCCAACCCCAATTCAAGTTCTAAGGTCAGGGTCATTGTGAGGGTTCGTCCTTTTCTTCCCCACGAGATCGCTGCTAATAACGGAGATCAGACGCCGTGTGTTTCAGTAATTGAACAAGAATGTGAGTCTTCTACTGAGGAAGTGGTTGTTTATCTCAAAGATAAAGAATCAAGGTGAGGGATTTTCTTAGTTTTCTGTCAGATAATTCGAAGAAATTTATTCGGTTTTTATCTTTTTTGGAAGCTGGGTTTTGAATTATGGATGATTTTTGGTTTTCTGGGTGTAGCCGAAACGAGTGTTACCGGTTAGACTCTTTCTTTGCCCAAGAGGACAACAATGTTGGCCGGATCTTCTACAGAGAAGTGAGCCCTTTGATTCCAGGACTCTTTCATGGCTGCAATGCTACGGTGTTTGCCTATGGAGCTACCGGAAGTGGAAAGACTTACACTATGCAGGTTTGAATTTGATTTATCCAAAAAGATGAAAGTTTTGTTGGGTTCAGTGTTTTTTCCCTCATTAGTAAGGCATTTAAGTTTGATGAAGGCATTAATTTGGTTAATCATGGACATTTCTATGAATGTGGAAAGTTCAATGCATTGGTTGGCCCCAAAAAAAATTCAAATCTTTGTATTAGGATCAATGAAGTACTGAACTTCATCTCTACTTTTCCCTTAAGAAATGAAAATTCTGAATTATATGGTACTGTTGTCTATAAAGTTTTTTGTGTTGCCCAAGTAACTAAATGCAGCTTCAAGTCTTTGTTTTGAAGAATTTTCTTCTGCAGTATTTAATTCAGCATGTGATTGATGTGCCAGGGAACAGATGAGATGCCAGGTCTAATGCCGCTGGCCATGTCCACAATCATGTCTATGTGCCAGTGCACAGGAAGCACAGTTGAAATTTCATACTACGAGGTCTATATGGACAGGTGTTATGACCTGTTAGAGATCAAAGCCAAGGAAATTGCGGTTTTGGATGACAAAGATGGGCAGATTCATCTTAGGGGACTCTCTCGGGTCCCTGTAAAGTCCATGCCTGAGTTTTATGAGACTTTTTCTTGTGGGATTCAGAGGCGGAAAGTCGCACATACAGGTCTGAATGATATTTCTAGTAGGAGCCATGGGGTCCTTGTGATTTCCGTTTCCACTCCTTGTGATGATGGTTCTGCGGCTGTTGTTACTGGGAAGTTGAATCTCATAGACTTAGCAGGTCTTTTTCGTATTCCTAACCTTTTTCCAGTAGCTTAAGTAAGGTGAAATTCACTAGGGAATTGAGTTTATGGTTTTTGTCTTCTCATATTTAATCTACATCTCAAATAGGCAATGAAGATAATAGAAGAACTTGCAACGAAGGGATTCGTCTACAAGAGAGTGCAAAGATCAACCAGTCCTTGTTTGCCTTGTCTAATGTCATTTATGCATTGAACAACAACTTATCCCGAGTTCCCTATAGGGAGAGTAAATTGACTCGTATATTGCAAGACTCACTAGGTGGGATGAGTCAGGCTTTGATGGTTGCTTGCTTGGTATGGAATTTGAGTTAGCAATGCTTTGGTCTGGCCTGTCACTTGTATTTTTTTTCGGTGATTTATTTTGTAATCCATTTTTCTTTGATAATAGAATCCAGGAGAGTACCCGGAGTCTGTTCATACTGTCAGCTTGGCAGCTCGGTCACGCCACATCACCAATTTTGTTCCTACAGCTCAGAAGCAAGAGACTCCAAAGGTTAAGGTTGACATGGAAGCCAAACTTCGTGCTTGGCTTGAATCAAGAGGAAAGACAAAGAGTGCACAAAGAATTCAAGCATTCGACTCTCCCTTGTTGGGGAAAACTCCAAGTTCTTTTGCCAATGTCAAGAAACCCACCATCAACCTCAGCTCTGTGAAAGCCAAGGTTATGACTAACAGAAGCGCCTGTAATGCCAAAGAAAGGTACAAGTAACTAGTTGAATGGTACATCCTTATGCTATGTACTACTCACTCTTGCCTGATTGGTTAACATTTTTTGCAGGACAATCACTGTGCCTTTCAGGAACATTTTCTATAATAAAAGCACCGTTTATTCTAATTTTGAGGTAATTACTACATAATAATGAAACTCCCATTGATTAACATTCTCATTCTATCGTGTATTGTGTAACTGTGGTTTTCACATTATTGGGAATGATAATTGGTTAACAACTTTAGAAAAAAGTTCTAGTTTAGTAGCTCCACATGGGAATGAAACGCTACTAAATGCATTCCAAGTTAGTTATCATATTATATGTCATTGTGTATTTATGAGTCTGAATTGCTTTTCAGAGTCTGCAATTAGCTGGTGATAAAGAAGAGGGCAATGCTGGAGCAGGTGAATCTGTATTGGAATCAAATACAAGTTTACCTGGTATTTTTCAGCTATGCATGAATTGTTTACTTGCTATGCTGCTTCAAACACCCTGAACAAATTGAATGATTGTCTTATTTTTGCATGTTTAGTTATTTGAAATATTAATAGCTTCTATATTGATATCTGCATAGGTGAGGCATCAAACCAGGAGGAAAGCTCTGCCAGAAATTTCGACTCATCACCTATCAGTGAGAGGAAAAGCACACTACGAAGTTCCTTAAGAAAAGCTCTCTCTCCTCTCAACACCAATATAAAGCAAAAGCCCCTCAATGAACCCTTATTCACAAATGGAGATTGCACCCTCCTCTTTGAGCCAGAGACTCCAAAAACTCCTCCTCCGGAGAGGAACAATAGAAGTCAAAAAACACGCACCCCACTTCATAAATTCACTGCTTGTGGGTCAAACTTAAAGGTACAACTGTTACTTGTAACTTCGTGAGTTTAAGCTGTTGAATATGCGATCCTCATCTCTCTGTTTCTTATTTCACAGAACGTCCTGCTTAAAGAGTATATTGACTTCTTGAATACAGCCAACAGGTAACGGTTCATTGTCTTTTCAAAATATCCTCATTTTATTTTCTTTCACTCAATTGTACAAATGAAATTTAACTGTTCTTTGTTAATTGCAGGGAGGAGCTACTGGAGTTGAAGGTTCATGTCAAACAAACAGCACACATTTGTGTTCTTAAAACTGATTTGCTGCCTTCTGAAATTCTTTCTCTTTTGTGTATCATTCAGGGAATAGGTGTCAAAATGGCTGAATACATAGTTGAGCTCAGAGAAACGAGCCCTTTAAAATCGGTAAGCAAAACTCAATGAAATGAACTTTGAATTACATTTAACAGATAATTCTGAAGTTGAATATGTCATGTTTCAGCTGAGTGATTTGGAGAAAATAGGCCTCTCATCTAAGCAGGTGAACTTAAAAGATAGTTTTACATTCGAGTCAAAACTTTTTCCATTAGATGATGTATTAGATGCTAATCTACTTCTAAATTTTGATTAACAGATTGTTAACCTGTTTAATAAAGCTGCGGTAGGAGTATTTGACAAGCAAACAAAAGCAACTCCCAGTTGCTCAGAGATTTCACAGGTCAAGTAGCAAGCATTATGAAGCAGAGTCTGTACAATTAGCTCATCAGATTCCGTGCTGATGTGAATTACATGTGTCCTTGTAAAACTAAAAAAAGACCCTCTGTTGGATCTGTGTAGCCTTGCAATGTACTACAGATTAATTTTAGCCTTGCAATCTTTTTTATTTATTTTTTATACGACAATGCTTGGCTCCTGATATATCAGGATACATTCCTCCTCAATACAAGATATGGCCTTCTTAAAAAACGACACATGTTGTTTTGTTTTGTTTTGGTTTCATTGACTCTCGCTCTCTCTTCTCACCCACTCTCCTCTCCTCCCCCAGCTCTCTCTTCTCTCATCTCCCCATCTCTGTCTCTTCCCATGCTTCTTTTTTTTTTGTTTCACTGACTCTCCCTCTCTCTCTTCTCACCCACTCTCCCCAGCTCTCTCTTCTCTCATCTCCCCATCTCTGTCTCTTCCCGTGTTTTTTTTTCACTGACTCTCCCTCTCTCTCTTCTCACCCACTCTCCTCTCCTCCCCCAGCTCTCTATTCTCTCTTCTCCCCATCTCTGTCTCTTCCCCTGCAACTCTTTAGAAGAAATTTTCAGCCCCTTTCTCTTTCCATCTATGCTCCTCCATCATCATCACCCAAACACTATGTATTGATTTCTCTTCTTTATAATTTTTTAATTTTATTGAGTTATTTATTGGGGAGTTTTGGAAATTTTGAGAATGGGGGAAGAAAGAGATGAAGAGATGGAGAGAAGAGAGAAGTGAGTAGGGGTGGGCATCAAAACCGGAATACCGATACCGTCCCGAAACCGTGCCATTCCGTGTCAAATTCGTGCCAAACCGTTTGGTGTTGATGCTTAAACGGGACGAAACCGTGTCATCCCGTTACTATTTGGCATGACACCGGTACCAAATTTGTGATCCCGTTTGGTGCCATACCATACCGTATAGTAACTAATTAATATTAAATAATAAATATTAAAATATTATTTCCAAAATTTCAGATTTAGTATATCTCTCACATCTCTCTCTCACACACGAACAAACGAAACTTAGGAAAGATTTTTCTGATCCAGAAGCTTTTTTCCTCTCTCCTTCCCTTCCCTCCACCATCGATTGATCCATCTCAAATCTCAATCTCCTCTTCTTCTTCTCCTCCTCTCTCTCTCTCTCTCTCTCTCTCTCTCTCTCTCTCTCTGTCGAAGTGGAACCCTAATAACCAAACATCTCTGTGTCGAAGTTGAATCGAACCCTAATAACCATCTCTCTCTGTTTGACATCAAACGTGCTTCTCCTCTCTCTGCCTGCCTGTCATGTGCATCTGGAGCTTGGCAATTTGGAATGTTATTGATTGAAATTGAAGTTTTGTTTGTTAGGCTTGATCTTGAATTTGAAGTTTGAATAGGTGTTTACTTTTTAGTATGATGAAAACATTGTGTATTTGATTGATTTGGCAGCTATTGCAAAAACTGAAGTTATTTGGCAGCTACAAAAATTGAAGAAAAAAAATTCAAATTTTAGCCTAAGGTGAACGGTATCAGTTTTGCTATCGAACCATACCGGTTAGGGGTGGGCGCGGTCCGGTTCTCACCTCAAACCGGAACCGAACCGGTATTATTTAACCGGTCCGGTTCGGTCCGGTTTAGGCAAAAAAAATTTCAAAAACCGGCCGGTTCGGTTTTGACTGGTTTCGGTCCGGTTCTGACCGGTTCTGGTTTTGAACCGGATAATTATTTTATTATTTTTTTAATTTTTTTAAATTAAAACATTATAATAAATAACTTATTTTTTTGGCTTAAAAATTAACAAATAATCCAATTCATACATTTAGAAATTTTTTGAAGTTGAACTTGGAAAAATAGTGATTATAACATTTAAAATATGGCATTAGATTTTAAAAATTTGTAAAAATAAAAAAATATATATATGACCGGTCCGATCCGGTGTGGTGTGGTGCAAAACCGAAACTGGAACCGGTTGGAATCGGTTCGATCCGGTTCCGGTCCGGTTTGTTGACCTTTTTGGTCAACCGGTTTTTTTTCCGGTTTTTTTTCACCGGTTCGGTTCGGTGTTCCGGTTTTCCGGTCCCGATGCCCACCCCTAATACCGGTCTCGGTTGGGGCCGGTATGGTTTGAACGTATTTTGAAAATCCCTCATCCTGTGTCATACCGTCCCGATTCTCCTATTCGGGATTGACTCCGGGATGACCTCCATCCCGTGTCATCCCGTACTGTGCCCACCCCTAGAAAAGAGAGCACGGGAGGCGAGTGGGTGAGGAGAGAGAAAGAGAGTCTGTGAAAGAAAAAAAAGATAAGAAAGAAAAATACAGGTGTCATTTTGTAAGAGGCCACATCTTGTATAGAGGAGGAACTTTTTTATACACAAGCTACACATCCGCTCTGGCCAACTTCCCTAGCCAACTAGACCCATCAACTCTAGCCAACTTCCCTAGCCAACTAGACCAATCAACTCTAGCCAACTTCCCTAGGCCCAAGTCTACAACGTGCAATCTTAGCCAACTTTGTCATATCCCGGGATCGGCTCCGCCGTAGTACGATATTGTCCGCTTTGGGCCCCCCTCTCTGCCCCCAAGGTTTTGTTTTTGGGAGCTCACGAGCAACTTCCCAGTGGGTCACATCCTAGGATTGCTCTAGCCCCCAATTCGCTTAACTTCGGAGTTCCCATGACTCCGAAGCCAATAAGCTCCCAAAATGTCTTGTGCTAGATGGATGCGGGCATGTACATATAAGACACATCAACCTCCTTCTCTGTTGGTCGATGTGGGATCTTACAAACTTCCCTAGGCCCAACTCTACAACATGCAATCTTATCTGGTTATGGCATTGAGGCTGTTCTCAATAATCTTTCAATTACAGAAAAAAGACAAGAGAGTAGAATTCCACTTTTCTCCACTACTTTCACATTATTTTGTTGGGTTACAAATCCTTAAATAATTTGTTTGGTTATTGGCATATTTAAAACTTAATTGAAATTTCTTTTAGATAAGTTTAAGGTCTTGTTAACACATGTACATTAAAATCTCTTCCAGATAAGTATAAATCTTGTTGACCTGTTGTGTTCTTTTTCGCCAATCCTTAAATAATGCACAAAGATGTCACCATTATCTCCAAAACCGTAATTAATCCCACAAATTAAAGTAAAAGAAAGGAGCTAGTTTTCATTCATAACATCAAAAACTCTCTCTCTTTCTTCTCACAATTACATAAAATATGATCCACCAAGTCAAACAAACACCTCAGAAGCCCACATACATATAGATACTACTTTTGTACAATGAAAACAGACACAAGCAGGCATGCCTGGGATCACCCTTATCAAATCTTAGCCTAGAAGGATCTGCAAAGAGACGCCCATGACCACTTTATTCTAAAACTCAGTTCCTAACTCGGTTCCTAAAACACACAAACTTGGTATTTTGGATCATAAAAACCACATACGACGCATAGATTACTTGCTACAATATTACAAGTCCATCATCCTCTGCTTCAAAAGCTGTCATCTTTCTTTCACTTTCCACACTTGCAGGGGTTGCAGGTGCAGTTGTCTCCACACTTGCATCCACTCGCAGCAGCAACACCCATCTCAGAAGCCTCAAAATGACTGCAAATAAAAAACCCAATTACAAATTAATTAGCAAAAAAATTACCACAAAATCTTCAAATAAGAAAAGTGTAAAAAAAAATATCATATGGGATTTCGTGGATGTGACAAAATACATACGAGGTTTGAGGTACAACCCCCATTTTAAGGGTCTCAGTTGTGGTGCTCTGTTCCATGGAAATATCTGGGCACATCTCGGACCTGCATGAAGATTCATAAACACCCACATAATGAAAAATGATAACAATTTGACCAGGGCCTGATTTAAAGACAACAAAAAAAGAAAGAGAAAAAACAGAGCAGAAAAATTTTCTGGGGAAGTTTTCTTTTCTGGTTTCCAGGAAAACAAACAGAAACTTACCCTACACATCCGCTGCCGCACTTGCATCCAGGCCCACAACCACATTTGCCTCCACAGCACGACGACATTTTTGGAATGAGATAAAAAATCACAACGGAAATTTATGATCAAGTTGATATAAACCAGATAACACTAACTCTCATACGAACGAGTTTTACGGAAGGCCATGACCCTCAATTTATAGTGCAGGGGAGGAGGGAGTCGGGTTATGTGCACCGTACACGAGTCATGATCATACATCATGTCTATCCATGCATATGGGTCCAATCCCTTTTTGTCTATTTTCTTCCACGTATCTGTTGGTTTTCCCTTTCGTCTTTATGGCCTATATAGTTAGGGTGGGTGTTTCTGGTGTCTTCTGGAACTGTACCTCTTCCTTTAAGTTTCTTCACCGTTGGATTGCTGATGCGTAAGATCAAATTGTGATCAACGGATCTGATGGAGATGATGTGCATGGCTTACCTCCTCAATGATCAATCCTTTTCGTGTGATCCTATCTGCTCGTTAGTATTTGAGTATATGGAAAACATAGTAAATTATGAAAATATCTTTGCTTTTTTTTTTAACCATAACAGCTGGAATTCTATATTATAGTCCCCGCAATCGCGTGAGGGATACCTTGGTTTTCACCTCACAAAAAAAAACCTCCAAGCACTAACTTTTATCACTATTTTCAGTGAACCATTGAGTTAATAGTTGCACGTAGCATAACTCCAAGCACCAATTTTGTTCCTTCAGCTCAGAAGCAAGAGACTCCAAAGGTTAAAGTTGACATGGAAGCCAAACTTCGTGCTTGGCTTGAATCAAGAGGAAAGACAAAGAGTGCACAAAGAATTCAAGCATTCAATTCTCCCTTGTTGGGGAAAACTCCAAGTTCTTTTGATCAACTCCAATTCTCTCATTGATTAACATTCTCATTCTATCGTGTATTGTGTAACTGTGGTTTTCACATTATTGGGAATGATAATTGGTTAACAACTTTAGAAAAAAGTTCTAGTTTAGTAGCTCCACATGGGAATGAAACGTTACTAAATGCATTCCAAGTTAGTTATCATATTATATGTCATTGTGTATTTATGAGTCTGAATTGCTTTTCAGAGTCTGCAATTAGCTGGTGACAAAGAAGAGGGCGATGCTGGAGCTGGTGAATCTGTATTGGAATCAAATACAAGTTTACCTGGTATTTTTCAGCTTTGCATGAATTGTTTACTTGCTATGCTGCTTCAAACACCCTGAACAAATTGAATGATTGTCTTATTTTTGCATGTTTAGTTATTTGAAATATTAATAGCTTCTATATTGATATCTGCATAGGTGAGGCATCAAACCAGGAGGAAAGCTCTGCCAGAAATTTCGACTCATCACCTGTCAGTGAGAGGAAAAGCACACTACGAAGTTCCTTAAGAAAAGCTCTCTCTCCTCTCAACACCAATATAAAGCAAAAGCCCCTCAATGAACCCTTATTCACAAATGGAGATTGCACCCTCCTCTTTGAGCCAGAGACTCCAAAAACTCCTCCTCCGGAGAGGAACAATAGAAGTCAAAAAACACGCACCCCACTTCATAAATTCACTGCTTGTGGGTCAAACTTAAAGGTACAATTGTTACTTGTAACTCCATAAGTTTAAGCTGTTGAATATGCGATCCTCATCTCTCTGTTTCTTATTTCACAGAACGTCCTGCTTAAAGAGTATATTGACTTCTTGAATACAGCCAACAGGTAACGGTTCATAGTCTTTACCAAATATCCTCATTTTCATTTCTTTCATTTTTTTAAACACTCAATTGTACAAATGAAATTTAACTGTTTTTTTGTTAATTGCAGGGAGGAGCTACTGGAGTTGAAGGTTCATGTCAAACAAACAGCACATATTTGTGTTCTTAAAACTGATTTGCTGCCTTCTGAAATTCTCTCTCTTTTGGGTATCATTCAGGGAATAGGTGTCCAAATGGCTGAATACATAGTTGAGCTCAGAGAAACGAGCCCTTTAAAATCGGTAAGCAAAACTCAATGAAATGAACTTTGAATTACATTTAACAGAGTAATTCTGAAGTTGAATATGTCATGTTTCAGCTGAGCGATTTGGAGAAAATAGGCCTCTCATCTAAGCAGGTGAACCTAAAAGATTAGTTTTACATTCGAGTCAAAACTTTTTCCATTAAATGATGTATTAGATGCTAATCTACTTTTAAATTTTGTTTAACAGATTGTTAACCTGTTTAATAAAGCTGCGGTAGGAGTATTTGATAAGCAAACAAACGCAACTCCCAGTTGCTCAGAGATTTCACAGGTCAAGTAGTAAGCATTATGAAGCAGAGTCTGTACAATTAGCTCATCAGATTCCATACTGACGTGAATCACATGTGTCCTTGTAAGACTAACCCTCTCTGTTGGATTTGTGTAGCCTTGGAATGTACTACACATTAATTTCAGCCTTGCAATCTTTTATTTTTATTTTTTATATAAAAGCGATATTCTAGCATTGAACACATCCGCTCTAGCCAACTACACCTATCCGCTCTAACCAACTTAGTTAGGCCTAAGTCTGCAACTTGCTTGCAATCTTATCTGGCCTAAGTCTACAACTTGCTTGCAATCTTATCTGGTTTTGCCATGGCAAATGGATGAAAGTACAACTTGCTTGCAATCTTATTTGGTTTTACCACGGCAAACGGGTGAAAGTGTTCTTATGGCATTGAGGTTGTGTTTTGCCATGGCCAACTACACCTATCCGCTCTAACCAACTTAGTTAGGCCTAAGTCTGCAACTTGCTTGCAATCTTATTTGGCCTAAGTCTACAACTTGCTTGCAATCTTATCTGGTTTTGCCATGGCAAATGGATGAAAGTACAATTTGCTTGCAATCCTATCTGGTTTTACCACGGCAAACGGGTGAAAGTGTTCTTATGGCATTGAGGTTGTGTTTTGCCATGGCAAATGTGTGAAAGTGCTCTAATGGCATTGAGGCTGTTCTCAATGATCTATCAATTACAAGAAGAAAAAAACATGAGAGTAGAATTCCACTTTCTCAAGAAAAAGTTGATGGTTCTCCGCTACTTTCACATTATTTTGTGGGGTTACAAATCCTTAAATAATTTGTTTGGTTAAGGACATTTAAAACTTAATTGAAATTTCTTCTAGATAAGTTTAAGGTCTTGTTAGCGCATGTACATTGAAATCTCTTCCAGATAAGTATAATATCTTGTTGACCTGCCGTGTTGTTTTTGCAAATCCTTAAATAATGCACAAAGATGTCACCATTATCACCAAAACCATAATTAATCCCACAAATTAAAGTAAAAGAAAGGAGCTAGTTATCATTCAAAACATCAAATACTCTTTCTTTCCTCTCACAATTACATAAAATATGATCCACCAAGTCAACAAACCCCTCACAAGCCCACATATATATATAGATACTACTATTGTACAATGAAAACACAGACACAAGCAGGCATGCCTGGGATCACCCTTATCAGATCCTAGCCTAGAAGGATCTGCAAAGGGACGGGCCATGACCACTTTATTCTAAAACTCAGTTCCTAACTCGGTTCCTAAAACACACAAACTTGGTATTTTGGATCATAAAAACCACACACGCATAGATTATTTGCTACAATATTAGAAGTCCATCATCCTCTGCTTCAAAAGCTGTCATTTTTCTTTCACTTTCCACACTTGCAGGGGTTGCAGGTGCAGTTGTCTCCACACTTGCATCCATTCTCAGCAACAACACCCATCTCAGAAGCCTCAAAATGACTGCAGATTAAAAACCCAAATACAAATTAATTAGCAAAAAAATAACCACGAAATCTTCAAATGAGGAAAGTGTAAAAAAATATCCTATAGGATTTCATGGATGTGACCAAATACATACGAGGTTTGAGGTGCAACCCCCATTATAAGGGTCTCAGTTGTGGTGCTCTGTTCCATGGAAATATCTGGGTACATCCCGCACCTGCATGAAGATTCATAAACACCCACATAATGAAAAATGATAACAATTTGATCAGGGCCTGATTTAAAGACAACGAAAAAAGAAAGAGGAAAACAGAGCACAAAAAATTTCTGGAAAAGTTTTCTTGTTTCCAGGAAAACAAACAGAAACTTACCCTCCACAGCCGCTGCCGCACTTGCAGCCGGCCCCACAACCACATTTGCCTCCACAGCACGACGACATTTTTGGACTGAGATAAAAAATCACAACTGAAATTTATGATCAAGTTGATATAAACCAGATAAACACTAACTCTGTTTTGAACGAGTTTTATAGAAGACCACGACCCTCAATTTATAATGCAGGGGAGGAGAGAGATGGGGTTATGTGCACCGTACACGTGGCATGATCATACGTCATGTCTATCCATGCATATAGGTCTAATCCCTTTATGCCTATTTTCTTCCACGTATGTGTCGGTTTTCCCTCTTGTCTTTATGGCCTACATATATTAGGGTCGGTGTTTCTGGTGTCTTCTGGAACTGTGATCAACGGTTCTGATGGAGATGATGTGCTTGCCTGTTACGTGCCATCATGGCTTACCTCCTCAATGATCAATCATATACGTGTGATCCTATCTGCGTATTTGAGTATATGGAAAATATAGTAAATTATAAATCTTTGAAAATATCTTTGCCTTTTTTAACCTATAACAACGGCTGGAATCTATTTATATATAAAGCAAAAGGAGAGAATGGTGAAACATTCAAAATACCAGAAAATGCCCTTAGTTAATGCAAACATTAAGAGTTGAAATTATTAATTAAATAAGGATAAAATGGTAAATTCACACTTTTTCATAAAAAATAAAATAAAATAAAATAAGAACAATGTATCCTATTTTTATGGAACACAACTACCCATTATCTTTTTTAATTCTAAAATAAATTTAAATATTTTAAATATAAAAATAAAAGCTTCTCGCAAGCGCAGAAGTGCGTGCGGAGAGGCTAGTTCTATATTATCCAGCATGATTATAGAAAATAAAATGGCTAATGTGGCGGTAAAATAGCAATCACAGATATTATAGCACAGAAAAAAAAATTTCGATGATAAATGAAATAAAATCATCGTCACATATTCAGTACCAATAACTCTAAGCACTAACTTTTATCTCTATTTTTATTGAACCATTGAGTTAATAGTTGATGCACGTAGCATAACTTATTACTTAAGTAGTATGAATTGAAGTTTCGGAAATTACACAACAAGGTGAAGAAAATTACACTGTTATCGACGGTGGACACCCTTGGGTCTCACCTAAAAAAAGCATTCTCTGATAACCAAAAGCACTTTTAACAGCGCTTGGTAAAAAACTTTAGAAGTTCTTATGGGTCATATAAGCATTTTTTGGAGAAGCATTTGGATTTCTTATGAAAATCTGTACATTGTTCTAATAAAAGTATTATAAGTGCTTCTTGGAGAAGTAATACCAAATGATCCCAAACCCCTTGGTAGATTTTTTTGGTAAAAAAATCCTTGGTATTTTAGGTTTGTGCCAACCCACTATATCATTTATGCTTTGATGCAAGCAATAATTGACATCAAGAACTAAAGGCCAAGCTTGGCTTGACTTCCGTGAAAGGGTTGCTTGGATTTTAGGCATGCCTAATTAGTAGGATTATGTTCATTAAGACGAGCTCCATGTGAAGAAAGGTGAAAAAATAGAGGGTTAAAGATGATAAAGAAACGCATCGAAAGGCACACGCTGGGCCACGCCAATCTGTTGCATTTGGATTATGATGGTAAAGAAGCAAAACTAGTCAACTTAATTGAAGCCTACGTGTGACACTGTGTGTTGACCCCTTAGGCCCCCTCAATATGTTCACTGAGAATGACTTGCTACCTAACCCTAAACTCAAGTCTCAGTCCTTGAAACCACACATTGTAACCAATTTTTGTTACCACCTTATAAGTTATGATGTGGTAGGATTCAATTGCGATTATGCTCGTCACTAGAGGTTGTGACTTAATCATAATCATTTTGTAAGTTAGTCGGAGAAATTGTTCACGTGCGCATGGATGTTTGATGATAACACGGCTCTTCAATTCAAATGAACAGTCTCTTATTGTCTGATATTAAAAATTATAACAATAATATGTTGTGGTGGGTTCTTCAACACAGCATCTAATTTGGAAGTGGGTATTGATGATTTTTGTACTTTATCAAATGGGACATTTGAAATTATTGTACAGGGCTCGATTATTAGCCGTTCACATTATCACTTTTGAAACATTGCATGTTAAACAATTAGAGGAACAAGTATCACCATTACTTTAAGTTTATCTAAGAGACCAGGAAAAGAACCAACTCAAGGATTCCATCAATCACTGTGATATAATAAAGAGTGGTAGTCTTTGCTTCTATGATTAAAATATATGATACTCTCGTAAGATTGCAGTCTCAGTCCAAAGAATTTGTAGCTCAAGTAACCTCTTGCTTCTATGATTATGTATGTAGCACTCTCGTAAGATTGCAGTCTGTTTGGGTCCAAAAAATTTATAACTTAAGTACTTAAGAATAAATCGTGTTTTCCCAATATTACTTGTATCCACTCATGGTATTGATTTACAACCTAGAGGGTACAGCACATGGGCTACAAGACCAGTCAGTGTTAGAGCTCCATAACTTCGAGAAAAACTTACCTATAATGAGGATAACACTGTTTTTCTATCTCCGGCCAATAATACAATGATATGCGGAAAAGTTATCCTATGTGTTATTGTATTATTGGCTAGAGATAGCAAAAAGTGTTATTTCCGTTACACGAGAGTTTCTCTCCTATAGTTCTCTCTTTTTGTAACATTGGGAATCTCCATCGAACAGGATTATGCAACAGTTGGGCCCACGTCCTTTCTCAGTGATGCTAAGTTTACTGTGGTGGGCCCCAAAGTCCGTTCGTCCGTTTGCCGTGGATTGTGGAATATCACTTTCGATGTAGGTGCGCCTCATAAAGTCCATCAGTTTTTCTTTATCGCTTTTTCAGGCACATGCATGATGATTGCTTGATGCTTTCTGAATACAAGCATGGCCTTGTTCTGCAGCTTTCGCCTTCCACCAGAGCCGGTCGTGAGTTTTATAAGGCCCCAGGCGAAAATTTAAGTTAGTGTCCCTATAGAATTAATGTAACTAATTATTAATTTATATCAACACAATCAAATAAAAACGATTGATTAGATGATGATTTGGGCAAAAAGAAGAGAGAAAATTGGGAGAAGAATAGATGATGATAGATGAAGAAAGAAAAAGAGAGATAATAAGAATGATATATCTTGTTCATCTGAATAAATTATTTAAAAACTATTCTTTAGTTACCTATAACTTTTGATACAGAGAGGCCAAGGACATGACGGCTGCGACTTATGAGAGTTTGGTATTTGGCTGAGCAATATTTTGGATGCAAAGCAAATCTGATCTTGCTTTTGGTGAAAACATTAAAATCAAATTCAAACTCAAATACATATGGTCTAAGGAGAAAATGTTGTGTCCCTTACATAATTGGGCCCTGGGTTGTCGCCCTGGGCCAGGGTCTGCCCTGCCTTCCACCGAAATGATGGTGGG
Source organism: Prunus campanulata (assembly GCA_034190965.1). Lineage (NCBI taxonomy): Eukaryota > Viridiplantae > Streptophyta > Magnoliopsida > Rosales > Rosaceae > Prunus > Prunus campanulata. Next base: position 6,894,791 of record CM067213.1, read on the forward strand.
GAATTGCAATGAACCAAGAACAAAAGCCTGCAACATGAACAAAAGCTAGCAAAGAGGTGTCGTTGGATTGGTAAATAAGGTATTTTGATCAATTTACACGAGGAACGACTAATTTTACTCAACAAACGAAAACGTTACGTTCCTGAGGTAAAATACCACATTCGTTGAGTAATTCACCTAACGAACAAGGCTATTTACCTTACGTAAGTCGTTTGTAGTATAAAATGTATCGTTGGATTGATAAATAAGGTCTCTTGGTTAATTTACACAAGGAACGACCACTTTTACTCAAGAAATGAACACCTTACATTCTCGAAGTAAACTACCGTGTTCGTCGAGTAATTTACCTAACGAACAAGTCAATTTACATCACAAACGATTCTTGGTCAGTGTATTTATCTCTTTAAGCATCTACACACTAGTCTTAGTGTTTATACACTCAATGACTTGAAACTAGTTATCCTCATAATCAAGTAAATATAGTGTGTACCAGTCTTTGTAGATGATCAATGCCCAATTAATAATCCTATGATTAAGAACGTTTAGAAACTAATGTGGAAATATGAAAGGTCTCTTTATATCCAATTCAATTGATAATCTCATGTTGAATGATGTGTATGGGCATATATCACGTATTTCATCTTTTGTAGCATGGACGAAAGCCTAAAACATTGTTGAACTTGCAGTTGGAGTTATTTTTTGCTGTGTCATGCAATTGCATATACTTATGTAATTTGATAGTGCATGTACGCAATTCTCACTTCACAATATGCAATTAAATATACCTGTATGTAATTTCGTAGCTTTTGTGTGCAATTCTAGTTTACAATATGCAATTTCGTATATGGGGTCAAAAATTGCATAAACTATATGCAATTGCGCATAAACTGAAGTATCATATTGTGAACCTTCATGCAATTATCCATAATTGTGTACGAGCGAATTCTTGCATATACTATTTCACAAAGGAACTTTAACAAATAAAATGTCAAATGCTATATAACTAAGGCCGCTCATCTCTAGTAATGCAACCATAACACCCAGATATACAAGTCAGCACTTCATGAGGATACTCCAATTTTATCTGCAAACACATATTTTTTTGGGTCAATAGATCAACTAATTAAGTAGATGGGCACATACAGATTGAGATTAAATTCACTTAAGGGAGAAAAGGATCACGGTGGGGTGTCTGATGCTTTGATGAAAATTTCTAAAATATTTCACAATTAGGAAAAGCTATGGACTACGGCAATGGGCACATGACACTATTCATGATTGATGAACTAAATTTAAGCTAAAATAAAATATGGCAGACGTCATTTTTCAGATTTAAGAGGAAGATCAACCCTAAAAGCCAATATGAAAAGTTAAAAACCGTTTTTCAAATTCAAATGCAAGTTGTCAGCAGATACACGAAACAATTTGCAAATACAAAGAAACTTACATGGTATTGGAAAAACTAGTTCAGAATAAGATATAGAATGCAAAAGGAGGAGGAGACGGACAATGGGGAAGAAGAAGAGATGAAGACAGTCAAGAGTGGTGGGCTGAATCAGGGCCGGCCCTGGGTGATTGAAGGCCCAGGGCAAAAGTCTAAGAGTATGCCCTTTATACGTAAATTAATAATTATGTATTTTATTTTTATCAAATAATTAATTTTATTAAAATTAGAAGAGTTTACAAAAGCCAATGAAGAACAATTTTGGGCCTCATTAAAACTTTGTTTGAGATAAACCCAGTGAAATCCCAAACAAAGGAAAAAGAGTACCCGACATCAAAAACATTACATTCAACAACAAATTAACTCTCAAGTGTTTACATGTTGCACCACCAATATCTTCCACAATTAATCATAGCAAACTACCACCATATGCACCCACAAAATAACAAAATATCATTTAAAATGTCTTATTATTGCAGTTTTAGAAGCAAAATCATCAATTATATTATCATATTTAATGTTTTCTAACATATCCCTTTCAATGCACAGTATTGCTAGTCCATTCAATCTATCTTGAGGCATGGTGGTTCGCAAGTAAAATTTTAATAATTTTAGGGTTAATGACCAAAATGGTCCCCCAACTATTGCTCTAGTATCATTTTGATCCACTAACTAAAATTTTCATTTGAACCATCTTTCAACTCTTTATTTGGTATCAAGATGGTCATACTATGACAGATTCTGTCACTTTTGATCACGTGATCTCCACATGACTGAGTTTCGAAGGGTATATGCGACTTTTTGAGGAGCTCTATTGTTCAGAAGCAAAAGCCCACAGTTTGGTTGATGTTTTTCTCTCATTTTAGGCAATTACTATAGACTGAAAGGAATTCTTATGCAAGTTGCTGAAGCTAGTCGATGCTCTAGTAGTGTGCGAGTCGCTGAATTGGTCAAGTTAGTGTGTAATTTCAGTGTTAATTTTGGAGTTTGAATTTGGGAGTTTGGGTTAGGGTTTGATTTTGGGAAATTCACTACTTGCTGATAATGGAGTTCGAATTCCGTTCTGGTGGAAAGACTCTCAAATACGGTAAGGGCTTCTGTTCGAATTCCTGAACCATTTCTTTCAATTTCTATTGCAGTTCTTTCTTTTTTGCTTCCACATATCTCAATTGTTCTTCCTTTGCTCTACCTTCCTCCTCTATTGCTCTAAGTCTTCTAAGCAAACCAAGGACCACTTGTTTTCCTCTTAGACAAGTTTCATTATCCACCCACTTGAAAAAATGCAAATGGAAAAAAAACAAATTTTGCAACCCAAATAATAACTTACCCAATTTTTATCACAAGCATTGAACCTTTTTCTCGGGTTCAAATCTGTCCACGAAATTTGACGAATCATTTTTGTCCCAAAGGCACAGTACCAACTTGTGCCACTGAAGGTCGTTGAAATCTCCGACATCTCAAAACTAGGGTTCTAATTTGGGGGTTTTGGTGGAGCTTCTAACAGAAATGAGAGGGAATGCATTCCTACGTTAGCTTGGTCGTTTTAGAGGAGGGTACTCACCTAAAAATACAGTTTTGTCCCTCGATTTCACAGAATAATACACAGACTTTCACAATATGGCCATCTTGATACCAAATAAAGAGTTGAAGGACGGTTCAAATGAAAAATTTAGTTGGTGGACCAAAATGATATTGAAGCAATAGTTGGAGGACCATTTCGGTCATTAACCCTTTTTTCTTTGTTGTTCTTGTAGTGGTGGTGTCCCTTCTCTCTCTTTTCCCTCGTTTCCCTCCACTTTTTGCCCTCCAATCAAAACCCATCATCAAGATTTGGACTTTGCCACCCATGTCATCTATAAGATTTTAGTTTAGTATTTGGATTGGATGCATGTCTTTTGTATCAAGTATCAATCCAACGTAAACAACTTCTGTAGTGTATCATAAATCTTTTTGTCAGACTATCTAATGTATTATGTTATTATATTGTTAATTTTAATAATATAATATTATTGTGTATTCCGATAGTATCTTATAATTTCTCAAATTATATGATAACCAAACACTATTTGACAAATTATTGGTAATAGATTTTCTTGTACTTAATGATATTGTAAGGCTTTTGGATTCTCACGTCCACTAAAGTGATCTTACATACACTAAATAGTATCTTTGACACTTTGTTATTACAAACAAACAAAACAAACATTAATCGCAATCATGATGTGATGAAAGATTACATTTCCTTTGATGTGTCATCACGCTTGCCCATACTATTAATCTGCTGGGCTGCACATAATCCAAAAAAGTGATGTGGATAAGACATTTTAATTGCATGATCAAAACCAATATCTGAACATCATTGCCGATAATCATTACCAAAGCTCAAACTTAACCTACTTGGAGATCCAGCCGAAAAAAAAAACCCCTACTTGGGAAACCCCTCGGACTCTTACCAAAACTGAAAAAGCTGAAGCCTGAGAAAGAAAGTTTCCATTTCTGAAGGATCCCATTAAGATTTCATGCATGAACCTTCGAGATTAAGTAGCAGCACGCCAAACACCACACAGAGAGAGAGAGAGAGAGAGAGAGAGAGAGAGAGAGAGAGAGAGAGAGAGAGTCCACAATGGGTCATACTTCCACCAAGAAAATGAAAGGGAATGTTTGGTTTCAAAGCCGCACAGAAACGGGACCCTAAACCAGTTGAATCTAAGAAACCCATCACTCTCAAAACTTGTGCTTGGCTCTTATTAAAAACAAGAAAAAAAAAACTCCAAGATTAAAGCATGTGCGTTCTTATCGGTCAAAAGTGGAGGAAATTTCTTGCACATAAAATAGACCCTATGAAATTGAAGCAAAGTGACTTCATCTCTTTTCTGCTTTTCCTTCATATGGAAAATATAGCAAGCGCCTAACCACCATTATCCACTCTAAAACTTTTGCAGCAGCCAACCCGGTGACCTTAACTTGCATTGCATGTGAGCCTTTTAGCAAACTAATCTATATCACATATATATTTCCACATCATCATGGAAAACTTTGCAAGCACAACTTTGTTTTCTTTTTGGCTTTTTCCTTAATTTTTTGTGAATGAATGGAAATCTGTAAGCTGGGAGTCACATGCATGCATACCCATGGTGTCTGGAAATTTGGAAAAACTTCTTTCAGCAGATCTCATTGTCACAGGTATAGTCAATAGTATCCTATAAGCAACCATTACATTTAGAAACACATCCACACTCTTTACAAATTCTAGAATTTTAATGGAGGTCCATGGTTTATCCGTTTCATATGCTTCTCTTGGTAACATCACTTGCAACACCTGTAATGCTGACAGTAAATTACATGCATCAACATCTGAAACATCACCATTTTTTAAAGCATTTTCAAGATTCACACAAGAAATTTTCAATTGCTTATCATCCAATGAAGTCAACTTTGCAGCATCAAATAAGAACCCAAAAATAGATTCAAAGCAATACAATTGTTCAAACCTACTCTTCAATTCACCAAGAGCAATGTCTACTATGACAAGAAAATAATTAACTCTAAAGGATTCTTTAGCTGATTGTTGTTCCCTTTCATTATTGGAAATCTCATCAAAATGCCTCTTTCTACACATTTGACGTTTTTTAGGAAATACAGGCTCAATTCTCATATCAAATGCAATTTATTTAGCATCAATCATGGCAGAAATAAACCCATTCATCCTATAGTTTTCAAAAAATGAAACAAGTCCTTCTAATTGTCTTACAGCAACATCAAGACACATGTCTTCATATTGTAATTTTTTGTTAAGTAAGTTAATTTTGTGCAATATGTCATACCAAATAACCAAGCTTAATATAAAGTCAAAACTTGAAAGCTCTCCTAATGCTAAACTTTAAGCATCCTTACTCAATTTAGCATCTTCACTAATTTCTGCTAATTTAAATAAAGCATCTCTGATTTGGGAAGCTTGTGATTTTATTGCTTTGACACTTCCAATGTGACTTTTCCAATGTGTAGTTGACAATGATTTTAAAGTTAAACCATGTATATAATCAAGTAACACATTCCATCGTTTTGTTGAATTAGAAAATACCGTATATATGCGTTGACATGCTCCCAAAAAAACAAATTTTGCTTTGACACATGACTTGGCCATATCACGAAGTATTAAGTTAAGACAATGAGAACCACATGGCATGTAAACTGACTTGGCCATACCAAAAAAATGCTCTAGAATTTATGTCACGTAATCTTTTTTGTACAACTAGATTCTTTCCTTTCATATTAGATCCATTATCATAACTTGACCTGTCTTCTGCCTTGCCGCAACCCCTCGTCTGCCGACTTGCACCGTCGAAATTTTTTTCCTTTCTCAGTCACGCTTGTGACTCACGTGAGGTTTAATAAGAAAGGGTTGAGCAGGTCTTTAGGTATTCAATCTCAGCCCTTGATTTTTAAAGTGCAATATCAGCCCTTGGATGAATGGCTGCACTGGTACCACCAATGTACGTACCACAGAATTTTCAAGAAAACGATACCAACTCCCACGAAAACCAGCAACAGTAGTGTTCCAATTTTGCAAGATAGTCATATTGGTTTTTGAAAAGCTTTGAGTCGTATAGAAAATTTGATATTTTTCAAACAAGTTTATTACTATATCAATTTTATTTTGTTCTAATTTTCAACTTCAATTTCCTTTTTTTTCTTGTTCAATTTCCTTCACCAAATCCGCTATGAACTCCTTCAACCAACTCTCTCTTATCTTTCTCCTTCTGCTAAAATATGAGAAGCTATAAGAGAATATTTATTTGTGAAAATTTTCTGTGTATTACTCATTTGTAAATGGATTTGATAATCCGTTGACAGTTCTAGCATACAGCAGTCGATGTAAACACACAACAGAAAATAATGAAGAAAAAAAAACACACAAAGAAGCCCACAAGCCGACGTGAAAGAATTTATTTTATTTCATCTTCATTTATTTTTCATTTTTTCTTCCTCCAAATCCCGACTACCTCAGATAGTCATTTGAGAAGGAGGGTTATTGCTTGTGTTGTGACTTTATATAAGTTAAGGGCATGTTTGTTACACAAGACTGTCTTGGCATGGACTATGCTTAGGGACTATCTTGACTTGGCTTGGCTTAGTTTAAGTTAGATAACACTTATCCTGTGTGTTGGTGTATGCTTGGACGAGGACTAGATTTTTTCAGTTTTTCAAAAAAAAAAATAATTAATTAATTAAAAAATATATATATATATATATATATATATATATATATATATATATATATAATATGGGTATGTTATAATCTATATATATAAAGCAAAAGGCAGAGAATGGTGAAACATTCAAAATACCAGAAAATATCCTTGGTTAATTCAAACATTAAGAATTGAAATTATTAATTAAATGAGGATAATATAGTAAATTCACAATTAAAAAATTAAAATTAAAAACAAAATCAGATAATGGATCCTACTTTTATGGAAAATAACTACCCATTTTTTCTTTTCTTAATTCTAATAACTTAAAAAAGAGTGTGGCAAGGGGCTAGTAATAATAATAATAATAATATACATGTATATACGTGTATATATGTATATTATAATATATAATATATATACATATATTATACATATATATACATTTATACGTGTATATAGATGTATCTATATATTATAATATATATATGGGTATAATACATGTACATATATATTTTATAAAGCAAAAGGTAGAGAATGGTGAAACATTCAAAATACCAGAAAATGCCCTTGGTTAATGCAAACATTAAGAATTGAAATTATTAATTAAATGAGGATAATATGGTAAATTCACACTTTTTCATATTAAAAAAAGTTTAAAATTAAAAGAAAAATCAGATAATGGATCCTCTTTTTATGGAACACAACTACCCATTATTTTTATAAATTTTAAATTTTGAAAAAAAAACCTCTTACAGGCGCGGAAGCGCGTGCAGAAAGGCCAGTAAATGAGACGTAATAAGTTAACAGAGATAGAGTGACACGCCATGCGGTCATGGGCGGCGACTGTGGGTCCCGCTACAACGGTTCGACCCACTTGATAGTGTTCTTTTCTTCTTCTTTTTTTCACCGGCGGGAAAAGCAAGGTATTGCTGCGTGGCATAATTAATAATTAATTAGCAAAGAACCAATGGGTCAAATTTCTTGAAAAGGAACTTTAACCAAGAGGCCGCCGTTTCAATTTAGTCTTTGCATCGGTGAGCTCTGAGAATAAAATCAAGTTGGTTTGGTTTCATGCATACTCCACCTTCCTGGTGGGAGTAGGGGTGGGCACAGTCCGGATTGGATCGGTTTCACCTCAAAACCACGGCCGAACCAATTACAATATGATGGTTCGGTTCAGTTTGGTTTGGATAAAAGTTATAAAGGAAATCGAGCCAAACCAAACCAATTTAAGATGATTTAATTCGGTTTGGTTCGGCCGGTTTGGGCCTAAGCCCAATTCTCTTTCTTTTTGCATTTTTTCAACATTGTTAGCCCAATTATAACCAACAAATTTATAACTTGCTTCATACATAAATCATTTTCTAGAGTACGAAACCATCCTAAAGCTCAAAATGTCATAAAACTTTATATTTCACTAACTAATATAGCTCAATTCAAATATTCATATATAGTTATTAACTAATTAGAGTATTACACATGTAAAATAAAATATAAATAAATAAATATACACATAAACGGTCCAATTTGATTTAGGCCGGTTTACAAAAGCTCAAAACCAAATCAAACCAAACCATATACGGTCCAGTTTGGTTTTAAACAATTTGACTTTTTCTTAATCTAAACCAAACCAAACCAAACCAGTAATTATGGTTTGGTTTGGCTGGTTTCATCGGTTCGGCCGGATTGATGCCCACCCCTAGGTGGGAGGCTGCCACTTTAACCTTTATTTCTCTTTTAACTTATGCCACTAAAGTTATTGGTTATTAAAAATAAATTAAAGTGTAAACTCATATGTATGTATATTATAATACATAAATGGGTATAATATATATACACATACATGTATATATGTATTATAATATATATTACATATATACATGTATGCTATTATTATAATATTAATATGTATATGTGTATATGGGTATATTATAATAATAATAATAATAATAATAATATACGGGTATATATCTATATGTGTATATTATATATATTATATATGTATATACGTGTTTATATACATATATATATATATATGTGTGTGTGTGTGTGTACGTGTATATATGTACATTATAGTATATGTGTATGTAAGTATAATAATAATAATAATAATAATAATAATAATAATAATAATAGTAATATATGTTATTAGTATTACAATATAATATATGCATCTTATACATTGGTGAACATGGGACTAGTTAATCCTCCCTTTTTACATGGGCTTAGTAGTTCCCGGGCGCTTCTCCATTGCGAAGTCCCATAATGCGAATTGGTTACGAAATTCAATTTTTGACCGTACAATTGATTTGAACGGTTCAGATCTATTCTTCATCTTCATGAGTTCACTCCTCTCTCCTCTCTCCTCTTTCTTTTTTTTCTTCTTTTTTCTTTCCTTTCCTTCTCTCTTTCTTTTTTTCTTCTCTCTCCGTCAGTTTTCTTCTCTCTTGTCATCTGCTGATTTTTTCTCTTCTTTTCTCTTCTGGCTAGTCGGCTCTTTTTTTCTCTCTCTCCGACAACACTAATTGTCACAAACCCATACGCTCCCCCCTCCCCACTGTTTTTTGGTTGTTCTAGCTGCTGTGAGTGAATTGAAGAGGGCAGAATTTGAGATTGCTTCCTTGATATCTGTTGATGGCAGAATTATAGGAGATGACTTCGTGGTGTTCTTTTTATTCGGGGGACTTCTCTCTTTAGATAGCAATAACAAAAATTAGTGTTGTCAGAGAGAGAAAAAAAAAACAGAGCCAACTAGCCAGAAGAGAGAAGAAGAAAAAAAATCACCAGATGACAAGAGAGAAGAAAACTGACGGAGAGAGAAGAAAAAAAGAAAGAGAGAAGGAAAGGGAGAGAAAAGAGAGAAGGAAAGAAAGAAAGAGAGAGAGGAGAGAGGAGTGAACTCATGAAGATGAAGAATAGATCTGAACCGTTCAAATCAATCGTACGGTCAAAAATTGAATTCCGTAACCAATTCGCATTATGGGACTTCGCAATGGAGAAGAGCCCAGTAGTTCCCTCCTAAGGAGGTGTTTTTGGTTAGCCCGGTATTAGCAATCCCATCTAAGACTAGAATTAATAAATGAAACAAATGTGGTACTAAATTTAGTCCAAGTCAGATCAAGCCTGTGTACCAAACGACTCCTAAAGGTTTTTATTATGTGATCCTCATCTCTCGTTTTCTTATTGCACCGACCGTCCTATGTATATTGACTTTTTGATTACAGCCAACCAGATAATGTTTTTAAAAATATTAAAGCATCAATAAGGATTACAGGAGGAATATTCCCATAGATCCCCAAAATTCAGAAATCAGCCGTCTGGTGGAAGCTTCCTCCTTAAAGTATATCAAACTAACAGTCAACTTGCAACTTGGAAGCTTCCTCCTTGAAAAATAAAAAATACATGTGATGCAGTTGGTAGGATATTTTATTTTTTTTGGACGAACGGTTGGTAGGATATATAATCTAGGGAATTTACTTAGATAATCCCTAAAGATAAACCTTAATCAAATATACTCACTTTATAAATTTCAATAAGAAATACTCACTTTATAACATGAAAGTACCCAATTGCCTTTCATATAAATACATATGTATTGACGTTTATATCCCCTCAAAAAGTATATGGAAAAAAAAACATGTAATTGAGGAACTATATATTTTAGTCATGTAAGTTGTCATTCAATGAAATTGAGTTCAATTTACCTGAGAAATTTCAGTCTCGAATTTATTCTTTTTATATATTCTCAAGTGTGTGCAATGGAAAAAAATACCTTTTTTTTTAGAGAACAGTGGAAAAATATTTTTACTTATATTATACATTGAAGAGAGAACATTGTATACATTGTGTATTTTGCCCTTGTATTGCCCCCCATAGGATGGACTATTGGAGTTTTTGTATTGCCACTGTATAGCCTCATGTTGCCCTAGTGTTGCCACTATATAGCCTCCAATTGCCTTCGTATTGCCCATATATTGCCCCTAATTGCCTTTGTATTGCCACTGTATTGTCCCCCCTATCACCTTTATTTTCACATCCTTACACCCCCTTACACCCCTACACCATCAAAATTAAGAGTTTATATTACGAGGCCTTGATGGAATCACATCTATACACCCCTATATCGTCAAAATTAAGAGTTTATATAATGATGGGAAATTTATCTCATGTTTGGCCTTTGATATTAAAAAAAAAAAGAAAAAAAAGAGAGTATGCTTTACCATATATTACCGAATCGATACTCATCAATTGCCAAATTGATACCTATCAATTGCCTATTTTGCTTTCATTCAGCCCCGTCAAGTTGGCAATCGATAAACAAACAACACGTAATTACCATTCCAATTTGCGAAAACCAACTGCTTGATTGGCAATTGCAAACCCTATGGTTTTACAAGATTATGCATAACTTTACAAGGTTTGGGGCCTCGCATGCCCCAACTATGATAAAATAATTCATTAATTTTGTAAATCCTTGTTTTTACAAGAATAAAGAGCAATTTTACTTGTTCAAAGCCCAACAATTAATGAATATTGTAATTGAGATCCTTTTTATTGTAAATTAGGCTATTACAATATTATTGATGAAAGTGAACTTTAACGTTGTAATAACGATGCCAAAGCTCATAAATTTTAACATGAATCTTGTAATTTACAAGATTATGGATAAACTTTACAATGTTATGGAACAATGATGTGCCTAACACTGTAATCTGTGTCATTCACATTGTAAACCCATGTTTTTACAAGATTAGAGATAAACTTTACAATGTTATGGAATGCTCAAGTCCTAAACACTATAACCAAAGTAGTTAATGTTATAATCCCTTTCTTTTACAAGATTAGAGATAAAATTTACAATGTTATGGAACTCTCATGTCCCAAAAATTGTAACATGAGTCCTGAATGTTGTAAACCATTGCTTTTACAAGATTAGGGATCAACTTTACAATGTTATGGACCTCGCATGCCCCAATTATGATAAAATAACTCCTTAATTTTGTAAATCCTTGTATTTACAAGAATAAAGAGCACTTTTACTTGTTCAAGGCCCAACAATTAATGAATATTGTAATTGAGATCATTTTTATTGTAAATTAGGCTATTACAATATTATCGATGAAAGTGAACCTTAACGTTGTAATAACGATGCCAAAGCTCATAAATTTTAACCTGAATCTTGTAATCTACAAGATTAGGCATAAACTTTACAATGTTATGGAACAGTTTTGGGGTAATATGAGTTCATTCATGTTGTAAATCCATGTTTTTACAAGATTAGAGATAAACTTTACAATGTTATGGAACGCTCAAGTCCTAAACACTATAACCTAAGTAGTTAATGTTGTAAGCCCTTGCTTTTACAATATTTGGGATAAACGTTACAATGTTATGGAGCGCTCATGTCCCAAATGCTATAATATGAGTCATTAGTGTTGTAAACTCATGTTTTTACAAGATTATGGATAAACTTTACAAGATTTGGGAACCCTGATGTCCCAAACGCTATAACATGAGTACTTAATGTTGCAAACTCTTGTTTTTATAAGATTAGAGGTAACTTTTACAATATTATGGAACTCTCAATCCTAAATAGTGTAACACTGGTCCTTATTATTGTAAATGCAACGATTTACAACATTAATGACTTGTATTACAATGGTTTGGACATAAGTGTTCCATAAACTTGTTCACTAGATCCTTAGGCCTAGTTTGGTATTGCTTAACTTTAAAAATAAGCAGCTTTGAAAAGAAGTTTTGGAGATTTGAGTGTTTGGTAAAACCAATTCAACCTGCTTATTTTATAATCTGCTGTCATTCAAAGCCAAAAAGTAGAAGCAGCTCACACCCTGCTTCTGAAAACTGCTATGAGGAGAAGCATGCGGAGGTTTAAATGAAATTTTCAAATTGCCCATATTGCCCTTATTTGTTTCAAACAATTACATGCTATATCCTCATCATCCTGAGTTCGAACCTCCCAAGTGTCGTTCCTCTTGGATTTTCTGGATTGCTCGCCTCATCCTCTTTGTGCAACTTGCTCCTCTTCCTCAATCCGTCAAAGCTACCATCTCAACCCAAAACCCCACCAACCCACCTCCCTATTTTACAGACCCAGAATATCTTCTTCCCCTCCAACTAAAAAAAACCTCAACCTTAGCTCCACAGTTTATCATCTCTACAACAACAAAAAATTCAACACCCAGATTACCAACCAATTATCTCCTTCAGCAAAAGAAAATCAAACCCCCAAGAGGTGGGCATGTAGAAGAAAAGACGAAGAAATTTTTTTTAAAAAAAAAAGAAAAAAGAAGGGGTTGGGGGGGGGGGGGGGGGTTGCTGGGAAGGTAGAAGTAAAGAGGAAGAAATTTTTAAAAAAACATGGGAAGGGAAGAAGTCTTGGAAGGAAGAAGAAAAGAGAAAGGAGGAGAAGAGGAAAGGTAAAAAGGTTGAGAGATGGGGGGCCTGGGAAGGAAGTGGAAAAGAGGAAGAAAAGAAAAAAACTGGGAAGAGAGGAAGAAGAAAGAAAGGAAGTGAAGAGGAAGAAACAAATAAAAATGAGAAAAAAGAAAAAAGAAAGGTGTCGGCTGCTTTTGAATTTTTTGAATTTTTATTTTATTTGTTAACTTAAATTATACATTTATTTATTTTTTTTATAAAACTTTTATCATCCTACCCTTTTTCGTCATTATACACTCTCACAACACTTTCATATAAAAGTTTACCAAACACTTTGGCACTGTTTTCCATACTCACAGCACTTTTACAAATACATATTACCAAACACTTAGCTGCTTCATTTTACAGCTGTTTATTTTCGCAGCACAGTAGAAGCAGTTTTTTTTAAAAGCACAGCAATACCAAACTAAGCCTTAATCTAATAAATTACAAGATTCGGGTTTTTATTTATGACTTTTTGCATCATGATTACAACTTTAAGATTCTTCCTAATCCATAATCTTGTAATACCCTAATTTAAAATAGAAAAGATCGATCTTACAAAGTTAAGGTAAGAGTTGACATTGGATAAAGAAATGTGGTCCTTATTCTTGTAAACACAAGGGTTTACAGTATTAAGGACCCCTTTTACAATATTTTGGACCTTAGTATTCCATAAACCTGTCAAATGTATCCATAAACTTGTAATATCACAAATTACAATAGAAATGATCTCTATTACAAGGTTAAGGTAGGGTGGACCTTGAAGATGTAAAAATGGTCTTTATTCTTATAAATGCAATGGTTTACAACATTTAAAACTCATACTACAATAGTTTGGACGTAAGAGTTCCATAAACTTGTAAAGTGGATCATTAATCTCGTAGATCACAAGATTTGGGTTCTCATTTATGAGTTTGTGCACCATGATTACACCTTTAAGGTTCTTCCTAATGCATAATCTTGTAATACCCTAATTTACAATAGAAAAGATCCGTCTTACAAAGTTAAGGTAAGAGTTGACATTGGATAAATAAATGTGGTCCTTATTCTTGCAAACACAAGGGTTTACAGTATTAAGGACCTTTTTTACAATATTTTGGACCTTAGTACTCCATAAACCTATAAAATGTATCCATAAACTTATAATATCATAAATTACAATAGAAATGATCTCTATTACAAGGTTAAGGTAAGGTGGACCTTGAAGATGTAAAATTGGTCCTTATTCTTATAATGCAATGGTTTACAACATTTAAGACTCATACTACAATAGTTTGGACGTAAGAGTTCCATAAACTTGTAAAGTGGACCATTAATCTCGTACACATTTAAGGTTCTTCCTAATGCATAATCTTGTAATACCCTAATTTACATTAGAAAGGATCCCTCTTATAATGTTAAGGTAAATGTGGACCTTGGAGAAGCAAATGAGGTCCTTATTCTTGTAAATACAAGGATTTACAATATGAGGGACCCCTTTTTACAATGTTTTGGACCTCAATGTTTCATTAAGTTGTAATGTGGATCCTTGTTATTGTAAATTAGGGTATTACAAGATTATGAATTAGAAAGAACTTTAAATTTGTAATCGGGTTGCAAAATCTTATAAATGGGAACCCAAATCTTGTAATCTATGAGAATATGAATCCACTTTACAAGGTTATGGAATGCTTATGTCCAAAATGTTGTAGAACTAGTTCTTAATGCTGTAAACCTTTGTGTTTACAAGAATAACGACTACATTTATTTCTCCAAGGTCCACATTTGCCTTAACCTTGTAATGGGGATCCTTTCTATTGTAAATTATAGTATTACAACATTATGTATACACTTTACAAGTTTATGGAACGTTGATGTCCAAAGCATTGTGATATGATTCCTTAATATTGTAAATCGTAGTGTTACAAGATTATGGATACACTTACAAGTTTATGAAACGTTGAGGTCCAAAACATCTTTAAAAATGTCCATAATATTGTAAACCCTTGTGTTTACAAGAATGAAGACCACATTTACTTATGTAAGGTCCACCTTTACTTATGTAATTACCAAACATGGAGATAGTAATTGCATAAATGAAGTGCTTATTGGATTGCAATTGCATTTTACATACAAAAGATGTGGAACCCTGTTGGATAATACAATAGATTGATCTTAATCAATTTTTAACTCTAGTCCATTTGGTGATTAAAAAAATTTAGGTAAGTTTTTATTTGAATCCAATTATTTTATAAGTAAACTCGACCAAGTAGACAAGCCAATGGATCATATTTTGATCTGAATCCAATTCGAATTCGATGTCATTAATAGGAGATGGATTGGACTTCTCAATCTGATAATCTGATTACAATTCGAATCCGATAATCATATTATAAATGGATACAGATATGGATTATAGTTCATCTGATCCGATAATAATCCGATTTGACTTAGTATGAATTATAATTTAGTTTTTCTAGGATTTATATTAATATTTTATATGTGTAAATGAGTAATTTTAGTTTTATATGCACTAATAATACACTTAAAACTAATTTTTTTATTTATATAATGTCAAAATTTGATATAAAAAGTAGATAAATACAATAAAAGAAATGAGACTACTAATGAAATTTTGATTTTTTGTACGTCACAAAATAAATATGATAATAATCCAATATGATCTGAATCCGATGCGCAACGGATATGAATTGATAGGTGCAATCCGATAATCCACATATGATCCGAATCCGATAATTCGATTATAAATGAATTCGGATTTAGATCAAGGTATATCTGATCCACCTGACCCGTTTATAGGTCTACAACAAATGTTTCTTTTATCCCAAAAAAAAAAAAATAGTGTTTCTTTTTAAAAATAAATTACAAGTTTGTTCATTATAAAAGTATTGTTTTAAAATTTTCAGTATTACATTAATTTTAAAAAATAAAAAGTGAAAAAAAAAGAAGGAAAACCACAATACACCATGAGATTGTGAACAGTTGCAGTGGCGTTCTATTTGTTTGTCTTAAGTTCTTTTAGTTTTTTTTAATTTCTGGGTAATCAACATAATTATTGTATACCCAACAAATTTGTAGTTATTATTGTTTTTGGTTACCAGTTAATAAAAAAAACAATTTGGTTGATTGGATTTATATAAAGTTTTAAAATTCGATTGGGTTAGTTGGGTTAAGATTACTTCTTTTTTGGGTCGAAATTGCAATTCATTGCAAACCCCCAAAGAGGTAGAGAACAGTACAAACAAAGTTGAGCAAAAGCATCAGCCAGAAAACAAACAGAAACAAATATAGCTAAAACCAGTACAGTATAGTATGAAGATCATTTTCCCGAGCCAAAAACTAAAACGTCAAAAGCCAACAAAAAGAGGCATTACGCCCACATTCAGCATAAAGCCCACATTAAACATAAAATACATAAAGTAAAACACAGGAAACCTTGTCGGCACAACCAAAGAGAAACTCCAAGCAGCCACTACTAGCATTTTCCTTTATAAAGTGAATAAATTTGATTATGGTTTATCTTTTGTGATTATCCCTAAAATCTATGGAGATTTATTTTTTATTTTTTTAGACGAAATAATCTGTGGAGATTTTGGGAAAGGAAAGTTGCTTTCTACCATTTAAGACACGCCGGTCTGTGGTCAGGATTCCACTGCATCTCAGTAAGCCTGCTTGAACCTAGTGGGTGTGAAGGTTGCAGCCCCAATTTCCCATTTCAACAATAATCAAGACCTTCCTCAGAAAACTCAAACATACCCAGTAATAGTATACACAACAACAATGGCTTCCAAGTCAGTCTTAATCGTTGCTCTTTTGTTCTCTGTTCCCATTCTCCGTCTTCAAGGCACTTGTGCTAACCGTATAACCGTATAGAAGGTGATGCCTCTGCCTCTGCCTCTGCCTCTGACTCTGGCGCAATTGCTAAGTTTCCAAGCCACATTTGTTTTCTTCTCTCTCTCTCTCTCTCTCTCTGTGTCTGTTTTTCTTCACTTGTGAGTCTCTTAATAATTTCTACCATTATTGCAGGAGGTGGCTTCGGAAATGGAAATTGGGACAGCCAAGGGTATGGCTTTAGCAGTGGGTCTGGTTATGAGTTGAAAAGTGATAGTTGACCCAAATGGTGCCTCACTGTTGACGAAGAAAAACAGGAGAAAAGGGCCAAAAGGGGACGCAAGAGGTCCATGGAAGGCGATGATGAAGAACGTACGGCTGCCCCAAGGAAGAAGAGATTCGAGTGGAAAAAACCACTTGCAGACAAGTTTACGCGGGCAATCACAAACATTGGCCTGGACAGTGCGTGGAATTTCCTATTTACAATCATCTCAACTCTCTTTTCCTTTCTAATCTAAATAATATTTGCATCCTCTTGTTTTTCTTTTCCTTTTGGGTTCTTGCAGACGCTACGCCAAAGAGAATTCTCGAGTTCATGAATGAGCCAGACTTAACTGTAAGACATGTGGCTAGTCATTTGCAGGTTTGTTAATATTCAATTGACTAATGGAACTACTACCTAATTTTATGTTATTTCCTTTCATATATTAGGAGTAAAAAGATTTAGTAATTTTGCAAGTTGCAATTGTTTAAAAACTTATATAAAAATAAAAACTTACAAAAAGAAAAAGAAAATGAAACCCAGCAAGCATATACATATACACATATTTTATATATTGATTTATATAGGTGTATTAATGATCATTTTAGTGTTTATTAAAAAATACATCGTGTATAGATGTTTGTTAGCTACTGATGGTTTGCGCATGTATATAAATTTCCAGAAGTATCGTAAATTCTTGAAGGAATTGAAAGTTGCGGAGGATGCGGGGGACGAAGACATGCGTGAGAGGTTGCGCAGGTCAAGATTCGCACTTGGCCACCCAGAATTCTTCAACAATAACGAACGAGACCAACCTCACTCACAGCTCCCGAACCAACAGCAAATGGGAACATCAATTGGCTCTACATTTCAACCATCAGCTGGAATTGGAAGCACCCTACCTCTTACTGCTGCTGCTTCCAACAACCACGGCTCCATCCAATTCCCTAATTATCAGCAAACTTCAACTAGCAACGGCAGCAGATCCATCCCTCAACTTATTGGTTCGGGGCAGTTGAGCCTATTGAACAATAATCCAGCTAACTTTCTGTGCCAGCAACCAATGCTTGGTAATGGTAATGGGGATCAGCTGTTTTGTCAAGAAAACCGCCGCCCGGCGGCTTTTGGAATGCAACAACCGAGTAACAATTTTGAAAATGAAGGTTTGTGTTTTGGAGAAAAACTTCCCTGTAAGAGCATCTCCAAGGGATGTGTCAAATACCAAACATCAAATTTAAATTTGATGGTTGATGTGGCAATTTGACATTTACACAGTTTTACACTCCACCCGATATGTCAAATAAATAATTAATGTAATTGTCAAATCATTCAAGATAAAAAATAAAATAATAATAAAGGAAAATAATAAATGAAAATAACAACCAGCTGTCTTTAAAAAATAATAAAATATTCATTTGACATCTTGCTTTTGGAATGTCAAAAATAACAGCTGAACCTTCAGCCTTCATTCCACATCAGTTTTGACAATTCGGTTGGAGTGAGGTGATATGTTATTTCTAGCTGTTAAATGTCTATGTGGCACTTTTGACATATCGGTTGGAGATGCTCTAAGATTCTCAAAGAGGAGAAAAACTTCCCTGCCATGAGTATGCCAGGGTCAGCCATCCACATCAGTATCCCAACTCAATGAAATCACGCCACCTGGTAAGTTCCCTGACTTCCCATTTGATTTAAAAAAAATAAAAATAAAACTTCCCATTTAATATTTTAAGAATACTTTTAATCAGTACAAAATCTCCAGAATACCCTCCCACCGATTCCAACCTTCTCTTCCAACCAAAAACCCATCACGTGCAAGGTGATCCTCTATCCCCTTATATCTTCGTGCTTTGTATTGTAAAGCTCTCTCACTTAATCTTTGAGGCTGTTAGACAGAAGAAGTGGAAACCAGTCAAGTCCTCCCAGGCGGGCCCTGCGGTTTCGCATTTATTTTTTGCTGATGACCTGGTGCTCTTTGCTGAGGCTAGTCCCCAACAGGCAAGAGTCCTGAAAAGTTGCCTTGATGTGTTCTGCAAAGCGTCGGGCCAAACTGTTAACTTTGAGAAATCTATTGTTTATTGCTCTCCTAATACGCCCAGTGAGACTACTCGTGAGATCAGTGCTATTTGTCTCTCCCCTATCACCAACAACTTGGGGAATTATCTGGGCATGCCTCTTCTCCACTCCAGAATCAGTCGGCAAACCTATGGTAACCTGTTGGCTAAAGTCCATAGTAGACTTGCTTCATGGAAAAGTAAACTGCTTAATTACGCAGGAAGGGCCACTCTCATCCAATCGGTCACTTCAGCCATTCCTATCTATGCAATGCAAACCATCAAGTTACCTGCAAGCATCTGTCAGGATTTGGATCGGTTGAATAGAAACTTCTTTTGGGGAGGTACTGAAAAGAAAAGTAAGATCCCTCTGTGCCAATGGAACCTTGCGTGTACACCTAAGGACAAGGGAGGCTTGGGATTTAAGCGTGCTTCTAATATGAATCAAGCCCTGCTTGCTAAACTCAGTTGGAGAATTCATAAGAAGGAAGATGGCCTATGGACTAAAATATTTGAGGCAAAATATCTGAAGGATCGCTCTATCTTCGACCCTTCTTTAAAGACTCAATCTACCTGCTCTTCTACTTGGAAAAGCATTCTTTACGGGTCTGACCTCTTATCCAAAGGTATATCTTGGCGTATTGGTATGGGGGATCGGACTTTGTTCTGGAAAGACAAATGGCTCTCTGACAAACCTCTCCTTGAGCATACTGGGACCTTGAACCCCATTGAGCAAGATTGCCTTGTCTCTAATTTCTTTAAAGATGGTTGGTGGGATATTCCTAAGCTTAGAACTGTGGTTTCTGAGGAACTTGTACAACAGATTGCATGTCATCCTATTTGCTGTCTTAATGGTATGCAGGATACTCAAATTTGGTCTCCTACCTCAAACGGTATCTTTACAGTTAAGTCAGCTTATAATTTGTTTTTCAGTAACCATGGCGTTGTCTCTTTGCCCTGGAAAGTCCTCTGGAAAAAGAAATTGCCCCCTAAACTCCACTTCTTTCTCTGGCTCTTGCTTCATGGTAAAATTTTATCCAATGAACAGAGAGTTATTAGACAGATTGCTGTGGACCCTACCTGCGATGTGTGTGGTTGGTGCTCTGAGTCCATTATTCACATCCTTAGGGATTGCCCTCGAGCCCGTTCTGTTTGGAATTCCATCCTCCAGCCCAACCACAACCCCCACTTCTTCCTTGCTGACACCCAACCTTGGCTCCTGAGCAATATTTTTGCTAAAGGTAATTGGTCTGATGAGCTACCCTGGAGTGTTGTCTTTATCTTCACCTGTTGGTACATTTGGAAGTGGCGAAACAATTTCATCTTTAAGGATAAAGAGGATCTCCCTTATACTCCTAGGCGTGTAATTGTCTCTGCTGCTAATGAATGGTTCCAAATCATCCATAATAGCATTGGGCATAGTGAGAAAGTTCAAGCCTTCTTTGTCTGGGTTCCTCCTAGCACTGGCTATTGCAAACTCAATGTCGATGGGTCCAAGCGTATGGCCTCGGGTTGTATTGGGGCTGGAGGTGTTATCAGAGATGAGCATGGCAAGTGGATAAGTGGCTTCTCTGTGAATCTGGGAATGGGCCAGGTGTTGGACGCTGAGTGTTGGGGTTTATATTTTGGTTTGAAGCTGGCTGTGGCAAAGGGGTTGTCTAAACTTATTGTGGAGTTGGATTCGGCTGTGGCTGTTCAACTTATCCACAAAGCTGATCACTTGGATTGCCACCCTCTTGCTCCCTTAATTAATAGCTGCTGTGATCTAATGAAGCAAGTTGGGGATTGTGTGGTCCATCATATTTACAGGGAGATAAACTGTGTCGCAGATAGGCTTGCTAACTGGAGTCACAACCTGGACCTTGGTGTTTGTGTCCTTGATATTGCTCCTCCTTGGGCAAGTGACCTCTTGGATGAGGACTTGATTGGGATTCCCAGAGCCCGTTTAATGTGTTCTTAAGTCTCTTTTTTGTCTGTTCCTGGGGCTTTGCCCCCTATGTTTATCAAAAAAAAAAAAAACCCATCACGTGCTTTCTTTTCTTTTTCTTTTCTTTTTTTGAACGAAAAATGATTTCTCTTCTTTTGCTGGGATATTTCTCGCTCAACTTGTTTCCATTCCATTTTCTTCAAAACTCAACTCATGAAGCAGCAATTGCTTATGTACCATTTTTTGTTGTCGACAATTGCTTCTGTACCATTGTCGAAATAAGATATTCAACCAAAAATTAGAAAATTAATAACATATCATGGTTTCTATTTCATATAACAAGACAATAAAATTCAAAAGGAAGAGGTAAAAACAAACAGAGGACAACAGAGGAGGCATGAAACTTCCATCTTTATTAAAGGTTAATCATATCCCAACCCCCAAATCAATAACATAACCACACAATCACAATAATAAAGTATATTGAACATTAATTACGTAAATAAATAAAAATCCACAGAAAGATAACATAGGCACAACCATCAAAACCAGAAAATTGGAGAGAGAGAGAGAGCGAGAGAGAGAGAGAGAGAGAGAGAGAGAGAGAACCTGGTGTGTGGAGGAGTAAGGCTTCTATGGACTTCCAAGTAGTGCTGGGAAAGAAGAGAAAGCACGGGAACAAGAAGGGTATTTGGTTAATCGAAAAAAAAGAAAAAAAAGAAGAGATTTTGGTTAGAGGTAGGAATGGGTTGGGAGGGTAGTCTGGAGATTTTGTAGATACTAAAAGTGTTCTTAAAGGAAAATGCTAGGGAGACTAACTTTAGATACCAACTTGTATACCAACTCTCTAATAGAGCGTGAGACCCATTGGATTAGTGGGCTCTAACTCTATTAGAGAGTTGGTACACAAGTTGGTATCTAAAGTTGGTCTCCCTAGCATCACCCATTCTTAAAATGTTAAGTGAGAGGTTTCACTTAAAAGAAAAATCAAATGGGAAGTCAGATAACTTGACAGGTGGCGTGATTTCATTGAGTTGGGATACTGATGTGGATGGCTGACCCTGGCATACCCGTGTCACGAAGTTTTTCTCCTATAAGAGGGATGCAACTGTTAGCAAACCACATACATGTCCCAAACCAATAAAACGTCGACAGTGAAGGCGAAGTTGAGAGAGCTTGGGTTCTGTCATGGAACAGTGAAGGTACGGTTTTGGGGAGAAAAATCGCACCATGTATTGATTTCTTCTCCAGATTTATGGAATCTCTCATGCCATTCCATTATCACAAAGTATTATCCTTTTTCACCTTCATTTAAATATATTAAGCAAAAAAAAAAAAAACAGAGAGAAATCAATATATGATGTGTGGGTGTTGAAGGAGTGATTGAAGAGGAAGTGAAACACCAGACATAGAAGAAGAACAGAGTTTTTTTTAGGGACTGCAAGAGGAATGGGGGAGAGAGAGAGAGAGAGAGAGAGAACAGGAAGAACATTGGTAAAAATACTTTGTAAAATTTTAAATTGAAAACCAAATTGATTATGTGGGCTGAGTGATTGAAGAGAAAAAGATGAGTGAATGCAGGGGCGTGTGGGTGATGATGATGGTGGAGGAGTGATTGAAAAGAGAGATTAATGGATGAGAGAGAGGAGAAAATGGGTTCAAAACTTTTTTTTTTAATATATAAAATTGGAAATAAAATTATTTGCCAGCTGTCGACATTTTATTGGCTGGGATACTAGTGGCATCCTGTGACAGGGAAGTTTTTCTCGTCCTAAATATAAAATCTATGGAGATTTTTGAAAAGGAAAGTACGCGCTTGCTGTTACCCAATTTCCCATTTCGACAATAATCAAGACCTTCCTCAGAAAACTCAAACATACCCAGTAATAGTATACGCAGTCTTAATCGTTGCTCTTCTGTTCTCTGTTCTCATTCTCTGCCTTTGGCACTTATGCTGACCGTATAGAAGAATGGAAAGGTGGCCATGCCAGATTTTATGGTGGGGGTGATGCTTCTGCCTCTGCCTCTGACTCTGGCGCAATTGGTAAGTTTCCAAGCCACATTTGTTTTTTCTTCTCTCTCTCTCTCTCTCTCTCTCTCTCTCTCTCTCTCTCTCTCTGTTTTTCTTCACTTGTGAGTCTCTTAATAAGTTCTACCATTATTGCAGGAGGTGGCTTCGGAAATGGAAATTGGGACAGCCAAGGGTATGGCTTTAGCTATGGGACTTGTTATGAGTTGAAAAGTGATAGTTGCCCCAAATGGTGCCTCACTGTTGACGAAGAAAAACAGGAGAAAAAGGCCAAAAGGGGACGCAAGAGGTCCAGGGAAGGCGATGATGAAGAACGTACGGCTGCCCCAAGGAAGAAGAGATTCGTGTGGAAAAAATTACTTGCAGACAAGTTTACGCGGGCAATCACACACATTGTCTTGGACAGTGAGTGGAATTTCCTATTTCCAATCATCTCAACTCTCTTTTCCTTTCTAATCTAAATAATATTTGCATCCTCTTGTTTTTCTTTTCCTTTTGGGTTCTTGCAGACGCTACGCCAAAGAGAATTCTCGAGTTCATGAATGAGCCAGACTTAACTATAAAACATGTGGCTAGTCATTTGCAGGTTTGTTAATATTCAATTAGACTAATGGAATTACTACCTAATTTTATGTTATTTCCTTTCATATATTAGGAGTAAAAAGATTTAGTAATTTTGCAAGTTGCAATTGTTTTTTTTGGTTTCCCAAGGTATCCCCAGACATGGCCCAGGCCTAATCCTCCGAGGTACTGTCGGGCGCATATATATATATAGGTGTATTAATGATCATTTTAGTGTTTATTGAAAAATACATCGTGTATAGATGTTTGTTAGTTAATGATGGTTTGCGCATGTATATGAATTTCCAGAAGTATCGTAAATTCTTGATGGATAAGAAAGTTGCGAAGGATGAGGGGGACGAAGACAAGCTTGAGAAGTTGTGCGGGTCAAGCTTCGCACTTGGCCACCCAGAATTCTTCAACAATAACGAACGAGACCAACCTCACTCACAGCTCCCGAACCAACAGCAAATGGGAACATCAATTGGCTCTACATTTCAACCATCAGCTGGAATTGGAAGCACCCTACCTCTTACTGCTGCTGCTTCCAACAACCACGGCTCCATCCAATTCCCTAATTATCAGCAAACTTCAACTAGCAACGGCAGCAGATCCATCCCTCAACTTATTGGTTTGGGGCAGTCGAGCCTATTGAACAATAATCCAGCTAACTTTCTGCCCCAGCAACCAATGCTTGGTAATGGTAATGGGGATCAGCTGTTTTGTCAAGAAAACCGCCGCCCGGCAGCTTTTGGAATGCAACAACCGAGTAACAATTTTGAAAATGGAGGTATGTCTTGTGGCCCAATGAATAATCTTGGACTTACCAACAATAATATTGGGACAAGTAATCTGATGCAAGTATATCCACCACAAAGCCAGCCAAGGACCAATAACCCATTCAGCTACAACCTTGCTACATCAGTAAATCAGAACGGTTCGAATTTTACTCCAATGTCTTCGAGCTTTGAGAACTCGGGGTCTCATTTTAACAATGTGAATCAATTCGGAATTTATTGGCTGTCGTCGTGTTCTGCTGGTTTTGAGACTGGTGCTAGTTCTGCATACCAATTCCCGTATGAGCAGGACAACTATCAACCTTCTTCTCAGGTACATATAAACCAGAAATTTATGATTTTCTCTCATTCTTGCTAATATATATTATTTCAGCTCTCTCTCTCTCTCTCTCTCTCTCTCTCTCTCTCTCTCTCTCTCTCTCTCTCTCTCTCTCTTTCCCCACAAAATTGTTTATTTCAATGTGTGCAGCAACAAGATGGAGGTCACGATCAACTTCCTTATCAAGTTGAAGTGCCGGACCCTGCTGCGAACCCAGTTCCCAACCCTTCTGCGGACCAAGTTCCAAACCCTGGCCAAGATGGAGGTCACGATCAACTTCCTTATGAAGTTGAAGTGCCGGACCCTGCTGCGAACCAAGTTCCCAACCCTTCTGCGGACCAAGTTCCAAACCCTGGCCAAGATGGAGGTCACTATCAACTTCCTTATCAAGTTGAGGTGCCGGACCCTGCTGCGAACCAAGTTCCCAACCCTTCTGCGGACCAAGTTCCATACCATGTCGAAGATAATGCACCTAATGGAACAATCTTGGACCCAGGCGTGCTTACTCTCTCTGAATTAGACGACAACACATGGAATCAATACTTGTTAGCAGCGTTGGAGCTAGGATTTTATATTTGAGGGGGCCAAAATGAGCGGGACAACGATCAACCTCCTCAGGTACATATAAACAAGAAATTTATGATTTTCTTTCATTCTTGCTAATATATATTATTTCAGCTCTCTCTCTCTTTTTCCCCACAAAATTGTTTATTTCAATGTGCGCAGCAACAAGATGGAGGTCACGAATCTCACGATCAACTTCCTTATGAAGTTGAAGTGCCGGACCCTGCTGCGAACCAAGTTCCCAACCCTTCTGCGGACCAAGTTCCAAACCCTGGCCCATACCATGTCGAAGATGATGCACCTAATGGAACAATCTCGGAGCCAGGCGTGCGTGCTCTCTCTCAATTAGACGACAACATACATGAGATCAATACTTGTTAGCACCGTTGGAGCTAGGATTTTATATTTGAGGAGGCCAAAATGTTAAACACAAAAAGTTTAGTTGTATATATTTTTTGGCTTATTGAGTAAACTATCGCCTACAAAAGCACTAAATTGAAATAAGTGGTTTTCTTTCATAAATGTAGTATGATTTTACTATTATATTCATATTGAAATACAATTTTGATAAGCATTGATTTGTGATAAGCAATTTTTCTTTGCAATTGTTACCACATCCAATATGTACATTCAAGGGGGTTAAATAAATTGGGGGGCCAAGGCCACCCCTGGCCTTAACACAGCTCCGCCCTTGCTTGTCAGGCAAGTCAACAATTAGATTTTATAGCAACCATGTACTTATATCTCTCCTGGTAAAAAAAGAAAACAAAAAAGAAAGGGCTCTCTCTTTGATAATTTTTGGTCATTTGGTTTTGCTTGTATTCTTGCAGAACATATATGGGATGCTGATACGTAATTTGTATTGAAGGCAGTCAAAAACCGAGCAAGGAACGATCCGAATCCAGTCGTTTGAATGAGAGGTTTCTCATGTTTGCTTGTTGGTCAGCAGGAAGTAAAGTTTTGTTTTTGGTTTTTGGGTCAAGCCATGTCCAATCTAGGAATTGAATTGGGGTTTGTGCTTTGGCCTTTATAATACCAAAAGGAGAAAAAAGGAATTATATTGACTTGAGATGATAATTAATGTTAATGATTCGGGATTTGAAGTTGTTTGAGCACCTTTTATTCGTTTTAGTTTTGTTTTCTTTGGACTTTTATTCATCATCACTTTTGAAACATTGCATATTAAACAATTAAACAATTAGAGGAACAAGTATCTTGTGTAAAATCACCATTACTATAAGTTTGTCTAAGAGACCAGGAAAAGAACCAATTCAAGGATTCCATCAATCAGTTTGATGTAATAAAGGGCGGTAGTCTTTGCTTCTATGATTACATATATGGCACTCTCGTAAGAGTGCAGTCTCAAGTCTAAAGAATTTATAGCTCAAGTAACCCTTTGCTTCTATGATTATATATATGACACTCTCGTAAGAATGTAGTCTCAGTCCAAAAAATTTGTAACTTAAGTAATTAAGAATAAATCATGTTTCCCAATATTACTTGTATGATTTTACTAGTAATTAAGCTTTCACCTTCCACCAAAATGATGGTGGGTAATTGCACTGAAACCAAATTCCTAAGAACAAAAGCTAGCCAAGAAGATAGAAGATACCAATATCAGATAGATATATCTCCTGTAGTGCCTGTTTGAATGAAGGCTGATCAACAAAATTTCCCAAGTGATTGAAATTTATTTTGATTGATTAGTTAAGCAGCAAATATACACAACAATTTACTATTTCACTAACTGTACAGAATGTATGAATATAAACAAAAAGAATTAATTTTCTTGCTAATCTTTGTCCCTATACTCTTCTCATGAACTATAATATGTAAAGCAAGGTGAAGGCACCTTAGGAAGGAACCTGATCCATCCACAAGCTCAAGCTAACTTCCTCTAAAAGATCATCAAAAATCAGGTCCTCGAGCTCAATTCCTATGCACTCAGAATCAAATTGGAGGTTCATCCACCCATCGTTCTTCGCCAAATCTCTGCTCACAACATAATCCAATGATTGATCAAACTCTGGACTCAAGCTCAAGTACCAACTTACAAGGGCCCATACTTGCTTGAGAACGTGGTGCCCTGCTGGCATTAGAGGGATGTTACATAGAGAAGACAAGGTCATGGGACAGTAAGTATATGACCTCCCATATATCTCCATCAGTACCTCATTGATCAGATCAAACAACAGAAAGTGATCACATTTGCCACCTTCTTCATTTCCTGAACAATCAGGATCATGGACCAAGCAGCCTTCAACGCCTTCATACGCTAAAGGATCGACCGGCTGGTCATCTGAATGCCAAGTCCCGAGGGACTCATTCCCATTGAACCCTGATTGCTCCAACACATCTCTCACATAGTTAAATTCAGCCATGTCTCTTGCATCAACTTGAAGATGAGACATGTCATAACTCAAATGCCTGCTGTGACTCTGTGTTTTCTCTGTATCCAGTCCACTGTGAACCACCTTAGGGGTATCAAGAACAGGCTCTTCCCTTTGCTTGGCCAAGTTCTCTAGTCCATCTCTAGGCTTTAATTTCATTTCTGCTCCTATAAAACCAATATCCAAAGCATGATCCATTTCAGCCCCAAAGGTCACAAGTTTTTGATCGATGCAAGAAAATATGAGAATAGTTTAAATGGGAAATCTAATTAAATGCAAATAACATTTCTACACTGCAAAATGCTTGTTTGATCATTAAGTGCCAAGATTTAAAGACTAATAATCTGATAATTCCCCCATTTGGATTGAGGGATTCCAAATCTATGGATTTAGATGACATTATAAGGTAAAATTGTTTGCATAGACTATTACAATCCATGTATGCCAAGATTTGGACAAGAAAGAAAGGAAAAAAGGTGAATAGATTTCAGATGATTCCTTATATGTAGTCATTTCAAATCCATTTCAAATGTACTACGTCTACTTCTTTCAAAATACATTCAATCTAATCCAGTTCTTGTTTTTGTAGCAAATTCAGCCTTGCTGTCAAATCCAAATCCTTCAATCCAAACAGACGCTTACAGATTCTTAAAACATACTGGTTGTTAGAGCAAACAAAAATTTAAAGTTTTGAAGAATGCGTGCACTTGGTTTGAGATGATGTAAACATTGAAGTAAAAGCTATTGATGAAAATTGAAAACACAAACCTTCAGATAGGGAAACAGTGAAGTCAGGCACAGAGATTGGAAAGGGATCTGCATGATTAATAATGGACTCACTTCTAGGCCCAACAGTTTGTTCCTCATAAGAAACACTGTTCCCTGCTGTTAGGTTTCCAATATCATCAAAAATCGAATCCACCGGAGCACTTGCCTCATTGTTTGTAACTGATGTTGATGGCACCTTTAACTCACCAACTTCAGCCAAGTTTTCTGTCTTACTTTCTACAGGAGCATCTAGCTGCAAATGATTTTCTGAACCTATAGGGATGTCTAGACTATTTTGTTCATCAAAGCTACTTCTTCTGCTTGCCCTGCCATCCACAGCAAACCTGGTTGGAGCTCCAGAAGAAAAAACATCAGAAGATTCCTCACTCTGATACTTGTATGATTTAATTTCAGGTAAGGAACAAATCCTCCCGAGCGTTTTCGGAACAGGCTGCAAAGGTGAGTCTACCCTTTCTTTTCTTAATTTCAATCTCTCAGATGTATGGCCTTTGGCTTCTCTGCTGCAACTAGTCTCATACAACTGACAGTACCTGTCAAGTGATGCATTGAGGGAAGATGCTCTTCTCATGTGGCGCTGTTTCTTTTTCTTGAGGGAAGAAACTGAATGATCGCTTTCATAACTGCTTCCTGGACTGTCTTTACCTTCTACACTCATTGCAAGGTCCTTCGAATGGTCATCGATCTCCTGCTCCAATTCTTTAGTAAGCTTTTGGCCATGAGGAATCTTGTGAAGGAGGGCATCCATAGTAATCATATGTCTCTCTTTTCTGCTCTCCTTGATTACATGCTTTATTTTATGTCTAAGATCCTTAAAACGCTTAATTGCCATTTCATTAACGGCAGAACCAGAATAAGAATTATCAGCAATTGCTTGGTTTAGCTTTAGAATTCCATCTTCACTGTACTCATTGATCGATGGCATTGACCGTTCACCAACATATTTCAAAGAAGTAGACCCTACTAACTTTTGTGCTTGACTACCAATTTTCGACTTACTTTCTTCTTTTGCAGGAGACCTTATCAACTCATGCTTGTGCTTGAGCTTGATAGGCTCAGAACCTCTTCTGTCTGAAGGGCCAGGTACAGGGAATGACTCTGACTTACTTAAACTCGTTTTTGCACTGACTGCTTGCTGATTATGGAAGTGCTGGGCCAAAGGAGAGCCTGGATCATGTAAGATTTTTACTAATAACTCCTTGTTTACATTGATTATATCCAAAGCCTCCAGATACTCCTTTAGATGGTGTAGGGAAGCATCTGCGTCGAGTTCTTTAACATGTATCAACTTCTGCTCTAGCATATCTTGCATCGTGTTATCGTCTAGCTTATCTTGAATAAGTGTGTGATCCTGTTGATTCTCATCAACCTGGTCATGCACTTTGTGATCTCCAAGAACTATTGGGCAACTCTCTCCGCAATTGTTGTTGCCACTAGTTGGTTCTTCGTAGGATGTTGTGGGCAGTGATTCTGGTTTGCTTGCAGCAGCAGAGTTTTTATTGTTTTGGTGAACAATTCTAGGACTTCCCTCATTCAATACCATGTCAGCAATTGGATCCAGGTGAGACGGTGGTTCCAAACGATGCATCGATTCAGTTCGCTTCAATTGTGATCTTGCAGGACAGCTTGAACTCCGGTTATGTCGTCCCTTCTTCTTCGATATCTCTCCAGCAATCCGTGCTTTTATTCGGGCCTTGACATTCTTGACTGTAGGAATGGACTGCCTCATCTTTCCTTCATCCTGATAAATTTCAAACCAAAGGATGCTTTCGTTTATTCACTTATTCAAATGCAACTAAATGCAGGCTACCAAAAGTTATTTTGCTCAAACTTACAGTAGATTTGTCAATCTTAGCATCATTTTCTTCTTCCATAGAGGCATCTTGTGTAGAGGCAGTTGCATCGTTTCCGGGATCTTCAACTCCTGCAGTAAAGCAGACCAAAGTTTTCACCTCCCATGGCACGGTCATAACTTCCAGCACCAAGTTTTCACACACTAAATATACATACAGAGCCACTTTACTTACCCGCAGCATGCTTGTTCCAGCGATGCCTCTTGTGCACAAGTCTTTTCTTGACATAATGCCAGTGGTGA
The DNA here is from genome assembly GCA_034190965.1 of Prunus campanulata. Classification (NCBI taxonomy): domain Eukaryota; kingdom Viridiplantae; phylum Streptophyta; class Magnoliopsida; order Rosales; family Rosaceae; genus Prunus; species Prunus campanulata. The sequence continues at coordinate 6,925,483 of CM067213.1, forward strand.
TACTTCATGATATGAAGTAGGCCCCACACGCACCCTGCTGAATGCTCATTCCCTGATGGATTGTTAGAGTTTTTGTCTCGCAAATTCTTCCCCATGGTCGATGAAATTCACCTCCCAAACCCTACTCTCGGACTGAGACCAATAGCTTCAGCTTCAAGCTTCAAACCTGATCCAAGTTACAAGCAGAAGGAATTCCATTGTATAGTTTGAATTGGGCACAATAATAGTGAACACTATGTATCAAACACAAAATGCTTGGCATCTGGAGAGAGAGAGAGAGAGAGAGAGAGAGAGAGAGTTTCAGTTCAATGTATTAACAATTCCTCAATACTGAGTGCAATGGTGCATATATTTAGCCATCAAAGAGGTCAGGGCCCAAATAACAACATGTAATCTATTCTATACCCCAAACAACAAATTAAAGCAGCAAAATTCCTTTCAATTGTTTTCATAAGGCATTCTCCTAATCTCGGTCTGGTTGATGCTCATAGAGGGTACTTGATTACGGGAAACTAAAGATGCATCTAGATTTTAAATTAGTTTTCAGAAAAATTCAATATTTCCCAGATGATTTTAAGTTTGAAATACATGGAATTCAGGAATGAAAAAAAATATATTCAACTTCTCAGCCCTTTAAAATTGATCCCACAACAAAAATCATATCGAATAAAGAGAAAAAACAAAAGGGTAATCAGTAATTATCATTATTAATCATATTTCATACCATTGAATGAATAATTCAAAACAGTGAGCTAAAACAGAGTCCCCCAGCCTCATCGCAGCAGCCACCCATATGAACGTTTAGGACAAGAACTGGAGAAGCTTTCGTGTTTGTTTGTCCGTAGGTTGAAAAGCAGATTAGATGAGAGAATCAAGTAAAAATTGAAGACCCCCTAAAGTATTGGGAAACTCAGCCCCCGACCCACCTGTGTTTTCGGGTTGGGGTCTCATTTTACTTGTCTGGTCTTTACGTTCATTCCTTAATTAGTTACTCTTCTTCCCACTTTACCCGCCAACGCTTTCTCTAGTAGTACCAATTAACATTTTCAAATGCATTCGAAGATTTTTTATTTTTTATTTATTTTTAATTTTACAAAGCTAAACTACTAGAATCCATGAGAGAGGTTGTTCGACCTTGGATATAAGGGGCGGACGCTCCATTCTAGCTAATGATTTGGTTACTACAAACAAATACCTAAAATCATTCCTAAATTTTTATTTTTGTGACTAGTGAAGGACGAACGCATTTTAGTTCGAATGACATGACATGCGTATCATAGGAATGTTCAAACACCGAAAGATATGTAACTTGTTATAAAATTTGAAGGATCATTCCTCAATTTTAATGACTGATTAGGCAAAATGTGCTAAGATAGGAAAACAAGAAGAATTAATAATAGTCAGCCAAGGTGTGTGTGGTATGTGCTTCCCTATTTTTGTGATGTGATGTTTTCTTAATTGATGTGTGCTTCCCTTAAAAGGGCTTGAATGCATTTGATTGGTCTTATTTGCATGCAAGTTTTTGGGCTAATTTTCTCGTCTCTCTAGCAATAATATAAAATTTTGATATTTATGTTGCAGGATTATCATGGGCTGCCCATAAATTTGTTTTCTGATCAAGTGATCAGTTCAGCCCATTTAGGCTTTTTTTCTTTTTTGCTTTCAAAGGAGAAAAAAGAAACAAAACAAATGGATTCTCATAAGCAATATCCGGATTTCAAAGTGAAGAAGTTGTAAGAATCCATTTAGATTGCAGATCAAAAAAATGTTTGACTTTGAATTGTGGCTTTAACTAATCTACTCCTACCGGTAATAAGTTATAGAGTGAAAAGCCTATATCTTACCGGTAAGCTATAAAGTGAAAAGCTAGTATATGCATTAATGCCATAATAAAAAGTTTAGATATAATGCATTTGAAATAACAAGAGATCATACATCCGAAACGAATTTGAAACAAGATGAATCATTTGAAATTAATGTTTTGGGGGATTTTTCTTCTCATAAAAGACGCATATTTGGAATAGCCTAGTTAGTAATTTAACTTTATAAAACTAACTAATTCCCTAAAATAGCACCATGCATAATTAATTATTCAGAAGCCTATGTGATGCTTGTTATTTGCACAAAAAATGAGAGAGTAGATTTTCCATTCCAAATTAATTGTTAATAGCTTCAGATTATACATTTCTAAAGAAATGGCACGCATGTTAATTTGGATATTCGAATATTTAATTGATTGACATTTAATTTGAAACACTAAAAAAAATATGCACGACCAATTTCGATAAGAACAAGGAAACCATGGGAATGGGATGCATATGGGCAGGGATAAAAGCACCAAATGGCAAAATCCTTACATTTATATAAATAATAATATTCTAAATTCTTATATGCTTCTGGTAAAGCTTGTCACTTGCTTTATTCTTTTTGTTTGGTTGTCAGATTTTGGGATACAAGATCCATGCTAATTAATCTCATCTCCAACAAAAAGTACCCAAATGTCAATTTCCCACTTGCAACAAAGTCAACTCCGTCGCTTCATTATAAGAACTTCAAAAATAAAAACGTATGACTTTAGCATGAATGATGAATGGAAACATGGGGCTGTACTTGCTACATAAGAATTCGAATGACTGCTTCGAATTTTTTTTTTGATTTAAAATCTTACTTTTTTCAGGGAATCACATTCTCTATTCATCTTTTTAATGTTCATATTAATCTTCTTCCTAATATTATCTTGTTAAAGATCCTTTTTAACCCTTTCTTAAGTTTGAATCTTACCAAATCAACAAATAACCATTACAAATTTGGACTCGAATCCTTCTTTAACAAGGATGAAAATTAATGACACCAATAACAAATCAGATGTTATCGGTATTTCAAAAAATGTCGTCATGTACTTTTTCATTATAAAAATATAAGTGAGAAATTGCACGTAAGTCACAAAACGAAACATGAATTACAAATAAAATTTAAAAAAATAATAAAAATTAAACCACAAAGTCATTCCCTCCATGCCAGCCAATGCATGATGTTTAGAGGATTGTGATGCAGAGTGACAGAAGCTCACAATCAGCTGCATGAATTACCATTGTTTGGGTTGTTGACTTTTTGGAAAAACCCATTAATTAATCACAAGTTTCTACTCAAACCCCACACGCTTTTACTCAAGCCACACCCCCAACTCATAGTCAACCCCCTCTAAAAATGATTAAAAAAAATTCAAACCCATTTTATATTAAATTAAACACCATTTTAGAAAAGTAATAAATAAGTTAACAAAGAAACTGAAATCCCACATTCAAAAAGTCAACTCTTTCTCTCTCTCCCTCCTTCTCTCTCTCTCTCTTCACAGAACAAAAACCATTTATTTGTGACTTCCCTCATTCCCTCCTCCGTTTGAGTTGCTAATTGCGCCGAGAGCCATGAACAGTCAAATTTAACACCTTCAAACACTCCAATCAACAAAACCCAATTCTTTCCTTCATTTTTTTTTTCGTTTTCTCATTTCGAATGGGAAACCGCGTCGCAAAAGCTGGTCGCTGTTTCTGCACCGCCGGAGAAATATCCCAGCGACACGACAACTCCGTCGGCGTACCGGACCCACTCGACGAGGGTTTTGGCCATTCGTTTTGCTACTTCCGGCCGGACTCCGAAACGTCGTCCTCGAAGGTTTCGTCGGAGGACCCGAACCCGCGGACGACGACATTCCGATCAATCTCCGGAGCCTCAGTCAGCGCCAACACATTCACCCCTCTCTCCACTTCTCTCTGCGATCTCTATCCGTACAGCGCCGGCTGCGACCGAGCTGCGAGGTTCGAGAGCTCGACCTCGTTCGCTTCCATACCTCTTCAGCCGGTGCCCCGGAAGTCGTACCAGGGAGTTGCGAGTTCGGGTCCGATCGAGAGAGGGTTCTTATCGGGCCCCATAGAGCGAGGGTACTTATCGGGTCCGATTGATCGTGGGCTGTATTCGGGTCCGATTGAGAAAGAGTGCGAGAGATTAGAGAGAAGTCTCTCATTTGGGATTGAAACCAAACCCAAAAGAAGGGGCTTGATGAAGATTATAAGAAGAGCGATTTCAAGTGCTGTGAGTCGTGGGCAGAAATCGAGTGTTGCGCCGGTGAAAGGAGGCGTAGCGGTCAAAGAATCGGATTCGGAGAAGATGGGTGGTGGGAATGCGACTCCGAGTAGCACTAATTTGAGCAGCCATGTTAGTTTGAGCAATGAGAATGAAGATTGCAGTGGAGATTACTCAATGGGGAGCCAAAATCTTCATTGGGCGCAAGGGAAAGCGGGTGAGGATCGAGTTCATGTTGTGGTTTCAGAGGAGCATGGCTGGGTTTTTGTGGGGATTTATGATGGGTTTAATGGCCCTGATGCCCCTGATTATTTACTTTCTAATCTTTACTCTGCTGTGCACAAGGAACTCAAAGGGTTGCTCTGGAATGACAAGTTCGAAATGGAAATGGAAACCGAATCATCGGCAGTAAAATCATCGAATTCGTACCTGGATTCGGGTTCCTTAAAGGAAATTGGTCGGCCCCAGATGAGTAACCGGATGGTTCATGGGGAGAATTATGCATTAGAAAATGGGGATATTAATGCAGATGCTAATTCAAAGAGAAAACAGAGCAATGGGTTGGGAAATAAGCTTGAGGAGACTCAGAGGCGGTGGAAGTGTGAATGGGATAGAGAAAGGCCAGAGCTTGATAGGAAGCTAAAGGAGAATTTGAAACGTCCAGTGTCAAATGTTGTGGCGTCTGCTGATCCTAAAGATGTTCTTAAAGCTCTTTCAGAGGCCCTTAAAAAAACAGAGGATGCATTTTTGGATATTGCAGATAAGATGGTGACAGAGAATCCTGAGTTGGCTCTGATGGGTTCTTGTGTTTTGGTGATGTTGATGAAGGGAGATGATGTTTACTTGATGAATGTCGGGGATAGTAGGGCGGTTTTAGCTCGGAAAGCCGAACCCAACATGCGGCGGAACTTGGAAAGGATTAGTGAAGAGCCTTCAGATGATCTTGATTCATCAAATGCTGATGAAAGTTACAGTTTGAATAATTTGACTGCACTTCAGCTCACAATGGATCACAGCACATATGTGAAAGAGGTAATATTTCTTGTCTCAAACCCCTCTCTATAAAGAAGAGTGCTTTTTTGTGCTTATATTCTCTGTTTTGATGGTTTATTTTGAGACTAAACTCAAGGTCTTCAAATCTCAGGAAGTTCAAAGAATAAAGAATGAACATCCTGATGATGCTTCTGCAATAATGAATGACAGAGTGAAAGGTTATTTGAAGGTCACTCGGGCCTTCGGAGCTGGTTTTCTCAAACAGGTATGAGGAACTTCAACAAGTTCATTACTTGATAAATGTCACATGAATGAGAATTGCTCTTGTTCACAAAATGTGATATATTTGTCAGCTGTGATCTTATAATTTCAATTGTTTGTGCATATTGTTGCCCATTTTTGAATAACCATTAACATCTGGTTTGGTTTTGTTGCAGCCAAAATGGAATGATGCTTTGCTAGAGATGTTTAGGCTCAACTACGTTGGAACTGCTCCCTACCTCACTTGTATACCATCAGTCTACCACCACAAACTCAGCCGAAGAGATAGACTCTTAATATTGTCTTCTGATGGACTCTACCAATACTTCACCAATGAAGAAGCTGTCTCTGAAGTTGAGTTGTTCATCTCTTCGTTTCCTGAAGGAGATCCTGCACAACATCTCATCGAAGAAGTGTTGTTTCGAGCAGCAAAGAAAGCTGGTAAGCCTTTTTGTCTCGGTGAACAAGTTCTAAAGATGTGACTATTTTATGAAACTATAAAGCTTAATGTGTATATTGCGGTTTTGCAGGAATGGCCTTCCATGAGTTGCTTGACATTCCGCAAGGGGAACGCCGGCGGTACCATGATGACGTTTCGATCATTGTTATATCGTTGGAGGGAAGAATATGGCGATCATCGGTGTAAATAAACATTAAAACTGCAAATAGAAAAAGTCATTCACAGAAGGGTTGGATAACTTTGCCATACATTGTTTCATTTCTACCATTTTCCCCCTTAACCCTTGTAAGCATACCCATTAGGCTCCACCAGAGACAGCTGATTTCCATGTCAAGGTTTGGAGTTCTTGTTTTGGCACATATGTAATTACAAAATAGTAACCCTTTTGCTTCTTCCAAGCTCTAAGAGCATTGTGTGAAACTAAGAATTGAGATTTCAACTCGAATGAAAAGAGTCATCATGAAGCGAACTGCAAACTCAATTCCTATGTTCGAACCCTCGTAGACCAAAAAAATACCTGATTTTACCTAAACGCGCAATTTTCGTGTGATTGCATGTATCACAAGTCTTTGTTGTAGCCAACAAAAGCAACTTCGATTTCTTCAACCTCTGTTGTCATGATTCTCTGACAAAGGAAAGAAAACAGAGTTGTTGGGACAAAGAGTCTGTGATTCTTGTCCTGAAGTTGAATAAATATGTTGATCCTCATGGGGCCAAACCCACCCCAGGTTCTGTCTTCTTCACTTTCGCTTTATGATGTAAGTCAACATCATACACAGTCACAATGCGACAGAAAAATGAAACCTTAGAATCTTTAGTATTTAGGAAATGGAGTTGTTGATGCATAACCTAATGTTTAGTTCAATTTCAACCTAAAGGGTTCTCGATTTGAAGCATGAAGTCACCCTCAGCCCTGCTTCTCTTTACCAAATCTGGAAAATAGAAACCGCCTAGCTTTTTCTATCCCTACATTTCATGGGTTTGAACTTCTTCATACATCATAATCAACACCTTTTTCTGAGCCATTCCAAAGACCTGGAAAAGCATATTGGTTTAGGTATTAGCTGAATATGACTCCCTTCCATATTGCGCCGTTTATGGTTAGAACTTAGGTGCAAAAGTAAAAGGTTTTTACTATTTTAAGTGGTCTTTTTTTTCCTTTTCCCTCAACGCATTTCAATTGGAGTCCCTGTTACCAAACAGGGTTGGCACATGAAAATTGAACTCTTTCAAATGATACTCCTAATTTTCAAGTTAAATCTTAGCTAAAAAGACTATAAATTTTTTAGGAGCTCATTAAACAAGCTGGGTTGAAATTGAAATTCAAAATATTTTTGGAGACAGATATAAAGTATGGTTGAGATTGAATTTCCAACTTCTCTCCAAATTTTAATGTAAAAGGTCATTTGGGAGTCCATCAGAGATGCTGTTACATCATGAGATTCAAAATTTTGTTAGACTTAGAGATACACCTATGATACGGTTGATAATAAAATTATAATCAACACTTTCAAAATTGAAAATTCGTTGTGGGGCAATGTAAATATATTAAATAAATATGTAAGCTATGGGTTTCAACATTTGTCTTGTCATAAAATTAAAATTCTTCTAAGGAGTTGAAGATTTTGTATATATGAACTGCATGAAAAGGGCAGCGCAGTTGGAGATGATTACGATGGTCAATCCATATCATCCTTTGTTTTTAATCCTTGACACGTTTTTCTAACTTTGCCTATTGTCAAAATTCTAAATTGTTCTTTTTTCAAATAGTAGAGGTCACGTTCATATTACGGCATTGCTATAGTTGACCAAAATTTTTGAGAAATGAAATTTGCAGTTAGAGAACAAAAGTCAGAGATAAATGTACCACACACGCACTTTTTAATTGTAAGGGGTATGTATGGAATTCAAGGGGTTACTTATACATTCGAAATTTTGTATTCGATTGTCCCTTGGTCAAGATTGATTGTATAATAATAATAAAAAAAATTACTCACAAATCTGACATCTCCAAGTAAACTCAGGTGACTTATTGTTTGTGTGGAAACTCTGAACATCTGCTTAGTTCTCATGATTTGGGGAAAGGACTTGAAAAGTTGAACTTTTGGGTTGACTTTCAATGGAAAAACAACGTTGTCCTTCTCAAGCTCAAATAAAATAGCTGGAACAGAAGAGTAGATGAGAAAATGAAATGTTTGAGTTTGGGGGCCTGCGTGCGAGTTGGGGCACCAGCTCTTTTAGCCTCCACAATGAGACGTGCCAGAGTTCTCCAGGTGATCAAAGAAATTCAAACTATATGTACATTTCACATACCAAGCGCTTGAATGTTGAAAGTCAGCTCAAAACTTTCATTTCAATCAGCAAACACTCCAAACACCCTCCGTTTGGATGAAGAAATTGAAAATTACATAAAATTTTAAAATGACGGAATTTTGATTTCCATCATTTCAATTTCTGGCAATTGAAGATTTCAGTGTTCGGATTATGTATGTCGAATTTTGTAAATGACACTATGGAAATTGTGAAATGACACCTATTTTGATGGAAATTAAACTCTGATATTCCAATTTTCACGATTTTTCTACGAGTCATTTAATCAATTTCACGCTTAATTTGCCAAGCAAGGGAATTGTTAATTTCTCCTCTTAAAATCCCGACTTTTGGCTAAATTCCGAGTTGTTTTCCCTCATCCAAACAGATTGTAGTTGACAATCACATAATTGACTTAAATTAATTCCTTTTGGAGTAGGCAATGTATTTAAAACTTTATTGTGTTAAATAAACTAAAGGCTTAAATGCAAAAATGATCCATGTGTTTTACTATGTTAGTTAATTTAGTCCCTGTGTTTTCAATTTGGCCAATTCGGTCCCTGTGTTTAGGATTGTTAGCCAATATTGTCCATTCCGTTAAATTTGTTGTTAAATACACACAATAAAATTTTTTGTGTCTTTTAAAAACCTATAAAACTTTTTAAAATTAATCTAAAAATATCAAAAATTCATTAAAAGTAAATCATAACATGAGAAAAGAAGAAACTTAGAGAAAAAAAAATGTTGTCGGGGAGGGGATGGTTTGCCCAGCGAATGGAGAGGTGGGAAGGAGAGTGATGAGAGGAGGGGCAAGACCAAGAGGGAGAGAAAGAAACGAAACCAAAAACTAATACAAGGATATCCCCACAGGGCACTACCTATTGAAACATTCGGAAACGTGAAGTTAAGGATTGTTCATGAGAGAGAGAGAGAGAGAGGGAGAGATAGTGAGGTTGATCGGAGTTGGGGTGGAGGGTTGTTGTTGGGAGAAAGAGAGAAGAGAGAAGGGTGGTGAATTGTAGCTGGGATTGGAGATGGTGGCTGGTGGGTGGGATTGAAGGTGGTGGTGGCGGTTGGGATTAGAGTTGGCGTCTTTCTTTTTTTGATTTTTTTGTTTCAGATTTTTAGTCTTTAAAGTTTTGCTCTTATTTATTTAACTTTAAATTGTAGTCGAATAGTTATTTTTTTAAATTAATATTTAAAAGTTTCTAATTTTTTCAACAAAAATTTAACATAATGGATAACATTGGCTAATAGTCCTAAACACAGGGATCGAATTGGCCAAATTTAAAACACAAGGACTAAATTGGCCAACATGATAAAACACAAGGACCATTTTAGAATTTAAGCCTTTATTTTAATGTTATTTTTTCTTTTTTCTTTTGGCTTTTTGAATTTTTGTATTAATTTTGTTCTTTGATTTGTTTTATTAATTTTTCGCTTATGTGGAGTCAATGTCAATAAAAAATAAATAAAAGTTTGGCTAACGGTGAAGGTAATATGTAGGGATTTTAGGTGTTTATATATGAATTTATAAATAATCGATAAATGATGTATGAACTTGGAATATACTTTTTTCTTAACCCACTTATGTTTGATTGGAAAATGATAAATATCTTAGGTTTTCAATATATTGGATTGAGGAAAATGAAGGATTCTCTTAAAAACTTAAATGATAGGGAAAACATTGAAGATAATTCAGTCCTCCTTTTAGGTTGTGAAGGAGGACGATTTTTTATATAATATTTTTTCATTTTCTATTTACTATTGAGGGAGGGGAAGGAAGAACTTGAGAACTCCTCTGACATTGGATAGAGAACTACCACTAGCACAAGAGCTAATTAATAGAGGATTGCGATTCGATCCATCCAATGTTTTTGGCTAGTATAATCCTATTACCTATATGTTTATTTTCAACCAAGTGTGTAATTGATTGTAAAATTGTTTTGGTTACTTACAGTCGAAAATCCAACCCTTATTGAACAGAATTGAATCCCCCTCACCCCACCCAACTTCTCTATTTCTCTCTCGTCCTTGTCTTTCTTTCCCTCTCTGTCTCTCTTTATCTTCATTTCTGTTCGGGCAAGGACAGATATTTGAATCAATGGTTGAGAGGAAGAACAGCAATGATAATTTAAGGAATTTTTTGGTGAAGGTCCTTAACTTAAAAGCTTATTCAGGTTTAAATGTTTTTCCTGAAAATATAGTTGACGATTAGAATATCTACACAACAATTCTTTATAAGTACTGCCCGTACACGTGGTTGATCAGGGCCTCAAATCACAAAAACAAGGAACTAAAATATGCAGAATCAACAATCAACAAAATGTCTGCTTTTGCTCACTTGCCCACTCCGTGTGAAAAAACGGGTTCAGAGCGTCATATGTATTCCTTCAACTGATGACATGGCCAAAACAGACCCCACACTTTTGCAGGCTTGGAGACCACATTAGCTCCATGTGGACCAAATCATGCCATGTTGTCCAAAAAAATTTAAAATGCTAAATCATTGAATTAAAATAAGAAAACAAAATCGAAACCAAAGCACCGGATCCCGATCCTCTGCATATAGCATTGATGCATCCATACGCATTTAAAGAAATATTAATCATTAGATAAATCTAATGAGTTTTAATAAGTCCACATCGCCAACGGGGTGTAACCCAGAACCCTCTCTCTCTCAAAGATAACCACGGCTCACTTAATTACATCCCTCTCTCTCTCAAAGATAACCACAACACACTTAATTACATCGTACAAAAGATAACCACGGCGCACTTAATTACATCACAAAGCTGTTTCATATCGATCCCTACATTGAAAGGAAAAGACCTTTGAACTGGTTAATATGGACTCCAAGATTTTTTATTTATTTAAATATTACAGAATGTGTTTCTCCTCTAGGTAAAGAAGTGAGCATGCTATGTAATATAAAACAGTTTTTTTTTCTTCTTCTTCTTCTTCTACACATCTTCATTCTCAATGTCTACAAGGAATAACCCACTAAAACGTTGGAGGCATTCTGAATTTCTGAGTTCAATCAACCTCGTGAGAAAACAGTGAAATTCATATGATAGCAGGTGGGATTGCATGGAAATGGGCAGTCGATTTGCTTTACGACATTCCGACTAAAGTACCAATCGCCCACAGACTCTGCAATTGTCTATCAAAGTTCAAATCAGTCAGATAACAAGTTTAGTTCCAAAAAATGACAGAATTTTTTTTTTTTATAAAACAGATGTGATGCCATAATGCCAAATTTGTCGTATCTTAGGCTTTCAGTTGCTACTGTGAACGCCTAAAATAAATGAACAGCAACATTTACAAGTATACAGCATATACACATTTTGTAAAACCACAAGACAGATAGATGTATAACGTGATTTATCTTACAGATGGAATAAACTATAGCTGCCCTGTAAACATCCAATTTTTTGAGTACTATCTGGTGCTAAAGTCGCTGAATGGAACACAGATATATGTATATGATATATCATAATCACATTCAAGTATGAAGAACACTAACCACAGTGGGAGTGAGCAAACAAGCAAGGGAGGGAGAGGGAGAGAGAGAGATCACTAAGGGTTTCTCTCTCTATCTAATACTTTCTGAATTATTATTCTAGTTAACAAGAAACCTTCATCTTATCTCCACATTCAAATAAGATCATAAAACTTTCCTCACCTTACTGTTTATTCGTGGAGAACTGGGTGAATGCCATGTCTCAGTTATCCACGTCTGGCAATGAATAAAACATGAATTTATAAACATTCCTCCCTCCTTATTTTTTTGGAATTCATTCAGTGCCTTCAGCATTGAACCGCGGAACCCTGTGAAATAATTTCATAAGTTAATTGCCACAATATTCTGTTTACAATTAGTATTCGTTCTACAACCAATTACAGGGACTGATACATTGAATCATGTTTTTCATCTCCCAAGAAGCCTCGAGCTAGTGAAGCTTAAAGTGCACGTAAGATGAACCGATGTGATAATTTTTGTCTGTTGAAAGGGTTTGGGAACACTAGTAAGTCCCACAAGATATTTCCTTGGTAAAAGCTTAACCGAATAAGATGACGTTAGTAATGCCCACTGTTTGCAACTTGCAACTGTATAAGATGCTGGTTTATGGTCCACAAAATCTATGACCAGATTGTCCCAGTGAGATTTTTTTATAGAACAATTACCATAGTGTAAGAATTTTATAGGATAGTTTAAATGTGGCATGATGAGAAGAACCAAACTTCTTGTTGATCACAACTTGCAGGCTGCAAGCATTAGGTGTATGTGACTTTCCTAGACTGTCAGGAAATACATATTGGGTCACAAGATGCATATCCAATTACCTTGTAGTATTTCAAGCTGGCTAGGATTGCAATTGTGAATGTTCAATTTGCACTTTTGCCAATAGCCATGTGGATCTGATGCTTCAGGTATCAAGATATGTTGTATCTAATGATATCCAATTAGGAAATGAGAAAATGAATGTGAAATCAATTCTGATGACAAGAAAATGAAGCTTGGGTTCTGAGGAAAACTACCTGCCAAAAATCGTAAGCTGGGTTGACTAGGAACACTGGGGTGTTAATGTTTTTAATAATTTCTTCAGGAAAGAGACACTGTGTCATAAAAATTCACAACAAATAACAGGAAATAAGAAGAAACCTCTCAATTAATGTCAGTGGTACCATAAACAGAAAAGGAAAAGAAAACCTACCTTAGAGGGTTCCATTTTTGTAACACAATCCTTGTGCAAACTTTTTGCTAAACCCTGGCAGCATGACCCAAAAATAAGCCAGAGACACCAATAATGATTAATGGGCTAACCCTACAGCTTTCAGCTAGACCTTAGTGTCAATAACAGTACTGTTTAATGATTCATATAGCCTTGCATGACAAAACATTTTATTTTCATATAGGTAATATAGATAAACTGAAGATGGATGAAATCATGTCTCAAATATGATGTGTCAGACTCTCAAATAAGAACTAGCAGATGCACCTATTAAACATTCAAATGCACATTGAGTAGTTTTTACATCCCATAATCATATGCTGGGCCTCGCAAACTTTACAGTATCACCATTTGGTATCACTTAAATTTATACACGAAAAAAAAAAGATATCACTTAGCTAAAGATTACATAAACTGGTACCAGTAAAGATCGTCGTATAACCTGAAGGATGACAACATCATGATAGAAAGCTCTCATGGTCCAATGTTGGAGAACATCTTTCCTGAAAAGTAGGAAACAAAGAATGGCTCAAAAATTTCTCTCCCTCCTTTTTATGCACTATCTAGAGCACATAGGATGCCTTAGGGCAAAACAAAGGGAAAAACATAATACATGTACAGAAACTAGTTACTAAAAGCATGCAAGACTTTTCAACATTCCGACTGTAGTTTGATAGGAAGAATTTAAAATCTTTTAGAAAAGAGAACAGTATGATACGTATTCCATTTTGATAGGAAACATTGTCCTTGAAGAGTACATGTAAGAAATATGATCCTAGAAAAGACTCCATACTGAACAGATTAGCTAAAAAATGTTGGTACAGAAGGCACTAGTACACATAAAACATACTCATCAAGGAAAAAACCTGCATCAGCAAGACATTTGACAGTTGCATCCGTAGGCAAAAGGCGTCGAAAGTCATCACAATGTATAAGAGTCGCCAACCCACCAGCAGAGCATCCCGAAAGAAGGGCCTGTTAGATTGTCACTCATACATATTAACAGAAATGGACCAATCTGATAAAATTTGGATGCAGGAAAATAGAATTTATGTGAGGCATTAAAAAGATGTTCATGCAGTGCAGGAAACAAAGTGTTTTTCTGCAGAAGTTTATTACAAATTGTGGACCAATCATATCCTTGTAGAATTAACCAAACCACAACTTGTGTAGTTGTAACTCATAACCATCAAACCATGTACATGCATAAAATTTTATTGATGTTTAAGATCTGTAAGTTTACAGATCATTATTATAAAGCATAGCTTAATTGGAGTAACCACAGTTATACCTGTTTGGCTTTTGACAAGCCAACTGACAAGAGTTCATCCATAACTACTTCCCAGATGAGCTGGCCCCTAAAGAAAAGTGCTGATCCATTCTAGGAAATGGAGGAACAGACAATATTAGAACCAACGAGCAACTTTCTTCATATAATTTCTTAAAGACAATAAACTTCCATTAATAAAATTATTATAACCGGTTCCGAAACAGGACAGAAAATCTTCAAACATAAATTTACCTTCAGCTCGTTTTCTGGGTGGCCAGCTAAGGACGCGCCATCACAGTACCGGATTTTGACTTTGTTCCAGTTAAAGAACTCTACACAATGCTCCAAAAATGGAATTGAAATTCATCAATCAGCTGGTTAACAACTAACTCTGAGTTAATATTACAAAATGAAGCATTATGGTGACAAGATAGCAGCTGAAGCAAAATGAAGTACCAGGATTTTGTGATGGGTGGGAGCTTAAAATCCCAGAAAAGGGAACTTTACGGTCCATGTATTTGGAAGATCCTAATGGGGTCCCTTTACGCCATGAACAAGATTCTATTGTATTGCACCAACCTCCACCCTGCAATTCAATTTTCCACCCAAAACCCATTACCCAGCTTTGCTTTCTTAAAAAACATATCAACTAGAATATGTAAATGCACTGAAATTGAATGAAACTATCATATTGTAGACATGCCAAAAAGCATAAAATTTGAATTAAGACCTCAATGTGAAGCAGCCAATTATTCGCTCCAGATCCAAAGCCCTTTTTGAAATGGTAGCCAGGCGCACTTCCATCTAAACATACTGCAAACACATGAATTTAAACCAGAAATGAATTAGGCGCTGAAAACACAGACAAAGAATCGAAATTTAGGTGGCAAGTTGAGGGGATGAGATTGAGTACGGGCGCCTCTAGCTTTAGCGTTTTGCAACAAGGTTAATTCGACCAAATCGGAGGCGGCGATGGGATGAAATGGGCGGGTGATTTCGGAGTCTGGTTCGTCGCGCCAAGAGTTGGAGAGGAGAGTGAGAGCGAAGGCAACAACGGTAAATCCGACGGCTGCGATTGCCCAGTCCTTTTTGGCCCACCGTCTCCACCATAGCAGGCTGCGAAGCCTAGGATTTGCCATTGACCCCACCATCAATTGGCTCACAGGCTTGGTGCTCACGGAGTCAACTGGACGCTTAGAACACCAATTCCGAATCTTCAACAAGACAACAACATTTTTTTCTTCTTCTTTTCTTCCAGGCAAAAATCAGCCGCATTGTTTATAGAATAAGGTAGCACACTTCAATTAATCCAATCTATTAGTTATGCTTAGAGCATCAGCAATCAAGCTGCTTTTGTTGTTGTTAAAGTTTAGCTAAAAACACTCAAAAGTTTTTAGTAGCTCTTTATAAAATTTCAACTCCAATCATACTCCCTAAATAAGGTGTCTTAAATACTATAATTATTTTTAATTCAATATAATTGGTTCATCTCTATTAAAAAATATATAATAATAGTTAGTATTAATGAAAAGTTTAAAATATTAATAAAACAAAAGCATCATTAAATTATAAGGAGCCACTATGAGTTTCTTTCCTCAAATTTAGGAGCTCCTAGAAGTCTCCCTATTTTAGGAGGTGGATAGGGAGCATGGTTGGAGTTATATTTTTCCAATTCCTCCCTAAAATTTGTCTAAAGATGTGGTTTAAGGAGCCCATTGCACAATACTAAACACATCATTGGATTTGTATTATCATTTTCAATCTAATGCAATCCAGTTCTACCTCATAGTCCAATTTAATCACAGTCACCAAACATGACTGAGGTGTACTATGCGTAATAACTCTTAACCATTAATGTATATAAAACTCATTGCATAACCATCTACATGTAACATGTATGATTTATTCTGATAACAAATATATGGCTCGTAGCCTTTACTAGAGTGACATGAGATTTGTAGAGTGGTGAGAACAGAGATCTCGAAATTACGTATCTACAATTATCTCATGATTTACAAGTTTCAATAACTAAATTAGGTTTTCGTCCCCAACCAAAAAAGCACTAAATTGGGTTTATAATTAGGGGGTGCAGTATTTACAATTGGTTTCTGTTAAGTAAGGTGTACAGAAGATAATCATAGCAATTAGCATACACACACATCCTTGAGCTGTTTCAAAATGATCGTCACATTGCAAGCAAAGGCCCCAAATTATAAAACATTTGATAGAGATATTGTACTTTTTTTTTTGGGGGAGTTTCACTATTATGCCCAATATAAGCCCCAAATTATTTTTTTAAAAAAACCTACATGAAATGTCCTTTTTAGGGTTTTTTTTAATATAGAAATTAAATGGTGCATGGTTTATCTATATCTAGTGCTAAGAATGGATATACAACTAAATGCCTCTTTTCTTTTTTTGGGTTTCTGCTGCTAACAATTTAAAGAAGAGTAGAAATGTAAAAATACAATAACTGAATAAAACAATACGGACTCGAACCTAACTTGAAATCAAGGCGGTGAATTCCAACTCAACCAAATACATGCTTCTGTTCTTATCATGCACGCTTAAGTGTGTGTGTGTGTGTGTGTCTATATATACATAATATACACGTAAAAAAATTTCGGGGCGCTTAAAAATTAGAGGTCCTATGCGGTGGCACCACTCGCACACCCTCAGGGCTACCCCTACCTGAGGGTACACGATGCTATTATGAACTTGAACTTGTTTTTGGGCGTGACAGAAAGAAAAAAAAAACAGTGAAATTCATATGAAATGAGTCGGTAAGCTAAGCTTGCCGCAATGTTCTGTTTACAATTACTATTCGTTATACAACCAATTAAAGGGACCGATACATTGAATCTAATTTTTCATTTGCAAGCCTCAAGCTAGTGAAGCTACACGTAAGATGAACCGACACTGATTATTTTCTGTCGAAAATACATGTGTGCTAGCTACATGTAAGAATTATACAATCAGAAGGGCCGTGTCCGTCTTAATAGCCTCTAAAATCTAAGATTAAGGATACTCATAATTATGTAAACAATAATAATGTACAAACTTTATATAACTGGTTTCACAAAAATCTGGTTATAGATAATTAACAAAGGCCTTATAGCTAGCTAGCTAACAAGTGGGTACCTGACCTTGCACAATATTGCATATGTAATGATTTAAGAATTGCCATGTTCATTTATCTCAATAAGAGCGATATCCGTTGGGTGGTGGGGCGGTGCCTCTGTCTTGAAATACTTCTTGTGTTCAGAGACAATACGCCATAAAGCAGAAGCTCTTATGGCAAAGACTTCAACTTTTTCAAGAGACTTGAGGGTTTTTTTGGAGATGGGCAAGTGGGAAAGGGAGGTTGATGTCGCTGCCCAACTTATAAGTTCTTGTTCATAGAAATCACCCCCCGTAAGACAACCACTTCCTCCTCCACCATGGCCAGTACTAGTAGTGTTGTAGGTAAGAACACTGCCCCGTGAGATGAAGATCATCATATCAAGTGGTTCCCCCTCTCGAATAATATAGTTGCCTCCATCATACATTACTTGCTCAAGATGATCCAAGAATTTTTCATCCGACACGTATTGGTCTATACCTTGAAGCGTTGGCACCTGAGATTAAGTACATACATGTAATTGAGAAACATTAAGAGATCGATACAAAGCTAGCAAACAAGATGTGTGAGAAAAACTTGTACGTCCTCTTCTTCTTTTCTATTTGAGTTAATGATAACTTATACTTTTCCATTCTCACACTAGTATGAATCTGTTGCTTGTAACACAAGTTTGTATATTACAAGGGGTTTTTAAACTTTTTAAAGATTTTGATTATTAAGTCCTCAACTCGAAACTCTCAAATCAGTTAATATAGTCCTTCATCTTTTAGTCTACTTAGAAAGGTGGTGTTGATGTTTCAATACTTTTTTGGTAGACATAGAAACATACTTCCTTTAGTTTAGGCAATAAGAGATGGCGCTTGATAATATCCTGAACTTCTGAGGGAAGAATAGAGAATATATTCTCCACAGCAAGATCTTCATCTTGTAGAAATTGTCCTCGTACTATTTTC
Source organism: Prunus campanulata (assembly GCA_034190965.1). NCBI lineage: Eukaryota > Viridiplantae > Streptophyta > Magnoliopsida > Rosales > Rosaceae > Prunus > Prunus campanulata. Next base: position 6,943,667 of record CM067213.1, read on the forward strand.
TTGATATCCCAGAATGCATTAGAGAGGCCATATTCATCTAACATTAGTCCAATGTCTGGCCATATCTTCCACATCTTCAGCAGAATCCAATATTCCCTGTTAGTCCCCTGCATAAATATCTATTCAACAAAAGCTAGTTCAGTCCTCAAGTTTCTATGCATCATACATGGTATATGTATATAGGTTTTCAACATGACCCTTTTACATATATAAAAACTAATCAAAACAAGGAAAGTGATATAAGGAAGAGCCTTTAGATTAAGAAGAATATATTTTTACGTAAAGAGTAGTGCATCATCACCAACCTGCAAATGTCCAAGGGGATATATAAACAGTATCAGGCCACTTATAGAAATAAAAACCACAAAGAGGGTTTCCCATGCATTCATACTGCTCTTGAGGTTCGAACCAAAAGAACTGCAAAATCAATTAGAGGATCAAGCTATATATAAATACAACAGTATCTGACGCAGTACAAGCAAACAAAGCTTACTTGTGTAAGCCTAGAAAGGGACTGGAATCCACCAGGAAAATGAAAAAAATCTCAAAAGTAGGTTTTTTTTTATAATTAAAACAAAAGTAATAACATGGTGGCAACACATAAAGGTTGCTTAAATACACATGCCCGACCTTAGGACTTCCCCAGGCAGGTTATTGAAAACCAAACATCAGCAAAACATAAAGGTTGCTTAAATACACATGGTCGACCCTAGGACTATCCCGGGGAAGTTATTGAAAACCAAACACCAGGAAAACGGAAATAAACGAAAAGTCCAAATTTCATTAAAATAGTAATTGCTATTTTCCGAAGCCCAAATGTCCTCAAATGCCCAAAATCCACCATATTTCACAAAAAGTTGTAAGTTAGGCTTGTGGCGCCATTTCCTTTCCGGAAAGGTATCATGCGCTCCATTCGGAGCTCGGACGCCAAATCTGCAAATTCTAGTTGCGTCCTTTTTCCATTCTTTGGTCCATTTCTTCTTCAATCCATTCCACCATTTGTTCTACATCAGTCCCCTCGACCTCATGTTATGGTCAGGATAAAGAACCTCGTCTTCACGGAACTCATACAATTGGAAATTCCCATGGAGTCTGGTAAATCAATACAATAGGCATTGTCATTGATTCATTTCAGCACCTTGAATGGACCATACTTCTTTGGCTTCAGCTTGCTATATGTACCAGCAGGGAACCTCTCCCTCCTCAAGAACACCATCCCATAATCATCTTCTTGAAACACTTTAACTCATCTGTGTTTGTCCAATGCAACTTTGCACTTAGCATTGGTCTACTCAAGCTTTTATTTAACTTCATCTCTAACAGCCACCATTCCTTCAACCATATTTTCTGCGGCAACACTTTTGCCTCGTCCTTTAGGTAGTTTCACCAAATCCATAACATGATTAGGCACAGCAGTATAGACAATGGAAAATGGTGCCCTCCCTGTTGCACTATGAACTGCATTATTATACGCAAATTCCACTTAGGGCAGTGCATAGTCCCATTGCTTCAGTTTTTCACCACAAATACTATGAGCCATGTTTCCCAGAGTTCAATTTGTAACCTTGGTCTGTCCGTCAGTTTGTGGATGAGCAGTACTACTACAGTTCAAAACAGTCCCAAATAACCTCCACAAAGTATTCCAAAAATGGCTCAAAAACTTGGTAAGTTATAGATTTAGGCACCCCATGCAACCAAACAACCTCCCTGAAAAATACTTGGGCTATATTGGATGCATTGAATGTCTTTTTACAAGCTATAAAATGTGCCATCTTGGAGAACCTGTCAACCACAACAAAAACAAAGTCCACACCCATTTGTGTACGGGGTAACCCGAGCACAAAATCCATAGCAAGATCCTGCCAAATATTGTTTGGAACAGGTAAAGGCATCGACACTTTGAAACATGCCAAATATCATGAGATGTAAACTATAAGGATATTTCACCTAATTAATTAATGGCATTATGTTGTTTTGAGTAATAATCTTAGTCATTTACTTAACCAATGAGTCTGTGGATCGTGAGACGTAGAAAGTGACTTAAAGAATTTAAATTCAGGAGACCTTTTTGTATCATGTCCACATCCTAAATAGTTCGTGGTAATAGGATAATCAACTGGACATTAATAATATGCAAAAACCATCATGCACTATATCTGCTCAATCAGGAGGATGATTGGTCCCAACTCATTCGTATGGAGACACTAAGATAAGTGTATGAGTGTTCAATAGAGAATGAATTCACTGAACGCGATCAACAGAGAGAACTTGAATGAAAGTTTTACTTACATGTCAATCAGGATCTCTCAAATTGGAATAGTGCAAATTAGTCCTTGACCTGAGGCACCACGAGTTGTCTCATGGAAGCGTCGTGGGCCCTTAGCCATGTTGAAGCTTTGTGTTCCTCTAGGCATAACCCAAAGATATAACTAGGGTTCATGATCAATTCATAGAAACATGTAAGTGTACAACTAGGGATCTCTAACTTCAGTAAAGGAGAAGAATGCTCAGAAGATGTGACTCAAAATTGTGATCATGCTCTAATGAATCACATGAGACTGTAGATCATGCTAAGGGCTTGACATGAATTCAATGCCCCAATTAGCATGATCAAGAGCATTGATTAAGAGAAGGACCGTATTACACGGTAATTTCAAACTGAATAGGTTCACAACCCCATTCTATATTGGCTTGGGCAACCGTGACATGTTGCTAGACATCACAGGCGGTTTTTGGAAGCTATGAGAACAAAATATAATCTAGTTCTCATAAAAGGAGAATTAAAAGGGAGTTTTAATTCGCAATCGATCAATAAAGAGTTTTGGATCACCCACTACCTTTCTGATTAGAATCTAATGAATCGCACACTGATAAGGTTAAATGAAAGGAAATAAATATGATGTGCATAGACTTATTAGTTTAATAGAGATTAAATTATTTAAGAGAATGCGGGAAAAAGGTAATTTGGGCCTAAACTATGAAATTGGGTTTAAGGGCCTTTGGGCTTGGACCTAATGGGCTAATTGAGTTATGTGGGCATAGTAGGATGACCACTTGAGCCCAACAAGCCCAAGTAATACCTCATGGCCAGTTTTACCAAGGAAGTCTCCCTTTTGTGTGTCTTGAGAAGTGAGCACTAGCATCATTTCCTTCCTAGGGTGCATTATATCCTCCATCTTCTTTGGTGTGGAAAAGTTAGAGATCACCTCTATTGGTGATTTGGTGAATCTAGAAGGTCTTCCATAAGGTGATCAAGTCAAAGGAGGTCAACCTTGAGTAGTGCTTCAAGGGTAAAGTTTCTACTCTCTCTTTCTCTTAGTCTAGAATGTCTAGGAGTGGAACAATCTAAAAGCCTCAAGATACTTAGGGTTAGTTATGTTAACGCTCAAATATTAAATTTTAAAGCTTTTGTTGTCTAAGGTTAATTGTAACCTTAACCTTATCTTTGTGGCTAAATATAACTAGGATTTTAATGTTTCCTTCACATTTTAATGTTGTCTGGGGGAGGTTCTACAATTTCTTCCTCTGACTCCCATTCACTCTCTTGAACGCGAGGTCTCCCATCGTTTCGTCCATCAGTATCTCCCTATTATTGCCATCGTCAGCTCTTTTATTATTTCCTCCATTGTTGCCCAAAGCTTGTTGCAATAATTCACGAATCTCCCCAAATTGATTGGTCAAGTTTTCAATACGTTCATTCTGAGCGTCCAGGTCCGCTCAAGTGATAAAGGCAGCAATATTACGATCACCCATGGTTATGAATCAACTATACCAAGACGGAAGATACCCGCTTTGATACCACTTGACGCAGCACAAGCAGCTTAACTGTTGGATCTTGATTTAATGAGTTAAAAAGTCTACGAGAGGGGAAAGGTGAGGGAAAACATGAAAGAGGATTCCATATCTTCCTTTTAGGTTGCAAAGGATGACAATTTTTATTATTAGTATAAGAGAAATGAGATTCAAACTTGGAACTCTTCTAAATTGAAACCTTACATCATTTTTTCTATTACTTGCATGTTTACTTTCAACCAAGTGTATTTTTTATTGTAAAATTGTTTTAGTTACTTATTGTAAAATGTGCAATATGTAAGCGGAAGTTATAGTAGGCCAAACCTTAGATTTCGTACGCCCCAGGAGAAACACTGCAAGACCTTTCGCAGAAAATCTGTTGACCCCAACATGCCAGACTGGACAGCATCAAGATATATACCAAAATCGAATACTTTTGCATTTGATGGATTTATGGGCATAAATCATTTAGAAGCGTGACATTTCTGAGTGTACCATCATCATCACAATCAAAAATACGGAACTCACATCCATTTCCACTTTGGCAAGCATATCCCCAACATTCTATCTGTCGTTGAATAGAAAAGAAATACCAAAATGCTCCGAATACCTAAAAGATCAAGAAGCACTTTAGTTTACTTAGAGAAAATTCGAGAAAATATCAAAGAAATATGCATATGCACTAAGATTGGGTGTTCGCATGAAAATTGATTTGGGAATGAAAAATCTTTTTTTATTTCTTCCATGTCATGGGCGGAACCACACTAAGGGCTACAGTGGGCTGTAGCCCAGTGTGGTTTTTTAAGAAAAAAAAAATATAAGTTATATATTTAACTTATTTTTAATATTAGCTCAATCAGTGGATGTATACAGATTACCTTATTTCCACTTTCAACATTTAAGTAAATGTCTTTGTCATTTTACTTTTATTTATTTTTATATTACTCCATTTACTTAAGTTTACAATGTAAATAAGGAAGTACCCCCCATTTGGATTCAAATAAAAATACTAGAAAATCAAATTCTCACCAAATCAAAATATGAAAAATCGGTCTTAGTACAAAATACGATTTAGGCTACAAATGATGGCTCATTAAATCAATATATACTTCATACTAAAATCCCATAAAATCAAGTTTTCTTATTTGATGTGTGAGGAATAAAAGCCGCCAAAAATTATCTTCAAAAAATGATTATTCTGAAAACCCATTTTTCATACTTAGTCAATATTTTTACATAAAACAATTTTTCATTTATGATATGAATGCATAAAGGAACTAAGGTCAATCTAGGTAAAAAGCCTTAGATGTTCAATCCACTATGGTGTTAAACCCTATTTGGTTTATGTTAAAACTTAATGAAAATTAGTTTATGGAGCTATGAACTAGCGTGGTTTATATGATTTAATGTTTACTTTTATTTCTACAAAGACTATAGAAATTGTAAGTACCAAAAAAAATAATCATTAAGTTTTAAGCTAATAACTTTAGCTAGCCCACCCGTTGAAAAATTCCTGGTTCCGCCCTTGTTCCATGTTTGTTATGTTCATGCTAGTGAAAATATTTTATGGCTCATGGAAAAATAGGGGAAAAATGAAACCCTCCGTCCACTTTAGATTTCATTTTCCCTTCCACTTTGAATTTTGATTTTAGTAATTTAATTAGGTATATATATTATATATTTTATATAGGTACAAAATTATAAGTACGTTTAAATTCATATTCATAGGTATATTAATGTACTTACACTTTTGTATTCCCGTCTATATTTTAAAAAATGTATCTAATCAGAGAACTAAAATCAAAATTCAATCTAACCCGGACAATAATGAAGAAAAAAAATTATTTTATTTAAAGATAACAATCAAATTTTAAATTGACATCAAATGAAAACTTACATGACTAGCAAGGATGTATATGATGAAATTGAAAAGCCCTGGGACCCATCTTTTATGCTCTTGTTTAGAAATAAAAGAAAGAATAGTCTTGATGGATTCCTTCTCGTGAAAATATTTGCGGTGCCCATCGTTAAGCTTTTTGCACCATATGTAGATGGGGTAAATTCGTGGCACATATTGCAACAGAATAAGTGAATTCATAATCCTCATTCTGTTCAAAGCTCTCGAGGCCCTCAGCGTTGGAAAGAAAACTAAAATTGCTATCTGCACACATGTACATTGCAATGTGAGAGCCTAAGTCATTAAAAAGGAAAAAGAATTATAACAGAAGTAACAAAACCAATCAATTGAGCGGTTCTTCAGTTTCTAGGTTGCCTAAGTCATAAAAAAAGAAAAAGAAGTATGATTTCATATCCCAATTTCTTCATCTTCTCGGCAACCACAAACTCGTAAATTCCAAAATCATTGAATATAATAACCGTACAAAGTACTGGCTTTTTACAATATATAGCAAAATAAACCAAGATGTCGATTTTTTATAGTATTTATGTGTTAGATAATGTGAGGGCCCTGAGTTTAAGTTTCACACAGGGCTCTCAAATTCTCAAAGTCGGCCCTTACAATGACCCACTAAAGAAATAGAGGAAACTATGAAAGAAAATAAAAGGTAAAAATGGGAAAAAAGGGATATACCAGAGACGAAGAGGTTGGTGCTTCTTGGCTCTGTCTGCTCTCGAGCTTGAGAAGCAGAAGAGTTCATTGGGGAAATGAGATCAATTCATGTTTTATTTTGTGTGTTGTATTCATTATTATGTGAATAAATCATGAGGAGTAGTTGAGTACTACGCTTTATTTTATGCTGGTGGTGAGGAAGGGGTTGTGCAATCCGTTTGGGTGGGGTGCGGTGCGGTACTGCTCTGGATTATTTTCTTTTATTTTTTGGACAAAGGTTACTCTGGAATTGTAATGGAAATAGGATGGGGAGTGGTATGTTGGTATAGGATTGGAAATTCTTGGACACAATTTATTGGAAAGACTGATGTATCTAAAAGGGTCGTATTTGACCAGAAAATATCCTTCCACCCTCACACAGCCACATATACATACATATATACATACATACATACATACATATATATAGTATTCATTAGTTTCTAGTCTCAAGCTCAACTTATAGATATTATTATTAGGAGAGAGAAAAGCCTTATTAAATTATACATAATTAGGAAATGGTTTCTTACTTGCGGAACAGGAAGAGCGGCTAAAATGAACACTGCGTAGAACCCAAAATCTGCTGCGTCCGGAGGAATACGAAGACTAATATTATTAAGAATACAACAAATAATGATGGGCCCTATGTAGAGGAGATCTGCCAATGATCGCAAAACAATAGCTATTTTTTCCAATTTTGTGTCCACTACGACACACTTCCCGTCGTCGTTGAGGATAAGACTGTAGAGTAACAAAGGATCCAGTGACACAGCTAAAATATAGAATAATATTGCCAATTCCTTATACCATTTCTCGGAAGGTTTCCGAGATGCAATCTCTTTGATGCGTTTTTCTGGCGTCCTGAACAATAATTATTCATGCAGATATATATTAATGTTCATTGCGAGACAAACAGAGATAGATGCTCAATTGCATTTGATATTTTAGAGTTAAAAACAACTTACTTTTGATAGTCAGATGGCTCTTGTTCTTCATCAGAGCTCTCCATAACTGAAGCTTGTTTAGGATACTTGTTTATCCTCTGAGATTATTGCTCAAAAAGGAGTATGGAGCAATCAGCCAAGAGTGGCTCCAATATATCAATTGGTCCTTCCAATTATTGGGGCATATGGGGATCCACTAAGCGCGTTTATGTAAACCACATGTTTTGCAATATATATCATATATGAGAAGAAAAATCATAATCTTAAAAGTTTTGTCGTGTTTATTATGTAAGCCACATGTTGCAAAACATGTCTAACATGCTTGCAAATTGACATCCGAACATAGCTTCTTAGTGTTGACGCATTTGCAAGTCAATCAGACCTCTTTGTTTTTTGTCTCAAAGAACTTCATTAGGGGAAAAATAAATTAAAAAACTGCAAATAGAAAATACATTCACACGAGGCTTGGCTGATTTTCCCATTAATTCTTTCATTTCTACCATTTTTCCCCCATAATCTTTGTAAACATACCCATTAGGCTCCACTGGAGACAGCTGATTTGTAATGTCAATGTCTTATGTACCTACGCACAATGAAATATAAAAAGTAAATAAATAAAAAGGAAAAAAAAATCATACAATTAAAAAAGTACAGTATTAACTCGAAAATAAATAAAAATCCATCCCTACATTGAAAGGAAGAGACCCTTCATTTGGTTAATAGTGTTTCTCCTCTAGGTAAAGAAGTGATCATGTTATATAATATAGGGTCAATTCCAGTTTGGCATCATGTAGTTTCATTCGTAAGGTATGTTTGCCCCTGTCCTCTCAATTTTTACAATTAGATACCTCGATTTTTCCAATTTGTTGCAATGTGGTTCCCCCGTTACATTCTCAATCTCTACAATGAATAACCCACTAAAAAGTTGGAGGCCTTCTCGAGTTCAAGCAGTCTCGTGAGAAAACAGTGAAATTTATATGATAGTGGGATTGCATGGAAATGGGCAGTCAATTTGCTTTACGACATTCCGACTAAAGTACCAATCCCCCAGAGACTCTGCAATTTTCTATCAAAGTTCAAATTAGTCAGATAACAGTCTTAGGCTTTCAGTTGCCACTGTGATCGCCTAAAATACATGAACAGCAACATCACATGACAGACAGATGTATAACATGATTTATCTTACAGGATGAAATAAAATATTGCTTCCTTAAACATCCAATTTTTTGCGTGCACCATTGAAGAGTTTCAATGCTGGAGCTAAAGTCGCTGAATAAAACTCCGATATGTATATCGTAATCATATGCAAGTATGAAGCATGAGCATTAAGCTTACGAACAGAGCTAAACACTGAAAACTACCCACAGTGAGAGGGATTTAGAGATCACTGAGGGTCTCTCCACATTCAAATAAGATCATGAAACTTTCCTCACCTTATTGTTTATTCATGGAGAATTGGGTGAATGCCAGGTCTCAGTTATCCATGTCTGGCGAAAAATAAAACATAAATTTATAAACATTCTGTTGGGGAAAACACCGGTTTCCCCACCCGTCACGGCATAACCCGATGGAAGAAATACACAAAACAAACCAACAAGCTCAAGATGACAATGAGTAAATACATGAGAGAACACACCAAGAATTTACGAGGTTCAGCAAAAACCTGCCTACATCCCCGGAGAGTCACCACCTTCACTATAACATGAGAAAGATACAAGTACAAGAATAACCACTCAAGTTTTATACCCAAACCCGAGTCCCGTATCCAATAGGATACACCCCTTGTACACCCTCTCTCATACATATGAAAAACACTCTCAGCCCAAGAGATATACCCTCTCTTGAACCCTTGATGAACCCAGCTAAATACCAGCTGAAACATCTCCTGGAGTTCGTGGGACTGCTTGCTTGCATCTCACAAGCAGTCCACTCCCTCCCAATTCTGCTCTCTGCCGTGCTCTCTCTCTGGCTCTTTGGTGTGACACAAGCACACACACACTTCTCTCTGCCAAGCCTCCTTATTAAATAGGAAAAGCAAAGACAAATAATGCCAAGCATTATTCAATCACCCAGACAAGCACCAAGAAAGCAGCCGCACCTTTTCTCCTTTGGTGCCCATTTAATAGTCAATAAAGTAAGGCTGATTTTTCTCTCCAAAATCAGCCACACACACATGCCAACAAAGGGACCAGCCACATGCTCACATGCACAAAGGCTCATAAAGAAGCCTCGAGCCATGCACCTTCAGCAGCCCACAAATTTCTCTTTTCCAGCTGCTTCACATGTCTTGTTTCCTCCCTTTAACAACATGCCCACGTGAGTTGCACTCCTTGACTCCACACTAAGGAGGGATTTCCAACACATTCCTCCCTCCTTATTTTTTCAGAATTCATTTAGTGCCTTCAACATCAAACCTCAAAAACCCAATGTTTTGAAAGGCGACGTGTTAGGCTGAGGCGTTTTATGCCTTATGAGGCGAGGCGTAAGCCTCAAAGCATTGAAGCGTAAGCCTTTCGGGTATTGAATTATTATAATTACAAAATTATAAAACAGCTATTGAATGTATTAAATGCCACTCTAGAATATAAATAACCATCAAACTTGGATTTTCAAAACTTCTCTTACCATTGCTCAATTCTTTGCTATACATCCTTTTGATTATATTATCTCTCTAAGTCTAGTGGCTTTCCACCTAGTTCAAATAGAAGCCTGTATTTCATTTCCCAAGAAGCCTCAAGCTAGTGAAGCTAAAAGTACATGTAAGATATAATTTTTGTCTGTCAAAAATACATGTGTGTGCTGCATGGGGTTCGGAAATGCCTGTAAGCCCCACAAGATATTTCCTTGCTAAAAGATCACCTAACAAGATTACATTTCCAATGTCCACTGTTTCCAACTTGCAAACTGTAATGGTCCACAAAATCTATGACCAGATTGTTCCAGTGAGATGTTTCATAAAACAATTTCCTTAAGAATCCTATTTTAAGTGAGAATTGTATAGAGTAGTTTAAATGTGACATGATGAGAAGACCCAAACTTCCTGCTGATCACAACTTGCAGGCTGCAAAAACGCTGGTTTATAGTCTTAAAAAAATATATAGACTCAAACCAGCATTAGGTGTATGTGATTTTCCTAGACTCAGGAAATACATATTGGGTCACAAGATGCATATCCAATTACCTTGTAGTATTTCAACCTGGCTAGAACTGCAATTGAAAATGTTCAATTTGCACCTTTTCCAATAGCCATGTGGATCTGATGATTCAGGTATCAAAATATGTTGTATCTAATAATATCCAATTAGGAAATGAGAAAAGGAATGTGAAATCAATTAAGAAAATGAAGCTCTGAGGAAAATTACCTGCCAAAAATCGTAGGCGGGGTTGACTAGGAACACTGGGGTGTTAATGTTTTTAATGATTTCCTCAGGAAAGAGACACTTTCGTAAAAGTTCACAACAAACAATAGGAAATAAGAAGAAACCTATCAAATTTGCTCAGTGGTACCCTATACAGAATAGGAAAGAGCACCTACCTTAGAGGGTTCCATTCTCGTAGCACAATCCTTGTGCAAACTCTTTGCTAAACCCTGGCAGCATGATCCAAAAATAAGCAAGAGATATCAATAATGGTTATTGGCCTAAACGTACAGCTTTCAGCTAGACCTTAGTGTCAATAAAGGTACTGTTTAACGATTCATATAGCCTTGCATGCCAAACATATTGTTTTCATATAGGTGATATAGATAACCTGAAGATGGATAATATCATGTCTCAAATATGACGTGTCAGACCCTCAAATAAGAACTAGCAGATGCAACTATCAAAAATATAAGTACACATTCACTAGTTTTCTAAATCCCATAATCATATGCTGGACTTTATAGTGTCACCATTTGGTAGCAATTATTTTATACAGAAAAAAAAAAGGATGAATATAACCTGAAGGATTACAACATCATGATAGAAAGATCTCATGGTCCGTTGTTGGAGAACATCATTCCTGAAAAGTAGGAAACAAAATTTGGCTCAAAAATTTCTTTCCCTCCTTGTTTATGCACTATCTAGATCACATAGGATGCCTTAGGTGAAAACAAATGGAAAAACATCATCCATGTACAGAAACTAGTTGCTAAATGCATGAAAGACTTTTCAACATTCCTGCTGTAGCTTGAAAAGGGAACAGTATGATAGGTAGTCCATTTTGACAGGTCTTATTTCCTGATGTAAGAATTTGAGATAGCAGAATCAGGAAACTTCAGTATCATTCATGAAATTTAAGATTTATGAGATATTAGATAAAAGGGTTATTGATTTCAATGGTCCCCCAACTATTGCTCCAGTATCATTTTGGTCCACTAACTAAATTTTTCATTTCAATGGTACTTCAACTCTTAATTTGGTATCAAAATCGTCCTACAGTCAAAGTCTATCAACTATTCTATGAAATTGAAGGGCAAAACCGTCTTTTCAGGGCATTCCAACCTCTCCCTCTTTCTCTCTCTTTGACGATTCGACAACCACCAACCCCAACCTCTCGCAGCCCACCCCAGCATCCTTTCTCTTTGTCTCCTCCCCCTCTCTCTGTCTCTTCCCCCCCTCTCTCTCTGGTGAATCAGATGATGAAAGTAATGAAGAGCACAACCAGAAACCGCTCTCTAAACCCTCACAAGTTCAATATGTTTAAAGGTTTCCAAGAGATTCTAAGCTTTTTTGTTTTTTTTAGGGAGTATTTTTTAACCATCTGGATATTAAACATGTCTTCTCTCAAGTGGGACAATTGAAATCTAGTTAGCATGTACAACCCATCAGTCTAAGATGGTTTGGTTTTGTTTTTGAGGGCATTGCCCTAAAAAGAGAAGAAGACGAAGACTAGCGAATATGGAATTCGTTTGGTTTTGAGGGTGCTACCCTAAAAAGACAATTTCGCCCTTGAATTTAACGGCAAAATTGACAAACTTTAACGGTAGGACTAATTTGATACCAAATGAAGAGTTGAAGTACCATTGAAATGAAAATTTTAATTGGTGGATCAAAATGATACTGGAGCAATAGTTGGGGGACCATTAAAATCAAGGGGGTTTCACTAAAACACCCAAAATGGGGGCTGAAATTATAAAAAAACCCAACACCCAAAACACTTTATAAACACACCCAAAACCCATCATTACACACACTCAAAACCCATTTATAAACACACCCAAAAAATATACAATTGTTTATTTTAGAATTGATTTTGGGTGTGTTTCTATATTTAAATAGTGTGTGGGTTTTTTTATAAATACATGCCTAGAATTGGGTTTATTTATAATAATCTATAAAATCAATAACCCTAGATAAAAATAGAAAACAATGTCCTTGAAGAGTACAAGTGAGAAATATGATCAAAGACTCCACACTGAATAGATTAGCTAAAATTTAACTAAAAACACTCAAAAGTTATTTTAGTAGCTCTCTATAAAATAAAAAAACTCCAATCATACTTCCCTATAAGGTGTCATAAATACTATAATTATTTTTACTTCAATATAATTGGTTCATCTCTATTAAAAAAAGATAAATAATAGCTAGTATTAATTAAAAGTTTAAAATATACATAAAACAAAGCATCATTAAATTATATGAAGCGACTAGGAGTCCTTTCTCTCTCCTCGAATTTAGCAACACTCCTAGAAGTCTCCCTATTTTAGGAGGTGGATAGGAAGCATGGTTGGAGTTGTATTTTTCCAATTTCTCCAAAAACTTTGTCTAAGGAGGTGGTTTAAAGAGCCTATTGCGGAGTACTAAACACATCATTGGATTTGTATTAACATTTTCAATCTAATGCAATTCAATTCTACCTCATAATCCAATTTAATCACAGTCACCAGACATGACCGAAGTGTACTACACGTAATAACTCTTAACCATTAATGTATATAAAACTCATAGCATGCTTCATGTTTCACAAGGTAGCATTATGTTTAGAGAAGAAAATGTTATGGCTTGGTATCTACAACCATCTACATGTAACATGTATGGTTTATTGTGATCGAAAATATGGCTCATAAGCCTTAACTAGAGTTACATGAGATTTGTAGAGGTGAGAACAGAGATCTCGAAATCACGTATCTACAATTATCTCATGATTTACAAGTTTCAAGCACTAAATTGGGTTTATAATTAGGGGGTGCAGTATTTACAATTGGTTTCTGTTAAAGGTGTACAGAAGATAATCATAGCAATTAGCATACACACACATCCTTTGAGCTGTTTCAAAATGATCGCTACATTGCAAGCAACGGCCCCAAATTATAAAACATTTGATAGAGATACTATACTATGTTGTTTTTTTTTGGAGTTTCATTATTATGCCCAATATAAGCCCCAAATTATATAAAAAACCCTATATGAAATGTCCTTTTTTGGGTTTTTTTTTATAGAAATTAAATGGTGTAGAATTTATCTATATCACTAGTGCTAAGAATGGATATATAACAAAATACCTCTTTTCTTTTTTTTGGTTTCTGCTGTTAACAATTAAAAGAGAGTAGAAATGTAAAAATACAATAATTTAATTAAACAATACAGACTCGAACCTGACTTGAAATCAAGGTGGTGAATTCCAACTCAACCAAATACACGCTTCTATTATTATCTTGCATGCTTAAGTGTTTATATATAATATATATACATGTAAAAAAAAATTTGGGACACTTAAAAATCAAGGACACTTAAACACAACATTGTTACGAACTTGTTTTTGGGCTTGACAGAAAGGAAAAAATCAATGAAATTCATATGAAATGAGTTGGTAAGCTTGCCGCAATGTTCTGTTTACAATTAATATTCGTTAAAGAGACCAATACATTGAATCAAAATTTTCATTTGCAAGCATCAAGCTAGTGAAGCTACACGTAAAATGAACCAACGCTATAATTATTTTCTGTCGAAAATACATGTGTGCTAGCTACATGTAAGAATTATTTTCCGTCCTAATAGCCTCTAAAATCTAAGATTAAGGATACTCATAATATTGCAAACAATAAACCACAAGGTGTGGTGCGGTTGGCAAACTGCCACCTCTAGCTGGCGAGCTACCTAGTGCCTCAATGGCAGGGGTTCGAAACTTGTTGGAAGCACTTTGTGGCCAGGGGCAAGCCGAACCTCGAGCAAGGATTAATCCCACCCTTCGAGTGTGGGGACACCTCGTGGTATTTACCAAAAAATATTGCAAACAATAATAATGTACAAACTTTATATAACTGGTTTCACAAAAATCTGGTTATAGATAATTAACAAAGGCCTTATAGCTAGCTAGCTAACATGTGGGTACCTGACTTTGCACAATATTGCATGTAATAACTTAAGAATTGCCTTGTTCATTTATCTCAATAAAAGTGTTATCCGTTGGGTCCGGGCGCTGTGTCTCTGTCTTGAAATACCCCTCGTGTTCAGAGACAATAAGCAGTAAATCAGAAGCTCTTATGGCAAAGACTTCAACTTTTTTATTATGAGACTTGAGAGTTTTGTTGGAGATGGGCAAGTCGGAAAAGGAGGTTGATGTCGCTGCCCAACTCATAAGTTCTTGTCCATAGAGATCACCCCCCGTAAGACAACCTATAGTGTTTGACAAGCCACTTCCTCCTCCACCATGGCCAGTACTAGTAGTGTTGTAGGTAAGAACACTGCCTCGTGAGATGAAGATCATCATATCAAGTGGCTCCCCCTCTCGAATAATATAGTTGCCTCCATCATACATTACTTGCTCAAGATGCTTCAAGATTGCATCCAACACGTTTTGGTCTATACCTTGAAGCGTTGGCACCTGAGATTAAGTACATACATGTGATTGAGAAACATTAAGAGATCGATACAAAGCTAGCAAACAAGATGTGGGAGAAAAACTTGTACGCCCTCTTCTTCTTTTCTATTTGAGCTAATGATAACTTATACTCTTCCATTCTCACACTAGTGTTAATCTGTTGCTTGAAACCACAAGTTTGTATATTACAAGGGGTTTTTAAACTTATTAAAATTTTGATTATTAAGTCCTCAACTCGAAACTCTCAAATCAGTTAATAAAGTCCTTCATCTTTTAGTCTACTAAGAAAGGTGGTGTTGATGTTTCAATACTTCTTTGGTAGACATAGAAACATACTTTCTTTAGTTTAGGCAATAAGAGATGGCGCTTGATAATATCCTGAACTTCTAAGGGAAGAAGAGAGAATATATTCTCCACAGCAAGATCTTCATCTCGTCGAAATTGTCTTCGTACTATATCACTGACCGCCCAGTCTGCGTTAGAGAGGCCATATTCATTTGACATTAGTTCTATTTCTGAATGTATCTTCCCCATCTTCAGCCAAATCCAATATTCCTTGTTAGTCGCCTGCATAAATATCTATTCAACAAAAACTAGTTCATTCCTCAAGTTTCTATGCATTATACATGGGCATTATATAGTAGATATATATATTGGAGTATATATAGAGGATTTCAAAATGACCCTTTACATTTATAGAAATTTACTTCTCAAAACAAGAAAAGTGATATAAGGAAGAGCCTTGAGATCAAGAAGAATACATTTTTACATAAAGAGTAGTGCATCATCACCAACCTGCAGATGTCCAATGAGATATATAAACAGTAGCAGGCCACTTATAGAAATAAAAACAACAAAGAGGGTATCCGATGCATTCATACTGGTCTTGAGGTTCAAACCAAAAGAACTGCAAAATCAATTAGAGGAGCAAGCTATATATAAATACAACAGTATCTGACGCAGCACAAGCAAACAAAGCTTACAAGTCTAAGCCTAGAAGGAACAAGGGACTGGAATCCACGAGGAAAATGAGAGAAAAGTAGTTTTTACAATGACAACACATAAAAGGTTGCTTAAATACACATGCTCGACCCAGGACTACCCTGGGCAGGTTATTGAAAACCAAACATCAGCAAAACATAAAGGTTGCTTAAATACACATGCTCGAACCCAAGACTACCCCAGGGAGGTTATTGAAAACCAAACATCAGCTAAACGGAAATAAAGTCCAAATTTAATTAAAATAGTAATTACTATTTTCTGAAGCCCAAATGTCCTCATATGCCTAATATCCACCATATGTCACAAAGAGTGCTGCTATTTCCACCCCCTTATCCTATTTTCCTACCCACCTTATCTTCAAAATTTTAAAGACAAATTTACCCCTTTGTAAAATAACTTCTAAGGATTTAGGGAAAAAACATGTTTCACCCATTAAGAATTTTAAAAACTGAAGAAAAAAAAAAGGAAAATTGAAAAAATAAACCTAACGCGCGTATATCACGTCACAAGCCCATTCATTTTTGTTTTGCACTCTTGAGGCAGCCGCCACAACCTCCTCTATTGCCTTCTCAGTCTGATCTCATCCACTTCACTGGTTGGAAGGTAAATTTTGAATCTTCGTAAAAGTAATTGGCAGTCTATATTCCCGTTATATTACATATACCTAAACAGTGTTTGCATTTTTTTTTTAACGATACTTTCATTCCATCTGTATGGGCTCTTTGCTTCAAACATGTTGCTTTCATGGTGGATTACTAGGCAAGTGAGTTGTTCAAGTTTGTATGGAAAAAAATAGAAGCAAAAATTTAGCAGCTACCCACCCAACTACAACGATGAAATTTTAAAGAATAGAAAGAGACCTTTCAATCTGGAGGGAAAAAAAAAAAGGACCTCTCAAGATTTTCTGAAGATGAAGGAACAAACTTGCTTCATGGTGGAAGATTGAATGAGCAGAGAATAGTCGGGGGAGCGGAGGGGAGAAGGAAGAGAAGAAAGAATGAGAAAAAAGAAAAAGAAAAAATAGAATTAATAATTAAAGGGTATTTTAGGAATAATGGTGGGTGAAAATATAGGATTGTGTTTTTTCAAATTTATATGGTGAGTGGAAAGATAAGGTGAGTGGGAAAATAAGACAGGAGGGTGGAAATAGCAGCACTTGTCAAAAAAATTTGTGAGTTAGGCTTGTGGTGCTATTTCCTTTCCAGAAATGTATCATGCACTCTATTTGGAGTTCGGACGCCAAATTTGCAAATTCCAGTTGCGTCCCTTTTTCCATTCTTCGGTCGATTTCTTCTTCAATCTATTCCGCCATTTGTTCTACATCAGTCCCCTCCATCTCAGAAGAACTCGACCTCGTGTTATTGTCAGGATAAAGAACCTTGTCTTCACGGAACTCATGCAAATCAACAACATTAAAAGTATCGGAAATTCCCATGGAGTTCGGTAAATCAATAACATAGGCCATGTCTGTCACATCCTGGATCGGCTCCGCCGTAGCACGATATTGTCCGCTTCGGGCCCCCCTCTCTGCCCTCACGGTTTTGTTTCTGGGAGCTCACGAGCAACTTCTCAGTGGGTCACCCATCCTGGGATTGCTCTAGCCCCCAACTCGCTTAACTTCGGAGTTCCCATGACTCCGAAGCCAGTGAGCTCTCAAAAAGCCTCATGCTAGATGGATGCTGGCGTGTACATATAAGGCACATCACCCCCCTCTCCGTTGATCGATGTGGGATCTTACAATGTCATTGATTTGTTTCAGCACCTTGTATGGACCATACTTCTTTGGCTTCAACTTGCTATAGGTACTAGCAGGGAACCTATCCCTCCTCAAGAATACCATCACAGAATCGCTTTCTTGAAACACTTTAACTCATCTGTGTTTCTTTACTGCAACTTTGCACTTAGAATTGGTCTGCTCGAGCTTTTGTTTAACTTCATCTCTAACAGCCTTCAGCCATATTTTCTGCAGCAACACTTTTACTTTGTCCTTTAGGTAGTTTCTCCAAATTCATAACATGATTAGGCACAGCAGTATAGACAATGGAAAATGATGACCTCCTTGTTGCACTATGAACTCCACTATTATATACAAATTCCACCTAGGGCAGTGCATAGTCTCATTGCTTCGGCTTTTCACCACAAATACTACGAACCATATTTCCCAGAGTTCGATTTGTAACCTCGGTTTGCCTATCAATTTGTGGATGAGCAGTACTGCTACGGTTCAAAACAATCCCAAATAACCTCCACAAAGTAATACAAAAATGGCTCAAAAACTTGGTATCACTATTAGAAATTATAGATTTAGGCAACCCATGCAACCGAACTACTTTCCTAAAAATAAGTTTTGCTATATTGGATGCATCGAATGTCTTCTTACCAGCTATAAAATGCGCCATCTTGGAGAACCTGTCAACCACAACAAAAACAAAGTCCACACTCCTTTGTGTACGGGGTAACCCGAGCACAAAATCCATAGCAAGATCCAGCCAAATATCGTTAGGAACACGTAAAGGCATGTATAAACTGGTGTTTTGAACTTGCCATTTCGAAACCTGACAAGTATAACACTTTCGCACAACTACTCCTACATATCGCTTCAACTGAGGCCTCTTTTAAACTCGCTATTGTTTTATTGTGGCCTAGATGGCCTCTCGATCATCCTCCATGTAAATCCCAAATAAGTTTTTCATGTAAGGAAGAGATGGGAATACACAATTGATTGCCTTTGAACAAATACCCTTCATTAAGAAAGTAATCTGCTACCGGCTCATGATTAACACATTTTGCCTAAATTCCTTCAAACATTCGAACCCCACAACTTCTTGCAATAAAGTAACCAATAAGGAAGCTCTCCTGCTAAGAGCATCAGTGACACGGTTTAAAGTACCAAACTTGTGCTTGATAACAAATAGAAACATCTGTAGAAAAGTAATCCACCTGGCATACATCTCATTGACATGTTTCTCTGATTGTTAATAAACTTCAAAGCTTAATGATCTATGAACAATACAAATTCTTTCTGAATAAGGTAGTGCTCCCATTGTTTCAAAGTCCTAATATTCTTGATCATAAGTACTCCACTTTTTACGGGCTTCACTTAGCTTTTTTTAAAAGAAAGCTACTAGTCTCCTCTCTTGAGAAAGCACGACACACACTCTCACTCCACTAGCATCACATTCGACCTCGAATAATCTCTCAAAATTCGGAAAAGCTAGAACCGAAGCGGTGCAAAGTTTTTCTTTGATAAGGGCAAAGCTCTTTTCCTGCTGCTCACCCCAATTAAATATGCCTTTCTTCAAACACTTTGTAAGAGGTACGGTAATGGTGCTGAAATGCCTCACAAACCTCCTATAAAAGGTGGCCAAACCTTGGAAAATTCTTACTTCGGAAACTGATTTTGGAGCTAGCTAATCACGGATTGCTTTAATCTTCTCGTCATCAACCTGGTTCATAAGTTTCATGAAGGTGCTAGGTGCATTTGACAACCCGAATGGCATCACCAACCACTCGTATAACCTATCTTTGCTCTTCAACGCGATTTTCCACTCTTCACCTGGCTTAATTCGAATCTGGTGGTAACCTTTCCTCAAATCTATTTTTGAGAACATCTTAGAACCCTCGAGCACATCCAACATGTCTTCCAAACACAGTATGAGAAATCTGTATTTTATCGTAATTTTATTGATAGCTCGGCTATCAACACACATACGTCATGCATTACCCTTCTTTAGAACTAAAAGGACAGGTACTGCACAAGGACTCATGTGCTCCCTAATAAAACACTTTTTCAACAAATCTTCAATTTGCTCTCTCAAAATCTCATTCTCTTTTGGACTCATACGATAATGAGGAAGATTTGGTAGGATAACTTTGAGTATCAAATTAATTTGATGTTGTATATCCCTCATAGGCGGAAGTTCATTAGGCAGCTCGTTTAAAATAAGCTCTTGAAACTCCCTCAAAATCTGCTACACTTCAGGAAAGACTACGATTCTTCTTTGACTCCGATTCACTCCCTTGAAGGCGAGGTCTCCCATAGTTTCATCCATCGTTACCTCCCTATTATTGCCACCGTCAGCTCTTTTATTATTTCCTCCATTGTTGCCCAAAGCTTGTTGCAAAAATTCACGAATCTCCCTAAATTGATTGGTCAAGTTTTCAATACGTTCATTCTGAGCGTCCATGTCCACTCGAGTGATAAGGGCAGTAGTATTACGATGACCCATGGTTATGAATCAACGATACCAAGACGGCAAATACCCACTCTGATACAACTTGACGCACCACAAGCAAATAAAGCTTAACTGTTGACGAAATTGAAAGAAACTTAACTATGTGTCTGATTGGCGAAAATGAAATATTCTTATAAAAGCTTAACTGTTGGATCTTGATTTAATGAGTTAAAAAGTCTACGTGAGGGGAAAGGTGAGGGAAAACATGAAAGAGGATTCCATATCTTCCTTTTAGGTTGCAAAGGAGGACAATTTTTATTATTAGTACTAAGAGAAATGAGATTCAAACTTGGAACTCTTCTAAAATTGAACCCTCACATCATTTTTGCTATTACTTACATGTTTACTTTCAACCAAGTGTATTTTTTATTGTAAAATTGTTTTAGTTACTTATTGTAAAATGTGCAATATGCAAGCGGAACTTATCGTAGGCCAAACCTTAGATTTCGTACGCCCCAAGAGAAACACTCCAAGACCTTTCGCGTAAAATCTGTTGACCCCAACATGGTAGACTGAACAGCATCAAGATATATACCATAATCGAATCCTGATGGCTGGCATAAATCATTTAGAAGCGTGGCATTTCTGAGTGTACCATCATCGCAATCCAAAATACGGAACTCACATACATTTCCGACTTGGCAAGCTTGTACCCAACATGCTATCTGTCGTTGAATAGAAAAGAAATACCAAAATGCTCCAAATACCTAAAAAACCAAGAAGTACTTAGTTTACTTAGAGAAAATTCAATAAAATATTAAAGAAATATGCATATGCACTAAGATTGGGTTTAGTTCGCATGATAATTGATTTGGGAATGAAAAGTCTTTTTTTCTTTCTTCTATGTTTGTTATGTTCATGTTAGGGAAAATATTTTACGGCTCATGGAAAAATAGGGGAAAAATGAAACCCTCCGTCCACTTTAGATTTCATTTTCCCTTCTACTTTGAATTTTGATTTTAGTAATTTAATTAGGTATATATATATTATATATTTTATATAGGTACAAAATTATAAGTACATTTAAATTCATATTCATAGGTATATTAATGTACTTACACTTTTGTATTCGTGTCTATATTAAAAAAATGTATCTAGTCAAAACTAAAATCAAAATTCAATCTAACCCGGACAATAATGAAGAAGAAAAATTATTTTATTCAAAGATGACAATTAAATTTTAAATTGACATCAAATGGAAACTTACATGACTAGCAAGGATATATATGATGAAATTGAGAAGCCCTGGGACCCATCTTTTACGCTCTAGGTCAGAAATATAATTGTCGAGTTTATTCTTGTTAAGATTTTTGCAGTATCTGTATATTGGATAAATTCGTGGCACATATTGCAACAGAAGAAGTGAATTCATAATCCTCATTCTGTTCAAAGCTGTCGGGGCCCTCAGCGTTGGAAAGAAAACTAAAATTGCCATCTGCACACATGTACATTGCAATATGAGAGCCTAAGTCATTAAAAAATAAAAAGAATCATAACAGAAGTAACAAAACCAATCAATTGAGCGGTTCTTCAGTTTCTAGGTTGCCCAAGTCCATTCGACCAAAAAAAGGTTGCCCAAGTCATTAAAAAAGAAAAAAAAAAAGTATGATTTCATATCCCAATTTCTTCATCCTCACGGCAACCACAAACTCGTAAATTCCAAAGTACCAGCTTTTTACAACATATAGCAAAATAAACCAAAATGTCGATGACCAACCTAAGGCTTTGTTCCAGTGGATTTGGGGTTCTTTTTTGTTGTGTTAGTTTGGACGGAAAGGCTAGAATGAGGAGCTAATTTGAGGAGGTTATTTGAGGAGGTGAAATCTCACCATCAATAACCAAAAACAAAGTACATGGGGGGGGTGCATTGGAGGGTCCACACCTCTTTTGATGGTGAGATGGGCCTCCTCAAATAGCCTCCTCACTATAAACCCTCATTATAGAAGCTCCCTAGTTTGGAAGTTTGTATTTATTTTTTGGCCCTAGTTTGTAACATTTGCTGCTTCTTGTTAGGGTTTAGTTTGTTTTGGGCCTTTTGGATCTTTACTATGTTGATCTTTACGATGACCCATGTTTTGTCACTCTTCCATACTTGTTACGGATGTTGGTTCAATTCCCGCTTGTGTGATTTAGTAGTTTCATTTTACTTATTTTTTCAAAATAACAAAATTTCTCTATAAAATGACATATTAAGGAGTATTGAACCCATGACCAATTAAACAATTTTACCACACAATACCACTAGGCTATAGTTGTCTTCATGAAAATTAGTTATGTACATTACTTTTATTGGTTTATGGTTTAAACAATAAGTCTTTTATTTATTTATAGTATTTTCGTGTTAGATAATATGAGGGCCCTTAGTTTAAGTTTCACACAAGGCCCTTAAATTTTCAAAGCCGGCCCTAACGACCCACTAAAGAAATAGAGGAACTACGAAAGAAAATAAAAGGTAAAAATGGAAAAAAGGGGATATACCAGAGACGAAGAGGTAGGTGCTTAGCTCAGTCTGCTCTCGAGCTTGAGGCGCAGAAGAGTTCATTGGGGAAATGAGATCAATTTATGTTTTATATTGTGTGTTTTATTTATTATTATGTGAATAAATCATGAGGAGTAAGGAAGGGGTTGTGCAATCGGTTTGGGTGGGGTGCGGTATTGCTCTGGATTATTTTATTTTATTTTCTGGACAAAGGTTGCTCTGGAATTGTAATGGAATAGGATTATAGGATGGGGAGTGGAAATTCTTGGACACAATTTATTGGAAAGACTGATGTATCTAAAAGGGTCGTATTTGACAAGAAAAAATCCTTCCACCCTCACACAACCACACATATATATATATATATAGTATTCATTAGTTTCTAGTTGAACTTTTAAGTAGATTATTTGTATAATTAAGTCTAGCCTCTTTTTTTTTTTATCTAATGGTTACTTGGAAAACAAATTTATTAACAGTCTCAAGCAAGCTCAACTTATAGATATTATTATTAGGAGGAGAGGAGGAGAGGAGGAGAGGAGGAGAGGAAAGCCTTGATTAAATTATAGATAATTAGGAAATGGTTTCTTACTTGCGGAACAGGAAGAGCAGCTAAAATGGCCATTGTGATGTTTAACCCCCTCGGGAAAGCCGCCAACAGAAGGAGCATATCCTCAATCGTCTTTGAGCTCATGGAATTTCTCACTGTTTCTCTCGCTTCTCTCAGTTGTTTTGGTATATCACGAATCTCACAAATAATGTGCCATATATACGAGAGATCTGCCAATGATCGCAAAACAATAGCTATTTTTGCCAATTTTCTGTCCACTACGACACACTTCCTTTCGTCGCTGAGGATAAGACTGTAGAGTAACAAAGGATCCAGTGACACAGAGAAAATAAAGAATAATATTACCAATTCCGTATCCCATTTCGTGGCAGGTTTCCGAAATGCAAACTCTCTGATCTCTTTTTCTGCCGTCCTGAACAATAATTATTCATGCAGATATATATATATATATATATTAATGTTCATTGCGAGACAAACAGAGATAGATGCTCAATTGCATTTGATTATTTTTAGAGTTAAAAACAACTTACTCTTGAGAGTCAGATGGATCTTGATTAGACCTCTCCATAACTGAAGCTTGTTTAGGATATTTGTTTATCCTCTGAGATTATTGCTCAACAAGGAGTTGGAGCTGGAGCTGCTTTCTCTCTACACCATGGAAATGGGGCAATCCGCCAATATATCAATTGGTCCAATAATTGGGCGTATGGGGACCCACGTGATTAACTTTTGTAGGTGGTCTTTGGTCTTCTGGTGGCGCCGCTGTGGTTTATGCTCAAATCTAGGGTTTTCTGTGTTTTTCAGTTTGGGCTTTTGTTTTTGGGCCTTCACTTTGTCTGTTATGTACTTTACTGTTTGGCTCTTTGTTTGTTTGTTTTGTCATTCATTAGAAAATACATTCACACAAGGGTTGGCTGATTTTGCCATTCATTCTTTCATTTCTACAAATTTTTTCCCCCATAATTTTTGTAAACATACCCATTAGGCTCCACTGGAGACAGCTGATTTGTAATGTCAATGTCTTAAAAGAACTAAAGGAAACTGTGAAGACAATACAGGTTTAAACCTTTTGTACCCTACCCCCAATGAAATATAAAAACAAAAAACTAAGACAAAATTAATAAAAAGGAAAAAAAATCATAGAATTTAAAAAGTACAGTATTGACCCAAACATAAATAAAAATCCATACCTCCATTGAAAGGAAGAGACCCTTCATCTGGTTAATAGTGTTTCTCCTCTAGGTAAAGAAGTGATCATGTTATATAATATAGGGTCAATTCCAATTTGGTATTTTGTGTTTCACTCGTAAGGCGTGTTTGCCCCTATCCTCTCAATTTTTACAATTAGATACTCGGTCTTTCCAATTTGTTGCAATGTGGTTCCCTGTTTCATTCTCAACGTTTACAATGAATAACCCACTAAAAAGTTGGAGGCCTTCTTGAGTTCAATCAGCCTCCATTGAAGAGCTTCAATGCTGCGCTAAAGTCACTGACTAGAACTCCGATATGTATATCGTAATCATATGCAAGTATGAAGCATGAGCATTAAGCTTATGAACAGAGCTAAACACTGAACACTACCCACAGTGGGAGGGAGAGGGATTGAGAGATCACTGAGGGTCTCTCCACATTCAAATAAGATCATGAAACTTTCCTCACCTTATTGTTTATTCGTGGAGAATTGGGTGAATGCCATGTCTCAGTTATCCATGTCTGGCAAAAAATAAAACATGAATTTATAAACATTCCTCCCTCCTTATTTTTTTGGAATTCATTCAGCGCCTTCAACATCGAACCTCAGAAACCTGTATGAAATAAGTTGGTAAGTTAATTGCCACAATATTCTTTTTACAATTACAATTTATTATACAGTCAATTACAGGGACCAATACATTGAGGGCATGTTTACGTATCAGTAATGGAGAAAGTAAGGAATCAGATAATTTAGGAATCGGGGAACTACTAAATCGGTATGGGAAGAATCATTCCCACTAAGCTGTTTACTAAACATATGAAATTAGCAAAGGAATGGGGTTGATTCCCATAGTTATTGTTTACTAATTTTCATGAATCAAAATCCAAATTAATTTGATTACTAAAATGCCCTGCACATTTTCACCATAGCACATATATAATTCTTAAATTGGCTAAGGAGACCAAACTAATCCAGCAGCAAACTAGTAAGGCGGTGTAAGCATGAGGAATCAATATATTGATAGATAGAATGATTTACATAGCACAAGGCGTTGCTGTTGCTTATGGGAGGTTGTGTCTGCAACGATAACGTGAAAAATAAGTTGGAGCGTCTTGGAACTTCTTGACATGAGTTATTTATTTATTTATTTATTTAGGGTTTGGGGTTTTTTGGAATAATGGTAAAGTAGTAAAGGTATTTTTGGAAGTTATTAAGAGAAAACATGAATGGGAATCGTATCGACTACTCCCCCCTAGGTGATCTGATACCCAATTTTGAGGGGATGTGATTACGGATTTTGAGGTGGGGCCCACTTATTTTTTCATTCCTGATTGCAAGTAAACGCAGGGGAAGTCAGGAATGGAAATCATTCCTTTTCCTCCCATACCCATTACTGATACGTAAACATGCCCTGAATCCTGTTTTTCATTTCCCAAGAAGCCTCAAGCTAGTGAAGCTAAAACTACTTGTAAGATATAATTTTTGTCTGTCGAAATACATGTGTGTGCTACATGGGTTCGGAAATGCCTGTAAGCCCCACAAGATATTTCCTTGCTAAAAGATGACCTAATAAGATTACATTACCAATGCCCACTGTTTCCAACTTGCAACTGTAATGGTCCACAAAATCTATGACCAGATTGTTCCAGTGAGGTGTTTCATAAAACAATTTCCTTAAGAATCCTATTTTCAGTGAGAATTTTTTAGTGTAGTTTAAATGTGACATGATGAGAAGACCCAAACTTCCTGCTGATCACAACTTGCAGGCTGCAAAAACGCTGGTTTATAGTCTTAAAAAATATATATAGACTCAAACCAGCATTAGGTGTATGTGATTTTCCTAGACTGTCAGGCAATACATATTGGGTCAAAAGATGCATATCCAATTACCTTGTAGTATTTCAACCTGGCTAGGATTGCAATTGAAAATGTTCAATTTGCACCTTTTCCAATAGCCATGTGGATCTGATGATTCAGGTATCAATTGTATCTAATAATATCCAATTAGGAAATGAGAAAAGGAATGTGCAATCAATTAAGCAAATGAAGCTCTGAGGAAAATTACCTGCCAAAAATCGTAGGCAGGGTTGACTAGGAACACTGGCGTGTTAATGTTTTTAATGATTTCCTCAGGAAAGAGACACTGTCGTAGAAGTTCACAACAAACAATAGGAAATACGAAGAAACCTATCAAATTTGCTCAGTGGTACCCTATACAGAATAGGAAAAGAGCACCTACCTTGTGCAAACTCTTTGCTAAACCCTGGCAGCATGATCCAAAAATAAGCAAGAGATATCAATAATGGTTATTGGGCTAAACGTACAACTTTCAGCTAGACCTTAGTGTCAATAAAGGTACTGTTTAACGATTCATATAGCCTTGCATGCCAAACATATTGTTTTCATATAGGTGATATAGATAAACTGAAGATGGATAATATCATGTCTCAAATATGATGAATCAGACCCTCAAATAAGAACTAGCAGATGCACCTATCAAAAATATAAATACACAAGCACTAGTTTTCTAAATCCCATAATCATATGCTGGACTTTACAGTATCACTTAGAATTATTTTATACAGAAAAAAAAAAAAAAAAAGGATGAATATAACCTAGCTAAAGATTACATAAACTAGTACCGGTAAGATCATAGTATAACCTGAAGGATGACAACATCATCATAGAAAGATCTCATGGTCCGTTGTTGGAGAACATCTTTCCTGAAAAGTAGGAAACAAAAAGTGGCTCAAAAATTTCTTTTCCTCCTTGTTTATGCACTATCTAGAGCACATAGGATGCCTTATGTGAAAACAAATGGAAAAACATCATACATGTACAGAAACTAGTTACTAAACGCATGCCAGACTTTTCAACATTCCTACTGTAGCTTGAAAAGGGAACAGTATGATAGGTATTCCATTTTGACAGGTCTTATTTCCTGATGTAAGAATTTGAGATAGTAGAATCAGGAAACTTCAGTATCATTCATGAAATTTAAGATTTACGAGATATTAGATAAAAATAGAAAACATTGTCCTTGAAGAGTACACGTGAGAAATATGATCAAAGACTCCACACTGAATAGATTAGCTAAAACAAATGTTGGTACAGAAGGCACTAGTACGCATAAAACATACTCATCAAGAAAAAAACCTGCATCAGCAAGACATTTGACAGTTGCATCCTCAGGCAAAAGGCCTCGAAAGTCATCACAATGTATAAGAGTCGCTAACCCACCAGCAAAGCATCCCTAAAGAAGGGCCTGTAAGATTGTCACTCATGCATATTAGCAGAAATGGACCACTCTTTGATAAATTCTGGATGCAGGAAAATAGATTTATGAGAGAGCATTAAAAAGATGTTCATGCAGGAAACAAAGTTTTGCTCTGCAGAAGTTTATTACGAATATTGGACCAATCATATCCTTATAGAATTAACGAAACCACAACTTGTGTAGTCATAAATCATAACCATCAAACCATGTACATGCATAAAATTTTCTTGATGTTTACGATCTGTAAACTTACAGATCATGATTATAAACAGCAGAGCTTAATTGGAGTAACCACAGAGATACCTGTTTCGCTTTTCACAAGCCAGCTGACAAGAGTTCATCCATAACTGCTTCCAAAAGAGCTGGCCCCTAAAGAAAATTGCTGATCCATTCTAGGAAATGGAGGAACAGACAATGTTAATAACACGCAACTTTCTTCCATATAATTCCTCAACAATAATATTCTTCCATTTGTAAAATTATTATAACCGGTTCCGAAACATGGCAGAAAATCTCCAAACATAAATTTACCTTCAACTCATTTCTGGTTGGCCAGCTAAGGACGCGCCATCACAGTACCGGATTTTGACTTTTTTCCAGTTAAAGAATCCTAGATAATGCTCCAAAAATTGATTTGAAATTCATCAATCAGCTGGTTAAAAATTGGATTTTGACATATTAGCTGAGGCAAATTGAAGTACCCAGGAAAGGGAACTCGACCGTCCATGTATTTGGAAGACCCTAATGGGGTCCCTTTACGCCATGAACAAGATTCTATTGTATTGCACCAACCTCCACCCTGCATTTCAATTTTCAACCCAAAACCCAAAACTCATTACCTATTTTTGCTTTCTTAGCAAACATATCAACTAGAACATGTAAATGCACTGAAATTGAATGAAACTATAAGACATCAATGTGAAGCAGCCAATTGTTAGCTCCAGATCCAAAGCCCTTATTGAAATGGTAGCCAGGCGCACTTCCATCAAAACATACTGCAAACCAATGAATTTAAACCAGAAATGAATCGAAATTTAGGTGGCAAGTTGAGGGGATGAGATTGAGTACGGGCGCCTCTAGCGTTAGCGTTTTGCAACAAGGTTAATTGACCAAATCGGAGGCGGTGATGGGATTAAATGGGCCGGTGATTTCGGAGTCTGGTTCATCGCGCCAAGAGTTGGAGAGGAGAGTGAGAGCGAAGGCAATAACGGTAAATCCGACGGCTGCGATTGCCCAGTCCTTTCTGGCCCACCGTCTCCACCGTAGCAGGCTGCGAAGCCTAGGATTTGCCATTGACCCCAACATCAATTGGCTCATAGGCTCAGTGCTCACGCAGTCTACTGGAGACACTTAAAAACACCAATTCCCAATCTTCAACAAGACAACAATTTTTTTTTTCTTTTTTTTTTTTCCCCGCAAAAATCAGCCGCATTGTTTATAGAATAAGGTAGCTTTGCTATTAAGAAAACAAAAACAAAAAAGGGGAGCATTATTTTGATTAAAAAAATTTGTTTTATGCAATAAAAGAAAAATGACACACTTGGCAAGTTGACTTCCACCCGTAAACAACATGAATTGGATTATGTCTAATCCTACAAAGGCCAAATGTAGTAGGATTATGAATCCTACTAAAAAGTCTGGTTAAGTTGGATTGGATTATGTCTAATCCTACTAAGCCATGCAATAGCACATTTCCAAACGCATCATTGAAATAGCGTAATCATTTCCAATCCAATGCAATCAAATTCTACCTCATAATCCAATTTAATTAGAGTCATCAAACATAACTAAAGTGTACTACGCGAGATAACTTTTAACCATTGATCTATATGAAAGTCATTGCATGCTTCATGTTTCACAAGTTAGCATTATTTTTAGAGAAGAAATGTTATGGCTTGGTATCTACAACCATCTACATGTAACACGTATGATATACTGTGATCGAAAATATATGGCTCATAAGCCTTAACTCAAGTGACATGAGATTTGTAGAGTGGTGAGAGAAGAGATCTTGAAATCACGTATCTATAATTATCTCATGATTTGCAAGTTTCAAGCACTAAATTGGGTTTATAATTGGGGGGTGCAGTATTTATAATTGGTTTCTGGTACGGTGTACAGAAGATAATGATAGCAATTAGCATACACACACATCCTTGAGCTGTATCAAAATGATCGCTACATTGCAAGCAAAGGCCTTTCATTTGGTTAATTTGTACTCTGCAATGTAATATACAAAATTTAACAATGACTATCTCCTATTTGTAAAGGAGTGACAACAATATAAACTGTTTTCTTCTAACAACACCTTCATTCTCGATATCTACAAAAATTGGATCAAGCACTGGACAAGAAGGAGAGTATTTCCACCAGGGGATACTGAGGAAGTAAGGATCTACAGTTGGGAATAACCCGCTAAAAACTGGAGTTCTTGAGTTCAATCAACCGTGTGTGAAATTTGCATGATAGCAGGTAGGATTGCATAGAAACGGGCAGTCAATTTTCTTTGATGCATTTCGATAAAAGTACCAATCGCCAACGGATTCTGCAATTGTCTATCAGGAATAACAAAGACAAACAGTTAGATATCGAGTTTAGTTACGAAAATGACAGAAACCCGATAAATTAATTAATTAAACACATTTGATGCCATGATGCTGGGCTTACGGCACTTCAGCTTTAGTAGGTAAAATCACATGACAAACACATAGATTGTATAACATGATTTAGCACAAGGATGCCCACGTAGGGGGCAGGGGTTGGGGAGAGGGGAGAGAGATGACTGAGGCTCTCTCCCTCTAGAAATCACATAGAAACGTACTGCAGGGATGAAATACTTTCTTAAATAATATTCTAGTTAACAAGAAACCCTTATCTTATCTCAGCATTCAAATACGATCATAAGAAACTCCTCACCTTATTGTTTATTCGTGGAGAAGTAGGAGCATGCCATGTCTCAGTCATCCATGCCTGGCAATGAATAAAGCATGAACTTATAAACATTCCTCCTTCCTTATTTTTCTGGAATTCTTTTAGCGCCTTCAAAAGAGATCTGCGGTAACCTGTACGAAAAAAAGTTGCCAAGGTAATTTGCCACAATATTATGTTTACAAGTAAACTTAGGGTCCAATGCATGAATCTTATTTTCCAAATGACGAGGTCTCAAACCAGTTAATACAAGTACACATAAGATGAACCAATGGTGGATCATTGTATGTGCAAAAACATGTGTGCTACATGGGTTTGGGAATACCAATCAGTTCCCCGAGATATTTCCTTGCTAAAAAAAACAACTAAAAAGAGGACCCCAGTAGTGCCCCCCGAATGCAACTGGAAGCTGTTTAAAATGCTGGTTTATGGTCCAAAAACTCTATAACTGGGTTATCTTCACCGAAATTTTCTCTGGTTCAGTGACCCTAAGAATTCTAGTTTAAATGTAACATAATACCATAAACTTCCTCTGGCGGGCTGGATGGAATATGCTGGTTTATAGTCCACATAAGTCTACAAATGGCTGGTGGCAATCAGCAATGTACTTTAGCTAACAATTATAAGACCATTGAGATGGTATTCCTTGAAGAGTGGGCCATATAATCCCTTGCTACATAGACTCAGGCCAATTTTAGCTGTAAGTCGTTTACTGAACTGTCAGGCAATACGTATTGTGTCATGAGAATCATACCCAATTACCTTGCAGTATTTCAACCTGGGTAGCATTGCAATTATGAACGTCCAGTCTGCACTTTTGCCAGTAGTGATACGGATCTGATCCTTCAGGTATCAAGATATTTTGTATCTAATGATCATCCAATTACGAAAATAAAAACAATGAATGTGAAATCAAATTCTGGTGACGTGCAAATGAAACTTGGGTTCTGAGGAAACTTACCTGCCAAAAATCATAAGCTGAGTGGAGGAGGAACACTGGGGTGGCAATGTTTTTAATAATTTCTTTAGGAAAGAGACACTGCGAAAAATCACAACAGATAATAGGGGCTTTGTGTTATGAATCAACAACTGAGCAGAAGAATTAAGAACATCTCAAATTTGATAGAGATACTGTGTAAGAGTTAAAGAAAACCTACCTCAGCTGGTTCCTTTCTTGCAATACAATCCTTGTGTAAACTTTTTCTTAAACCCTGATCAGAAAAATTAGCAAGAGATATCAATAATGACTCTTGTGTTAAACCCGTAGCTTTCAGCTAGACCTTAGTATCAATGAAAGTACTGTATAATGGTTATAAAATCAAAATGGATGTAACCCTGTCTCATGTATGAAGTGTAAGATACTAAAATAAGCATTAGCAGATGCACCATACTAAAGATTCAATTTTATATTGACTAGTGTGTACACCCCCATATTCACACCTCTGTCAAACCCGAGATCTCAAGAACCCAACAGTATCACCATTGTTAGTAATCAAATTTGTACAAAGAAAACAAGGGTAAGTATCACCAAGCTAAAGATTACATAAGATAGTATCAGTAAAGATCAGAGCATTACGTGAAGGATGAAAACATCGTGAAAGAAATATCTCATGGTGGGATTTTCGATAACATCTTTCCTGAAATGCAGGAAACAGAAAGTTGCTATAAAAAAATCTTTCTTTTCTCTGTGTGATCACTATTCGGAGCACAGAGGATGCATTAAAATAATAATAATAAAGCATTATGGACATACAAGCAGTTAGTAAAAGCATGCAAGAAATTCAACATTCCTGGTGTAGCTTGATACGAAGAATTTCAAAGTTTCTAGAAAATAGATTGGTATGTAGATGTTTAATTATGATAGGCTTTCAATTCCAGATGTATGAACTAGAAATAGTAGGATCACGAAACTGCACGTTATCACATGAAATTTTATATTTAGGAGATATAAGTGAAGCGAGAAAGTATGATCCTAAGAAGAGTTCACATAAGAAAACATGATTCTAGAAAGACTTCATACTGAACAGATTAGCTAAAAGATGTTGGTGCAGAACGCACTGGTACACACAAAACATACTCATCAAGAAAAAAACCTGCATCAGCAAGACATTTGACAGTTACATTCTTAGGCAGAAGACCACGAAATTCATCACAATGTATAAGAGCCGCCAATCCACCAGCGGAGCATCCCGCAAGAAGGGCCTGTAAGATTGTCACTTATACATATTAGCAGAAACAGACCTATTTTGGACAGGAAAGTGAATTTATGCGAGTGAGAATCAACAAATTATATCATTAAAACATCAATGAAATTAGCTCTCTGAATAAGAGTGAGAATCGTAATCATCTAACCATGTACTGTACATGTATAGAACAATTAGAGCTTAATCCAAGTAACCACAGAGATACCTGTTTTGCTTTCGACAGGCCAAGTGAGAAGAACTCATCCATAAGTGCTTCCCAGATGAGCTGGCCCCTAAAGAAAAGGCGTGTTCCATTCTATGCCATTGAAGAACACACAATGTTAATTACTCGAAAAACAAAAACAAAAACAAAACTTCCATTATTAAAATTACAACTGGTTAAAATATCCAAATAAAAACTTACCCTCAACTCATTATCCGGGTGGCCGGCTAAAG
This sequence comes from Prunus campanulata, assembly GCA_034190965.1. Lineage (NCBI taxonomy): Eukaryota > Viridiplantae > Streptophyta > Magnoliopsida > Rosales > Rosaceae > Prunus > Prunus campanulata. The sequence continues at coordinate 6,977,137 of CM067213.1, forward strand.
ATGCACCATCACAATACTGCACTTTGACTCTGTTCCAGTTAAAGAATTCTAGAGCATGCTCCAAAAATGGAATTGAATCACATCAATTAGCTGGTTAAAAGCTACAAACTTAGGCGTTATGGTGATGGTACAACAACAAAGCAGGTGAGTCAAATTGAAGTACCAGGATTTTGTGTTTGGTGAGGGCTTAAAATCCCAGTAAAGTGAACTCGATGTCCCATATGTTTGGAAGACCCTAAATGGATCTCTCTACGCCAAAAACAAGATTCTATTGTATTGCACCAACCTCCACCCTGCATTTCAATTTTCAACCCAAACCCATTACCCATTTTTGCTTTCTTAATCCACATCTCTAATAGAAAAAGTAAATGGAATGAAAGAAAAAGAAAAACATAAGATTTGAGTTATTAGGACCTCAATGTAAAGCACCCAACTATTGGCGCCAGAACCAAAGCCCCTTTGAAAATGGTAGCCGGGCAAACTCCCATCTAAGCAAACTGCAAAACCATAAATTTAAATTTAAACAAGAAGAGAATTAAATTAGGAAATGAAGACAACAGAAATTTTGAAATTTGGCTAGCAGGGTTAAGATTGAGTACCTGCGCCTCTACGTGTAGCGTTGTGCAACAAGGTCAAGTCGACCAAATCGGTGGCGGTGATTTGATGGAATGTGGAGCTGAGGTTGGAGTCTGGATCAGAGTTCCAAGAGTAGGAGACGAAAACGAGAGCGAAGACAAAGACGGCAAATCCGATGGCTGATATTGCCCAGTCTCTTTTGCCCCAGTTTCTCCACCATTGCAGGCCGTGAAGCCAAGAAATATTCGCAATTGAATTTGAAGCCAAATTCTCCACCGCCATGGCTCATGAGTGTTTGAGGTTCGAGGTGCGAGACAGAGCCGAGTTCCATGGTTTGTAATTCAAGCAACCTCCGACTTCTATGGCTTATAACTTGTGACCTTGCAACTCACGTGCCTCGTAAACTACGGAGGATCACTGTTGACCACTGTCAACCAAACACATAACACCCTCATTTTCAATCCTTTTTTTTTTTTTTCATGCAAGGACCAAAGCCCTTTGAATCAAACCTAACACCTCAAGTGCACGTACAAGCCCCTTGAATCGAAAATCAATTTCAAATTTACTATCAAATTGGGTTTTTGAATATTTAAAACCATTGAGCATAAAACCCAGATTTTTCGGATTATTTAGAGATGGCACAATGATAAAATAAGATTCAGAAATTCATGCAGGTAAAGAAAACCAAAACTTTATCATTTCATTTCTTTATAAATGAATTCAACTTGTACAAAGCTACAAAAAATATTCATTACAATGAACACCAAGAAAACAAAAATTCATACGGCTAATTGTTGGAGAAGCTTTTAGCATCTCATGTGAATCAAGCTACCATATAAACCTCTGGGTCCCTGGCTCATGGGACCAATGGAATGGACGATACAAGAACATCATCATGGTGAGCACGTTGATGGTTATATACAGAAATCCTGTGAAGAGCAAACTTCGATAATCGTTGGTATGTGAATGTAGCATCAAGAAAAAGAAGGGAATGGTATAATATCTGAACTCGATTAGTGGCGCTGGAACCAAAACTGCAGCAGTTGCCAAGAAAAATGCCAGCACCGAGATCTTCCTCTGAAACTTCCCTGCCATGGTGAAATAAAAACAAGTATTTAGTGAAGAGAGATAAGGAAGCCTGATCAGATGGAATGGCTAAGAGATCTGTTTACCAACCCAATCTAGTGATGATGGAAACCCATGAATAAACATATAGTGCGATTAGTAGGTACTTCATTGACCAGTGAGCTTTGATGACCTTCCGCCAAAGATAAAAGGGATAATGCCGATTATCAGCAAGAAGATAGGGATGCGCTATGCTGCAAGAGTCAACGAACTACGTTATAAAATAGTGACATAAAACTTTTAAATGAGTAATCATAATGCATTGGATGTGAAAACAGCAAAGGAAACTTTCATCATTCTTGAAATTGGAGAAAATGTACAATTTCATAGCCGAAAAAAGCCAGAAAAGAAACAGACGAAAATTGCTTTCTCAAACATTATTTAAGAAGTAGAGCTTCATACGAGGGCATGCCAGCAGGCCAAAGGAATGGCTAGTAGTAACAAAATCTGTGAAAAAAATTTCCTCTTCAACAAATTCAGAGCAACTATTCTTCTAAATACATTAAGCTAAAAAAGTTAAATAGGCCTAACCTGAAAAAATGAACAGAGATGAACCCAGAACCCAGTGCTAAAGACAGTTGAAACAAAGTAAGAAACTTATTCCTCCACACTGACCGGAATAAATCTACAGCTTGACTCAAACTACAATGCATAGGAGCCATAAGAGCAGAAAACAGACCAAAATACATGATCTGTGCAAAATGTGGAGAAACTGCATGAGCTTCTTTCGCACCTACAACATTTGGACATAGTATGAGACAACAGTAATAAAGGCCACTTTATATGCCACAACATGTAAAAGCAAAAAGTAAAACAAGAAAAGAAAACGATGAGTCAGACCTAGAACTACACTCCCATTCCAACGAACAAAAGCAATAAAGGCTGCTAATACTAGAATAAAAGGGCTAAAAGAAACCAAAGCTTCCAACTTCATTTGCCATAATCTTAAAAAGATGGCCTTAATTTCATCAAGAAAACCTGCAAAACAATGCCACCAAGATGTGTTTATAAGCCTTGAGAACAATAAATATCCCCTGCAGGACATGACCAATCAACTTGGAAAGCTACGTGAAGACAAACCTGACGTTAACTTTTCAGAAGAAACACTTCCAGTTGACATTAAATGTATTCCGTTATCCACTGAACTTCTAAGCTTCCGCTTTCTCAGGTTTGAGCCTAATGTAATACTGTTTGCAGCAGTTAGTTCAACATTTTTCCTAATTGAGAAGTCAGTGTCGTCTACATCTATTTTATCTCTTTGACCACCCAAAGTAATATTTATAACCTCGCAGCAGCAAACAAAAAGCATCCATACAATATTTGTTTGCCGAATAACAACTGCCAAGACGCCAAGCTGCATTAACAACGTCAAACTAAGTTACCACTTGAATGGACAAACATATAGGTATAACATATGTCTGTACAAGTGTGTATTTGCATCAGAATCACATCCTTATGTTCAAAACTTATAAAATGCCTTATGGAAGAGACTTGAGCCTTTACCAATGCACTAAACCAGTACTTCTTCTTCAAACACGCAAGATACATAGCAAGCACTGCACCAAGTGATGCAACATCTGTATAATAGATAAAAGTGAAGAACCAATGGAGAGGGTACAGGGCCAGGACCACTGCATAAAGTGTTGCTTTTCTTTCATCAAGAGCTGGTCTCAAGTGGGTGATTATCTCATATACTAGAACACTGCAAAGTACGGCCAAAACACCATTGAAGGAGCGAAGAATCGATGTGGAGCAGACTTCAGAAAATGATGTGGCAGCTTTTATGAAGGACATGCCTGGAAGCAAATAAGCAACATGGGCTAGTGAAAGATAGTACCTACAAAAGTTTTAAACAGCATATACTAAGTTCTTTGCTAATACAACATGATACTTAAGTTTCTCCATCAAAACATAGCAAAGCCACAAATTTCCTAAAAGTTAGTAAGACCCTTTACTTCCCAAACAGAAATCAGCTCGTTGCATACCAAATTCAATACAAAGTAACAACAAAAGTAGAATTAAGAACTCCTAGAGAACATACAGGCCAGGAGGAGTGGTGATCATGGGATCCCAGCTCCTGAAATTGCCTTTGCAGTACTGTTGAGCCTGAGGCACATGGAAAATCTCATCCTACAGATCATAAGTGCATGAACTTGTCAAAAACAGAAATTTACACAAACCCAAGAATCTAAAATAGATAGCAGTCACATCGAACCAATAAAAGTTGCGGTCTTTGGCGGGTTGGGCTTACCATGTAAGGCTCGGGAACAATTTGATTCACAAGGATGGATATGGGAACTACCCACAAGCTCACAATCGCTGCCACAGCTATCCTACCCATTTTTCTCTGTAATTGCAGAGTCAAATCCCAAGGCTCTATTTGCTTCTATGGATTCGGCAATGGAAATTGCGCTCCAACATCACGAGCTGAGGTTTCAGCTGAGACTAGGGATTTTGAGCTCCGAATTTATTTTAGCTGATTGTCTGAACCAAATCTTGTTAGGCGAGAATCGTCCCTCCAAATCCGGTTATGACTCCTGATAGTCCAATTCCAATTTCCCTCTCTGCAAAATCACTAAATTTTGGGCTTTTTTCTTTTTGAAGAGAAAAAAAAAATTTGGTAATGTATTTTTTTGTTGGTTGTAATGAAAATTTTAAGATATCTCATTTTGGTTGATTTGCTTTTCTTATTAGAAATAAGTGAATAAATCACATACTGTTACACTATTTGATAAATTTTTAGATATCCCATTTTGTGTAGCAACGCTTGTAACAAAAACTAAAATGCAATTGGGAAATGAATATTGTATTTTCAGTATATTATTATTGGATTGCATTTTAGTTTTTAGAAACATGGCAACGAAAAGTTGCTTTCGAATTTTTTTATAAAAACTACGAAAATATTGTTGATATCAAATATACAAAAATGATGAAAATAAACGTACATGTTTAGGGTTGAGCTTGAGACTTGATAGTCCAAATTTGGTTTTTTAGATATTAAACTGCACAATTTCATGTCAAAGAAACCACCAATTGATTCAAATGCCAAAGCATATAAGTAACCGAAAAAGAAAATTACAGAACAGAAAGTTACACGAAACAGATTAAACATGCTACCACAAGGCTTGCAGAGGGATTAGTCAATGACCACTGAGAATATAAAAAACATCTTAGGAAAAATTACAAATTATCCAGCGATAAACCTACAACGTTATAGTTCCGGCCAGTAAAATAATAGAAAGCAAATAAAAATTGGACAACAAAACCCGATAACAAGAATGCAAGTAGCATTTTCTTTCCAAGTAGTGATACTTGAGTCTGCCTATCCTTGATTGTAATCAGAAGCATTTCCTGTGCACAATTGACGGGCCAGATTCATCATACTCGGCTTTGGCAATCCACATCTGCACTCAAATGAAATCGGAATATTAACAACAATCTCTTTAGGGGCAGTTTGTACAAGGAAACTAAGTATATATATTACGAAACCAACCTGCTGGAAGGTACTGAGGGAAGCTAGGATGGAGCCTCCGATCCAGACACTGTACTTTCTTTCTGGTGGGGCAACAACCTTGATCTTCATGCTGCTGGGTGCTAATGCAGTAATTTCCTTGCTCATTCTATCAGCAATTCCAGGGAACATGGTGGAACCACCACTAAGAACGATGTTCCCGTACAAATCCTTCCTAATATCAACATCGCACTTCATTATGGAATTGTACGTGGTCTCGTGAATACCAGCAGCCTCCATTCCAATCATGGATGGTTGGAAGAGGACCTCTGGGCATCGGAAACGCTCAGCCCCAATGGTGATCACCTGACCATCAGGTAGCTCATAGCTCTTCTCAACAGAAGAGCTGGTTTTAGCAGTTTCCAATTCTTGTTCATAGTCAAGAGCAATGTAAGACAACTTTTCCTTCATGTCCCTCACAATTTCCCGTTCGGCTGTGGTGGTGAATGAATAGCCACGCTCAGTCAAGATTTTCATCAGGGCATCAGTCAGGTCACGACCTGCAAGGTCAAGCCGCAAGATGGCGTGTGGAAGAGCATAACCCTCATAAATGGGGACTGTGTGGCTGACACCATCTCCAGAGTCGAGAACAATACCTGCACACAAGCACATAGAAAAACATGAATCCTTGTTTAAAAATCATCATAGATATAGCTTCAGCATTAGCAAGTTAGAATTTTATTCAAAATGTCAAACCTACATCATTCATAATTTTACCTGTGGAAATTTACTTGCTGATCTAAGCAAATCCAAAGTGACTTTTTACCCAATAACATTCTCATAGATAATTTTATCCTGAGTTTCCAAATTCATTTATAATATCTTCCAAATAAACTGCATATGCCCATCTTATCTACTGGTGACCCCATTCAGAGGGATGTTTTACCTACCACCAAGCCTTTTTGAGAATTTTAGGCTGAACCTTCACAATGCTTGTTTGTCAACCCAATTTATGCCAAGTAAAACAATTTCAATAACCATCTCAACCAGAAACGGTGCCTGTGATAGTTGGTGGCTATTACAAGTATGCCAGTAGTTCTAGTCTTAATTCAGTTACCAAAGTTCTTTTAATGGAAAGGAAAAGTGGTCACTATATAAGCTGATTGAATAGCTTACCCGTAGTACGACCACTGGCATAGAGAGAAAGAACAGCCTGGATGGCTACATACATAGCTGGAGCATTAAAGGTCTCAAACATGATCTGGGTCATTTTCTCACGGTTTGCCTTAGGGTTGAGAGGTGCTTCAGTGAGAAGAATTGGGTGCTCTTCAGGAGCAACACGAAGTTCATTGTAGAAGGTATGATGCCAAATCTTCTCCATGTCATCCCAGTTGCTCACAATTCCATGCTCAATGGGGTATTTCAGAGTTAAGATACCACGCTTGGACTGAGCCTCATCCCCAACATACGCATCTTTCTGGCCCATGCCAACCATAACGCCAGTGTGACGTGGGCGGCCAACAATGCTAGGAAAAACAGCTCTTGGAGCATCATCTCCAGCAAATCCAGCCTACACAACAACATTTTTTATCAGACTATGTCCACTTTTTAGCATCTAAGAGCTATACCAGCTAAAACATTCAGAAAGATAGATTAATAATCTATCACACATCGCCACAGACAGTGACTGAATTCTGTTTTGCATACCTTCACCATTCCTGTCCCATTATCACAGACAAGAGGCTGAATGTCCTCGGCGTCCGCCATCTTCTATTTCCTGCAAGCAAATAACCAGCATTGTATGAAACAACCCAAAAATTAAAAATTAGCCGAGTTACACAGGTTTAAACAATCATGCATCATATATCAATGGAATGATCACTTGTCTCATGCACATTAATCAACATCGATCAGCATTGGTGCCCATACAAGAAAATTGAATTCCCAAAGAGAAATAAAAAAGAAAATGGACATAAACAAGAAAATGGATTCAGCAATGCAAATCCATCATCGCCTACAAACAAACAGATCAAGGGACAAATCTACTATAAATAAAACGAAAAAAATTACACTGAATTTTGTAACAACGAACAACAGTCTCACAGTCCGATCAAATATTACAATGCAAACCAAATGTAGCAAAAATCATCCACCACACAACAAAATCCGAACAGAGAAAACCCAAAATCTAACAAAACCATGGAAATTCTGAGCACATTACGCGATTATAATCGGATCGAAATGTAGAGAGATTCACCTTTGTGAAACCCTAGAATATTCGTTTTCCTTTGAGGTTCGGATGAGCTGCCCGCCTTGAGGGCCTTGGTGTTGGTTCAAAATGGAAACAAAAACAAAAACGGACACGAAAAACCAAGCGAGCAAAAAAATTGGGATGCCAAATTGCGGATGAAATGAAAATGGAACTCGCCCCGAAATGAAATGCGCCTTAAATGCAGTGCAATTCGGTCTCGCTCTAATCCCCACCTATCGTCCTTTGCATGAGTACTGGATCTACGGTCCACGCGACGCGTCACTTTTATCTGGGCCTCTACTCTCTAGTGGATCCAATTGTCCTTTAGCAAATCCGTTGGTGTCCTTCGGCCTCTATTCTTCCCGCTTAAAGTGACTATTTTACCCCTAATCTTTATGCAGAAGTACCCATGTATATATGCTCTCACTATCTATATATATATATATAAACTTGCCAATTGGTTTTCCTTTTTATTTTTTTATTTTTATTTTTTAAATTAAGAAAAAATAACATGGTTAGTTATGTTCCATAAAAGTATGACTTATTATCTGATTTTATTTTTAAATATAAAAATATGAATTTATCATATTATCCTCAGCTAATTCATAATTTCAATTCAAAATACCAAAAAATGCATTTGGTTAATTCAAACATTAAGAATTGAAATTATTAATTAAATGAGGATAATATGGTAAATTCACTTTTTTCATATTAAAATTTGAAATTATTAGTTAAATGAGAATAATAAAATAAATTCATACTTTTTCATATTAAAAACAAAATCAGATAATATGTCTTTTTTATGATAGTATTAAACTACCTATTAGTTTTTATTATTTTAAAATAAAATTAAAAAAATTTAAAAATCAATTGGTACACACGTAAGCATGTGCCAAGGGATTAGTATATAATTAAGGAGTAATTTATCAATGTCTAACGAAGTTATAATAACAATTCATTATGTCACATGATGTTACAATCACATACAATAACATTGTACTAAAGCTAAAATGGCAAAATAGATCATTTGGGGAGGAGATTTGGGCTGGAGACTTCAGCCAGGTTGTTGGATTCGAGGTTTGGGCGAAGTTATAAATCAAATTCAACGAGATGTTCTTTATTCTTCAACACAGTACATAAATCAAATTCAATAATTTTTAGAATAGTTTGCTTGTTACTAGTATTTTTGTTATATTGAAATACAAACAATAAATCCACAACGATGTCCCTCAAATAAAATTAATTAAGAATCTCCTTGTTGAACCTCATTTTGTTCATATAACTTATAAGTACTACTAATTTAAAATTCTTGAAGATAACTACATCTAGCAGAGAAGGTTTTGCTCTAGCTATTTATTCAGGTACATAAAATCATCATTACGAAAGTTGTGTTGGGCTGGCTTAGATCCCATCCCTGACATTAGACAGTGGACTTCACCGAACAAGCGACACAAAACATAATAGTAGTGGGCAATGGCCAATGGCCTTTTCACTCTAAAAATATAAAGTTTTCTTTTGCACGCAGCAGAACAAGGCACCTTCCAAAAGTTGGCGAATCATGTATCGATTCGGGGTGTAGTGTGTAGCTATGGTCCCAAATCTCCACAGGACACATAGGCACGTGCATGCTTCATATTCATATGGTTGACAAAATAGGCAAATTGCAAGGAGAGCTGGCTACAAGATTTTCATGGAGTTGTTGATAAGTAGTGAGGATCATGATTAATTGATTAATTACATATAATAAAGAGGGTCAATTTAGAGCTGGCTAACCTAGAGAATTGTTTGATGACTTCGAAATTGTAGCGTTGTTATAACAATACTACATTGGTCGATTTAAGTTGATGTAAATGGATGTTAGCGATATGATAGCTTTTAGAGTGCAAGCGGTCGTAGCAAACACAACTCTTTTAATTAGCTGATCTGAGAAGGGGAAAATAGAGTGTGGAACAAACAATAGAAACATGAAATGTTGGGTGTTATAGCTAGGGAGGAATATTCTGGGTATGGTTCTGATTGGCAGCCTTGTTAATAGGGGATCTTTATTTATATTAATAATTAAGCGAAGTCCAATGAAGATTCGTGTGGTTGATAGAAGGTTGGTGTTGAATTTGGAGGAGGAGAGATGGATTGTGTGACATGAGACATGATGGTTGGCAATGGGGGCAAAATCATGAAGCAGATGCAAAAGCCTTTACAATATTCCCCATGCGAGTTTTGTGTCCTGTGTAACACTATTTCTTTATATATTTGTTTTGTACCTTACTCTATTATTAATTGCTAAGTAAAATTATCTTTATTCTTACATATTCTCTAACATTTACTTAATTAATTCCAAAAGTGCTAATGACACTTATGATTCTCATGCCTCAAGAGAATTAATTGATCAAATACTTGAGTTTGCTACACTTTCGATGGAAGCATTTCACCTTGCTTCTTATTTTTTCAACCCAATTTTTGTCATAGGTGTAGACATAAAGTGCTCTACCACGTGACGTAAAAGTCATTCGTTGTATTATAACAATCTCAAACGTCAATATATGCTCTCAAATAATAAAGGAGGGCGGAAATAATAATATGTATATATTAATACAAAACGATACTCTAAATTATAAGGGGAATAGGGTTTCTCATACATACATTATCAAAGTGCTTGGACCTACTTAAGATCACTAACTAAAAATGAATGCATTTTTTCACAGAGCTAGATCCCATTGGCAAGCGGAAATAATATTTTAACTAAAATTTTAATTTGAGGCCAAATCATTGTTCTGTTATCTTCACGTTACCAAAAGAACATGGAGTGGAATTTCAATTCCAAAAGCTTCAAAACTATTTGATGATGAAAACCATGCACTCCACCAACGGACCCGGTCCCCGCTTTACACTCAACCCGCGATTCTCGTTTTTCTCGTTCATTCATCATATCATGGACGAAATCTTCATTGTAACTTATCGTCAACAGAACGAACGGCTCTGGATTTGGAAGGTTACCAAATCCTAACCCCCTCTATTTTCATGAGTTGGGAGAATCCTAAGCTACAAAGCATCAGGCGTATTGACAAACAGCATCCTTATAGCTGAGGGGCGATTAATAAGAATAACCAATTCTGAGCTTTCTATTAAAGTAAATAAAAATTGGTCATTAAGTCAAAGGACTTAATTAGTTGAGATTTATTCGGTTAGGTTGATTTGGAGGTGACCCACTCCCCTATTTATTTATTCAGCCAGTGAATCTTTCACACAAGTCATTCACCAGCTAGGTTGGTTGTAGTTTCTGGTGCTGCATCCAAAATTGGTAAATTTGAGCATAGACCCATAGCATGGAGAAATTCTAAGGTATCATCGTCACACACTATATTAGGTTTTCGAACTATATAATGAATATGTCATGGACTTAATACACGTGTCATAATACGAGTAGATTAATAACATTACATAATTGTATCACCATCACACCGAAAATTTTACTCATGCTGCAACTATGTTAATTAAGACTCAAGAGTCAATATATACTTATACATTTCCAAACTTGGTCATGATGCAGACCATACTGGTAAATGTGACCTAGTGCCCATAATGTATGACTTAATAAGAGCAATATATATATAATGGTGATATTGAGTAGAAATTTCATCATGTGGGTGGTCGCATTATAAATGAAGGTGGTAGAAATAGTGTAGAACTATATAGTATGTATGATAGGGGTAGAGTCGATTTGGTAAAGTTTATTAATTCTTACCCACTTTGTAAGTGGGTGGTTCCAACTACCCTCAATTGTGTGAGAGAAAAATGCAAGCGGCTTCAAGGGCTCAATATATTCCTTAATTTGCAACCACCAAAAAAAAAAAAAAAAACTCATATTTTCGGGGGTCTCACATTGAAGGTGATATATGAACATCAAGATGGAAACCTTAACCTACATAGAGCTTCTATCAGGTTTAAGTTTACAAATTGAAAACCCTTTATAACTTAAATTCAAATATTTTAGATTTTGTATCACTTAAACTCAAAATTTATTAGACTTAAAATCCTGTATAACTTAAACTCGAATGTTTTAGATTTTGTATAACTTAAACTCGAAATTTATTAGACTTGAAATAAACTTAAACTTGAATGTTTTAGACTTAGGACTTTGAAGTTAATAGCTGGCCTCGTGCTATTAAAATCACATCAAAACTAGAACAAACTTTAGAAACCAAGAAAGAGGGGAATAAAAACTCGGATTTGTTTTGGGTGCTTTGCTTGCTAGATAAACAAAGCACCTTGATAATATCACGAGAAGATAGATGACATTACATATATGTGGTCCCCATGTAACAAGCCACGTGGGTAGATGCATAAAAAGTTCGCAAGATATCAGAAAAAAGAAGGGCGTAGTGTGCTCAAACAAACACGTTATGTTGTACCAAATCAGCTAGAGAGAGAGAGAGTTTCAATCGGTTTTAGTGGAGGCTTCCCTTTCTTTCTTTGAAACCCTCTTGGTGTAGGATCCAATGCCTCTCTCTCTCTCTCTCTCTCTCTCTTTCCTTTGTTTCTCTCCAAATAAGCTCAAAGAAATCCCAAACATATTAGGATTAGGAAAAGAAGGTGAATTTGATCATTATATATATGTGTTTTAATTCTCTATAATTCCCACTCTAAATCATCAGCCTTCTCTTCCCATCATTGATTTCCATATCCTCATCATCTCAATCATCTTTCATGGAGTCAAAACTGGTCAACCGGATCTCCGGTCTAAAAGTCTCCAATTCAGATCCTTGTTTCCATCATGATCACGATGATCAAACCCAGAAACCCACGTTGGAAAATCCCAAACAGCCTTCGGATCACGATCATGCGCTCCATGATCACCCACAACAAGAACAACCCAAGAACGGCGCGGATCACATTAACACTTCCGCAAAGAAAGAACGCCGAACGACGGAGTCGGTTGACGTAGACGAAGACGACGACGGTTTCAAAACCCCGACGTCGCTGGAGCACAGAATCCCCCCGATGACAAAATGCCCGCCTGCGCCAAGAAAACCGCTGCGGAAGAGAAAGGTGGTGACGTCATCGTCACCCAGTCGCAGAAGGATCCAATTCCAATTCGGGCATCTGGACACAAAAGAACTGGAGGCATTCTTTGCGTCAAATTTTCTTCTCCAGGATTTGCGCGCCAAGATCAAGAAAGCCAAACAAGCTCATCGCGACGAAACCCGGTGATTAATTAGTCGATTAATTGTATCATTATTGTTAATTTTGTTCATGATGTTCATGGTAACAAAGTTAATCCATAATTCATAATTAATATTTTAATTTTGTTGTTGGGTGAGATCTTGGTTAAAGCTCAGATGACGTTGTAAAGTTGGGAAAAGATGAAAGAAGAAGTACAGACGACCAAGAAAAGAGACGCATTGAAAGATAGATAGATATGCTCTTTTGTGCTCGAGGTGTTATTCTCGTTTAATAAAAAATAAAGTTTAATATTCTTTTAATTTTCTTTTCTTTTTGAAGAGATTCTTTCTTCTTTCTTCTTTCATGTTACACCTGAATCACAACCATGGACAACGAAAGAAGATAAGCTAGTTTTATTGTTAGCACAGTTAAGATTTTCCGATGGCACTGTTTGGGTGGTTGCTGGATCGAGTCGGGAAATGGACAATATCAAATGTTTTTTTTTAGGTCTTAAAAATCAATTATATCTAGTTGTCTCAAAATTGTCTCCTACGGGTTAGACAATTTCAGTATAATTCTTTTTTATTTTTTTATGGGAGCAATTTGCACTATAGTTAACCACATTATATTTCAATAAATTAATATATCTTGGTTTTTTTTCTTCCTTATGGGTTATTTTCAGAAAAATATGATATTTATTATGAGACATAAAGTCCCAATAAAACAAGGTTTTTTCTTAATTGTTAGCTACGTGATTATGTGCCCGTTTGGTATTGCTTATTTGGGGTGATAAGTGATTTTTAAAAAATTTTGTGAAACCCAACCCGTTTGGTAAACTATGAAAAAATCACTTATTGTTAAAAATTGCTGTAGGAGAAAGCTATAAGGGAAAGCAGCTAATAAGATGCTTTTATTTTCTGATTATGCAGGAATCAGTTTCGAAGAGGCGTTGGGTTTAATGATTATGCGGCAATTATTTTTTGATTATATGGGAATCCGTACCAACAACATTTTTAACAAAAAAGTTTACCAAACGCCAAACTACTTTATCTCACAGCTGATTTCTCTCACAGCAAATCTGACAGCGATTATTTTCACAGCACAGCAATGCCAAACTGGCCCTATATGTAGACAGCTATATATCGTGATGTGTTCACCAATGTGGTATTATATTTAACACCATTATATTGACAAATCTCTCTTTATTTTTTAATATTATTATTGTCATTATTTAGAACCTTTTATTTGTTAATAACTGTTAATAGAATTTGAATTCAAAACTTCCTTCAACTAAACAAAAGAATAAGTGACACTTGCCAACCATGGACTAATTGGAGAGATATTTCTGGTTCTTATTATTACTTGATGAGGAAAATGGGAGATATCAGTATGAGAAAGTTTCCAAGAGTGGACTATATATTCATCTTTTAATTAGGTAGAAATTTCTACATATACTTTTTTTCTCACATCTCTCTTCTCTTTCCTTTTTGTTTAAAAAACAAAAATACTATATAAACTTACGCTTCTTTTATTATTATCATGATATATGGTATAGTATTTTAATTGGTTTAAATTATCATTTGACAATGTGATGAGCTACAAGTTGTTTATGGCATAAAGCTCACTTTGACATTCTTAAGGGTTAATTAATTATCAAGATGCCTTCATTTAGAGAAGGGGAAGTGGACTAGGGATATGTGGGAGGCCTCAAATCCCTAGCTTGCTTGCCCATCTGTTGATAGAATCTCTCTTAAATTAAATCTGTATAATATTTTCAGGCTTAGCTTTCCAAGAAAGGCAAACCTCCATTTCCATGATGAGCTTCCTCACACACACACACACAAAAAAAACAAAAAACTATAATAGCAAAATGAAAAGTTTATGAATATAAAGCAAATAGGCCAACTAGATCTAGGTCAGTGAAAAACGATAATGATTTGCATATATTATGCTCAAACCTTAATAACACCTCAAAAGTGTGTGTCGAGAAAATCTTCCCTGCCCTTCCTATAACTTTGGTAAAAAATACAAAAAAGAATATAAAGTGAATAGACGTGGGATCTACTACTCTATTGTTTTCTCATGAAAAGCCATGAGTCGTTGATAAATATATATATGTACTCTTTTTTCAAAAGGAATATACTTTTTATATCTTCTCATAATTTATCGAGCATTATATATATTGGTTTATTTTATTATTGGTACGGATGAATCGAAGAAGACAGAGGGATATAATATAAGATTAAAAAGAGAACATTCTCGTATATATGTATGGTCCTCGAAATTTTTACTCCTCTCGATTTGCCAATCTCATTTTTAAAGCATTGGTTGATTTGTAGCGCACCAATCAACCTGAACTTAAGTCTCTACAATTATGGGAACTTTAAATCCGTGAAGGCACGCGGGATATATAGATTTGATTTCTTTCAGTTTGCACCACCACCTGCCTTATTAGTTGTTAATCTTGTGATTAAGTATATCTCTTGACGTTGGAAACTAATTAATCATCCTCACCAATCATCACACCCTGATCAGTCACAACTCACATGAATTATATCAAATTATCAACATTCAAACCAATCTTTAAGGTATATTGTATCAAGATTATGAGCAAATACAAGATAGTCCAGCTCTTAAGAATGGAGTATGTAAGTAACTAGCTGCCTCTTATTAGTTTAATAATATTTTACTTTTCGATGATAGAAGATGTCCTAAATTCGAATACGCTCTCTTCAACGTTGATAAAAAGAAGTGTGAAATAAGTACTCAATTGTTGGAATTATGCTTCAAATGAATTTTTTTGATTATTTTTTAATGCTAAAATGAATCTTGTAATTCGGTTTCATCTTAGTACAAAAAGTGCTTAGATTTATCTTTGTAATTCACTTACATACGTGATATACTAATTTGTTTTGCTCAACAACTTTCGTTCATCGGAGGAACTCCTCAAATGAAACCCCGACCGTGCCACTTAACCAAATGATGATAAGTTGTGACATGTTAATTAACAAGTAGGAGTCATAGGTGGTGGGAAAATTCAAAAGTGATGATATTTTTTCAACACATATAGGACCTCTCCGGTGAAAGATTGGACCTTACATCTTCATTTTCAAGGGAGCCCGGTCTGTTTGGGCTTCTTAAGCTGCGGTTCAGAAGCGACGCCGTATAACTAAATCAGTAGTGACGTGGCAAGAAGTCTGTGAGTGGCAAACGCAAATCCTTTGAGGCCATAGATGCTGCACGACATGCATGGAATGGAAATTTGGAAAATTGTAATAATATCCAATTATTATTATCATCATCATGATACTAAACTAATAACGAATCAAAAGACGTGAAGGAATGTAATGCACTACTACTAATAACGCATCCCACTAATTAATTATTAATTATAAAAATAAAGCGTTCCTTTCCTCTTGACTATTTCTAGTTTCCTCAATAACGGTAATTAACCACCAAACACTCTCCCTCCTTTTTCTCTCTTCCGCTTTCTCCCTTTCGTTCTCTCGCGCAAAAACACAAACACAATCAAAACATACCAAAACTCTTCTCTCTCTACGATCGCCACCACCGTTGTCATTTTTCCTCCATTGAAACGCACGCAACAGCTAAGCTAAGCTCGCTCGTCTTGCCTGATGCACCATGACCATGGAGCGGAAGAAAACGCTCACGATGAACTGGGACGGCCTCAGGGACGACGAAGACGACGACCGCTTCTTCGAGTCAAACGACCGGGTCTCCTCAGCCTTTCCTCTCGACCTCGAGGCCTCCTCCTCCGAAGATGAGGACTTCGACGACAGTCGTATGTCCTTCGCCTCCTGCGTCTCCTCCGTCCGAAGGGACTTCGATTTTCGCCCCTTCGCCACTCCCCAAACCACGCCGCCCTCCACCACGCCGCCATACCCGACGCCCGACGAGATGACTCCGGCGTCCTTGGCTCCGATGTCCCCGGATTACAATATCTGGATGGCGGCGCCGGGCTCCATCACCGAACGACGGAAACGGTTGTTACAGGGCATGGGGTTGGCCAACGGACTCGGCAAAGACCTCACCAGCTTCAAACAGCTGACCAGCATTAAGCGCCTCATTTCGAGCAAAATCCCAAACGGCGCCGTTTCCGTCCCCCGGTCCGTTACTCGCTCTAAAGAACACGTAGAAAAATCGACAGCACAGCCGGAGCCTGAGCCTGAGCCGGAGCCGGAGCAGGAGCCGGAGCCGGAGCCGGAGACTGAAACGTTGCCGCTGGTGCTTGTCCGATCGAGGTCCGAGGGCGACATCGAAGCTTTCTCGGTGGACAAACAGAGGAAAGAGGAGATAATCGGAACAATCTCGAAGCAACGGCTCACAAGGACTTGCTCCACCATAGCCGGGGCTCGCTCGACAATATGTCCGTACACCGAATCGGTGAGAGCTTCGCCGAGCGAAGTCGGCGGGGCCACCCCCGCTGCCAGCCGCCCGGTTCGAACAAGCGGCGGATTGTCGTCGTTATTTTCGAACAATAGGATAGGGGCTTTCTTCTTGATCAAGAATCTGGATACAGGAACTGAGTTCATTGTCAACGAGTCCGACCAGGACGGGTGCTGGAACCGGTTCAGTGATCTCCAGACAGGGAAGCAATTGAACATGGACGAGTTTGAGAAATGCGTTGGATACTCGCCTGTGGTGAAAGAGGTGATGAGAAGACAAAACGTTTCGAGCGAAGGCGGGGGAGATAGGAAGGTAGGTAACGCCAATTCGTTTGTTTCAAAGAGCCTGAGAATGAGCAAGAGAAGAGGGGTTGCGATGTTGAAGAACAGCATAAAGGGGATGGGATCCGCCGTGAGTGTGTTAATTGGGGAGAAAGACAAGGAAGCGGCTACGCCAACGCCAACGCCGCCACTGACACCGCCGGACCCCAAGTCCGGGAAGAACACGACGTCGTCTTCGTCGGAGTGGATAAAAGTTAGGCAGACCGGGAAGCATTACAAGGAGCTATCGGCATTGCATTTGTGTCAAGAAATTCAGGCTCATGAGGGCTCAATTTGGACTATTAAGTTTAGTTTGGACGCGAGGTTTCTTGCGAGCGCGGGAGAGGATCGGATTATTCATGTGTGGGAAGTTCAGGAGTGTGAGATTATGTCGTTGGATGGAAATTCAACCCCACTTCATCACTCGTTTGGCTCCTCCACTCCTGATCGATCTCCGTCGATTTCTGATCAGGCTGCACTTGTGCCTTATGAGAAGAAGAAGAAGGGAAAGGGAAGCTCTGCTAGAAAAACCAATCCCATCCCGGAGTATGTACATGTGCCCGAAACTGTGTTCTCATTTTCGGAGAAACCTTTTTGCTCTTTTGAAGGTCATTTGGATGCTGTTCTGGACTTGTCATGGTCCAGAAATCAGGTAAGTTCTCTGTTAATTGTTCTGTTTCTTTAATTATAGCTCAAGTTCAGCTGTCTGTTATTTTGGCCTTATGATAAATTCAGTTTTGATAGAAGTAGGAGTTAAGGCTAATTTAATTTGGTATGACTAGGAGCCAGGCTGATATAATTTGATCAATTTGCAGCTACTGCTTTCATCTTCAATGGACAAAACTGTTAGGTTATGGGATTTGGAGACCAAGACTTGTTTAAAGTTGTTTGCCCACAATGATTATGGTAAGATATCCATGCATAAATGGCCAGTGTTTGTTTAGCTGTTGTGCATATTAGGTTCTTGAGTTTTGACTTGGTTTCTGGTCCGGCAGTGACTTGCATACAGTTCAATCCTCTGGATGACAATTATTTTATTAGCGGGTCACTTGATGCAAAGATTCGATTGTGGAATATACCGGTTCGGCAAGTTGTGGACTGGACTGATCTTCATGAAATGGTCACTGCTTCTTCCTTCACTCCAGATGGCCAGGTACGGCTCCTTTGTATATTGCTTTTATCAGAATGTTATGGTTTTATGAACTCTTGAAAATGCTTATGGTTTTCAAAAGAAAAGAAAAAAATTTCATTTGTCAAGTTTAATCAACTTAGAAAAATTCATAATGATTTCGACTGATCTTGCTTTTACCTTTTCATAAATGTAGGCTTGCCTCATTGGTTCCCACAAAGGAAACTGTCGCATGTACAGCACAGAAGGTGTGAGTTTGGTCTTCTGGTTTATTTTTCATACACATTGCAAAATTTTGGTCATAAACCCCTGCATAAAACCTTACTCTAGTTTTAAAATTATTCATACAAACAGTCTATGATAAAGCTCATCTTGTTTGGTATTCTAGATTGTAAATTAAGTCAGCATAGCCAGATTGATATTCAAAACAAGAAGAAGAATCAAGCAAAGAAAATTACAGGTTTCCAGGTAATGTAACATTCCACTCTCTAATCGAAAAGCTCCCCCCACCCACCCATAAATGATAAATCCATCTGAACTGCTTCTTACTCGGCCCTTCTTTTTCATTCAAACAGTTTTCGCCAATGAATCCATCTGAAATGCTTGTCACCTCTGCCGATTCCCGGATTCGAATTGTGGATGGTACAAATATGACTCACAAGTTTAGAGGTATGCATCTCCTCCAATCGTCAGAACCATTCACTTCCTGTTTACATATCTTCTGGTCAATAATGCTTATGCAATTTGACTACAAACAGGTTTCCGAAATACCAGCAGCCAAATTGGAGCTTCATTCAGTCCAAATGGGAAGTATGTCATATGCGCCAGTGAAGATTCTCAGGTATATGTTTGGAAGCGAGAAGAGCCCCGAACCTCCGGGGGCGGAAAAAAAAGTATCATCAGTTCAAATTCTCATGAACATTTCCAGTGTAAAGATGTCTCAGTAGCAATCCCATGGCCCGGCACCATAAAAGGCGACCCTCCCCCGGTTCCTGTGCAGCATTCGAAGAGGCAGTCAAAACGCTCCACACAACAACAACAGCCCCCTTCAGGAAATGCATCTCCTACTCAAGAAGACGCAGCAGGCTTGAGCAAGAGACTTTTGCCGCCTCTTCCTAAGAAAAACAACACAAACAACAAGGGAGATGCATTGGATCAAAGACCTTCAACTCCGCCCCTCGAAGATCAAGATCCAGCTCAAATTTCCCGGACAGAATCAGGGATCGGAGAGTCATTCAATTCAGACCCTTCCTCTATTAGGTATGGTGGTGGTGATTCTTCTATGTCTGCTGGCAGTGCATCCACGTCCTCTTGGTCTTCCTCTTGGTCCTGGCTTGACAATATTGGCAACAGCAATGCGAACCAAACAACGCAAGCAACAGCTTGGGGCTTGGTCATTGTCACCGCCACTCTTGAAGGTGAGATCAGAGCATATCAAAATTTTGGGCTACCTAGGAAGATGCAGAACAATATCTTTGGAGGCCCGACATAATAGTAATAATTGGTTTTTATGTTGGTCATAATTCTCTCTTTTACATGGAGACAAATTTTATCTTAGAATCAAACATCACCTGTCATGGATATATACATACATAGATTGTACACTACAAAGGAGTCAGAGCCCTGGGTTTTTTTTTTTTTGGTTGTAAATGTCAAAGCTGCTCATCATCAGACATTTTTGTAAATTACACCCCCATCCATTTCCATGTAATGAATGCTTGTAAAAGCCTATTATTTTTGTTGTATCAGGCAAAAGAGAAGAAGAAGAGAATGCTATTTTCGTTGTAAATTCAGATTTTTTTTTGTAAATTACTACCTATTCTAAATTTTCTACAGTGGGAAATTCATTCCGAGTTCGATCCGTGAATTCATTGTTCTTTAAGTATAGATTAATCACAATTCATTTAATTGTGTTCGATATGCACCCTTAATTATTATTTTTCCACATAATGAAAGCTTGTAAATGGCTGTGATTTTCAAATGCCAGAAACAATAATCACAAGAATTCTAGTGTTAGTTTTGGTTAATCAACTGTCAAGCCCCAATTCTGCTCTATTAAACCAGAAAGTGGGTTCAAGCATGCATGTGGGACCCTCGGTTGAGCTGGAGGTTATATAAGACGAGGGTGGTTCGACTTGCTTTGAACTCCAAATCGCGCGCGAAACATGGCAGAGAGGAAGAGAACCAAAACTACTTCAACTTGCAGCCCTCTGGCCACCGTTGAAGAGATTCAGAGACGCCTCGTTCGACCTTCCTCCACCTCCATCTCTCCACCACCGACCTCAACATTCTCATCGTCATCGACGTACGCACTCTCTCTCTCTCTCTCTCTCTCTCTCTCTCTCTCTCTCTCTCTCTCTACGCACACATCGCTTCGAAATTCTTCAGTAATTTCTATTTCAATCGTTGACTCTAGAGTTTCTTGCAGGGACTATGTTCAAAGCTGCCACAAGGCTCCTGACTCTTCGCAATTCAAGTTGAGAATGACGACGAAGAAGCTCGAAGATTACTTGGATTCGGTCCTGCTCTCTCAGATCTCGTCCAAGCTGAGTCGCGCGAAGAAGGTTCCAGAGACGAAGTTGCAGAAGAGAGAGGTGAAGGATTTTGAGTGGCCGATCGACGAATTGAAGGTGTTGGCCGATTCGGACAAGGATGATGTGAATCTCAAGGAAGATTTGGATCTGATTGAGGAATTTGGAGACCGCGATGTTGAATCTTGCACTCCGTTTCGGCGTTTCGAGCAAATTACCGCGCGGCGTTTCAAAGGGTGAGGATCGCAAACGATGGAGTGTTGGAAATTTCAAATAGTTTGTTAGAGAATCGCATGCAAGGTAATGACACGCGTAATTTGTGTAGAGAATGGAAACGGCTACTCTGTTTTTCTCTTTCGTATTAAAAATGAATATTTTGAGTGAAGATTAGGAAAGGCTATGATAATTCAAAATTGTACTCCTTTAGTCCTCTAAAATTTTATTGTTTATGGGAATTAATTACTTTTTTTATCCACCTCCATATTTTAAATTCTATCTTTTTATGAAGAGGTAAAGTTAAAGAAAGCATGATAAATTAAGTCTTTAGGTTAGTTCAAGTGGCGAGGGAGAATGAAATAATGAGTTAGAATTATGATAGGTATATGAGATGAAATGGAAGAGAAATGAGTTTGTGAACATAGAAATTCAAACTCGAATGCAAAATACTTTGAACACCACTAAATAGAAAGCATATATAGAAGCATATGAGCTATATGAATTGTTCACCGAAAGACTCATAAAATAAATTTACTCCAAGCACCCCTAGACTCTGGGAAATAGTTTTATAAGTATGAATAAAATCATCCAAATTCTTTTAGTGGGAGAGACCATGATCTGATTTTTTTTTTTTTTTTTTTTTTTTTTTTTTTTTTTTGGGGTGTGGTTTTATAAGGTCTATTACTAGAAGAAAAAGAAAATTGTGGTGTGGGGTCCAAAAACAACAATGGTCCCACACATTTCTCTATGAGAGGCGGGCCCGTCCACAAAGTTGTTGTCCCATAAAGCAGTGGACCGTGGTATTAATTGGCCCATGCAGTTGGGCCTTAACCCAGCCTTGTCTTCCTCCCCAAAATTGAATTCTCGGTACTCGCGCGCCAGATCAAAAATCCAAGGTCCTCCACTCTCCCATGGCCTCGCCCAACCTCTACCCCATCGTCGACGACAAGGACCTAGACGACGCCGCTTTGTGGGCCGTCATCGACTCCGCCGCCGCCTCACACTCCTCCTCCAAGTACAAGCCCCAATCACGCAAGCCCCTCGCAATCAAATATCCAAATTACCCTTCGCCTCCACCGAAGCTCTTCAAGACCCCGCGGCTCCCCTTCTCCGACGACTCAGGCCCAAAGTCGTCGTCGACGGAGGGCGAGGTCGTCGAGGACTCCTCGGCTTTCCATCCGCCGAGGAAAATCGCCAGAACCTCTTCTTCTGGAGTAAACGACACCAGTCCTCTCGTCGTAGTCCGAAATGTGCAGCTAACGACGCCGACCACTCCTACGACGCCGTTTTACTCGTCCCCGGAGACGCACGTGTCGCCTGGCATCGGGAATTTTGCTAGCCCTGTGAGCTATGCCCAGAGAGATGAGAGGGATAATAGCTCTGGCTCTGTGCATAGCTTGACCGGGAGGTTCCCTTCAGTTTCTTTGTTCAAGGAGTATCAGAATGCGGCAATGGCGGTAAGTGTTCTTATATGATTGAGTTTTCAATTCAATTGAATTTTACTTTCTTAAAGTTTGTTAATTTGTTATATGATTATTAAGTCAAGAAATTTGGGAAATATTAAATCAGTAGTCAGTTCCGTTGACCTAATTAGTTGCTATGTTTGTCTGATCTCAATTGATAGATTTTGGAGAAAACAGATTACACTATGATTTCTGGGCATCCTTTCATCAAAAAGTCAGGTAAAGAAGGTTATGGAGATGTTCTTTGTTTCAAGGTAGAATGCTGGGAGTGAGTAACATGTGGTGTGTATCATGTATGTGCTGTGTTGTATAGGTTGGAGAAAGATATCATTTTACTTCAATCTCTCCTTTGAGATCAAAGACAAGACCATTGAGTTTGATGAGAACCGGAATGTTCTGCGCGCTGAATTTGTGGTTCGGGCACATATGCAGTATGAATTTTGGATTTTGGGAACTTAAGCATGAAAATAGTAATGTAATTTCTAATCATATGTCACACTCTTATGAATATGGTTGCTGTTTTGCTGTTTTGCCCCCTTCCCCTTGTCGCTAGGGGCGGGAGGTTCTCAGATGGATGGGGCGCGTGTGACCGGCGTGAGAAGAAATTCAATAAGCCAAATCATGATATTCCGAGTACAGCAGAGACCAGGGCCAAAAGCAAAGCATCCCAGGTAAAACTGTCTCTTCCTTCTTCTCTATATTCCTTTGTCACATTTTGGCTGCTTCATTTACATGTCCCCGCTATACATTGTATGCTTTGTTCAAGTAGAGCTTAGCCTAACTTGATGGTCATCTCATCTAGGAAGTAGCTTCTATCACCTTACCACATTTAGGTCCTTATCGTATTGAAATGAATATGTTAGCAGTTCAGTTCCATTCTTTGTCTTTTCTTGTTGATCTGACTGTGAACTTTATGACAAGATGGAAAAAGCTATCAACCCCAATCACTTTAAAGTGTACCTAACTACTGCCCAAATTTGTTGATTGTCATTGGTTTTATCCTCAAGTTCCATGATTTATAGTCTATAACACAGAACTAATAGTTTTTCTAAACCCCATAAGGTTGGTCTCCAAGTGTATACTTTATGAGTTTGACAACCTTGCTAAAGTATGCGACTTAATTTGTGCTTTTATAGAATTGGTTCTCATATTCTCTTGAAGCTTGCTTTCCATGGAGGGCAAATGTTGTAGTTGTACACAGAGTGAGGATATGATGTTCTTTTTGTTTTGAATTGATAAATGGTGAGGGAAAAACGAGAGCTTCCATTGGGAAGATCACCAAACCCACAGATTTCTTGTCGGGTTTGGAGTAAAGTTCAAGACACATACCATCAGGATTAGATAATCTAGTTTAAAGTGTCAGAATCATGCATGTGCTATCTGTTTACGTGCTTGCATTACAGGCTTTGTTTGCTAACCCATACATAAAAAAGCTTGATAATTTGAGTATATTATCATAGGGGAAGGGTATGGTCTCTTGCCGAATTGATTTAAACCCATGTTCTTTTCTTTTTGCTCCTTATGCTAATCAACAATCAGAGAAATGGTCCATTATTACTTTTTTCCCAATAAAATGTACCTTCACATTTGCAGGACCTGCTAGGAATTGGAGAGTACCGACCAGGTGCAAGCCAATTCCACCATTAACCATCATCAACAATTTATTCATGGAATGCTTTTTTGGTATATTCTCGGAATTACATATCGAAAAATGCTCTTGTTGTCTTTTACCAATTAACCTAAGCTTTAGAGAGCAGTAGAATCCAAGTGGTTCATGCATTTTCTTAAGAGATTTGTTGTGGCCACAATGTCCTTCAAACTAGAAACTCATCCAGCGACAAGAACAGCGTTCAGGTCCTATCTTCCGCCACGGCGGGCACCGATGCAAAGTCATGCAACTGTAGTTAGATTTTACTGTATACTGATGTTTGTAATATTCATAAGACAGACGAAAGAATGAATGTAAGGTGCTGTTGGAAAATTATAAAAGTTGTTCTGTTCATACTATATTTTTTTAAAATAATTTTCATGAGAAAAAGAAGCGTAAAATAATTTTAAAAAAGCATCTTGGACTGGACTGAACTGAACAAAGCTTGTGACTGATTTGTGTGGACCAAAAAGCAAAAGCGTCCTCGAAAGACAGGATGAAACAGTTGATATGCTGCACCAAAAAAGAGTCCTTAATCACTGATATCTTCTTCTCTCCTCATGATTAATATAACAACTCAATCTGTGAGGCCAATCGATCCACCGCCCTTAACTCCCTTTTTCTTTTCTTTTTTCTTTCTTTGTTTTCTTCAAATCTGTAGGAAGTGAAACTATTTATTTCAAAATAGTAAACCACATCAATTAATTTTACCTTTTGTGACAAAAAGCATGATCATATAATAACATATAAATTCATTAATTTGGATAGAGAAATTTCGAGTGGATTTTGGTTTTAAAAATTAGTTTAAATTGGTAAAAGAGTTATAAAAACACTAAATACAATGCATATATTTCTTCTATTACTTCCTAATTCTTGAGCAGAGTTAAGGATTAGGTTAAAGCATTTTAATCTATAAAACATTGGCTCCCATAAAAAGCAAAAACTATACACATTAGACAAAATCTTTTGGATTTGAAATCTCCTATTTAGCTAAACTTGCTAACAATCCAAATCCGTTGATTTACTCAATAGAAAAATAAATACATAATACTACATTGCATATAGCCATTTCAAATACATTGTATTTAGTATTTTTTTTAAACAAAAAAAATACTTCTGATCAATGTAAATTCTTCAGTATGAATCAATTCCGAGCTTTACCTTTACGATTGTCTGTGCTATATCTATTTAGGGTGACATTAGATTTGCAAAAAGCTTTACGCTCCTAAATTATCTTATAAATCAACATGATGCTTGTGATGCATGTGTAACAGAAATATCTATCTGAAAAGAAAACAATTTTTTAGCAGACTGTCTTAACAAGAGAGCCATGAAATGGGAAGCAACGAAACACTTACAGATGGAGGCTAAAATGGTCATTTGAAAAAATAAATAAATAAATAAATAAATAGGTCTTCTTTTTCATCTGTCCCTTGGTGTTGTGGTTTTGTTACCTTTTCTCTGACTCTCGTACAAAAATTGTTCTCTCTCTCCCCCACTTCTTCTTTTCTGTCTGCCAAAAACCAGTCTATGCTTTCACCAAACGGTAAGACGTCACTTTCACACTCCGTCTCCATCTCCATTTCCATCTCCGTCTCAGATTCTCAATATGTGTGTCAAACTGTCACGTTGTGATTTGTTTTCTTGTCTTGTTTAATTAATTTCTCAATCAATTCGTCGTCTCTTTATTTTCAGAAATTAGAACAGAGCATGTTGATGGAATGGAAATGACAGTTGTTTTGTTTCTGTGAAGTGACAACCACCCAGCTTTCCAGATACGAGGGAGGAAGAAGAGAATAATGGCTCATCAGGTAGGTGCCCTTCTCTTCTCTCTTTTCTTTTTCTGTTTTTGGCTTTTAATCTCAGAAAGCCATTCATTTGGATGGAGAATAAAGTGTGAAGTGGACAATGCCCATTTGTGTGGTTTTGAATGTAGGATGAAGGGTGGCCTTTGGGATTGCGACCACTGAATGCAAGAGTTGGGTTGATCAGAAGCCGGGATTTCTCTGCTGGGTCGGTTTCATTCAGCACTTTGGTCAGTGGCTCTCCTACCTTTTCCATTGCTGCTTCTTCTTCTTCTTCTTCTTCCTCCTCCTCAGATCTTGATACAGAGGTCAGTATTTTTCTGTATTAAAAATATATTGGAATGGCATTGCCAAATATATTTTCATCTATAAAAAGAAACCCATCATCATCATGCCACTCTATATTCTACTTCAATTCCATATACCACCATGCTTGTTGGGTCATCATCATCCTCCATGATTTCTCTGACGTCTCTGTTTCTTCTTTTTCATGAAAGATGTCTTTGTTTTCAATCTGTTAATTTTAGAAATGGAATCACACCAGCCTACCTTCCATTGATATATATATATATTTTGCACTTAAAACCCCTTTGTAATCGGCATGTTACTGTTTGTTTTGAACTTATTACCATTTATCATCACAGATTTTGTGTTCAAATCTAGTCTTTCATGTAAATCAAGAAAGTTCTGATCTTAGTGATTCTTTCATGAAACTTGTTTCAGTCAACTGGGTCTTTCTTCCATGACAAGAGCATCACTCTAGGGCGCCTCATTGGTGTTTCTGGCATTATAGGCCTCTCACGAAGATCAACAAGGAGAAGGGCAGTTGAAACCTCCAAAGGCAAAAAGAACCACAAATCCAAAACTTGGTTGTTTTCACTCTGCTCCAAGCTAACCAGCGACTCTGTGAATGAGAGTAATAACACTCCATCCTTAGGTCACTTTCTTGAAGCAGAAAGGAGAGCAAGTAATAACAACATTAACAGAAGAAATCACGGTGGACTGATTGAATACGGGATTGACAATTTCTCACCAGCTGTGCCGGTTTCGGACCCCAACAGGCTATTCGTAGACGGCTTAGTAGCACCTGGTCAGCCAAGTTCTTCAGAGAGAGCAGATGGTGGAGCAAGATCCAACAGGGAGCTATTAGAATACGGCAATGGATTTGGAACTCCATTAGTGTCTTCATGTTTGTGTGGACAACTCGTGAAATGATTGACCCCTCATTGGAATTTATATTTAGTGAGCTCTGGATTTATTGTTCATAATATTAAAAATTCAGCTTGCAAATTGTTTCAAGAGAAAAGTGTCCTGTATGTAACTAATTAATGGAGCCTAAGGGAAGTAGGTTTTTCATACAACTTTGCCTTTGGAGTTTTAAGTCATGTCAGTTAATATAGTCTTTTGAGGTCAACTATATTATTAAAATCTCAAATTATTCTTTAACTACAGGTTGTCGACCAAATCATTCTTAATTACTAAATGCTGCACAATTCCACATTCGTGGTAATCGTCCGCCAGTTTCAAACTTTCACATGCTCTTAGGTTAAGGAGAGATCCAAGGGGTAACTAAGTTCTATATGCAACCTGGAGATTGCAGCTTAAACCCATGGAAACTCCTATTTTCACATAAGAACTCTTTGCAGATGCAGAGAGATGTCAAAAGGGCTCTGTTGATTCATCGGCACGGATGGCTTAGAACCAAAAACACAGTACCATGGTAGGTGAGAGAACAAAAGAACCCACTATCTCCTTCCATGACAGGGGAAGGGGTGGTAAATGAAGTTTTATTTATTTAAAATATAATTATATTTATAATTGGGGAGAAACCCTTGAATGTTTTGCTGCTTCTTTAATTTAAAGAAAAACAGACTCCACATGACTCAAAGAAACAAAACCTTCAGATCCAGGGTACTGAAGGACATCTATATTCTCATGCGTGATTAGGCATTTAAGACCCTCCAGATGAATCGGAAAACATACCAGTGAGGATCACTCTAGACAGCTTAGCTCCTCCACCTGCTGGACAAACCAACTGGTTCAAAGAGAACAAGTCCACAAATTCACTTGTCAAGGCTTATGGATCTCCTCATTGGTTTCAGCAGCTATCTTTCCTGAGCTACGACCGCCCATCCTTCCAAATGAGCTCATAGGAGACAACCCCTTGAAGCTACTGCTACCTTCACTGACATTAGACTTTCTTGATCTCCTCGGCTTTGATGGACTCATTTCTAGCTCCACATCATTATTGGCCTTAATATTGGCCACAACCAGTTGGGTAATGGTGGTTCGGCAAAAGGGGCAAACTGGGACTGTAGGACAAGTAGTTGAAGGATCGGGCTTCTTGTGGCAGCATAGGGCAAGGGTACAATGTGCGCACATTTGATGACCGCATGGTCCAACCTCAATTGTGCATAACTGGTCAAAGCATATGCAGCATAGATCCACATCGCTAGCCTGTTTGAATTGAATTCACCAGTGAATAAGAAAGCTACATGCATTGCCCAAGAATTGAGTTCTACTAAAGCTTTCATTGCATCTGTGCACAGAGGCACTATTATACTAGAAAAAGACATAAATCATCACAACCAACAAATTCGTCACACAAATGTGTTTGGCATAAAAATGGAAATTTTCATAAGTTCTTTGGAAGAGTCATATACATGCAATCCTGAAATTCTGTCAATAATTCCAAGATAAACAAATAGATTTTAAATCCTTTCTATTGACCAATCACAACAAATATGAAAAACTAAACAAGAAGAGAAGGCACATTTACCTCAGAGGCATTATCATCAGTCTCTGCATCTGAATGCAAAGGAGATGGAAGTGAGTTTACTGCCTCCTTCAAGATAGCTTTCTCTCTCTCCATGTTTGCTTCTGTTAACGCCCTTTCTAACAAAGCTTTAGCCTCTGGATTAAGCTCACTGATGAACTTCAAAGGTGATGGCCAAACAAGAGGCTCCTCTGATGAAGGGTTCAGCACAGCTGCGCAAGCTCGATGCTTGCGCCTCAGAGCAACAGTGTACGGTATTCTCCTGCAGAGAACAATTTTATAATATCATGACAACATACCAACAAACTATTGAGTCCTACTTTTACCTAAAGCGGAGCATTTATAACTTAAGGATGGAAGACTAGTGGAATTAGAGGCTCCATTCATTTTGTGATGCCAATGATTTTGCAGTATTTCAACCTACAAAATAGGATCAACTCTAAACACTAATAGTAAACTCACATTTTTACTGGTGTGCACATAGCTAGCAGCGATAAGGACTTAGGAATAGAAGAAATGAGCCATTCCTAATTAGGTATCTACTTGTTCTTTAAAATGCAACGGTTCGTTAAACTTCATGACAAGCAAATGATACTCATCTTTATTGACTAATATGGACTGCATAGTATTTCAAACATGTCAATATGCATAATTTATTGTAGAATCAAATATTCGCACTATCCATTTAAGGAAGGTTACCCAGATGCATCTAATTGACGCCGATCTGCTCCCCAAGCAAGTAACTCTCGGACACAATCTAAAGATCCACCACGTGCAGCTAAGTGAAGCGGTGTGCTTCCAGGGTAGCTGCATATATATGGTAGTTGCATCAATCACATTGGCAAATTACTACTACTGAGCTATCATACCAGGTCACGACAATAGATTATTACCCATATCCACCAGTTGAAGCACAAACAAGAGCCCCATTGTCTAAAAGAGCATGAACGCACTCTGGCCGACTTTGGCGGGCTGCTAAATGCAATGGGGTTGCACCACCTGCATCTCTTATGTTCACAAATCTTGAAAATCCCCTGTCAATGCCATCCAACGTAAATTAAACACCAATCATGAGATTTTGACCCCAAAAAAAAACCAACAATCATGAGAGAGAGAGAGAGAGAGAGAGAGAGAGAGAGAGAGAGAGAGAGCAACCAAGAACTTGCTACAGGGGAGGAATGGGCAGCAGAAAGAATGGCTTGGAGGCAGTCTGCATGACCATAGTAGGCAGCATAATGCAGGCAGGTTCTTCCATTCAGGGAATCAAACATTAATATCTAACAATTACAGACACACAAACCCCATGATCAGCATATCTAATTAGTAGTTCAAGTAGAAACTGTACACAAAAAGAAAAGAACATACATTTGCTCCTGCTTGGATAAGCTTTTGGACGCAAGCGATCCTCCCGTTTATTGCAGCCAACATCAACGGGGTCTAAAACCGATCACATAGACAAACAGTTCAAAACCACATAAGAAAAAAAAATCGAAATTCAAAAGCATGCAAAAGAACTGATCTTGATTGACAAAAAGCATAAAAAACAAAATCCCATTACCAGTTTATGTCGATCTACCACATCCGGATTGATTACAGACCGATCCAAAAGCAGAGAAAGAACCTGAACTTATCATCAGACCAAGCACCACAAACAAATCTCATAATCTAAACCCATCAACACCATTAATTAAGAGAAAGAAAAAAAAAAACTACATCCCAGAAAGAATACACCAAAAACCAATCAATAAGAAACAAAATCCACCTCGATCTGACCCTCAACAGCAGCTACATGCAGCGCAGACAACCTCGCACGACCTTTCCTCTGCTGAAAAACACTTGGGTCTGCTTCCAGCATAGCCTCAACGAGCTCCAATTCCCCATCCTTGAGAGGTCCAAAGAGTCCACTTTGAGGGGTCTCTCTGCAACTCAGTCCTTGACCCATCTCCCCAAACTCACTCTATACTTATCGCATTGAAAGGTGGCATGAGATCACTTCCTCCAGCGCCACCTTCCAATGGCGATGGCTATGGTGGTGGTGAGCAGAGAACCAGCAGTGGCTTAGGCTACAATGAATGTGTTGATGTGCATAGGCAATCTAAGTAGAGGCAGGCACTGGGACTAATGGGCCTCGGACTTCGGACCTGCCCGCGGAGATTTCGGGCAGCTTCACCGCGCAGCCCCTTGCTCCTATGAACAATTTCTAGAGTTCGGGCAGCTGTCAGAAATTTACGGGGTAATTTTAGATTTTATATGTTTATGGCTTTGACATGTATTTGTAGGCTTCGTCCTAAATAAGTCTTTGTTTCACACATGAATTTATTAATCACCTACATTAATTTATTTGACTTTAACATGCATTTTTCAACGCGGTTTCTGAATCAGCACCGTTGAATATCAACCCTTCTTTATCTTATCCGTCCGATCAATTTATTTTCTTCAATACTTTATATTAAAACTGTTCTACATGTGTATTTCTTTAGTGTTTTTTATGGTAATATATTCTTCTCTTCTGCGGCCGCATTGCGTTTTGGAAAAGCAAGTTTGGTACAAAAATGAATGAGAGCAGGAAAATGAGAAACCAGAAAGAAAGCAGACACAAAATAAAGACAGAAGAATTTTACACAAAAGTAGTTGGAAATTATATATACTATAGAAGTTGAATGATCAACTTTGTTTTTGTTGTTGTTGTTATTGTTTTGGTTGTTTGCTTTTGTATTGGTGTTGGATGACAACAGCTTTTCTTCTTTTGGACCTCTTCGTACTTGTCGTGTCCATTCTGGTCGCCAACCCTCTGCTTAGCTTGTTTGCTTTTTATCTTTCCCTGCTTTGGTCAATTATATACAGCTCTGAAAAGACCAACAATGAAATAAGGACATGTATATACATTTTTTAAACTTTTAAACAAAAACCCAGAAAAGAAAAAATAAAATAAAAAAGGAGGGAGGGAGGGAAAATTTTCCCTTTGAAAAAAGTTTCATAATTTATGAATATATTATGTATAGACAGAGAGCTCTCTCTCTACTCTCTACAGTCTAAACCAAGTAATTGGGGGATTTGCTTTTAGCCGAAAGCCTAAAAGTTGCTTACTGTGGAGGAGGATTTTGGGACATGAGAATTTGTTTGCTATAATTCCACGAAAGATTCGATGTTTACTCGAATATTGTGTTGGCTTAATTTGTACGGCTAGATGCTCAAATATTTGCACTCTTGTTTTGTCATTGTCCCGCCAATTTGCTTTGTGTCTTTTCCTTACAAGGTTGGCAAATAACAGACCTTTTGGGCCTAAAATTGGCAAATAACAGACCATTCAGCTCTTGCATGAGCCGGCAAAATAACACTGATCATTCTGTCGAATTTGGCCCAAAGAAATTAAATAAACATGAGATGCTAAAAAGTCTCAAATGTGAAGGTTTAAATGTTTAACATGTTAGGTTAGTTGGCCAAGACGGCCTTGTTGCATTTAAGTTCGAGTCCTCCTCTTTATAGATTAGATTAATTTAAAGGTGTTTAGACTATCGCTTTTATCTATAAAAAAATTCGAACAAGCTAGAGGCAAGCTACTCATTCAATGATGCGGTTAAACATTTGAAAGTTTTTTTCTTTTTCTGGGTGCAGTTTAAAGCTCCAAAAACGTCAAAAACCCAAAACTTGCAACCATGAATTCTCTTGGACCAATTGATCCATAGCTATTGGGCTGATGGAATTGCTCAGAGAAATAAAAATACAAAATACAAAAAAGCCCAAATGATTGGTTGAACTCATAAAGCAAAGCCTGACGGATATGGGCCGAACCCACGTCGTCGTCCTGAATAAAAAATTGCGATACCCACGCAGTATTTAAGAGGCAGGGGCATTAGGGTTTTAGTTTCTCACACACTAGGTGGCCGCGCCTCTCTCAACCGCCAAGATCTAGGGTTTGTTTCGAGCTGAATCGGAGGTACCAATCTCGCTCAAATTTCCCAGTATCACTTACTAAGCATCCTTTTATTGTGTTTGTGTTAGATGGTTTTGTTGAATACTGAAGCTTTTTCGTACAGGAAATGGCTCCTGCTGCGCCCAAGAGCGGGATCTTCGTTGGTCTGAACAAAGGCCACATCGTCACCAAGCGTGAATTGGCTCCTCGCCCATCTGACCGCAAAGGGGTATGTTTTTGTTTGGTCACTGATTGTTCATACAAGTTGATTTGATTTCTGGGATTGTCTTTGTATTCTTTTGTTGTTTGGGTTTTGATTTTTTGATGAAATAGTAAGAATAATACTAAAATTTCTATGCCTTGTTGGTTTTTATATTGAAGAAAACAAGCAAGAGGGTGCATTTCGTGAGGAACCTGATCAGGGAAGTTGCTGGTTTTGCTCCATATGAGAAGAGGATCACTGAGCTTTTGAAGGTTGGTAAGGACAAGCGTGCTCTTAAGGTGGCAAAGAGGAAGTTGGGTACCCACAAGAGAGCTAAGAAGAAGAGAGAGGAGATGTCCAACGTCCTCCGCAAGATGAGGTGAGATTTT
The DNA here is from genome assembly GCA_034190965.1 of Prunus campanulata. Taxonomy (NCBI): domain Eukaryota; kingdom Viridiplantae; phylum Streptophyta; class Magnoliopsida; order Rosales; family Rosaceae; genus Prunus; species Prunus campanulata. Next base: position 7,010,499 of record CM067213.1, read on the forward strand.
TCTCTTTGCCCTCGCTGTGTGTTTGATATGTTTTCATATGGCTTTTGCATTTTTGTGTTATAGTCAATTTATGACATTGTTTGTGTTATAGTCAATTTATTTGGTTGTTACTTCCTTTGCCCTTTATTTCATAAGTGGTAGAGGACTGGATTGAAGTATTTTTTGAATATGTTAAGAAAAATGTGTGAAAATGGAGTTAAACCAGCTTGAGTTAAAGAACCTCATGTTCCAATTTGGATTGCGTAAATGCGCTTGAATGTTATCAAACTCAATGTTACGAATTAGTTTTGGTACCATTGCAATCAATATCAAAATTTGTTTGTAATAGAGTGGTTTTTGGTGTCAACTCTGTTTTTGTGTGCCATGTTTGTAACATTTGAGTTAGTTTGCTCGTTCGGCGAATGGAAATCTGTTTCTGATTCTTTTTTCAGCTAATTAATTGGACTAACATATTCTAATGATGAGAGTGGATAGTTTTTGGGGAGCTCAACCTTTCATTTTCACATTGTCTTTGGTGGTTTGATTATGTTACACGATTTATATGCTTTGTATGTTGATTGTGGAATTCTTCATGTGCAGGTCTGGTGGTGTTACTGAGAAGAAGAAGTGAGAACTTCAAGTGTTGTGTTAATGGTTGTAGTTCAGTTACTCTAATAGTTTTTGTTATGCATTTTCGTATGAGAATTTTACAAACTCTCTAATTTTGAATGTTTTGAGACCATTTTGTGATATCTTCTATGCTGCAGATATTCTTCAATTTGTGTTATTCAGCTATTTCCCTTTCGGGTTATTGATTTCTTTAGATTTACTTATAATTGTGTTACTACTATGATGGAAGTGAAAGTGTGATAGTCTACTTATGACCCAAAATGCAATTTAGCGGGCAAATCAATTATGCGTGGGAAATTCTATTTGATTCAGTTTAAAGTTCGAACTTAAATTAGGGGGAGAAGCCAAATCAAATCACTTTTAGGCGCGGCGGCTGAATTCGTTTTGTTTGGCTTTTGAGTAGAAAATTACATAATCTTTTTAGTATCTCATTTTATTGAACTTTCATCTCCACGCTTTTCAAATCCAATAGGCGGGCGAAACGAAACACAACTTTATAATTGAAAGGTGAAAGAATCACATTACATTTCTTTACTTAAAATCTCATGAACATGAAGCCATCTTAAGAATTCGAAAGCATATATAAAGACAGCATGATGACATCCACCAATCAACATAGGCAACATCGAATGGAATAGAAAGAGATATTCAATATTGGCAGGTAGGCACAACAGCGACAGAGGAATCTGTGGGTCTGTCTCAATCATCAGATCAATCCAACTCCATTTTCGTGCTCATCTCTCCGACGTAATTGCAAGCTTGAAGCTGTCCTCGAGTAGCCACCAACTAAGGGCTCGTTTGGGAGTGATTCTAAATAGGCCAAAAAGCACTTATATGGAAAATTACGTTTCTAAATAATCACTTTAAGTGGTTTGAAGTGATTTTATGAAGAAGCACCTCCCATGTGTTTCTGCTCAAAATTACTTAAAATCACTTAGGGCTCGTTTGGGACTGCTTCTCTAGGAAGCACTTTTACTTATAAGCGCTTCTACCAAAAGTGCTTTTATTATAAAGATGTTGAAATTTTTATACGAAATCGAAGTGTTTCTTGGAAAAACACTTGGGAGTGCTTCCTGAAGAAGCACATGGCAGGTGCTTCTCTAGAAAGCGCTTCTATAGCCTAAAAGCGCTTCTAACTTTTCTGCCAAACGCTGTCAGAAGCGCTTTTGGTTGTCAGAAAGCGCTTTTAACTGTTCCAGAAGCACTCCCAAACGGGCCCTTAAAGTGATTATATGGAGAATCATATGGGAGGTGGTTCTTCCCAGAAGTGATTCTGGCATATTTAGAATCGCTCCCAAACGAGCCCTAAATATTATTTTCTTCTATCGTCTGAGAGTTACGTGCTTGCTTTGCTTTGCATGAGAAATAATTGAAATGCTTGATCCAAAATCAGAGGTGCCTCCAGTTTCCGTCTGGCGATTGTGATTTGTAAGATATCTCTCTCCTTTTTCCAAGAGTTGGGGATTGGAGGAGAAGATCGACAAGTCCATAGGATGGTTTGGAGATTTTCCACTCAATGTCCACAGGACGGTTGGCTATGCATCATTATCATTATATGCCACTATGGGCTAAAATATGATGCGGCCGATTCAACTTTTTTCTTTTTACAATTTTCTTTCCGTCCGCCGACCTTTTGGTTTGGGCCCAAAGAAACTATGAGAGCAAGAGTATGTAAAAGCAACAGCCCTAGCTGAAAGGAACAAAACAACCCATCTAATCAAAAGCACAAGTTCATAATCACCAAGAAAATTTTGTTGTCAAGAAAAACATCTAAAGCTCCTTTTTGGTGTGAGTGAGACAAGGCCATAGCCAAAGCTATTCTAATGTGCGGTTTGGGAAAGAGGGTCGAGCTCGAATGCAAGGGAACGAGCACACTGTCAACCTAACATTCAATCCAAACAAAAAGTGTGTAGAGTAGTGTTTGATTTCGTTTGATTTGTGATGATCTACTATTCCATATTATGTGCGGTGAGATGAGTGAGGTCATAGCAAGCAAGCAAGAATATGGATATTGGGGTCCACACTTCGTGACATGACAGAGCGTTTTCTCCGCGCCCTGCTTGGACCAACATTGATACAAAGAATTTTTCCTTTTGCTTTTAGCGTTGTATTATATATGTTGCGTTCCAATCAAAGAAAATAACACAATCACTTGCTCAATTAAATTTATATTATTTCTTCTTCATATATTTAAAATTCACAATCAAATATCTGAGTGCTTTCTCTCGTAAGCATCCATTCCATGCATATATGTACATAAAATATTATTAATTATTAATTATAAATTATGAATGTGTATTTAGTCATGTCAAGAACAGCATGTATTGCAATGGCAACGTAAATTAGAAATTGCTAGCAACCTTGAACCTTCCCACGTACCCCATTATATATAATATTATATACTTATCCAAGGACAAAATTGTTAGGCGTGTACGACAACGCACTTTGCAAAAGGTGAAGGCCTATACAAAATTCAATTATACCTAGTTTATTCCCATTAGCTTTTAATAAGAATAAGAATATAATCAAGAAATTAGTCCATATGCTGTAGAAGAAAGATGATCTGACCAAATATATATATACATATTGCATTATTATTATTAAGGTCTTGATCCAATCTGATTCTTATATTCTATGTTTGGTAAAGCAAGAATAATAATGCACGCGTTTCATATATAAAAACCCAAACGAATTGTACACTTGATTTGAACTTTCCAACTTAAAAATTCCAAAGGACTTACTTAATAACTATGAATTTGTGCCAACGGGTTTAGTTCAGTGGAATAGGGCCTTGACTTGCAGACAAGAGGTTCCAGGTTCAAACCCCATGACATCTTCGTTGTGTGCGTGTGTATGAGAAATCCTCTCCTCTTGTAGTTTATACTATCGCTTGTATTATAAAAAAAACCATGAATTTGCATTAGATCATGATCTCCTCTAAACACGTTTTGTATAGCTTTGTTAATTAGCTGCTGCTGGACCAAGTTGGGAATAATTAACTTTACCAAGTGGTTTTGCTAATCTGAAATCAACATGTATAAAGTCAATTAGGAAATGCATGGCTATTTTGAAATGTTGGGAAAGTGACTTCATAGGATGCTATTCTCACCTAAACAGATATGGTATGTAGGGGACCTTGGGAATTATAATTTATATCCTATATTTGACTACTGTCTGTGAGCTACCCTCATTTACTGCCAAATGCAATCTTTAATGTTGTAAAGGGAAGCTCCTCAAAACTACTTGGATTTGATTTCTAGCTAACCTGTTTCATATATATATATATATATATATATATATATATATATATATATATATATATGCACATATAAATGATTGTGACCTATTAATTTATGTAGAATATACATGCATCAACAAGTCACACATTCCTCTAGGTAGAATACCAGAAAGAATCTGAAAGAGGGGTATATTTTTGTATATGCATGTATAATTGAGATCAAAACATGTGGGAGAACGTGAGGTCTATATCTCATAAGAGCTTGGAATCTCAGTCTCTTTCTATGTGTTTCCACCTGTTGATGATGATGAGGATTATATATATCCATACAGAGAGAGAGAGAGAGAGAGAGAGAGAGAGAGAGAGAGAGAGAGAGAGAGATTATGCATATAACAAGGACAACATGTTAAAAGTGAAAGCTGCTGCTGCTTCTCTCTATCTTTGTGTGTATAATATGGTCTGTGTGTGTGTGTGTGCGGAAGAGAGAAGAGCGCATGTCACTACTATTCACAGAAACCCATGTGGCCATCATCAACATGATGAGGATCGATGTTATATGAAGTTAGAAATATATTGGCTTGGATTTCCGAGCCTGCAAAATTCCTTCTCCTGCGCTCTATCTTGTTCGTACAAGTAGAAAAACACTAACAGCTTCATCTTCTTTAATTGGTTGGGGGTTGTGACTTTTAATTTACAAGTACTGCAGATGATGATCAGAAGAAGATGCCAATACTTTTGGGATCCTTCAAATTCCTCTGATTTCCACACACACATCCCAAATTCCAATTAAGCTGACCAAAACCCATGACCATATATTTGAGGGTTTTGATTTTGAATATGCTTTATTCCTTCTTGGCAAGGCCGGCCAGCCTTGGTTCTTGCAAAAAGCAAATCCAAACACCCTACATAGATTCCTTTCTTTCAACACGACCATTCCAACTCGGAATTAATATATTAGTAAGTAACAGCTAGGCCTAGGAACATGTAGGGGGAAGTTTCTCAACTATACTGAAAGCGAGATTTGTTATCAATTTGAGGTCTGGTCCAACTATAATATTGTACGTACCTGCAGTCTTTCTTGGTACCCGATTTATACCAAAACATTATAATATATAGCAGCAGCAGATCTTGAGAAATCTTTAGGAGAAACAATTATTAGACAGACAACTACAATTATATGTCTAGGCTGGCGCTTTGAATACTTAACCTGCAAGGCTGCAAGGCTGCAAGGCGCTGTTTTGTTGTTTGATCAAAATTCATCCCAAACTAGCTTTGTCAAATATGCTTTCTATTTGTGCTAGAAAGGATTAGTTTTTAGTTCAATTGTGGTGGCCTACTAGTACTATACTACAGTTTAGTTAAATTGTAAAAACTCGAGATCCCAGTTGATTACTTCATACCAATCAAACTACCAATTTAAATCAATTGAATGACCTTTAATTTAGGTTAAAGGGGACAACAAAACAATAATGTTGATCGTACCAATCTAATCTAGATCGAGCTTTCAGATTGATAGAGGTTTAGTGCTTGGTTTTCAATGGTAGTAATTCAGAGAGAGATGAGAAACCAAAGAGCTAAATCTAGAGCCTTGATTGGTTCCCAATTCTTGCAACAACAAAAAACCTATAAAACCTATAGGAACCAAGTTGGAAATCATTTCTAAACAAAGGCCAAACAATTATGGGGGACAATAAATCTCGTTATCCAATATTCATCTACTCACAAGAGTCACTTTACTTAGCCCTCTTTTTTTCTTTTCTTTTTTATTTATGTCTTCGTGACCAAGGATGACTTAATAATTGAAAGATTGAACACATGTATTCCACACTTCAAACAACATTTGATATATTATCCATTCTTTATCATAAAAAAGATAGTTTGACCATGAATTTTCACGAACTCACACACAATTATATGATATTCTCTTCAATTTAGCCACTAAGTAGCCAAAATATATGTTTTGAAATTATGTGTCTCATCTGGTTCTTTATATACCAATCAATGACTCCTTACAAAGTTAACGTGAAATTTCACTCACAACTTTAATTATAGATTAAATTACTATAATTAAATTGGTTAAAGACAAGTTTTTAGAATTAAAAGTGGATTATTATCATTGCATTCCTCTAAATGATTGAGTCGGATTAGAAACTTAATTATCGGTTGTTTGCAGATAAAGAAATGGATTGGAAGGATCGATCAATGGGATCTCTCTCACTTTCTCCAAGCATAAAAATGAGAGATGAATAGTTTAGTTTGAAATAAAAATGACAAGTTGGACCGCACACAGTCAGAGTGTGTGTCAGTCAGTCAGATCAGAAATGGTGGCAAATGAGAGAGCAAAGTTAGCTAGCTAGCACGCAGCTGTGAAGCGAGTGCCAACGTTCTATCGAATCACTGGGACCCCTGCCATGTCAGACTGTCAGGTCCACGAAACTTGACAAATCAGTAGTTTGTCTGGTAGCGGGCGAGACCTGGTCAGACATTCTCTCTTCCGTGTTCCAATGAGCATGAGATCAAAACTTGAAAATCTTTCACTTACGTTATATTCTTTCAGCAGCACACAAAGTTCGAGAATAAAAACAAACACAAACAAAAATAAAAACACAAAGTCTTATGTTGTGGTGGTGGGTGGGTATGAAAGTAGAAGACCACAAATCTATGTCTCTCGTTGTCTAAGATTTTGGAATGTGGAATTTTGGTTGTGTGGAATTGAGGGGTGATTTTGGCGTCTTTTGAGAGACTTGTCCTACATACCAAAAACCAATTTCACGAAATTAACGCAGCCTCATCATCATCATCATCATCTCTTCACCATCTCCTTACAAGGACACATAAAATTATTACAAAATCATTTTTTTGCTCTCTCTCTCTCTCTCTCTCTCTCTCTCTCTCTCTCTCTCTCTCTCTCTCTCTCTCTCCAAACCAATCACTGCTATGTGTCATTCCAATTATTGGAATATATATATATAAATCATTTAAAATCATGCGCATAACAATAGTATTAATCTATAATAAAACAGAACTTAGCCATGCATGTTAAGTAAACAATTGGTTTTGTTGCAGAGTTGGATGTCACTCAACTCTCTCTCTCTCTCTCCCTCTCTCTCTCTCTCTCTGAGGGTGGAATGTGGAATGTGGAATGTGGATGTATACATACATATATGTTATTGGTTAGATCAAGGAGAAAGTGGGAAGCTGATTTCTCTGTATCTTCCATGCACCAAATGTAATGGAACCAATAGATAGAATAAATATTTTAGAACTGAAATTTATGGCGCTTTGTCCCCACAAATCAATGGATGGAGATGGAGACGCTGATTTTGCCAAAATCTATGGCTTTTTAAAGATCACTCTCCAGCTAAGCTAGGTTTATTCTTTTTTTGTCCCCCAACCACGAAATAATTATTTAGCAACTATGGGATGTTAATTGAAGCAATCAACCTTAATTAGTGTATTTTGCCTGACCTGGTAAATTAATTAGTGAAGTAATAATCTAGAGCAAATACGTACCGTGTTGGTTGTTGAAATAGGATCAGCATCTTCTTGAGAAAAGACTATGAAATAAATTGATTAGAAAAGCCATTTGAAATTGTACTAATTAACAGTCTTTCTGATTTGATAAATGATCATGGACGACCACCTTTGATAGATTGAAACGCATACAGTCATAAGCTTGCTTAGATTGGAAGCTTAGTCCTTTTAGTAATATCTGTAGAACAAATGTGGACTTTAGACTTTATTATAAAATTTGTCAATATAATAACATGCTTGTGCAACCTAAATCCATAACAAATTATCAACTTTTCATGTATTAAATGGGGGCCGGGAATCAATTAAAGTCAAGAAAAGAAAGACTCCATTGAAGTATTTGCCCTAAAATTATCGCAAAGACTTCATTCACTTCAAATTTCATTTTTTAGTCGGTTACCACAGTGGTTGTGGCCCTCCCCCTTCCCCATGCTTGGCATCCACGATCAAAACTCCAGGATTTCTTTCCTCCCAATGTATCCAAAAGAAAAAATCATTTTGGAAGTACCGCATCAAAGTTGCACAATTTGCCTACTTTCAAGCGGCGTTGTTCAAACCGGTGAACATTCTAACATATCCTCCGGCACTCTCCCGCAAAAATGAAAGTTGATTTCAAAAGATTAAAACAAAAAGAAGCTTTTAACAATTGCAAGGTCCATCTCTAACAACATTATACCATTTCAGAGATTAGTGGAACAAGTTATATGGAATCATTGCTGGGGGCAAATATTAAATGGCGGAAAGTTCAACTGAGATTTGGATAAATATCATGGTTAATTATATATGTAACAATTGCTACATACACAGCACAAAAAAGATCATGACGGCAGCAGCTAGCATATATAGAAGAACATCAAATTCCATGAAAGAAAATTCATGAAGTACATATGTTCGATTTGGATTTCAAAACTCCATGAACTACTCATACACTCTCACTACTAGTATTGCAAACATCCTATCTAGCTCATACAATATTGCCATCCTAAAACTAAATTCAAAAAAGAAAAAGAAAAAAACCCTCAGCTCCCAGATGAAGCTGGAAAAACAAAAAGAAAACGTAAACTAAAAATGAAAAACCTACCATTTCTAGGGTTTCCACTACTTCATCACGATTCACGACGAACAAAGCCCATCAGCCACCTCTCCCAATCTTCCTTCATCTCATTCACGGGGCAGATCTATAGCTTCATCCAATGGATCGGTATCTTTTCCAAGTTAACTTTCTATAGAATAGAATTAATTGAAGCTACACTGAGAAATTAAAACCCAAAGCCAGCTTCACAGCTAAGTATATTAGATCTGATGAGACCAATATACCACAAAAGATCATAAGATAATAGAAATTGAATTGTTATAGGGGATTATTAATATTGTTGCTAGGTGTGGAAGTTGTAGAGCTAAACCCAGAAAGATCAGTCCATGCAGTATTACTAGTGCCGCCACCGCCTCCGCCTCCATTACCCCAATACTGATCATTTCCCGAGCTCATCCCCATCAACTGCCTAGACAAATTTAACTCCGGATTTTGACTTTGATTTTGATTTTGATGATGTTGTTGACTTTCTAGTTCCATCTTGACAGCAGCCATCTGAGAGTTCATCCCCGCAACACCGTGACCAGACGGTGCTCTCGGCCTCACCTGATTGTAACCCGTCACCTCAACTCCACTGCTCTCGAACATCATCCCCGCACCTGCCGGTGAAGGGTCCAGCCCGCCGCCAGCTGTCAAGAAGGGAAACGACGGCGTTTGCTGCTGGAAATTAAAGAGCGACCCACTGATACTCCCTAGGCCGCTCCCCATCTGATGAAAACTGGTCAAGTCTCCTACTCCCCCGCCGCCACCATAATTGTTAACGTTCATGCCATAATTTAAGGCCATGTCGGTGGTAAAAGGCGACATGAAACGCAGCGGTGGGATTTGTGGGCTCATCATAATATTATTATCTGCTGTGCTTGCGGTGTTGTTTAAGCCAATATTTGCTTGACCTGATGAACCGGGGGAACCGGTTGGCCGGTCCGAGCTGCTGACCGGGGACTTGGAGGCGCTGCTGCTGCTTCCTTTGCTTCTTTTGTTTCTCCTGCAGCCACCTCCCACGGGAACGTTTCTCAGAGCGCCGCCGCGAGTCCAGTACCTTCGGCAGGTCTTGCAGAAGTGGCGGGGCTGGGTGAGACTGTAGTTGTTGAAGTAGCAGAATTTGGTGTTGGTGGACTCGCACCTGGGGCATTTTAGTGCCGGTTCCGGGAGCGGGATGTTGGCCATGCGGGCTCGATCTGCCATGGAGCCTGGCCTGATCGAGCCCACACCACCTGCGCCACTGCCGCCACCATGAGGGTTTGAAGGCGGTGGCGGAGGTGGAAGGAGGTGAGAATTGTTGTTGCTGTTGTTTATGTTGCTGTTGTTGCTGGTGCTTCCTGTTAAGTGATGATGATTTGGTTGCTGTAAAATGAAAGGAGAAAAATCAGATTAAAAAGCAGAAATCAAATATCTGGTATATTCAAGAAGATCATGAAAACCAAAAGTAAATAGAATATTTGGCTTTTGAAATGTTTTCACTATCTTTTGGGGGAGAGAAATTCCTCAAGAACAAAATTGAAGGAGGGGCTAGAGGTTACCTGTTGCCAGTTGGATGGATCAAGATAAGCTGGAATGGAGGAAAAAACCATGGCTCTCTCTTGTGGTGGCCTTTCTTTCTATCTTTTGTAAAGGTTGATGGGTTTTTGGAGATAATAGTGGAGAATCACATCAACAACAAAGAGAGAAGCTAGAGAGAGAGAGAGAGGGAGAGAGAGTTGCAGAGAGAGAGAGAGAGAAAAAAAGAGAAAGGGATACAGAAAGAAAGAAAGGAAAACAAGGGAGAGGGGTGGGAGTGATGAGGAGCAAAAATAAAGGAGGGGCCTTTTGTGTATTTGTATACTAATAATTTACTTCTTGTTGTTACTTGTTTGTAGTTGTTCCTTCTCACTAGGCTAAGACAACTCTTTTTGTTTTATTACTTTTTAGGGTTTTGAGAAGTATGTTTTCTCTCTCAGTTTCTTAATCCATAAGGTTCTTTCTGATGCCTCTCTCTCTCTCTCTCTCTCTCTCTCTCTCTTACTTGGGAAATATTAAAAGATTAGTGGTTCTCATCTTGCATGGAAAAAGTTGATGTTGTTTATGTGTATGTGGAGAGCAACTTAATTATTATATTATTTATATGTTAGTTTAATGTGGTGCAGATCCTGTACATGGGCAACTCCCAATTTTGATATTTATATGGATTAAAATAATGAAATAGTGCATGATAAATTAAGGAAAAGAAATTGTTAAAGGAATTATTATAATAAAAAAGAAAAGGTAGTTCTTGTGCTTTGGTGGGTGTGGCCTCACAGTCGAAGAAGTGTCCGCCCCAGTGAACCCCTTTACCCTGGTCCGCTCTGTTTCCTTCCCTTCCCCACTTTGCTTTATTTTTTGCATGGGAATATTATATTATTAAATCACACCATCATTCCTCACTTCTACCCACGCGCCCTTTACAGCCGTTCTCATACTTGCTTATTATTTTTTTTCGGGAACCAGATAATAAAGTTGAATGCAATCTCCTTGACTGCACTTTTTTGGTTTAATTTCTTTCTTGTAATTAAATATGTATCAGCAAAAACAGAATTATAGAAAAACAATTGTGATTTAAGCTATAAATCTAAATCCTTAAACAACAAAACTGAAACAAAATTACCTTCAAGCCATTTAGAAGAAAATGGGAAAAGCCTATAACGATTTTTATACAAAGTTTCATAAACCTAGTAAAAGCATCTCAACATTTGTTCAGTTTGGAGTTCGGAGTTTCTGTGCCAGAGTTCCAATAAAAGGGTCTGGCGCCTCCAGACACAATGCTGGGACATGGAGAAGGCGGGTAAACTGAAGAATTTTGGGATACATTTGTTCTTTCCGGCGGTTGGCGACACCGCAATAGCTTCAGAATGTAAGTATCATCGTGCAAGAAGAAGGGCGCACTGCCAGAGAGACAAGTTAGTTAGAAAATGATACAAGTCACAACTACACCAAAGTCCCAGTAGCGACACAAAGTACTGATACCTATTGAAATCGAAGTGCACCATGTGCTTGTCTTCAGAAATCTCAATCTCGACGGTAGCATCACGGCTTGTCTAGAGAAGTAAAAAGATTGAAAAATAAGATTAAGCACTGTCACACATATACACATATATGCATCCGCTATGTATTTATAATCTCTAAATCTTGCAGGAAACTAAACTCTTCGTATAGATGGTAGATTGATGATTCTGCCATTTAGGAACAGGGTATGCCTTTGTTTCAAGCATACTTCCCTACCCATTCCACCTAACAAAGAAGCCTAAAGATTGGGCTGAAATTAACAATCAACAGATGTCTAGCTGGCAAGTGAGTACTGCAGATAAATTTTCAACAATTTCATTTTCATGCAGGAATGAAGTTCATACCAGTGTGCACTAGCTGATCAACATATCAATGATGACAAAGTACAAAGTCTGCATCAGCTGAAATGTCAACCAAACTAGTGCCCATTCTGTCCTAATAATTAGAAGATAAATTTATGTCATAACTCGAAGAAATGCTAACTACAGGCTTCAACTGTAAGATTGTTACAATTCAAATTAGAATTTTTTCAACTGTAAACAAGTCATAGTCATGCAAACAAACAAAAGATAACTAAGTAATATACCTGGACCAGTATAAATGGCAAAGAAAATCCCCCAGGACGAGAGTTTCCACTCTTAAGCAACTCTTTATTGCAATGCATCAAATTTTGGAGATCTGCAACCTATATCATATTTTTCCAGAGAAATAACAAAGGCTATTAGAACATATGCTGGTAGAGTAATTCCATTTGGTAGAGCAAACTGAAAAATGTTAAAGCCTATATTTTCCGTTCTTTATAAAATAAAAATCTACTACCAATCACGCCAACTGTCATAGGTTATATCGATTTAACAATTAGTGTTCCAACACAAGTCCTACTAGCAAACCATTCTCACAGGGACTGAATAAGACTAAAACCACAAGATATACTACAGGGATTTACAAAACTTATCAGACTACAAGTACGTCAGATATCATTACTTGATCTTCTAAGTCTTTCAAGTAAGCTGTTTTCCTTCCAATCCTGTTCATCATCTTGACACACTCTGCCTGAAAGAATCAAAGACAAAATCAACATTGTCAAATTATTCAATCCCCAAATTTTATAGCACGTGTTATGTATCACACGATCAAAATAATGACATTCACTAACCTTCATTCCTTCCAAATCCATCTTTCTGTCTGGAATCCCATTCCACTTGATTTCTTTTTTAACTCTTGTGATGATATCCAATGCCTCAAGAACATTTAATGCATCATATACCCGCCGTGGTATATTTTTGTCATTAAACTGAGAAGTTGATAAATCATTTTCACAACATACTTCAGTAATTTCCATAATGGAAAAACAACTGTGACAATAATGATAGTCATTAAAAGAAGCATAATGTAGATAGTTATATTTATCGGTCTGAATTGAACCTCGCTCAAAGATGTTGCTGTTTCACTGTCATTTCCAGCTAACTCTGACATTATGTAATCTGCAAGCTGAACACCATCACTATAATTACTCGCACTTAAACATTCACTGATCAAAGAAGGAAAAATATATTACAAAAATCTGAAGATTATGTGACGCTGGAAATGGAAGTGATCCATTATCCGCAAAGAAAAACCATATGTAACACTATCCTAGAAAAAATTACTACATAAAGGATCTCTTAATTAATTCTTTTCCATAATGATTCTTCACCAAATAAACTTCATAGTTACTTTAGAAAAATATACCTCAGCATAGGTTGTTCTTCCCTTGCTCTCCAATAAGTCACAAACTGAAAAAGAAAACAAGATCTATATGTTCACTAACCCCACCTTGAGAGATGATATTCATTAACAACAGGTTTAATTTCACAAACACATGCACAAACTATATTATCACTGAACAAAATTTTGACTTGTGTATATCAATTACTGACCTATGGCACTGAACTGGCGCAGCCCTCCACCCGTCATTCTTGAAACCCTTTTCTTCTTTGGAGCATTTCTTTTAACAGGAACAAAAAGAAAAAAAAAATATATATATATATATATATATATATATATATATATATATTTCAGAAGGAATACCCTTAGGTACCACTTAAAGCAGCCATCAAACAAGTTCTTAAAATGATTCTATCGCAAACATAGTGCTTCAGTGGTTCTGGTTGAACTGATAACATATGTAGATGAAAAAGGAATAATATGATATGATGCATAAACCACTTTACTCACATCTCAACATCGGCAGTACTAGTATTGTCATGATCGAAAGTGATAGATCTCCGTGCACTCCCATTCTGAAAGAATCCACCAAATGAATCCCCTGAGTAGTTATCATCCATAACGTTCAACTAGCTACACTCTGCAAATCAAACAAAGATAATTCAAGGCGTTTCCGGTGAGTAATAAAAACACACTTCTTTGCAATTTCTCCTGTATCTTAAAAGGAAAGAAACTACAATTCAATTCATAAAAGAAAAATAGCACCATTTAAATTCAATTAATCAAGTGATTTTAGTGTCAGGAGGATCCAATGAAATCAGCCATCTCCACCATAACATTTTCTTAAATGAGTCATTACCAATTTTCCAAATTACTGGCTCAAGCTTTCTCAAACCGAAAGCAATTGAATCGACAAACACCACAGAATGATCAAATTGATGAGCTTCCAAACACATACGAATGACGCTACAGAATTTACAGAACAAGGATAATCACTATACTGCTCATCCATCACAAAAGTAAAGAAAACAAAAATACAGTAAATTAAAGAAAATTAAAGAAAAAAAATTAGAGAGATGTAAATTTTTGCGTTAAAGAAAAATGGAGGCATTCAAATGAAAGAGGAGCGCGAACCTGAAGATCTAGGTGTCTCTTGAAGGAGAAGCGCAAACCCTAAAAGTAGGGGGATTTTTCCAGCATCTTATTATAAGATTGAAAATATGTATATATAAATTTGCAGTTCCCGCTTTTCTCGAATATGAAGACGACGAAGTAGGAACAGATGAAATAAAAGGCAGAGCGTGCTAAAATTAAATTGCCACCAAATGGGCCCACCCGTAAAATTTGATTTTTGGGCCACCAGGCCCGCGGTTTTGCCCACGTTGGATTGGAGTAGCCCAAACCCAAATTCATATTTTATTTCCATGTCTTTGTAGTTATAGCTCCTGAGGGAAACTCAGGGCACAAAGGTGTCGTGGTGTAGTTGGTTATCACGTCAGTCTAACACACTGAAGGTCTGCGGTTCGAGTCCGTGCGACGCCAATGTTTCTTTTTATTATTCTCAAGAAGCTTATAATGCACGGTTAGCTGCTTAATCATTTAACCAGTTTTGGTTTTCTTAAAGGGTTTCTCTCCCAAGTTCGTTTTATCTTCTTTTTTATTAGACTGAAAAGAAAAAATGTAAATGTGGGAGGGAGGGAAAATCAAGCATAGACAAGACTATTTACATTGCTTAGGCCGGAAATTTTCAGAATCAAGAAGATTCACAATGAGTTTCTCTAGCCTCTTTGAAACTACAGTTGGTTTTACAGCATTTGGGTTGCCATAAGCTAAACACGGATCTTTACCTAACTTCCCTAAACACCAACCACCCGGTGTAAACTGGCCTCTTGGTCTCTTCAAGAGCTCCTTGTCAATTATGTCGAGAACCGGATCGTCCCTGGCAAATGAACCAGCAAAAGGAGCTCCACTTTGGACCATGTCGTTGTAATGTTCCAGCGTTAGGTTAATTGGATTTGCCTTTGGAGGGCTATCCCACCTTATGTAATGCAAGTTATGATTCACGGTCGTGTTCTGGTAGTCCTTGTGGTTGCACGCAAGGGTGTGGAAGTAGCCCTCTGGGGATGACAAGAAATTGGTGTAATACATGAGAAGAGTGCGGGGAAGATTGTCCCACCCCAAAACACAGAACTCAAGAAACGATTTGGTCAGCACCACCCATGTGGACCCTGAAAGTAGAAAGATTTATGTTTGAGATATGCAAAATAAAATGCTTGTACAATCCATCAGCCACATATAGTAAGCAAGATAAACCATTTAACAAGTACAATAAATACTCTCCATTTGCATCATGTTAAATGGCATTTTCAGGTTCCAAATCAAGGTTGCGGAACCCCAGAATACATATGAAAATTCATGGGTTCCACTCTTGTGGATGTAAAAACTATAGGCTACGATCAAAATGGCAAGATTGAAGTCTTCCACCAGACTATTGCAGCATCACACTGGTTATCAGCTTATCATTATAGTATCATTGATTATGAGCTTATCATTATGAAAGATTAGATAATGATATTATAATTCTCCGGCTTTAAGGAACTGAGAAACCACACTGTGCTCAAGGTAGTTGCATTGATTATGTCAAGAAACTAAATCTAAACAAAGTTCTAGGAAATCCCAGCTTATTATAGTTTTCTTCTCATGGTAAATGTGTAATTGCAAATCAGAATCAGGAGGTTGTACAGAAAGCTAAAAAATGAAGAAATACCAAATTCGTTTTGGATTTTGAAGCCATTTCTAAATTCGTTCTAATTCACCTAATATAACCCTATTAGTCTACACTTCAATTAGCAAATGCCAACATCCACTAGTACCCAGGAGCATTCACTTTATCCTCCATTTCATAATCAGACTACTATACCTGTTCGCCATGACAAAATAAACAAAATATGCTTAAATGTAGAGAAGGAGAAGTACCCATGAATAACTTGAAGGAAGCAGGCATTGACCTTCTCTCTTTAGCCCAAAACACACCGGATTTCTTAGAGTGGTACAAGCCAGGATCAACAATAATAGGCCTTGCCCTTTGATTTCTGTAACATTCCCACAAACGCATATGCAAATTATGAATATCAAGCCCAACACTAGAAAGAAACCAGTTGTTGAATTGCGTTATAAAAAAATTGGATGCTTACTCTTTCCACCCAATATTGCTAGTGTGCTCCAAGAAGTTGAGCTCCCTCGGCAAGAAAGAAAAAATATGCAAAAGCTCTATAACAGCAACAATTTAGAAACTTTAATGAATCTGGAATTAACAAAATAGAACTAAAATTAGTAAAGTTACCATCTTGGGACATAAGAGGATAATCTGAGGCGCAGAGATTAATAAACCAATCCCAATCCTTAGCCCGCTTGAGCAAAATCGCAATGGCGTGAAGCGTGGAGGCAATCATAGTGGGGCCCTTGGCGGTGACCAAATCGGCGTTTCCGATCACCATGGCATTCCGAAACTCCCGAATCACAGCCTCCGATTTCACGAATTTCGCCAGCTCGAGCCTCTCGGCGTCCGAAGCTTCGAGATCGAGGTGCAGCAAATAGTAATTTCTCGGGTGATAAAGCGCCTGAAGCAACCGCCGCAGCTGCGGGCCATCGCCCCTGGAGCCCGATATGAGGTAAGCGAATCTCGGGAGTCTCGGAAGCCCTAACCGGTTGCTGTCGCCGTCGTTGTTTTCGGCAGTGTCTCCAAAATTTCGGTCCAGAGTGGTGAACTGGCGCTGCTCGTAGTAAAAATCGGAGGCGCCGGAGGAGTATTTACCGTGCCCGGTTAGGGTTACGGTGAGGAGAACGATGAGGAAGAGGAGGGAAGTGGCGGTTAAAATCATCAGCCATTGAGCGTGAGCTCTTTTCATGGAGGTAAAAAAAAAAAGTTCGTTACTTTTGGGGATCAAGAGGAAATTGGTGATGTGGTGATGGGTTTGGAGGGAGTGAGAAGGTAGGAGGTGGTGTCGGCGTGAAGCTTTTTCTTCTCTTTTGTTTATAATTTACGGGTGGGAAAATGGGTTCAGTGGGAGAGGGAAAGCATACCCGTTGGTATTTAATTTGAAATGTCGGTTGTGATCTGCTACCGCTCGATCGTTTGTGTTTGTGGTACACCTTAACTTCCTTTTGTTTAATACAAGCGACGTTGCTAGGGCATCTATCTCAACCGGTTAAGAGCAGTTATCCTCTAACGTATATTGTAGGAATGCCTCTTGTCCGAATTTCCGTTTTTAACTTGAACAGCAACAGCACATAGAACTCTAGACCGAGGACTAGAGCTCCATTCTCTTTATCATTTTCTCCTTTGAATCTAAGAAGAAGAAAACGTGATTGAGCAGGAGCATTGAATTCTAAACATTGCCAACATTTCAATTTGAAAAGGGTTGTAAGAGGTGGCCTTATGAGCCATCTAGGGCCAAGTCTCTTTTTTGCTTGAGGACACAAATAAGACAATGGAAAAGGGAAATAAAACAAAAAAACTTTTGGCACCAAATGGGCCAGAACTAATGACTCATGTTGATTGTTGACGAACGAAATTTCCTCCCAAATTGCATACGAACTCTTTTCTTTTTATGTAATAATTTTCAAGTAGTGCAGTGCACCCGAACTCGAATCCTCCTCTCCTCTGTAGTAGTTTAATATCGTATGTATTAGAAACAAAGTTTAAAGTAGCTTAATTAGGCATGGAGTGGTCCAAATAAGCCCTTAATCATACAAGTTGGTGCTCTGCCCATTTTAATCATATTATTAGTTGGACTGATGGATCAAGTGCTTATTATATAACCCATTGAAGTGACGTGTCATCTTATAAATGACCAAACACCAAATGGGGTTGTTGACAAGCAAATGTTTAGCTACTTCTTATTTTTTAACTTTTTAATTAAATCTGCAAACAACAAACATCATTACAATTTACGTGTCGTATGAACTCAGACTGTTTGTAAAGAAACTTTCATGACTCACCCACCCACTCCACTTCTGTAAGTCTTTATCAGGGACTCACTGAGCAAAAATAAAAAAAGAACCTTAAAAATAACAAGCGCATTCACTTATTTCCTCTCTGTTCTTCTTTTTTTTCTTTTTTCTTTTTTCCATGAAGAAGCAAAAACCCCTTTTCTTTTCTTTTTTTCTTTTCCATTTTTCATGCTGAAATGAAAGTTCTTACAAATAAATCTGCTACATGCATATCCACTTAATTATAATATAATATCCCTTCACTCAACCCTGCTAGGGTTTCTTCTCCTAATTCTCACATGGCTACAGTTGAGAAATGATTAGGCATGCCATATGGTAAAGGTGATTCAAACAAACATCATCTGGTTTGAAATTCAGCTCAAAGTTTCAACTTTCAACCTTCAAATTATAGAAGAAGCCCTGATTAAATCAACTACTTTCTAATTTCTCTCTCTCTCTCTCTCCAGTAAAAATCTAAAGAAATTGAACTACAGCTACAAGTTTACAACTTTGTCGGTGAGTTTCCGAACACTTCAAAAGAAAGCAAAAGAATGAACCCAATATCCCAGCTGCCACATGTTGTCATCATAATCTTCCACCAAAACCCATCAGCAC
Source organism: Prunus campanulata (assembly GCA_034190965.1). Classification (NCBI taxonomy): domain Eukaryota; kingdom Viridiplantae; phylum Streptophyta; class Magnoliopsida; order Rosales; family Rosaceae; genus Prunus; species Prunus campanulata. The sequence continues at coordinate 7,029,302 of CM067213.1, forward strand.
AAGACCCTCTCCAAGAACAAAAGGAAAAAACCAAAATTAATTTAGTGTCAAACCATAGACGAAGAATCAGGCAAACCTTGTTGCTGATCATCTCTATCTCTAGCTGCACCAGACGCCGTTCGATTGTTACCACTACTACGATCGACGGCAATATAAGCTCGACAAATGGGGCAATTGGAGTGGTCTTTAAGCCACATGTTTATACAGAGAGCGTGGAAGGAGTGCTTGCAGACGCTCAGCCGCCTGACCTCCTCGCCATCAGCAAACACAGACAAGCAAACAGGGCACTCTGTTCCAATTTCCTTCACATGGGTCTGTTTCTGGTACTTGACGTCCGAAATGACGTCGTTCCGGTCGAGGGTGTTGGGTTCGGGTCGGATGGGTCCCGATGCGGTGGTGGAGCTCCGGTGATGCCGGCGGCGGAAAGGGTTGGGAGGGCACTTGATGGAGAAGAAGAAAGCGTACACGAGAGCAGGGATGGTGATGACGGCGACGAGGCCGAGGATGAATCCGAGGGCAGAGAAGTCTACGCTTCTGGGCGGTGCTGGGAAAGGTGGGGGTGGTTTGTTTAGGACGGTGGGTGCACTCTCCATGATAAGAGAGAGAGAGAGAGAGAGAGAGAGAGAGAGAGAGACAGTGGGTGAGGGTTTGGAGTTTTTCTTTTTGAGTTTGGTGAAGTTGGAAAAAAAACAATGTGTTTTTGTGTTTGTGTTTGTGTGTGTTGTGGTGGAGTTTTCTTTGGGTTTGTGAAGAGCAATTATTGATGGGAATATGTGGGGTTTTCAGGGAAAGTCTCAAGTAATGTCATGATAGCTACATATTTTACTGCAGTTAGTATCAAGTACATGATACATCATTTGTATTCTAGTATACTTTTACGAATAAATATTTGATGCTACTTAATTAGAATCAACTAGTACAATTCGTTTCCTTGGTATAACATGGATAGACGATATAATTCATTTTTTCACTTTTCCACTTTTCCACTTTCAAGAGTATAATATTTATAAATATTCAATTATATTATAACAAGTGAACAACTTGTGTTAATGTCAGTCGTGCGTTTACAATTTTTTATTTAATATAAATGACAGTTTAAATTACAAGTTGAGAGATTTTTCACACATACTAGTATACACTGCTATGATGTTATGGAGGTTTAAACTTAAGACTACTAGTCTGCAAATCAATACTCTTTTGGCTACAATTTTGAACAACTAAAACATGTGGTGCTCATGACACGAATAGATTCTGGCACATGAGAGACTGACTATAGGTATAGGATTATGTACATATTTTACTGAAGGTTTGTTTAGGTCCTACCCATGAGGGATCTTGTCTGTGGTTTTGGGTCCTCAGTGATGGGTATAGGCCAGACTGGATTAAACCAGGCCGGAGCTCCACTAACCATGCCCAAGTTGTAGTACAGATTTTGTACAGAACCTAGAACATGAATTTCTGTCTGGACCCAAACCGACCCATCTTGCAATATAAATGAACAAGGAACAAAACATTATGTGCAATTGGACGATTGGCAATTAGTTCTATGTAAAATATAATCAAAGGGAGTAATATAAAAAAAAAATTTACTGCACATATCATTCTCTTCTTAGAATTTGGAATATTATGAAATTTTTATTGACTTTATTTGGGTTGGATTTAAATAAAAAAATGAAAATTTGTGACAAGGAAAAATGCAACCCAAATCATTCATAAGCAAGTTTAGCTATAAGATCAGGTGCTCCCAAGGCCTGCCTCACTGAAACTTGGCATCGACAGAACGACATGTTGAGGAGGAGGCTCAATATCTGTGCGACAAAGTGGGCAATTAGAGTGAGAGCTCAACCACATGTCGATGCACTCGGCATGAAACAAGTGCATGCATCCGGGCAGCACACGAATTGCCTCACCATCTTTGAACTCGCACAAGCACACAGCACAAATCCCATCTTTGCTTTCTTTGACAATTGGGATCAACTGATGATGTGCAGATGATGCAGAACTATTTCTTGTAGTTGTGGTTGCTCTAGTTTCTGTTGTTGTTCTTGTTCTTGTTCTTGTTCTCCGGGGCCTGTTGCGATATCGGTTGTTTTGAACCTCGTGTTCATCATCGGCAAGGCATTCATATGTTACAACAACGATCATTCCAACTGCAAGGGCCAAAATGCCGATGAGAACTATCTCCAAATCAAATCTCATCTTATCGCAGGGCGGGTCTCCCCATCCGTCCATGATGGAGAGAGAGAGATGATCAAGGGGTTTTAGATGAAGGAGGAGGCGTCTTGGTGCACAAGTTAAAATGGCGTTGATTGCTAGGTGGCTTGAGCATTTGTGACAAAACAAAGACTTTCACTATGCTGTTTTACACGTAGTGGGTTACGTACGGAGAAAAATAACATCACCTTGTTATAAGTTACATATAATTAGAACTTTGATACAGCTAGAGCTCAGCTTGCCTATGACAGCAACTGTTATTTATCATTTTAAAATATGATGCAGGTTAGATATATAATAATAGTATTATTTCATCCAAGTAGCAGTCAACGTTGGTCAACGTGATCAGATGGGTCTGATCCCTCAAGAAGCCTAATTCAATTCTACAAAATTGAGCTGATGCCAACAGCAATAATAAGGACCTAGAGGTGTGAAAAAATGCCAGCAAATAATTCATAAGCAAGAGTTATTTTTTTTTAACTCACCAAACAAAACCCACTTATTTTTCTTCATAAAAGCTGGAGAGGCGTAGACACAACTTCGAGTGCATGTGTAATTGCGCTTAATCTACAAACCCCTTGCAACAAAACCCACTAACTACCATCCATCCATACATGTGTTGCAAGCTCAAATGCTAAGGTTTCCCCCACTGAAGGCATCGATAAAACGACATGTCACAGAGGCTCAATATCAGTACGACAAAGTGGGCAATTAGAGTGAGAGCTCAACCACATGTCAATGCAGCCGGCATGAAACAAGTGCATGCATTCTGGCAACACACGAATTGCCTCACCATCTCTGAACTCACACAAGCACACAGCACAATTCCCATCTTTGCTTTCTTTGCTGTATTCGACAACTGGGATCAACTGACAACATCGGTTGATTTGAAGCCCCTGAGGTTGTTGTTCATTTTGTTGTAGTTGCTGTGTGTTGTTGTTGTTTCGCATGCGCCTTTGGTCGGCAAGGCACTGATATGTTACAGCGACGATGGTTCCGATTGCAAGGAAAAACAAGAGGTCTATGAGAAGTGTCGATTCGAATCCCATATCGTTGCTGGCATGGCTCTCCTCCGTCCCTGAATTCATGATGGAGATAGATGAGAAGGGGTTAGAGATAATGTAGCAGATGAAGGAGGAGGTGTCCTGGGCACGGGTTAAATTGGCGTTGGTTGCTAGGTGAGTTGGGGGTTTGAGATGCTGTCTTTAGCAAATTGTGACAAAACAAAGACTTCACTATGTTGTTTTAGACGTAAGGGGTTACGGAGAAAAAGAAAAAGAAAATTACTTAGTTACATATAACTAGAACTTTGGTACAGCTAGAGGTAAGCTTGCCTATGACAGCAACTGTTATTTATTATGTTAGATTATATATTCTTCAAAGTACCAGTCAACTGTGTTGAAGTTAAAGTCAACGTTGGCAATTTGATAAAATGGGCCCGACCCTCAAGAAGCCCAATTCAAATTTTTCCAAATTGAGCTCATATCAGGCTGCTCAACCTAAAAACAGGATTATGACCCCTTAAAAAACCCTAACCGGATTTGGTGCAAGCAACTGTCTCAACCCAAAAGGCTAGTGGATCAGGATAATGAGCCCGTTCCTTTGCATTAAAGTTCGAATTCTCCTTTTTATAGATATCTCGTATATAAATTTTTAAAAAATAAATAATTCATAAGATAGTTACAATTTTCTTTTTTTAACTCACAAAACAAAACCCACTAACTCGAGAAATGGACACTCTTTTAAGCAAAAGTTGATTAATTAACTCAAAAGTGAGGCCATCCATCCATGACTTGCAATACAAGTGCTCCTCCTAAATGTCTCCCCCACTAAAATGTGGCATCGACAAAACGACATGTTGAGGGGGCGGCATCGACAAAACGACATGTCGCGGAGGCACAATATCCGTACGACAAAGTGGGCAATTAGAGTGGGAGTTCAACCACATGTCAATACAACCCGCATGAAACAAGTGCATGCATTCAGGCAGCACACGAATTGTCTCACCATCTCTGAACTCACACAAGCACACAGCACAAATTCCCTCCTTGCATTCTTTGGTGTATTTGAAAATTGGGATCAAATGGGCAGGTGGAGAATTATTGCTTGTAGGAGGCCTACGAATATTTGGGTTGATTTGAATCTCCTGCCTTTGTTGTTCATTTTGTTGTTGTTGTTGTGTGTTTGCATTTTGTATGCGCCTTTGGCTGCAACAACAGTTGTTGACAAGGCATTGGTATGTGGCAACAACTATGACTCCAGCGAAAACACCCATTAGACCGATGATTTCTGGCCCGAACTCGAATCTCCGGTGTGGTGGTCCTCCGCCATCCATAATGGGGGGAGGTGATGGTGGAAGATGAAGGAGAGGTATTTTGGGCATGCTAAATTGGGGTTCATTACTAGGAGACTTATGAGGTTGAGGTATGCTGTCTTGTGCAATGGTGACAAAACAAAGGCTTCTTGATGACTAGGATTTTTAGACGTAGCTGCACGGAGCAGATGAAAATGACTTTGTTAGAGGTCAGCTTGCCTATCCACATGAACTGGTGTTTATGCTCAAATTTGATTTGATCAATGAATATTACCAAGGTAGTAGTCAACAGAGTGGAAATTAAAGTCAACGTTGGTCTCAATATGATCATATGGGTATTCTAGTGAAGAAGCCCAATCACATTAACTTAGTCCAATTCAAACCAAATAAGTTAGTTGATCCAGCCCAAAATTTTTATCAAAGTGTAATATTTGAATTTAGAAATAGGAGTGCAACATGGAAAGGATAACCCAAACTTTGACATAGAAATTATGCATGTATGGATAGGTTAGAAAGGAGAAAAACTTTCTTATTATCGGTTGTATACAATCATGTTTTCATATTTCTTATCACGTTGTGAGAGAGATAAGTATATAATTCTATACAACTAGTTATACGTAAGATTCTCTTGTTAAAAGAAGTATTAGTTGAATCTAGATTGACAAATTACACTAATCCGACCAAACCAATCCAAATTCAAAATTCATTCAGTACCCTAGGGTTGTAAGAGCACTTCCAGTGGTCCCCTCCAACCTGGGCAATAGGGGGCCCAAGCCCCAGTTTGATGTTCCAGTGGGCTTCAGCAGCTTAGGCAGTTGGGGGGCTCCATAAGTTCGGGCAGGCCCAAAGGCAAGAATAGCCTAGGTTGTTGCCTGGGTTTGCTTACGTCAGCAATGAAAAAAAAATTTTAAAAAATCTTTTAAAAAAACTAAAATTTTCAGAATTTTTTTAAATAAATACTTAGTCATATTCTTCACTTCCCATACCAAAAATCTATACAAATTCTTCTCCTCATATCTCATGTGAATAGTGGTTGCCATGGCAATGGGTGGAAACACCACAAGCCTTTTGCAAGGTTTGCCACTATTCATGTGAATAGTAACAACTATTGTCTTGCCCTAACCCTTTGTCATGACAAATGGGTGAAAGTGCTCTAATAAGGGTGATGAACTTTTATTAAAATAAAAAATATATATTGTGTAGCAAATATAAGAAATTGCAAGGCTTGCAAAAATTGATTTTTTTTAAAAAAATATTATTTATGTGGACCCATGGAGATTCCTTTTGATTTTGGGCCACTGTCTAGCTCTGTTAAATATTCGCTCGGGTCCACACTAGATGCATGTTCATGAGTTGCTACTTATGTTGGAGAGTGGAATATGCGAAGGGTAAAACATATGGAAGCAATTCTAGACATACTCAAAGGAACTGCTAATGTTGCTCTTTAACAATCTCACCATATCTAGCTTTCTAAGGATGAAAGCTGAGTGGATCCAAGTCGAGTATCCACATATTCTTAGTTTGACTTAAAAATATCGAATTCGAGCTGTATCAAATCGATTAACAGTATTATGAACATAATTACCAACTTCTATTGCTTATGCATTGTTAGCTAAGCAAGCACCTACTACTATTCCTTCACATGTGCATCTTTTGGAAGCACATTGAAAAAGAGAAAGAAAAAAATTAGTGTTTGCCACCACTTTGAGCATCAAAATTAAGTTACAACATGGCAAATTATTGTTAGTACAACTAATCTCTTTTTGTAACCTCCCAAATAACTTTCTAATCAAATGCATCATGCATCATGCTGATGATACCACAAAGATTTGATTCCAACCAACTCAAGAACTTTGATGGTTCAACTTATTTAGCAACAAGATGTTGCTTTTCCATGTAAAAATAAATCAAACAAAATTTTGTATCTGTGAGTCGACTAGGATCCCAAATTCAACCAATCCCCTCTCCCAATATCTCAACCATCTCGTTTTCAACATCTCCATCGTCTGTCCGAGTTGCCTCAATTATTGAGATATTTTAATCATTACACAAATTTTATTTATTTATTTATTACTAGATATCAAATGTTGATTTTCTTCTTCATTTTTTTGTTTTTTTTTTTAAATTTAAATTTATTTCATTTGGATCTTGCAACACGTGTCCAATTGCCATGTCAATGGCCTTGCTGCCGACATTGCTGATGTTGCAACTTAAATGCTCCACAAATAAAAACTTTTCTACCAACAAACATCATCATAATCCATTTGAACTTTCGTTTCCTTTTTAACTTGCGTGTGGATAAGTTGTTATCCTGTAAATTCACGCTATAAATGCACATTTACGAAATTTACATGATATGATCTATCCAATATCCGCATATTACTTTTTATTTTCCTTCCTATCACCAGTTGTATACAACCGATTGTATGTCAAAATTATCTTATAAACGGTTCATGATGGGTTTGTCGGGTCACATATGGGCCCAAAAAATGTTGATTACTAGGCCCATAGGCCAATCAAAACTAAGGCCCATTCAGCTACCTAGGGTTAGGGATGGGATGATGTTTCCAGGGCAGAGTTGGGGAGTTGCATGCAGCGGTAAACACCGGGTCAGGTGAATCTCTGAAACGCAATTTTTTTCAATTATAATAAGCAAGAGGCCTGCCTGTAAATTGTAAAATAAGTAATTAATTAATTAATTAAAGTGCCACGTGGGCCCAGCTCCCACATTTTATTCGTACGTGACCTGAAAGAAGGAACTAGTCCTAGTCAAGGCAAGTTCCTCTGTTTCAGAAACAGAACAGACCTGACCAATGACCATGGATGGCCTCTGCATATATGTGGTGATATCTGAGGCATATCTATATATCTATATGTGAGTTCATTTAATCTACACTTTAATGATTAAAGAAACCCATTTTTTAAACCCATTTTTTTGTATAAGTGGAAGGAAAAAACACTGAAGATTCCCCTTGTTCATATTAAAACAATTTCTACTGAATTATGCTCTGTTTTCCCATTAAAAATTTGACTCAGTGCCTGGAAAGTGTTTATCCTAATGAGAGTGCACTTCATTTTCATCCCTTGCTAGCACTATGCTCATTTCACATGTTATATCGCGTAGTAAGAGAACATTTCTACGCTTAAATAAGAAGTCTCGTACGCGCATAAATGAATAAGACGCGTACGAGAATTCAATTAATGTAGGTAGGGGGTGACTACATGCGATACACTTATAATGAGCTTTTCCAATTTCCATTATTGCACTGATGTATTGGCTTGCGTCTCTGTTTTGGACTCAACACAGAAGCCCCCAAAAGAAGAGAAACAAAAAGATGATGGGTTGTTGTATGATAATTGGGTGCAAGTATCATAATTTTGCACACATGAAAAAAATGTAAGATGGGGTGTAATTAAACTATAATTATATATGGCTTTACACACTTAATGGGCCATGAAGCCATTATTGCACATGTGGGACAAGAAAGACAAAGGCAATTATGGGATAATATAATTAGTTTTATAAAATAAGGTGTGATTAAGGCTAACTAGGAAAGGTTCATCGGGACACTGTTATTATAAGAAGATTAAGGATAAACAATTAACTTAGCCACTGATCCCAAAACTGCAAGAGAAAGAGAGAGAGATGAGAGAGATCTGAGAAACCAATTGATAGGCGACACAAACCACAACATTATGTTATATATGTATCAAAAAGCAGTCACACTTTCTGATTGGTGGGATGGATGAATCTTTGGGTGTTCAGAGAGTGCGGGGAGGACCCTTTGAGATGAGAGGATTGATAGCCACACCCACCATTAAAAGAGTAAAGATCGAGAGTGGACGACACACTTTCTTCTTTGAGCTTTAATAATACAACTTACAAGGAGCTATAGCCACAGTTTTCCTCATCTTCTACATCATTTCCATCTCTTCAGAAACAGGTAAAGTTGAAATGGAAGGAAAAACAAACTGCATCGAGAATCTTTAAAGTTCATTCAATAAATTAGAAAGTTTCTTTTATATTTCCTTAATTGCATTCAAACTTATCAAAGTTTATACGGATGGTGCTTCAGTAATGTGTAATGAGTTTGAATATGGTTTTTTCGACGGTGAAAGTTTTTGTGCCGAAGGTCTTTTCGCAGTAGAGAATGGTTTTAGTAACGGATTTAGACTTGTTGTAAAAAGATCTTGATGCTGTGATGAATGAGAATTGACTGACGAAAGAGCATATTTAAACTTTAGAACAAAGTGTCAAAAATACGAAAATATGTGCGTGACAAAGTGGTCAAAAGGGATGCAGAATGTAGAATTATTACCAGAACAAAATGAAAATAAGTGTCAAAAACAAAATGGGTACTATTGTAAATAAAACAAACTGCCAAACTGAAATGACAAAGGGAGAGATAAGGGTTGAATGATAAGTTGAGGGAGAATAGAAAGTCAACATGCGTGTTTACAATTACTTGTTATCTTAAAACTTGTAGGGCAAAATAGCAAATTCAAGTCTCACCTCGGAGTTTGGCTGCATTTGGTTTCAAGACACTATCCATTTTCAATTTTTTATGTCGTATTGGATGACCTAATTGGAATTTTCCGTCCCAGAGTACTTATCATTTTTAGTTTGTTTTGTCCGTCTTTTCTTTTGACAAAACGATATTTTAAATTATTCTAATTTACAGACACACTGCTTATATACAAGTGATAAATAAAAAGAATAACTCTTAGAACAAGAGGCTTATCACTACAGTACTTAAAAGCATTTATTCTGCACATGAAATCTCGAGGTTCGATTTGCTACTCCCTCAATATCGTAGGTGACAAAAAAGAGGATTTTAATTGCCTCTTTTTTTGTATAGAGATATTCCTCCTTCATGCGAATAACAGTTTGATGCATAGGCCAAAAAAATTCAAAACACAAAAAGAAAAATTTTTACACACATATCATACTGCTATTGGCAAAAATGTAAAAACTCCTACTTACATAATCGAGGAGGAAATATATATATATATATTTTTAAAAACAACAAGAAACACCGTCACGACGGGTAACGGTAGGCCAAATGGGTGACATCTAGTGCGGGCTTTAACCCACCGCCTCTCTCTTTATAACCAGATGCTCCCACACAACTCTCTTTTCTCTTCCTACTCTCAATCTCATTTCTCACCCCAAAAAACCTAAACCCAATTTAGCTCTCTTTCACTCTCTCTCCGATGCTTCTGTATTTTTGGACGGCAAAATAGGCCAAAAAATTAATTAAACTTAAGATTAAAATTAGAAACAAAAATAGAAAATAAAAACTGGAATAGGGAAAAGCGAATATGGTAGTTGATGATACGCTGGAGATGAGCATCATGGTCGCCTCTGGAGGTCCCTCTTGCTTCCGGTTCCCCGATGCTTATCCCAAAAGGTACTCTCTTTGAAGATCCCCTTCGATTTTCTTCTTCTGGGTCTTTTTGGATAAAATTTTGTTCTTTTTTGGTTGGGGTTTGCTTTTTTAGATATTTTTTAAAATTTTATTTTATGGATTTGATGGTTCTGATTCAGTGTCTCCCACCTGGGTTTGGAGGAATTCAGGAGATTCTTGGGCTAGGGTTGGATATAGTTTTTCTATAGCGTTTTAGAAATCTCTTTCTCTCTCTCCATTGGTTGAGATTGAAGAGATTTTTACACAGATTTTATAAACCATATACCATCATTTTTTTTCTTATAGATCTTTCTCTCACAGTTTCACTCTCTCTTTCTTTTTCCATAGAAAGTTTATTTCTTTTTATGTTTTGTTTATTGGGTTATTGAATCTTGTTTTATTTTGTTGAATTCTTGATTTGGGTGTGTGAGGAATTTGTTATTTGATTTGATAAATCTAGGGTTTTGATGGAGGGGAGATATAGTGGGGATTGATATGATGAAGGTCTTTATAAGGTTATTTCTTTGAATTGTTTTTGGGAAATGGCAATATTCAATCCACCAGCAACAATACCCACCCAGGAGTTGTTCAGCTGAAATGGGAGATTCTCTGCTCACAGCCTTGTCAATGGAGAATCATCATCCTTCCACGCTTTTGTCCATGGATTCCAGTGCTTCCTCTCACGACGAATTGGATTTGGAGATGAATCGGCAAATCATACTTTCCCGTCCTCCTGATATCAATTTACCCCTGTCAGCTGAGCGTAGCCCACCTCCACCGTCATGGAATTCGGACCCTTGTGATATTCTAGATGTTGGGCTTGGTCCACAGGTTTACGAGACCGAGAGTTTACTTACCATCCCCAAGGTGGTTGGACGGAAATGCGCCAAGCGTGTAGACAGCATATGGGGTGCTTGGTTTTTCTTCAGTTTCTACTTCAAGCCCGCATTGAATGAGAAATCAAAGGCCAAAATTACCAGGGACAGCAATGGGGTTAATGGGTTTGAGAAGTCTGATCTCAAGCTTGATGTTTTCATGGTTCAGCATGACATGGAGAATATGTACATGTGGGTTTTCAAGGAGAGGCCTGAGAATGCATTGGGTAAGATGCAGCTAAGGAGTTACATGAATGGACATTCCCGCCAAGGGGAGCGTCCGTTTCCATTTAGTGTTGACAAGGGTTTTGTTCGATCTCATAGGATGCAGCGGAAGCATTATAGGGGTCTTTCAAACCCCCAGTGTGTGCACGGGATTGAACTTGTTCGGGCACCTAATCTCATTGGCCTTGATGAGGACGAGCGTAAGAGGTGGATGGAACTGACCGGGCGGGATGTGAACTTCACAATCCCCATGGAAGCAGGTGACTTTAGTTCATGGAGGAACCTTCCAAATACGGATTTTGAGCTTGAGAGGCCACCTGCTCCACTAAAGAATGTGCCAAATTCCCACTCAAAGAAACTTCTGAATGGATCCGGGCTGAATTTGTCTACGCAACCATCTAACAACAACAATTCTGATGGAATGGACCTGTCTCCTGTCAGCAAGAGGAGGAAGGAATTTTTTCCCCATGGGAACGATGATGATTGCTTCCTGGCTGTTAATCCTCCATCTGATCGAATCCCAGATATGGAAATCCACCCAAATGGGTCGCAATGGCTAAATCACTTTAGCGGTGTAATGAAGAATGTTCATGGACCTGTTACTGCTGCAAAAACAATCTATGAGGATGATGCAGGTTATTTGATCATTATCAGCTTACCCTTTGTGGATCTCCAAAGGGTGAAAGTCTCTTGGAGGAATACTCTTACTCATGGTATCATTAAGGTGTCTTGTATGAGCACATCTCGAATGCCATTCATTAAGAGACACGATCGGACTTTCAGGCTTACGGATCCATCCTCTGAGCATTGTCCTCCAGGAGAGTTTGTCAGAGAAATCCCACTGTCCACCCGCATTCCTGAAGACGCTAACATAGAAGCTTATTACGACGGGCCAGGTTCTGTGCTAGAGATTATGGTTCCAAAACTCCGCGTTGGACCAGAAGAACATGAGGTTCGTGTTTGCCTCCGCCCTCACCTTGGAGGCAATGATCTTATGTTGACTTGAGATAGGCATTTTATAGAGTTTATGTAAGGGTTATTGTCATGGTTGGTGCTTCATTGTTCTACTAACTTTGTACCGTTCTGTGTATTTTATGAAGGAAAAAGAATGTGCTTCTCACATTTGTCTTTGCAGTTTTTGCTACTAATCTATGCATCTGGTTAGCTCTGACCCCCACTATTCTTGATTTAAATATACATGCTAAACCATTCTTGATTTATGTTTGGCTCCAGAAACTGAACTCTTTGTTTGCTTCTTTCTCACTTCCATATCGTAAATTAATTTGTAAATCCATAATCCAAGTTGAAAACCTTAGCCAGGCGGTACCTGGAGTTAACTTAACTCGTCTGGGAGTACTTCTGGAACAATTAAAAGCGCTTTCTGACAACTGAAAGTGCTTCTGATAGCGTTTTGTAGAAAAGTTTAGAAGCGCTTTTGGGTCATAAAAGCGCTTTCTAGAGAAGCACTTGTCATGGGCTTCTTCAGGAAGCACTCCCAAATGCTTTTCCAAGAAGCACGTCAATTTCTTAGGAAAATTTCAACGTCTTTATAATAAAAGCGCTTTTGGTAAAAGTGCTTATAAGTAGAAGTGCTTCCTAGAGAAGTATTTCCAAACGAGTCTGTACTCTTGAAGGAATTTGTTTATCATCATATTAAGTAATAAGAATCCACCAGTTGTCAACGGGATCTAGCTTAGTGAAAAAAGGCTTTGACTTGCAGATCAGAGATAACAAGTTCGAACCCCTATGGTATCTTAGTTGTGTGTGAATTCGAAATCCCCCATCCCTTCTAATTTAGATTATCGCTTATACTTAAAAATAAATAAAAAATCGACTAGTTGAGTAGCAAGAAACAAATACACAAAGGATGGTACAGTCAACAATGTATTAAAACTATGTTACTTTAGTTGTCACTTTTGTCAAAGAATTATTTCAAGTATTTATTTGTGCAAGTAGTGTATTTTCTTTCTTTCTCTCTTTCCATTGTTTGTCTAATGGGGGGTGATGAAGACTTGAAAGCCTTGTATTTTAGCAGAACATGTGTTAAGAGTTAGATAGATGTCATTGCCATGATTGTGGATTATGAGCTATCTATGACTTATAACATCTTACAGAGTAAGTTATGTTGTCATCTCACCTCACCACCACCCACTCAGTCTTAAAACTAGAATCTTTAACTCATCCAGCAGTGAGTGGTGACTGTAGTGGAATTTTCAAAGTATTAAAAGGCACAAGCATCTTTCTTGACCCTTATGTGTGGCAGTCATAGTCTACTTTGGGTAAAATATCCCAAGTTGCTTCTTCTACCTGTCTATAAACTCCTTTTCATTCCGTGTAACCCTCGAGCTACCTTGAATAACAACAAATCAGTCCTTAAGTTGGTCAATTTTGAGGAATATGGAGAGGGTTGAATTTCATTATTATTGCATAGCATACTTCAAGAGCCAGGCAGCCGCAGAGGGAGATGGTAGAAAGACTAGAAGGGGTCAAGGATGGCGTCTCTCTCTCTCTCTCTCTCTCTCTCAAACGACCTTTCCAACTTTGATGTCAATTTTCCATTTGTCCGCCTTTCGGTGCCCGCACTTTGCTTGACACGTGGATCCCACCACGTTCAGCAAGCCGGTACACAAGTACTTATGCAATTCTGATTATTATAAGTGCTTCTGTTAGAAGCATTTTTCAACTACCATTCAGAAAAGCGCTTGGAAGTTTGATAACCTGAAAGTGGTCCCCGCTAACCGTGTTTAAACTAATGAATAAGAGGGTTAGCATTTACCATTCTGTTTACCATAAAACAAACAAACAAATAAATGAAAGGAGAGGAAGGAGATCATGTCGTGTCGACATAAACTTTGACTCTTACACCAGGTGTCCTCCCCTCCTTCACGTGCCGTTAGATCCAGGCACACCCATGACATAATAATAATTTCTGTAATTTTGTTCAAACACACTAATTAGGTTATTTACGTTGTCAATTTGAGCATTAACTTGTAAATTATAATAAAATTCCTTGAAAGCTTTGGCTAAAAAGTAAACTTGTAAATTATAATAGATCCAAAAAATAACAAGGCCCCGGTGCAAGGAGATCCAGGAAAAAATACCACGGTGCCTATAGGTTCCGCAAATTTAAAAAGTAACTTAAAAAAGGCCTTGATAAATAACTTCAAGGCAAAAATATGAAAAAAGCATAAAAATATTAAGTTCAAAAACACCTAAAATTCCGAAATTAAATTAAAACCATAGCAGAAATTTAGTCGACTTCCTCAATCTTGGGTCCAGGGCCGCTTGCACCAGCTGGAGCTTCATCATCAACAGGGCCAGCACCGTCAGCACCAGCACCCTGGTACATCTTGGCGATGATTGGGTTGCAGATGCTCTCCAACTCCTTCATCTTGTCTTCGAACTCATCGGCCTCTGCGAGCTGGTTGGTGTCTAGCCACTGGATGGCAGTTTCGATCGAGTCCTCGATCTTCTTCTTGTCTGCTGGCGGCAGCTTGGCCCCAATCTTCTCGTCCTTGATGGTGTTCCTCATGTTGTAGGCATAGTTCTCCAAGGCGTTCTTGGCCTCAACCTTCTTCTTGTGCTCTTCATCCTCAGACTTGTACTTCTCTGCCTCCTGGACCATCTTCTCAATATCCTCCTTTGAGAGCCTGCCCTTGTCGTTGGTGATTGTGATCTTGTTCTTCTGTCCGGTGGTCTTGTCCTCGGCCGACACATTCAAAATACCGTTGGCATCAATGTCGAAGCAAACAGTGATTTGGGGGACGCCTCTGGGTGCAGGTGGGATGCCGGAGAGCTCGAATTTTCCGAGCAAGTTGTTGTCCCTCGTTCTGGTTCTTTCTCCTTCATAGACCTGGATCAACACACCGGGCTGGTTGTCGGAGTATGTTGAGAAGACCTGTTCCTTCTTGGTGGGTATGGTTGTGTTTCTGGGGATTAAAACAGTCATGACACCTCCGGCAGTTTCCAAACCTTGAGATAGTGGGGTGACATCCAATAGAAGAAGGTCCTGGACCTTCTCGTTGCCCTCACCGCTGAGAATGGCAGCCTGGACTGCGGCACCGTAGGCGACAGCCTCATCGGGGTTGATGCTCTTGCACAGCTCCTTGCCGTTGAAGAAGTCCTGAAGAAGCTGCTGCACCTTGGGAATTCTGGTTGATCCACCAACAAGCACGACATCATGGACTGTGCTCTTGTCCATCTTGGCATCTCTCAAACACTTCTCGACGGGCTCCATACACTTTCTGAAAAGGTCCATGTTGAGCTCCTCGAATCTGGCACGGGTGATGGTGGAGTAGAAATCAATACCCTCATACAAAGAGTCAATTTCAATGGTGGTTTGGGCAGTGGATGAGAGGGTTCTCTTCGCCCTTTCACATGAAGTCCTCAACCTCCTGAGGGCTCTTGGGTTGCCGCTGATGTCCTTCTTGTTCTTCCTCTTGAACTCCTGAACAAAGTGGTTCACCATTCTGTTGTCAAAATCTTCACCTCCCAAATGGGTGTCTCCGGCTGTGGCCTTGACCTCAAAGATACCCTCCTCAATGGTGAGAAGAGACACATCAAAAGTACCGCCTCCAAGGTCAAAGATCAAGACATTCTTCTCACCAACGCTGGTGGCCTTCTTGTCAAGACCATAGGCAATGGCAGCTGCTGTGGGCTCGTTGATGATACGGAGTACATTGATTCCAGCAATGACACCGGCATCCTTGGTGGCCTGTCTCTGAGAATCGTTGAAATAGGCAGGGACTGTGACCACGGCGTTCTTGATTGTGCTGCCTAGGTAAGCCTCAGCAATCTCACGCATCTTGATAAGGACCATGGAGGAGATCTCCTCAGCAGCGAAGACCTTGTCTTCTCCCTTGTAAGAGACACCGATCATGGGCTTGTCACCAGCTCCGGGGGTGACCTTGAATGGCCACAATTTCATGTCACTCTGGACAGATGCATCAGAAAATCTACGACCAATCAACCTCTTAGCATCTGCAATGGTAACAAATCAATGATTAGCCTATCATGGTATACTTAACCAAAATCATACAACACAGATCAAGACAAAACATATAATTGAAATCATCCAAGCAAAAGAATTATTTATCCAATTTATTTTATTACATTGGCAGCTGAACTAGCATGAAACAAATCAATATCCAATCAAGATGCATTTATTCACTATCATCATATTCAATTCGAGATAAAAACAACTCATTGTCTGCATACAATAGATTATGAACGTAAAGGTTCTCTGTTTATGTATACAATTCATACTTTAAAAAATAAACTTGTATGTAAATCATAATAACCAAAACTGATCAAGTTGTTCATCAACATAGAAAGGAATTGTAGTTTATTTAACTATAACTATATTAAACTAAATTCGAAATCAAATAGACAATTTTATCAGATCCATTAATCAAATTTGTATTTTTTTTTTTTAAATCCAGTATTCGAAGACCCAACTAAAGATCTAATTTTAAGTCAATAACCAGATAAAACAACACAAAGCATGTAAACACAGATCTGCACAAGTAACTACCTAATAAATTTACTAATCAAACAGTCAAATAACAAAAGAAATTTAGCTTAAACAGATCTATAGCATACCAGTCACTGTAAACAAGATCTATAAGCTATGGTGAGCAAAAATATGGATCTAAAAACTACTGTAAACATCAATACAGATCCATAAACTAATATAAACAACAATACAGATCTATAAGTTACTGAAAGAAAACAGAGCAAGGAACTCGGATCTTACCGAATACGGTGTTAATGGGGTTCATGGCGACCTGGTTCTTAGCAGCATCACCGATCAAACGCTCGGTGTCTGTGAAAGCGACATAAGACGGTGTCGTTCTGTTACCCTGGTCATTGGCGATGATCTCAACACGGTCGTGTTGCCATACACCAACGCATGAGTAGGTGGTACCGAGATCGATACCGATGGCTGGTCCCTCTCCTTTGCCGGCCATTGTATATTCTAGGTTTTCGTCGACGAATATATCAACGAAAATAAATCAAAAAGAAGAGGATGAAAAACTACTAGCTGCTAGGGTTTGTTAAGTGATGAGAGGCCGAGTATCGGAGGGGTTTATATAGCGTTGGGAGCGTTAGAATTCCAGAACGTTCTATAACCCTAGAGTTTTGGAGCCGTGGGATGTAGGGAGCAACGGACGGCCTGGATTGTTTCCATGTTGCTTTGGAAGACCCGTGGTCAAGTTTGATTTAGATTCTACCAATCCGCGCGTCGTTGAGTTTTCCTACGGTTAGTCGGTTGCTTCCTTTTGGGTCTTTGTTCTCTCCGGTGGTCGACCATACTTTTACGCGTATACACTTGGGTGGAGCCCACTCCATCTCTGAATCCATATTGATTGTGATTATTTGCAAATTACAATCCAGGCTTTTTTCTTCTGGAAGAAAAGGTACTTTGTAAGTTTGTATCTTTCTTGTTTGAGTACAGAAGTTCAAAATATAATCAAATGCAATTTGATCGTTATATGGAATGTTTGACATATCTTTTTCGTGAAATCCAATTCAATCCTAATTTGGTTGGCATTTAAACCTATTGTGAGGATTTGTACTCTTGTAGGTTAAGAGTATTTAGGTCCTATTTGGAATTACTTTTTTTGGCGAAAAATCGTCTTTATTTTAAAATTAAGCAGTGTTTAGTAAAAATAAAATATCACAATTATTTTAAAATTAATGACTCAACTCACTTAAAGTTATAACTTCAAATTATTTATGAAATACAAAATAAACAAAAATTTAAAACTATGACATTTAAAATACTTCTAGTTTGCCTCATACTTATCGGGAAACAAATCATGCAAAATATGAACATGTGTTGTAAGAATCATTGTATTTGGATATGTTTTTTCCTGAAGTATTTTTTACACAAATTACATTTTGATATGTATGGTGGGATCTTATTTGTAAGGTTTTTGTTTGTTAAAATCGTTCATGTGGTCCTTCAACTTCAGTTTCGTTAGGATAAATGGTCATGCCGTCAATTTTGTTATCTTTTCTGTTAAATATAGGGGCAAAATGGTATTTTTGTATTAAATTGATTAAAAGATGAATAAAATATTAAAAAACTAAAGGTGTCAAGCTCGACAAGGAGGAGGTGGTTATTGGGGTTCCCATTGGAGGCGACATTGGTTAAACCGAGGTATTGACCGTTGTTGCCTTGAGGGAGGGTGAGATTTGGTGCAATGAGGAAGGTCATGCCCTCTCCGGGGACGATGGAACTGTTAACTCGAAATATGTTAACAAAGAACGACATAGTAAAAGACACCACTCGTCCCAGGGCTCCGATTATGGTAGAGCTAGGAGAATTCGAATTAGTCCAGAGCGTAAAAGACTGGTTGAAGAAGACTCTACCTAAGCGGTTGGCGAGGGTGAAGTTGCCAGCTGAGTCCGGCGTGATTTGGAGTGCCTCACTGCTGATTGTCGCCGGCTTGATCACCACAAACGTGTTGTAATACGATTGGTTGAAAGGGCCCCATTTGTATTGAGATGTCTCGAGGATTTGAGCGTCGAAGAAAGTTGATGCTGGAAAAAGCAGAATCACCATGCCGAAAGTGATTATGACCAGTTGCTTCAGCTTCATGTGGTAGCTGCTGCTTATGGAGCTAGACGACACTGTTGCACAGTTCAAAAAATGATGAGATGGTCGAGGGAGAGCTCATGAATGGCCATCTTAGTTCTCTGTGCCTGTCATTTGTTTATTTTCATTCGGTTAGGGACGATGAGATTGAGAGGGGGTCAGGGATAATGATTTTTTTTTCTTCGCTTTTTGGTGTTGGTTTTTTATTTGATTTGATTTTATTGTTATTTTAAATATATGATTTATTATTCATTTTTTTAGTTTTAATACAAAAATACTATTTTCCCCCTACATTTAACAGAAGAAGTTAACAAAATTGACGGCATGACCATTTGTCCTAACGAAGTTGAAGTTGAAGGACCATGGGAACAATTTGGAAATTGAAGGACCAAAATGCGAATCGGGTCAAAATTCAGGGACTAATAGACCCAATAACACTATATTTTAATATAGGATAGGTTTAGTACCTATGATCAGAAATGAGGCATATGTTTGTTAGCCCTAATGACTAAGAAAGCGTGCTCACCCCACTACACGTTAGTTCAAATTCCATATTCATAGAATCAAGTAATTTAGAGCGTCGATTTTACAAAACAAAAAAACAAAATTTAGAATATTCATTTAGCATTAAATAAAATTATATGCTATAAATTGAGATTTAGTTGATTATAAAATTTAATAGTTCTAAACAATGCCCCTAATTACTATGGATCAAGTATGGGCTAGTCTTCTTAAATTTGCATAGATCAAGTATTCAAATTGTTTGGCTTGATTTTGTAGAGATAAAGTATGGGCTAGAGCAAGAGCTCTTAAGTTTGAATTCGTTGAGTTACAACTTAAAAGTGTGTTTGATCAATTGAAACCGGGTCGATGATACATTATACTTTTTATTACATCTGAGGTTTAACATTTTTGAGTTTGACTAACATTGAATCGATGATAAAGCACCCGAAGAAATGGTGCCATTTACATTCATGTTCATGTAACTTATAATTCACAAAAATTGTATATGACAAACCCAAACGGGCTCTTCTTGACTTTTTGGGTCGGCAACAAATCAATTGTGCCCTTCTATGAGGCCAGCTCAGCTCCTCAGTGCTGTTTGTCCAGCCCGCCGAAACTTGCATAAATCTGGACCGTACACGTGAACCGACCCTAGCTCAGGTATTGTCGCCCGGCCCGACCCGAGACTGGCACTAACGTACTATGTAAATGCTCTGGAAGCTAACCCCTCGCTCCACAGCTTGTGTGTGTGTAGAAAAAAACACCAAATAAAATAGTCTTCCATAGCTTCCATCTTCGTCCCATTTCCATTATTGTTCATCACCCAAAGAGACGATTATAACCTGAGGGGATGAAATGGGCGATACCAGTGAGGCAGAGAGTGTCACTGAGCTTGAAGCTATGTGCAAGGAAGACTCGTCTTGGCATCCATGTCAAGTCTCTCTCAGGTGAGCCATCTAACTGAACCAACCCGCTTAAAATGGTTTCCATATTGTGATCCTGTTGTTTATTGGAAAATGCAGTGATGGGTTTTGCCCAGTAGTTTTAGTGAGCTGGGTTTTGTTCATGTTTTAGTTTTAGTGAGCTGGGTTTTGTTTATGTTTTGAATTTTTGCTCTAGGTGTAGATGATCGTTGAGTTTTCCTTGGAAATTGGAATTATGATATCCGATCATAGTGTGTACATGCATTCAGCTTCTCTCTGTAATTGATGGTTCAACTATTTGATATCGTGTAATTAGTTGTTTAATTTTCTGGCTTGGTTGTGCACTTGTTTAATTTCCTTTATAGTACTATATACAGAGTTACTTCAGTGATCCAGTGAAACCAACTATATTCATTTTGTAATTGTATGATCTTATCTATTCAACCACATTTCCCAGTTGTATTTACTTTCTAAATGGGTACTAAAGAAAGTTAAGAAAAGCTACTCTTTCTGTGAAAGAGTGTCATTTCATATGTCATAACTCATAACTGTATATGGGGATGACTTGATGGATATTAACACTGACAACGGATGCATGCATCCGAACAACAGATCATGAAGAACTAAATTTCTCTAGTCAGGCAATTGTGTTTTATGGCCCTATTTTTGTCAAAGTTTAAAATATCAACTGTTAGAAATGCATACAAAATGTTTTAAGGTGGTTCCTGATTGTGTTCCACAGCTCTACCAAAGATAGCCTAATTGTAGACTTTGGGGGCCAGGAGTTAGAAGATATGGTGTTGAACACGGATGAAGCCCTTACGCTTCTCCGTTTTCGTTGTTTTCCTCTTCAGGGTGATGACTGCACTCGCATTGAAGGAGAGCATGTTCTTGCTGTCAACAAGTCACAGTCTAAGGGCCACTTCTTCGATGCCAAGGTGGAAAAGGTACTTATCTGCTCCCTAATTTATTTACAGCTTCCTTGGAACCAGGGCTATCATCTATCTACTCTCTTGAAGTATTTATTGGTGCTGATTATATAATGCCTAGTCAGTTAAAAAAAAGGATTATATAATGCTAAAGAGGATGTTTCCATCAAATTTACAGGGGCCCTGGATACTTATAAATTGAGAAATTTGTCTTTCCTTTGTGTATCTGGTTAACAGCTATAATAGGAAATAAATTAGATTAATATTGTTAACCAAATCATATTTCAGTGGGTTATAACCATCATGTTCCGTGGGTTATAATGTGCTGCATTCCTGAGCTTATTTGATAATTATTCACTTGATACATCTTTTGCATGAAAAAATATATTATGTTAATTCAGTCCATGTCCTCACATCTTGACGACTAGGTGCTCAGAGTGAGACACTCAACGAGGGTCTATTGTAGATGCACTTTTATGATCAAGTGGCTTCACCAAGACCTCAAAGGACAGATGGCGACTGTACCATCTAGTTCAATCATGAAACTGACAGGCAAAAACATCAATGTCCATCCAACTGTTTCTGCATTCTTGAAATCCGTTAAACAAATGGGTTTAGATAGTGCATCTTCTGTTCCAGTCATGCTTGAGGTTGAGGATTTTGCTGTTGAATTGGATCTTAATAAATTTCTGGAAAAGCAAATAGAAGACATCAATGTTTCAGCTAATGAATTCAGAAAAGAAATTACAATAGACATTTTAGAGGGGGTTAAAGGTAACCAGCCCTGCTCACTACTTTATATGTTTAATGAATTCAGACCTGTTGTTGCAATATCTTTTTCTATCTGTCTTTGTTTATAATTTTAAGAAACTTGTCTCCATAAGCATTCTCTTTTAACTGTGTGTTGCATCTGCACCTTGAACCTAAAACGCCCTTCTTAAGTTGAACTAGAGGAGTATGGTACTTGCAAAGTGATTCAGTAGTAGATGGGCTTTACCTTGTGTATGGTCCAAGGGATATGCATAATCCAATATAATTAAATGTACCCATATTTTAAGGGTGCTGATTTTCCCACTTCTCTTTTTTCCACTTACACTCCCATTCGTTTTTTTTAATACTTTTTAGTACTATAACATGCAAGGGAGTGTAAGTGGACAAAAGAGGAGTGGGAAAATCAGCTCCCTATTTTAATCGTGTGCCTTTTCATTTTCTTAATTTTAGGGGAGGAATAATTATGTAGCTTACATGAAGGAACTTTTAGCCTTTACATATTTCTGGTTTTTATGAAAGAGTTTGGCCACCTTATGGCATGGACTGATAATTGGGTCAGTCTTAGAACTTGCCTTATAAAATACTCCATCCTGCCCCCACCCCCTTTACTCTCATCAACAAATGAGATTGACATCAATGCTAATGCTGAAGCCAGATACATGGGAGTTATGCTTGCAGGGGTTAACTGCATGATACCCGAGTGATATTTTTTCAATATTGGTGACTCTATTCGAACTTAAAAGTTTACTCAGTTAGCCCCTAATCTTTTTCTTTCCTTCCGTGGTGGTCATTTTGATTGTGTAATTTTTTGAAGTTTGAAAAGAAATACAAAAAATAACGAGGGGATAACTAAGTAGTTTCATTAACAGAACTTAGGGGATGCTAATTGATCAGTTTTCTTTTAGTTTTACATCATTTAGATTATTCCTGGTCATGTGCATGCAGCTGATAACAAGGGAGATATTCGATGCAAATCTGTTGCTGCACCCAAAGTAAGCATTTCAAATGCTCAGGTTTCTCATGACCAGGATCAATCAGAAAGTATTGCTCAGAGTTCTGGTAAGCTGGAAGTAAACATAGAAGATGAAGGCCCGCAAGCCCCTTGCTCATCCATACAAGAAGAGCATTCAGACTTCAGGTCCCGTCTTAGTCCTCTTGCTGCTCGTGCAGCTTTGGCTTTGCTAGTATCGAGTACTCACAAGCATATTGCTATAGGTGGAACTGAGCTATTCAACTCCCCGGACAGTGACAATATGTCTAGTAACACATTATCTTCTGAAGCAACCAAAGCCCATAAGAATGAAAATGAGACCTCAGATGCTAGAAAAACTCTCTCAGCAGTTCAGAAAGGTTTTGAAAACCAAAACAGTGATTCTCATGTGAAAGATTCTGCTGAAGAGATTAAGTTAAGGGCCTCAACCAACACAAGAAGGTTGACTCGTTCAGCAGTCCAAGAAGAAAAAGTTAAATCAACTATGTCAATTAAACAAGGGTTGGAAGAGAGCAAGTCAGCTCATATTACAGGATCAATTTCCTATGAAGGAAATGTCACAATTCATGAAAGAAATGTATTGAAAAAGAAGAATGATGCATTGAAAAATAAGAAAGCAGTCTCTTCGCCACTTCATGCAGAGAGTAACATCCCTATGGAAGAAAGTAATGAAAAGCCGATGCCTGGTGATGCTGGAGCCATTCAAGATATAAATGTTCCAATGAAGACTTGTGCTAAGGACAACAAGTCAACGGTTCCAACCAACACGAGGAGGTTAACTCGTTCCGCACATTCTTCTGAGGATAATTTAATAGTACCTGAAAACTATGGAATGGAAAAGAAAAGTGGTGGATCAAGAAAGAAGAAAGTTGTCTCTCCTTCATCTGACAAGGACAACACTATGCCTGGCAAAGAAATAAATAAAAAGAACATGTCTGGTGCTGTCACAAGACTTGGAAACATTCGACAAAGTGAAGGTTATATATGTTTATATTTACATGTGCATGTATATATTCTTGTCTAGTTATAATAATTTGTGTTATGTTACTCATGCAGAAAATATATCTGATTTGCTGAACATCTCAAACATTTAACTCAATTTGACATTCTGGTCTTTATCACTTTTTCAGTGTTTTAGAACTGACTTAAAAGTGGTTTTGTCAGCCCTAATTTCGACATATTTAAACTATAGTTTGAATCTATTTGATTACATGATTTAAGAAAGTCCTGTCTACTCAACGGTTTCCCTTTTTCTTTCTTGCTGCACACCACATTTACTTCCCCCCCCTCCCTCTTCTAATTTCGGCATTTTAAGTTTTGAATGATGTCAATTGCAGGAAAGTTTTCAGGAAGTGGTGGTAAAACACAAGGCCAGAAGAGGAAGTCTACTTCCTGCAGTAGGCAAGAGCTGCGATTTTCTCCACGATTAAGGTTTCTCCCTCGGACTCGCTCACAGAACAAGTCTTAAACTATCTTCCTTCATCAGAATTACTCACAACCAAGCGAGGCAGCCTTTTGGGGGCTTGAAAGAGGTAAAAGCACTGCTTGCTTAACATATGTTTAACAGAAAGAACTAGGACTATAAGTGAAACGAATACAAAGCATGCTTGTTTGTATTTGGGATCATTTATGTGAAGTGGACGGATGGGTGAACATAGCAATAGCTTAGTATGGCTCTTTCAGGCCTTTTTATATCCATTGTCCTTCTTCTGGGTTTTAGTATGTCCTGTTAAATGAATCGCAGATGGAATAGACAGCATGGTAGTACTATATTTCAGATAGCGGAATAGGGACCATCTCACATCATACTATATCTGTCTTGTTGGCTCCTCCGTGGTTTATGGTTTTATTTGTTGTTTCCTCTTGAAAGCATTATTTATAATGTGAATTCCATTGGTCTTTCCATTTGAGTTCAATCAACCATGCTACACCACAGTTGAGACAGTGTGAATGGTGACCAAAGATGAGCCAACTCACGATGGTACAGCACTGGGCTCCGAATATTCACATTATTGCAATTTGGTGCATAAGTTCTTGGTGGGTTAACGTAGAAGCCAATTTTGAGCCCATACATAAGAAGGTACATCGCATATTGGGCAATTATATGTTTTACCCCCATGGATAGAACTGAGCCTATTAGCTTTTGGAAAATGGGTCCATAGGGCAAGTTTTAATGGAGCAAGAATGATATCACGTAATGTGGATTCTTAATCCAAGTAAGTCATCATCACATATATTTCTCTGGACAGCTATGAGTCTCACTTAGTTGAAAAATGTGTTTTAACTGAGCAACCAATAAGCACATGATCTCGAAGATGCTTGGCTTGAGCATAAGTGATTTTCCATGTGTTTGATTAGCTCAAGTTGAGGTGTAAAACACTAAAAGTTGTGGCATATGAGGTGTGCTCATGCTGATGATGTTTAGTGAATTTGTCTCTACATTCATGTGTAGTCTATCTATTGAATTGAAACACTCCTCACACAAAGAGGGCTGATATCCTTACGATTAGGATATCAATGACATATGCTCGGAATCCAATTATGGATGTGAGCTGGTAGCATGCATGTTTTGATTCGGTCGTACTCTAGTTTGTTTAATTGTTGGAGTATTGTTGTATATATTTTGTATTTCAACGGAAATTAGGTATTTTACTTCTTCATATTTATTTTCGTGGTATCTGAGCATTTTCTGGACCGGCACCTTCTTTTCTCTGTTAGCATTTCCTATTGCATTCTAACCTTTATTGTATCAAGTCACATCTTTGTGAGACCTTACTGTACCCTATTACAAAGGGCGCAAGTCACATCAAGTCGAATTTGCACCAATTTTGAGTCATACCCTTTTGCTTCAGACTCTGTTACCAATCCTGACACTAACTTATCGGGGACTCCAAGTTGAGGAAGGTAACTAGGAGAGAAACTTCCATGTTGCAGGGTAGTTATTTCGAGGGAGGGCTGTTTTCATGCATTGCCGAAACATGAATTTGTTTTACATGATATCACCCGTGTGCATGTATGCTTTCTGTTAGGAGCAAGCAGGTGTTTGTGAAATTAAGCAGCCAGGTAGGCCTGTTTGCATGTTCTCTTGCTAAAGACTGTTATGTTCTTAGACGGTTAATCAAAGACCGTTCGATTAAGTGAAATTTGAATGTGTGGTCATGATTCACAGTCTAATGACGTACCATGAGAGATTATCTAGCTGGGAAACATATTCACGCATGTTAGAAATTGTAGTTTGTTAGTAATTGTTGTCATAGTTAGCTCAGAGCATGTTACCAAGTCCTTTTCACACGTGATGATACATGGTGAACCTCCACAACACATTTATTAGATGGATTAGATTTATAACAGGAAGTCACATTAATATATAGTTGCTTCCGTCATGATACTTGGATTTATTTTTTCCCCCTCTCAAATCTGTAGTTGGGCAGTCTCCTTCCTGTCTTAATTAAATATAAGCGATAGCGTGATGGAAATGAAGATCTAATAAATGCTTATAATATTTGAACTTTAGAAGTCCCAAGAAGCTTTTATAATTGAGTACTTTGACAACTGTTTTGCCTTCATTTCATTTGGTCATTTATTAGAGCCAAAACAGAAAAAACCACGAAACTGGTCCTGCATATGCCATTAACCTTCTTTTTTAGTATAAACGATAGTCTAAACTACTAGGAAGAGGGATTTCTCACACATACTCACACAACTATGATGTCGTGAGGATTTAAACCTGAGACCTCTAGTCTATAAGTTAAAGTCCTTTTTCACTGGGCTCGACCCTATGCCATTACCCTTCTAGTATAAGGTGATTGTTGGCTGTGGAAATACATGTTAATTTGGACACTAAATACTTTATGATGAATGCTAGTTGCACTCGTTCATACTCATGTGGATGATTATCGGGCATTTATTCCATATACATCAACAATTTCATTTGTGGGTTTGTCGAAATGAAAATCAATTCCAAGAAAAAACACAAACCCAACTGACGTTATAATTCACACGACCTCCAAACAGTTACTTGGGAATGTAGCATAACATGACTCACATGCCCAAAATTGCAAAATTTGTTATGAACTCAAGTCAACGAACGCTTTTCTACTAATAGCCCTTATCATTAATGACTATGTTTAGTCACTTAATTGCTGGCTGAAGACGCAAACCATCCAAACCAATCATCCAAACCAAACCCATCAATTTTTCATGTCACTTTCTTGGGATATAATTTTTTTAATAAATAAGCAGTTCCTAAAATGTTGGGTTGTACGAAAACAACGATTACAAAGTCCCCATCATCGGTGCTTACCAAAAGCTTCAAGACAAACAAGCAAAACCCAAAATCTGAATTGACATGTGAGATTGAAGGAGCTTAATTCTGAATGGCAGATTTTTGGTACAATTAATCAAACAAAAGCTAAAAAATAACATACAAGCTTATACAAGGATATCGGAAGATTCATTCTGATTAAGAGTTTTTGTTTTATTTTTAATACAATCGATAATCTAAACTACGAAGGAAAAAGGGATTTCTTAGACGCACATGATTAGGAGATTTTTCGTTGCTAATGATGGTAATCAACCGGCCACATTAATCCAACCATTTTGGACTATTATCCCACCTAAATACCATCATATCTAGATTTAACAAAAATTCAAATTTTCTCAGATGGGGCAGTTATGTGAAACTTTTCTAATAAAAACTAAGATCTCTCCTCTCACTTTTTTCTTTCCCCATATTTTAGTTAAAAGAAGTAGAAAAGAGATTCACAAATTTGTCAAAGGAAACCATAACAGTTCTATAAAATAATGTCTTCGGTTAATATAACCAAGAACATGTAGACAATTTGTTTTTTTTTTATAAATAAATTATTTCACAACTCTTTTTTTCTCCTGTATCAAAAAGATAAAGAAAAGGTCCTACAAATCGTCTGGTTAAAATGTTTAGTTAGGAACAGAGCTTCTAGTATAAATAATAGAAGTTGCGCCATGAGCAGACATGTCCTCAAAGGAGCAAATGTGTCTTCCCTCTCCTCCAAACCAAACCTAGCCCTTCATGCTGATCATCTTTTATGCAACAACAACAAGCTTCTCAAAACTAAAGGGCAAAAACCCTTTGATCTCATTTCACACACCACTAATCCCTTTTTTCATAAGTAACCCTTAAGACAAAAATGGCAGCCTCTACAACAATGGGAGATTACCAAACCCAATCGTCATGGCGCCCACGCCTAGGCTCCGCTCTACGCACTGCCTTGGCGTGCACCATAGTCGGCTGCACCACCCTCTATGGACCTCCACAACTCCGAAAGTACTTAACATACCCATCTTTTTCTTACATGACCACCATTCTAATTGTCCCGGACGCAAAGCTTGGTGATGTCCTGAGAAGCTGTTGGCATGTCATGTATGCCACTGTCCAAGTAATGGTGCCTTCTGTGCTTACCCTTTGGCTGGTTGGCCCGAAAAATTTCGACATCTTGCTGGCAACAGTGGCTGTGGCAGTCAGTGCTTTTGTAGTGGCTTTGCCAGAGTCTACACACTTGATGCTAAGCGGATTGCATTTGGGCAGTTTGTGAATGTTTATGTAGGCACTGTGGTTCATGGGGCTGAAACTGGAGTTGTCATGCACCCTCTTGGTGTTGCAGCAAGCACAGCCCTTGGAGCTCTGGCTTCTGTCCTTGCTTTGTTGTTTCCCTACCCTCGGCTGGCTTACCATGAGGTAAATAATTAATCATCCTGCTTTTACTCATGCACATGCATTGTGGCCCGTCAAACGACAGCCGTTTATATTGTTACTACGAATCTGAATCAGATACTCACTCGGGTTCTTAGTCTAGCAATGTCTCAAATCAGGTCATTTTCTCTCGTCAAATTTTATGTTGCTAGGCATATTGTTATTTTATGAGACTATAAATCGGAATCATATATTCAAACAAGAGTCCAACGGAGTAAGGACTCAGATTCTTAATTTGGAAATAGGAGTGCATTGTGTTGCTAGACAGTCTAGCAAGAGACGGCTTCATTGTATTTCGAGACGGGGTTTTGAGCATGATAAAATATAAGCACAGAAAACATATAGAGGATCTTATTCATTGCCTCTAAACCAAATACGGATAAAACAAAGAGACCTCCATACGTAGGAGTGAAAGATGTGTTTTGGGAAGTGCATATAACATACATGCCTACATATATTTATCAATTAATAAAACCAATAATGTTCTGCATTTTCTATCTTTTAAAAACTCGACTGGTCTTTAGCTTTGACAGCTGAACCAACCAGAGTGAAGCAAATTATAATGCATGCGTACTAGTTGCCAAGTCCAGCTAATTTGGAAAACAAAAGTTCAAAACAAAAGCATCATACGGCAAATGGCAGCTTGTTGATTGGGATTATTTAGAATCTCAGATTGTCATGTCCAAAAAGGCAAAAAAAAAAAGTGTTTATTGGTGGCTCTCAAGGGCAGGACTTAGTCCATGCGTGCTGTTCATGGACAGTTGCCTAGTTTGGGATTCGTGGTCCAATTAAAGCCCCTTTGGTCCTGTCTGAATATTGTCTCATAAACCAGACAACAAAAAAAGCAAAACCCTATTCATGGTATAATGCAAACTGAAAAGTTTTAATGAAAGATCATAACATTTGATTAAGAACCTGTATTATTGTGTTTTCTCTGTTAAATGAAACATCCCAAATATTCATTTGTCTAAATCTGATGTAACATCTAATACGAGCGAAGATGGACAGAACTTGACTCTACAAAACTGGCTTGTAAGGAAAGGGTGCCCAAGAACTCGTATATTATAGGTCTCCTATTTTTCTAACATGGGATAGTATTATATCAAGAACTCATAAATCTGAGATGACTTTTTTTTCTTTGATAACCCAATTGCAGTTGGTAAATAAATATTGATGGTTGTGAATTGAAATGCGTTCACAGGTCAAGAAATCATGGAGGATGTATGCTGAAAATGCTTCCCAGAGGCTAACTCACTTTGTTGAGGCCGTCTCTGTCCAAGACAAAAGAGGAGCACTTGAATTCATTTCTCAAGAACAATCTCTCTCTAAAGCAGCAGCTAAGCTTCATCAAAGCATCAGCAACAATCTGGTAAGCTAACATTGACTCATGTCCAGTATAAAAAATGAGCGTGAGCTTCATTTAGTTTGTTCATTCAGCTAAAGATTAAAGCGACTCATTTTCTTGTAAGCAGGTAGGGATGGTGTGGGAGAGACCACAGATGAAATTTCTAAAACCAAATTATATGAAGTTGGGTGAACAGTTGCAAGAAACTGAGATTCCACTGAGGGGGATGGAGATAGCTTTATCTAGTTGCTCTTCATTTCCTCTTAATCTGATTGATGAAGAGCTAAGAGGTCATTTACGAAGTTCAGAAGTACAGATAAGCCTAAGGCTGCGGCAATCTAGGTACTCTATGCCTTCTGATGCAACAACAGCTCCAGAGATAAACAGAGAGATTTTGGACAATGCCCCTTGGATTGGCAAACCCACCACCACAAACCATGACAACATGGCGGCTTCGTTCTTCTTGTACTGCATGGAACTCCTGCTTGAAAACCAACCCATTGCCCGAAATCCCGGAAACACTGTGAAATCTAACCCTAACCAAGCACCAAGTGGTGCACAAAATCAAGCGCACTGTAACTTCCAAAGTGTTTGGAAGAACATAATGCCAAGCCTCAGGAGTTTAGTTTTTGCCCTCAAGTGCTCACTTTCATTAGGCCTTGCTGTGTTATTCGGTTTGATATATAACAAAGAAAACGGATACTGGGCAGGCCTCACCATTGCCATTGGTTTCATGACCGGACGGCAAGCCACATTTACAGTTACAAATGCTCGAGCACAAGGAACGGCGATGGGGTCTGTCTATGGAGTCATATGTTTATTTCTTTTCCAAGGAACTGAGCACTTTAGACTCTTACCACTCATACCTTGGATCTTTTTCACCCATTTTCTTAGGCATAGCAGGATGTATGGCCAGGCTGGTGGGATCTCAGCAGCCATTGGGGCATTGCTAATCTTGGGTAGGGAAAATTATGGTCCTCCAAGTGAATTTGCAATTGCAAGAATGATAGAGGCATGCATTGGACTGATTTGTTTCGTTTTAGTAGAGATTCTCTTTTATCCTATGAGAGCAGTGACCCTTGCAAGAAATGAGCTTTCTAAAAGCATGGGGGCACTTCGAGATTGCATCAAAGACATAAATCTTTGTGTACCGGCTTCTGCCGGACTGAGGGAAAAGCAGAGGAAGCTAAAATCCCACCTTAAAAAGTTAGAAAACTTCATCCAAGAAGCTGAAACAGAGCCCAATTTCTGGTTCTTGCCCTTTAAGGGTGCTAGTTACAGTAAGGTCCTAGGATCTTTATCGAAAATGGCAGATCTTTTACTATTTGTGGCCTGTGAAACGGAGTTCCTCTCACAAGTAACACAGAAATTGGGAGGTGCTTCAGAGGAACTAAGGCAACATATGAATGCTGACCTAGAGCTTCTAAAGGAAAAAATTAACTCTTCACTGGAATGCCTTGAGAAGGTGACTTCGATCAAGTCTGTTGCAGCATTTGAGACTGAGGCGCAAGATGATTACCACGACAGCGAATTGGGCAAACCAGCAAACCTGTTTAGGATTTTGGGTGCAGGAGATGAAGAGGTTGAGACCATTGTAAGTATTCTTCTTCAACATTTTCAGGAAATAGCTTACAACGTCCATAATAGCGACAGTGAAGAGAACTGTAAAAGCCAAATGGTTCTTTGTTTGGCTGGCCTGGGATTCTGCATCCAAAGTTTGACGAGTGAAACAATGGAGATGGAGAAACAAGTGAGGAAACTAGTAAAATGGGAGAGTCCTTCAAGGCACGAAAAATTTCTTAATATTTGTTGTAAAGCTAATGCACTGGATGCACGTACATAGTGCCTAATAAGAGGTGTTAGCTTGACCATACATCTAACCGATTGGCATTCAGACCAACCCAAAAAAAAAAAAAAAAAACCGATTGGCAAATGCTATTAGATTTGTCAATCCTTCATTGACCTCAGTACGCATTGTAATTTGGCTAGACCATGTAGACAACTATATGAAACCTAATCCTTCTGAATGTGCCCCAAAAGGATTCTTGTTTTCCATGCATTTACTTTTAAAATTCACAAAGGAAATCACTTCGAGAACAAGTTCTTTTGCATTTGTTACAAACGGCAGATTACTGCCAACTCCAATAAGCTCTCAAACAGAACCAGCATCGCATTCAATCACGGGCACATCCTTTGAATGTTAATGCAAAGGTGTGGAAAACTTCATATGAAGCAGATATAAATTAGTGAAAGAAACTCACCTGTGTATAACAACAAACATTCACATTGCATAACAAAGCTTTTAACTAATTCAAGTTGAATCCATTGTGAAACAGCTCAGGCTACAAAATTAACAGGGTATCTCCATTAGTCGCAAGAAAAATGCATCTCTCTATTGCAAATACATAAAAAAGGAAACAGATCCTTAGTTGCCTTCGTATTTTGGGTCGGCCATCACATAATGATATGCTATTACCAATACAAATATGAAGATGCCAAGAAAATTGGCAAAGAAGCCCAGGTCCTGATCGTCCATCATCTGTAACATCAAATGCAACAATTGGAAAATAAGCAGAAGCACTCAGTGTACCCTACATGTACACAAGTTGGAAATATTGAAACTAACGGACCTAACAAAAATATCACATCAAAACGGAGTTCAAACTCAAAACCATATTTGCAATAAGCAACAAGAACTTTTTTTCCCATGAAATATAACCAAGCATCAAAAGAAAGGGATATTAGACAGCCATCAACCAGACGAAAAGCAACATCCTTGATCTTAAGAAAATCAACAAATATGAACCGCATAATTGATCCATCTGCGCTATTCCCAAATTGAAGCAAGTTTGAAAGCCAGCATACAGAAGAAATTGGGTTGTAGTTATAACTTGCAACTTCTGGTTCTAGCCACACCACCCTCTTTTGCAAATTAGACAGAAACGCTAGTGTTCTGAAAAAGAAAAAAAAAACCTCAAACCCAACTAAGCCTTTAAGATAAAGAAATCACACTGCCATTCTCCCTACCATAAAATAGAGAAATTCAAACCCATTGACAACATTTTGTAAATCATCGAACATCCATTATACCAAAATTCTTGGTTCAATTTATATTTAGCAAATCTTATTCTTCCCTTGAATTACCCTTCATTTTCCACAATTAGACTTACACTATCAACTATTGCTTAAATTTTGCATTCGTTTAGCTCGCATCCAATTTCCAAATCCAAGTACAGGCCACAACCCATTTCACCTACCGACTAAAGTTTGATTCTTTCAACCAAACCAACCTTTTGGCTTAACATTAGAAAGCAAAAAAAAACTACAAATTACTCTGTGAAGACTATAGATCTACGAAAGGGATGAACAACACCATAATTGCTTAGCAGAATTGAAAACATTGAATTAGAATTGCCATCATAAACAACGAGATATTACGGATCAAGATCACATAATTACAAGAATTGAAATAGGGGGTTGAGATTCTTACAATTCTGGAAGAGATTGCTCAGTCAATGGCGAAGATATAGACTTCTGACAACTGCTGAAACAGAGTGAGGAAAGAGCGTGCTGAAGCTACTTGTACTCTTTATACAAGGGAATGCATTTTGCCCAATATTTTACGGTTCACGAACGACGTCGTTCTATGGGAACTTAGAAAAAGCGAAAAAATATTTTAGGTGTGGCTGCTGGGATTCGAGCCCAGGTCTCCACGGCCACAACGTGGAATTCTTACCACTAAACTACAGCCACAAGATGTTGGAGTGTCTACAGAGATTCTATTTATATAAACGAACCAGAGAAAGAAGCAACTCAGTTCAGGTGTAAATGCTCTTAACCACTTGAGAACTGAGATATAATCCTCTTGCAGTAAAGGCTCGTTTTTCAGTGATTCTAGGAATGCCAATAATCACTTTAATTGGTGGGGAGAAGCACCTTGCTTAAAATCACTTAAAGAAAATGGAGAAATATGTAGGATATGCTTCTCCCCATAAATGATTATCGTCATCCCATAATCACTCCAAAAAAGCCCTAATACATGAAAGTTAGGGTCATAGTGTAAAGTCTTTAAATTTTTTTAAGAAGAAGATAATACTAAAAAACAGAAAAATAGTACTTCTATTTATACATTATGGCAAAACTAACAATACAAACTATATTTTGTAAAATGAAATATTATATATATATTAAAAAATGACTAAGAGCATAAACACATATAAGTGGAAGAAGAGAACTTTACTAGATCATCCACAACCAAAAAAAAAACTAGGTTAACATAAAACACATTGAAAAAAAAATATCTGAATAAATATTTCTCAATACATACATACTTCATGTACATGGACGTGTAGAATGAAATAGAATCACATTTAAGTGGAAAATCATTGTGTTTTTGACACTAAACATTTTATCCAGGGAAATAGAATCATATTTAAGTATTTCATGGCCCAATAAACTCTTTGGTTTACCATCCCATCAAAAACTGGTGTTACTAATTTGCGTGTTATAACATAGGTAAAAACTGAGTTATGTTTTAGAATTCGTATTAATAAACAAAAAAACATGTTTACTCCAATTCTATTTGATCAGCTTGGATAATTTAAACCCACTTAATTAAATAGGTTGACATATTTTCTTGTGAGTATCCAATTTAAGTCTTATTTCATTCATTTATACTATTATAAGAATCTAAAACCCCAAAAAAAAAATGAATAATTTGTGTCATTTGATATAGGATTATGCCTAATGCACTATAGGGAAAAAATTCCACTAACATATATAATGGACGACGGATTTCTGAAATCCTTACTAGAGAAACTCCCTAAATCAACATTTTTTTATCTGTCATTAAAGCCAACCATCTAATCCAATCTCATCAAATATCAATCGGATCGGATTGAATCTTAAGCTCTTATTAGACTGGAAAATTCAAAATCCAATTTATATTCAGATGCAAATTGACTTGACTTAATATTAACAATTCTGGACTGTCGATCGCTCATACCATGTCTTTTGCATATATGTTTCCTTTTCCTTTTAAAAAAAGAACGAACAGGTGTAGAGCAAAAAAAGACAAGATGGACATGCCAAATGTAATGTGATGTCAAGCAAATCATTATCAAGAGTGAAATCAAAAGCTTTTATCGACAGAAATTGCTTTGAGGTACAATTAGCCTATGAAAATGAGAACAAAACTGCTCCTACGTCCAAATCTTCCCAAGGAAGCCAACTGGTTTCACAAATAGAACAGCACCCGTTTCTCCACCAAGTAGGGATAATTCACAATGCAACACTGGTTGGATTGATCATCAGCTAGCAGTTGGGTAAGTTTCTGGAGATGCTCACTGTCCTGGAATTCTTTTTGGTCGTGCAAATTCAGTAAAAATGACCCATCCATCAAGAAACTGCCTCACACAAATATATAATTAGAAAGTATAGCACCAGTTATATTCGTATCATGTATTAAGAAAATATGCAATCAAAATAAAAAAAAGTACAAAGAAGATGGTTGTTGCAAGACATGCAGACCTGTGCATCCATCCCTTTTACCCCTTTCTCGGCGTCTTCTAAAGTGGCATAATTCACAAACCCATAGCCCTTTGAGAATCCAGAATCACGGTCTATCACTACCTTTACTGAAACATGAGAAGAAATTGTCAATGCATAACCATAAAACAAGACAATGCTGCAAAATTTGGAACCTCAGATGACCAAATCCATGGCATATTCTTACACAAGGAACAATTATGACGATTGCTTAGAAATCTAGAACAAAAATACAAGCCGACTGAAATTATGACCATGTGCTAATTTATATCTCAACCCAGACACCTAAATCCCAATCTTTTTGTGTTGCCTACACAGGTTCTATTGTATTTGGAAGGTTTTATTTCATATTTTGTAGCACCATTCCCATTTTGTCACATTCCTTTTCCCGGAAAATCCTTGATTATCATCATACTTGAAAATCTTGCAGAGATGGTATGGAACTAGAACTATATCATTTACCAGAAATGAGATTCTCTTTGCACCTCCAAAACTAAACATGCATCAGTTCCACTGAAATCTCATTTCACGCTTAAACCGCATATCAGTTTGTTTCTACAAATTTTATATCCTAAAATATTTAACTACGCAGTAAATCTGTCAACTTGCAACACTAATGAGACAGAAAAAGAAATTTAAAATCTTGATCATGAAATTTAGTTGGGGGCTACATGAAGTTGAAGCAATGAAATCCAAATAAGCAAGGCATATGAGAACCCCGTATTACCATTAACCACTTCACCAAATTGAGAGAATGCTTCGTTAAGTTTTTCAGGCGTGGTTCTCTTGTTAAGCCCTGCAAGCACATTTGCAAGACAAACCGTATCATCAAAGCATAGTTATGCATACTCCAATAACCCAAAATGTAGTAGAAGCAAAACAAGTTCCTCTGCAACTGCACCCCAATGAGCATAATTTGGAGGTCCAATTTGGTTATCTAAAACAGCAGTATAATAAGAAATTAACTTCTCACTCGCCTTTACAGAAGCCCAAATTTTGCTAATTATCAAACCTTCATGATATAGAAATTGGGATCCATTGGTTTATGGAAGCTCCAATCGTCACAGAAAAACAGTTGCCAGAAAAAAAGTTTCAAGCTTTCTCACTATTCTCATTATGGTCACCACTGGTCATGATGAACCAGTTGAAACCAACGAACCATCTTAGACTAATTTTCTATTAACTAAGAAAAACCCACAAAGATTTTTAATCGGGAATTGTTACCAGAGACGAAGAGAGTGGTGTTAGGTTCTGCAGTAGCTTTATCACTGATGTTGTTCGAATCAGCAGCAGAGGCATAAGCCGAGGACGCAGCAGTTGCAGCAGCTCTAGATTCAGAAGCGAAGATTGGAGTAGACAGAAATCGCCTTAGAAGTCCTGCCCTCAGCGCCATTTCTTCTCTCTCTCAGTTTGCCTTGCTCTGTTCCCAAAGTTGAAGAAAAACCCTAAACCCCCGAATTTTTTTATTTTTCAAAATACCAATTTTTAAATAAAAAGCCGTTCTCTATTTTTTTTTTTTGTTGGTAAAGGGCAGTACTTTGGCGGCAAAGAGGTCTAGAGTTCCCGCTAAGTCCTCCCCCAAGTCTCAAAGCGTCACTCTCATAAAAATAACTGCTGATGCCCATTTTCGTCTTTCACGACCGACCCAGTAGCCAAGCTTCAGTCTCATGGCTTCTACTCCGAGCTCGAACCAGACCATCCATGGCGATAACAATACCGACGTCTCTTACTTTCAGAAAACAGTAACTACTTTCTCTGCTTTTCCGCAACAAAATATGCCCTCGAAATTTGTTTTTTCTTTCTTCTTAAACATATATTGTTTTTTATATTGGGTTTTTGAATTGTGAAAGGTATGTTTGAACGATTGGTGGCTGATTAAAGCCCAAAACGAGGTCCAAGGAAAGTGGCTAGCCGTCGCCGGTGTATCTTCTAGAAAGTGAGATACATTGATTTGATTCTAAGTTCTAGGGTTTCTTTCTCTTCATTTCTCTTGTTATTGTTTTTGAAGGAATTAATGGCTATGGTGGTATTGATCAATTTTAGGGAAGGTGCCAGGCGAGTGTTCTCCTCTGCACCAATAGCCAAAAGATTCGATGTTTTCACTCTCGAGACGGTGGATGGCATATGTGTATCCATCAAAGGGTTCATAAACAAGCAGAAGAGTACTGAAAATGGGTTTCCATCTGAGGTAGTACTTAAAATTGGCTTCCATTCTTGCTCTTTCATTGCTGATTGTGGTTTTCATTATGAACTTTTAAGTTTTGAACAATCAAGTAGTGGTAAACTGAGTGAATTAGCTATGAACATAGACAATCGGTATAGATTATGGAAATTCAAAATTTCTACTTTTGTTTTCGTTTTACAAGTATAAGTGAATGATGAGCACTAAATGTGTCTGTACCCAAGTACTTGGTAAGTTTATTGTGCTGAACAATTCGGCTGTTGCTTTTCCTGTCATGCTACAAGGCCTTTCCTGTCATGCTACAAGGCCTGCGTTTGTACACTCCATTCACTAAAGGATTGCTAACCAGTATAAGGGTGCATTGCAAGTCGTTGTTGCTGCATAACATGTTCACTAAAGTTAGAAATTTAACACTACACCTTGTTTTATTTTTTTTAATTTTGGGGCATTTTTGCCTTCGATCCTAAACAGGTTTTCAGTCATTTTCTGTTTGGCTTTCCTCCTTACTGGGAACAATGGGTTGCAAAGTTCTTTGGTGGAGACTCTACCACTACTTGTGCGGTTTCTGGAAGTATTTCTGATTCAGACAAGTTAGCTACTCAGCCAGGAAGTAATACATATTTATAAACTACTTAAATGTCCAACGTGCACTATTCATGCCTAATTTTTTATGTAATTATCTAACATTGCTGTTTTGAATCTTTCTCTCTTGCTGTGGAGTGGCTGCAGGCATAAAAAGTTCTATTCCATCTTCATTGCATTTTGATCAAGAAGAAACTCCAGTTGAGCAGGTCTCTTGTGAAGATAGGCATGATGTTGAAGTCCTAAAACAGTTTTCTTCTGAGCTGCCTACTAATGTCGCTGTTGATGACTCAAAAGTTGATGACTTACCTAAACATGCTGCTGAGGAGGAAACAGGCAGAGCAAATATTGGAGCAAGTGATTTTCAGAGTGTTGGTAAACCAAAACATCTGGTAAGCAATCAGAAGAAACCGGTATCCAGATGCTTTATGAAGCATAAAAGTACAAATTCTAGTCCTGCATCAGAGGCCTCTGAGAGCTTTGGTGGAGTATCAGGTGCAACCACTCAATCTGGGGGAAAAGTGGACATATCAGAGGAATATCCAAGCTATTCTGCGGGCAGAGTGACCAGAAGTTTGTCAAGAAATTTAAGTAGAAAAGGGAAAAAAAAGAAAATGGTGGGATGTGGCTTGAACTCTGAGAAAAATACAGTGGATTCTGTTCCAGCGGTGTTCAAAACTTTGAGCAAAAGTTTACAAAATGATAATTGTAAAGTACGAGGGAAAAGTATGCCCCATCCTTCAGATTTTGAGTTTCAAGAACCAAATGATTTGAATGTAAAAAAAAAACTTGATTTTGGGTGTCTAGAAGATGATTTGCAGCATACTCACAATGCAAAACAGGGACAGAATTGTGGAAATATTACAACTCAAGGTACCGTGCATACAAGCTTGTTTATCCTTTGGCCTTGCTTGAACTAATCAAACTTACAACTTGAATATTGCAGTTGGAGGAGAAAGTGATGCTAAAGAAGAAAACACATTCAGGAAAAGAACTAAGACAAACACTACCTTTTATACAAAGGTAAGCTGGTTATAGTAATGCAAGTTAATTGTCGCATGTCCCCAGTAGTCTAGTGATTATCACACATTCATTGTCGTTTTAATGCCTGTTTAGGAAAATCCCCCTCCGGAGGTGAACAAGAAAGTGTCTATTGCTTCTCCTGAATCTTTGAATATGAGACGGTCCAGAAGCGGTGAGTGTGTGACTCTCTCTCTCTCTCTCTCTCTCTCACACACACACACACACACACACACACACACACACACACACACACACACAGTCTGCCAATTGCTGCTTATATAATCGCAAATTGAAAATACATAAGCCGAATTATAGTTTCCATGGCTAGTTATATGAGGAAACTTTGGATGCACACTTGTTCAAATGAATGGTTCATAGCATTTGAAACATGTCTATGCTGTCTTTTCTATTTTCTGTTATTACTATAATCTTTGGGAGAAATTGAAATATCAGAGTTTCAATTTGTACTGTTCTATTTAACTTTTCTTGTCCCATACCAAGTTAAATTGATTTTGTCTGTCACAGTGTATCAGCAAATAATGATTTGCCTGTGTTGCAGGGAGACTACTTCTACCGACCATGGAATTCTGGCGCAATCAATTGGCAATCTATGACTCGGTTTTTCCCTACCTTCTTCTTTCTTTTTCTTTTCTTTTGCCCTTTTTCTTCTTGTTGGGCTTCTGTGTGGTTGCTTAGCTTTCACCTGCACCTATGCGTGCACAGCCCACTGGCAATAGGCATGCACACTCACTGGAGGATAGCTGGAAATTGAAGTAGAATATGTTGACATTCTTACAACTAGAATTTAATTAACCAAAATGTTATAACACAAAAACTCTTTTTAATTCTTACCACACCATGTAGGGGGTTGGCTACATGATTTCCTTTTATATTCATGTTTACTTTCATCACTTTAAAGTATGGCGTATAATTAGCTTGAGGATAGATTGACTCTCTCTCTCTCTGTGGTGGTATATTCAGGATCGTAAGGTTACTGGAATTCAGGGAGGCCTACCTGTAGTAACAACATCAAGAGGTTTGTCCCTTATAAACTGTATTAGACTGGCACCTCTTTTCCTTCCTTTATGTGAATAAGAATGACTTTAGTAGCGTTTATTATTTTGTCAACCTCTTTACCACTTCACCCAAAATTTTGCTTTAAAGTCATTTTAACTTGATGCTTAGAATATTTTCTGCTTCTTGTTTTTGGTTACTATAATACCTGCTGATGATAGTGTGTCTCACTTGCTTTTAGGCAGTAGCTCTGGGTCTCAGAAACGCAACAGACGATAGAGGTTGAGTTTCTGGCAGAGCTTTAGACTTGTTTCATACCTCTTGTAAGTATGGTATGTAATTTGAGCTGAATGTGATCTCTTAAAAATTCAAGTTACCTTGAAAATAATCACCAATTCAAAATTCAGCTTTGTCATTATAATTTATAGACTTGCACACGGGTAACAGTGAAGGAAGCATATGGCAATAATTTTGTACAGATTCTACCGCAGATGAGAGAAAGAGGATGAGAACTCAAGTCAAGCTGACCTCTACTCAATTATAACAAAATTTTCAAGCTGCCTGGAGTATGTATAGAAGACATAGAGCTTGGGCTCTTCCCGTCAGAATCTGCGCTGTGTCTATTTTTGTTCAAGATAATAGGGTTTAGGCCTATGACCCAT
Source organism: Prunus campanulata (assembly GCA_034190965.1). NCBI lineage: Eukaryota > Viridiplantae > Streptophyta > Magnoliopsida > Rosales > Rosaceae > Prunus > Prunus campanulata. Next base: position 7,070,145 of record CM067213.1, read on the forward strand.
GACTGAAGATAGCCTTATTAAGTGATACGTGGAACATCAAATGAAATTTCTGTAATGGGGCTTGGGGTTGCTTCCATTTTCTTAGTCTCAATTTTTTATTATTTAAACATCATGGAATTTGTGACTGAGATGTTTGATGCATTATGGGATGAACTTGCATTAACGACTCACTGTCAAATAATGGATCAAATGGCTCACAATCACCTGACTACTAGTGATAAGACTACTTAAATCCCGACATTTCAATGAAACATGTACACTTTCTTAATTTTAAGGTTTGTTTATAAATTTTCATCTTGAAAATTACTGCAAACATTAAAAAAACCAATGGACCCAAACTTTATATATATATATATATACGCATTTGGTTAACTTTTTACCTCAAGGTCCTAGTAAAGAGACGTGCCTTACCTAAATCACAAAAAGTTAATTCAACCCAAACAAAAATATTCACAAAAATTAAGCTCAATCGCTCAGACCGTCGACAACACTGAAATCTAACGGTCCACATTCATTTTCGTCTGATGCTAAAGTCGAAAAACACAAAACTCGCCACATCATCAATCCTCGATGAAACACAATCTGAACTACCGCTATTCGATACTTACAGTATCGTCGATCCAAACATAATCGACGGTCCACGAAGAACCAAAATATCGACGCGGATCCCCACTCTGAGCCGTCGATTGAAACCCAATCCAACCGTCCACACGCTCCCTCCAAATCTAAAATAAACAAACACAAAAACCACATCCCAATATAAAAGCCCACCTTCCCTCTCCCTCCACACAAAAGTCACGAGACTCACACACAGAGTTTGAAAATTCGATCCAAAATCAAAACCCTAGTTTTGCAGAAATGTCGGGAAGAGGGAAGGGAGGCAAGGGGTTGGGCAAAGGAGGAGCCAAGAGGCACAGGAAGGTGCTGAGGGATAACATCCAGGGCATTACCAAGCCTGCAATTCGTCGTCTTGCTCGTAGGGGCGGCGTGAAGCGTATCAGTGGCCTCATCTACGAGGAGACACGTGGCGTCCTCAAGATCTTCCTCGAGAATGTGATCCGAGACGCTGTGACCTACACAGAGCACGCCCGGAGGAAGACGGTGACCGCCATGGATGTCGTCTATGCGCTCAAGAGGCAGGGCAGGACTCTGTACGGGTTTGGTGGTTAGGATTTGGAGGTTTTCGGATTGGGAATTGTAAAGGGGTTAATTGGTGTTGTGGTTGTTGGGTAGTTTAGGAAGCAGTTGCTTGAAGTTGATGTTTTTCTAGGTTGATTAAGAAATGAAAATCTACTTGTTTTCTCAATCCATTTTGTCATCTTTGATGGTTTACATGAATTGCAGTTGTTAATTTTGATCTCTTTGGTTTCCAATGTTGAAATTCCATTTTGCAAACACTGGTAGCTCCCTAGCTTTGTAAATTCAGAGTTGGTTTCAGCTAATAGACAATGGGCTGAATGCCAATGATTGGGCCATTTTTAAAATAGGCCAAATCATCCGTAGTTGGTTTTTAAAATTAAAAGTGCTTGATCTAAGAGCATCTCCAACCGATATGTCAAAAGTGCCACATAGACATTTAACAGTTAGAAATAACATCTCACTTCACTCCAACCGAATTGTCAAAACTGATGTGGAATGAAGGCTGAAGGTTCAGCTGTTATTTTTGACATCCCAAAAGCAAGATGTCAAATGAATATTTTATTATTTTTTTAAAGACAACTGGTTGTTACTTTCATTTATTATTTTCCTTTTTTTTTTTCTTCTTTATCTTGAATGATTTGACTATTACAATAATTATTTATTTGACATATCGGGTGGAGTGTAAAAGTGTGTAAATGTCAAATTGCCACATCTGCCATCAAATTTAAATTTGATGTTTGATATTTGACATATCCCTTGGAGATGCTCTAAGTCATTATAAATTTTGATAAGTGGGCCAAATACATATAATTCATTCAAAAGTCCATGCCCTTTTTGGGGTTACAAAACTCAGTATAAATTTGGATAATTGGACCAAGTTTTTTTAAGAGTTTATACTCTCCCGGTTTGCCCAATGGGTTAATGTATTTATGAATTTGGGGTTTTTCTATATACACACCCAATTAGTTGGGTGTCCTTGGAAGCTCCCTAATTTTAGTAACATACATGCTTGAACCCACTTCCCTACTGGATCAATATTTTTGAATGAAAACTATGAACTTGGCCCAGTTCCCCTTTGGGCTCCTTTAATTTCATTTGCCCTTTTTCTGTCCAAATTATGAACACAATATCAACACCAAGTGGAAGTATTCAAGGATTAAAATCTCGTTCACAATCATGCAGATAATATCGGGCCTCTAATTTACGGATTTTTCAGGGATATATCATTATTGTTTTAGGTATCAGGAAAAAAATCAACAAGAATGACATAAGTTTTGATACACAGAATTTTAGAGTTAAACTTTTGTAGATGTTATGTACATTATAATGAATGTATTGAACAAATAAACTCAAAAAGTTGCTAAGTATAAGATATACATATAATGAAATATAAGTGAGTATGTAATGCGCGTTAATGAAAAGTTTGAAAATAAAACGTTGATTAAAATGAGTAAACCATGCATAAAGGTAGTCAAATTTGAAAATAAAACGTTGATTAGAATGAGTAAACCATGCATAAAGATAGTCAGATGTTTATGGAGGTATGTGGGCAGTAGACTGTGGATAGATTCTTCATATTATATATTATAGGGTTCTGGGTATGATTTAATGGCTTGTTTAGTTCATAGGTGTTCCAATGAAGCTTTAATTTCCTCCTATTTAACTTAAGAGATATTAACTATTATACTCAATATAAGAGCTCAAATTATAAAAAGACCATATATGAAATGGATTTTAAAAATACACCCAAAGCTTATTTACAACATAACAAAAAAGCTTTTAATTTATTTTAAATTACAAAACTGCTATTGATTTATTAAAACAAACTCAACCCCAAAACCTCATAAAAAAAACCCAAAACCTCATTAAAAAACCCAAAACACTCAATAGGCCCAGCTGTCATTTTTATTTATTTTTTTTTGGGTGTGTTTATAGAAATTAAATGGTGGAGGATTTATCTATATTATTAGTATTAAGAATAGGTATATGATTAAATATCTCATAACTTAATTGCATATTCTAATAATGATAAGAGATTTTTGGGTTTCAATTTGCATCAATTGCTTTCAAAACTTCTAAATTTTTTATGGATTCTGTTCTAGGTATCGGGAAATAGCGATGATGTCAATAATATATCAGGGATATATCGCTAATACAGGGGAATATCAGTGTCGACACTTGAAAATCACGGTAGGAAATTGAGCTAAGCTAAGCTAAGTTGAAATCCAATATTTTATTTTACTTTTTCTTTCTAAAGTTAAAAACTCTAACGTCTTGTTTTAGTGATGTCTTATTAGAACGTTAGTATCCAATCCAATTTACCATCGAGATTCGAGTCATGAAAATGGTTACTTTTCGATAATCATATCCACTTTATATCATTTCAAAATAAAGCTCTTCATTTTATTTGATATGCAGCAGATTTCACGTAAATCATATCAATCAAATAAAGCTGAATTGGTCTCAACTCAACAATCAACAACATTGTAAGGTTTAGAGCTTTAATCATTGATACTCTCTGTTTCCCCATATGTGCACCATCCAAACCACGCATCGGATGAATCCAATGCGATACATATTCTTTCAATGAAATAACACAACCGAAACTTCAAAGTGTACAACGTTTTGTCTTTTCGCCGCCTTCATGTTCATATGCATGCGTACGTGACAATAATCAATCTCTGTCAGTTTGAAGCCAAGAAAGAAAAAAACGTATTTTATTCCATTTTTTCTTCGACAAATGGAACTTTGCTTACTTTTGATTCTCCGAGATCCGCTGAATTTCCAACGAGGAAGTTCAATTATATCAAGTTGGTATGTCCCAAAAACAAAACAAGAACAATGATTTTCACATGGCACCACCTCAGAGCTATTCGTGTATTTGTGCAATGCAAATCATAGGAAACTTCTTTTCAATCAATTCTTTTTGTATGGCCCTTTTGATTGGAATTCTATGTTCTTTTATATATGCAACGTTACGTGCCCATCAATCTTTGTCAAGAAAAGGATCACAAAACGAATATGTATTTCCATTCTTCTCTTGGATAATTGAAAATGTGATTATTTCCAAATCTAGGAGGTCCTTTCAATCTAGCATTTAGTTCAATGATCATGTTAACAAAACAAATAAAACAGATCCACATTATTGTTATAATAAACTAGTTTAATTGACTACGTTAGCTAGATATACATTGTTGTCTCATTGACTACATTAAGTTTCATAGATTCAATAATTGTCTAACATGATATCACAGTTATCATTTCAATGTAATCGCTTCAAAGTGATTACATTGACATGTATTGTTCACACATTTCCAATTTTCCTTTTGGGTTCAAGAGTTGTATAAGAACAACTCAAAAGGAGCTGAAACTCCCTTGTATTAATTCCTCCATGAACTTCACGAATCTCTGATTTGTCTATTTCTATTGAAACACAATTTGATGGGTATGTGTAGGTGAGGCTACATTAGTCGAAGAAAGTGTTAGTCCAAGGCTATCCTTAGCTTTGAATTCAAAGTCATGATTGGGTTGTACATTTGAACGATTGGTAGTTTGTTCAGATTGTGTTTGTATTTCAAAGTCTGTGATAAGGATAACCTCTTAAAGGAGTCGTCCTATCTTATCTTTGTAACTCAGATCTTGTATAGTTTGTTTATAAATACAAACCCTCCATCACACTGATGGATCATTAAGCCAAAACGTATGTTTGATATTTTACAGAAAGAAGGCGTTACAAGCAAAGTGAAACGACCGGGCAAAGATCCTCAATTGGATCGGATACTTATAAGAGTGGCGTCGTGGCTCCACACAGTCAGCTTTGTTTTCTACTTTTCGGACGATTTCATAATTAGGGTTTGCATGCCAATTAAATTTGTCCAACTCAACAATCCAATTCAAACCAAATACTTCTTAGAGCAAATCAGTACTAATTATTTTATTCAGAACTAAGCATAGCAAAACCCCATTGGATCTTGTCTAATAATTGTTTCATTTTCCTTCACGAACGTACGCTAAATAAAATAATCATGTGGTTCCATGAAAACAGAGATGTAGGATATCTTTTCTTATTTTATGTCGGTCGGTCTCTTGGATATGTTGGTGGATATTGTTCAGGTATTTGATCCAAAAAGAAACACCCCCCCCCCCCCCCCCCCAAAAAAAAAAACGATTTCTTCGTAGACCAACACTCATGACTATGTTGGAGTAATTATAAATTTATATATTAAATATTTAAAAAATAAGGTAGAAAAATAATTAACACTTAATTCAGAAAATTAAAATAAAATAAAATTCATTAATTCTTGTTTTCATATTGAATTTTTTTTAGAAAATTAATAAGTGGCCACAGCATGCATATGGGTCCTCTTAGTCTAATTTGGAACATGTTGGAAAGTGGCAACTACCAACTTGTGGCCATGAATCATTCAATTCTCATACTCGGATATAAAGAGAGTATGGACCAAAGCCAAAAGAGTGAACAAGAAAGCAACTTGTTAGCAGCTGCTTTGTTCGACGTACAACTAATCATGAATCTTATGTTATGTGGTTCATACTGAAGCTAGCTATAGCCTTAGCTTTTTCAATCTACTATCCGCTCTATTTGGTGTCAGCTTTTCCTATTAAGATGCACGATAACATACTACATTCATACACACACTACACGGATGCTAAGATTCAAATTCAAATTTTTTTCTGTGAAAGTAATTACTTGAAACCGCTACACTACTGGATCCTTTATTTGCCTAACTAGTCGGTTCTCTTACTCAACGGACACCATGAATTTCTAGCCCTCTCTAAGTTCCGAACCCCAAAAACTGAAAACCAAAAACCAAAAAGAGGTACGAGTTCCTCAGTAGTCTTCAGGTAGGCTCCTCTCATTTTCCATCTTGTCAGGAAAAAACATGGAGGGGCCATGCACTTGATGAGTATGGACCGTACGATTGATCATGATCCAGTGTACGGCTGCCACGGGTCAAGTTCAGTGTGGTGAACAAAAATTGCAATGCTTTTTCGGAAGAGTCTCGTGATTAGTTAATTAAATTTTCCAGAATTAGAGAAAGTTTTGATTGATCCAAATTTACAAGTGCTCGGTTTTGTTGGAAAGAAGAAGAGGAAGATGTTAAACCAACAAAAGAGAAACCAATTTGAGCCACATTTTTATGGATAACACTAAATTAATAATTAAGCATCAATCAAATTTCTGATAAAGCTGTGACTAGCTCACACGCCACACTTACTGTACAACATCAAACTGATCCTAGTCACACCAATGCTAAAACTAAGAGCTAGGGGTGCTAATTTCTTATTTGGGTGGATTTTACAAGTGATCCGATACAAATTAACCCACTTGTGTTAATCATATCTAAAACAACTCAATTCTTCTTCCAGGGACTTATAACTCAATTGATTAAGAGTATTTATTCATGTATTCATCTTTAGTAATGGGCTATAGGCCAAATGTAGGGGTATAATTTAGCCCTCCAAAATATTATTATTTTAAAGAATAGTATAAGATTAAAATTTTCAATCTCCAGCCATATATGGCTATATTTTTAGGCCTTACATATTTTATTATTTTAGAAAAAATTATGGTACAACACTCATGCATTCAACTACTATGTATTGTTTAAATTAATTAAACTACTATTTAGGTTCTTTAGAGAAATGAGTGTGGAAAGTTGTAAATAAGTAAATAATGTGATAAAGCTTGTAAGAAATGAGTGATTTTATTTTTTTTGTGGAGAAATTTGAAGTAATGTGTAGACATATTTTAGGTTTTTTTAAAAAAAATGAAAAAATGTCCAACGGCTATGTTTGAAAATTGCTGAACTTTCTAATGTTTTAACCTCCAACGGTCTCTGAACAAGTTTTATATATATATATATATATATATATATATAATTTTTGTGAAAAAAAAAAAATTTAAAACGTTCCAAAACTTGTTTAAAAATAAAGAAAATAAAGTAAAGGCGTTCATGTCGTCGCATTTAATTGGAGCTCTTGGATCTAAATGTATGCCCTTTGGTTTTCAGCTGCATAAAGTCTTCCCCTGCTCACACCCACACTTGATTCATCCTCTAATTGGGCAGCACATGCTATGGGTCCACAAAAAAAACTTTGGCCCGAGCTAAAAGCAGGCTATATGTAGCATGGGAGAAGGGTTAAAGGGTTACATATGGCCCTCAAAATTATTTTGACCCATGACTGGAGATGGGTTTTGCACTTTTTAGGGGCTATATATGGTCTATAACTCATGGTTGGAGATAAGCTTAGGCCATCTTCAGTCATAGGGCTAAATATAGTTCAGGGCTAAATATTTAGCCTTCCAAAATATTAATTTTTTAAAGAATAGTGCAAAGCTAAATTTTTCCATCTTCAGCCATGCAGAGCTATATTTTAGGGTCCTTCATGGAGGGCTATATTTTGAGAAAAATTATGGCACAACACTCATACATTCCACAACTATGTATTGTTTAATTTAATTAAACTACTATTTAAAGACAATATTCCATGACCAAGAATTTTATAATTTTTTTTAAACATCACTTGAAAACATTTAAAAATGTTACCATATTTATAATTTATATATATAAAGGATGGGTTTCAATGGTCTGAGCTCTGACGATCATGACCAATAATTTTTTTACGAAGTGAAAACATCTAAGAAGGTGACCACATTTTAAAAAACAAAGAAGGTTGGATTTCAATGGTCTGACCTCCAACGGTCGTGACCAATAATTTTTTATAAATTTTTCGTAAACAACACGAATTGAAAACATTTAAAAAGGCTTTTAAAAATATATCAATGACATCAGCGCTTTTATTGTTGGATGTTGGATACGCATTTGCACGAGATGATTCGTGCTCGTGCCCACACTTAATAATTTATCTCCTTCAAAAGCACATTCATGAGGCCCACATTTAGCCCAGTTGGAGGACTGAAGATGGCCTTAGGTTCTAGATTCAATTCTCTACTCCCCGTTAAAACTTGTATTAAAAAAATTGGGCCCACAGTGAATTCACTTTACACACAAGGAGAATAACCAACACTTCAATTGCCCTCCCTCCCTCTGTATATATATTGCTTTGATTTTTCCATGGCATTCTATTACATCTTAGTTCATAAATTTATTTAACAACTATGGCTCCGGTGAACATAACTTCAATCAAAACCGCGTCAAGTGGCTTATTGCAAGGCGACAATCCTCTAAACTTCGCCTTCCCACTCTTAATCGTCCAAACCACGTTAATCATTGTGGTTAGTCGTTTCCTCGCCTTCCTTATCAAGCCCCTCCGCCAACCAAAAGTCATTGCCGAAATTGCAGTAAGTTAATAATTTTCGAATTTAAAATCCCTTTCAATAATATTAGAAATAACGAGCTACTTGATTTATTTAATTTTCGAACTTAGAATCCCCATTTAGTAATATATAATATTCTGAATTTTTTGTGTTTACTTATTTTTTGTGGTCAAATGTTAATCTTGTGTTCGAATAATTATTATATAGGGTGGAATATTGCTTGGACCGTCGGCCTTCGGACGAAACAAACAATACCTACACAAAATATTCCCCTCATGGAGCACCCCAATCCTCGAAACCGTGGCAAGCATTGGTCTTCTGTTTTTCTTGTTCCTCGTAGGCATAGAGCTCGACTTAAGCTCGATCCGACGTCGTAATGGCCGAAGCGCCGTCGGCATAGCCCTCGCCGGCATATCTGTCCCTTTCATCTGCGGCATCGGAGTTGCCTTCCTCCTCCGGAAAACCATCGACGGAGCTGACAAGGCCGGCTTCACCCAGTTCCTTGTGTTCATGGGAGTGTCCCTCTCCATCACCGCTTTTCCTGTGCTCGCCCGCATTTTAGCAGAGCTCAAGCTTTTGACCACTCGGGTTGGCGAGACTGCCATGGCTGCGGCGGCGTTGAACGACGTCGCTGCATGGATCTTGCTGGCTCTGGCGGTGGCCTTGGCCGGTGACGGTGTCGGTGGACACAAGAAGAGCCCCTTGGTATCTATCTGGGTCTTCCTCTCAGGTATATATGGTCAGAAAATAATACAATATCCTCAACAAAAAAATTCATAGTTTTCTTTTTCACCTAATATATTAAATAAATATAATTATAATTATTTTGTATGATTAATTAAACGGAAAGGGACATTTTCTGTGTGGAAATGAATCTCACTTTTAATGGAGAAATAGTATAAAGCCTAATCATTATAATTTTATATGTTGACTTTTCTGCAATTTTATATATTTTCAGTTACTATTTGGTTTATCCATGTAAGTAAGTAACGGCTTTTGAATATCAGGTCTTGCTTTTGTTGCCTTCATGATGGTGGTGATCCGCCCCGCCATGAACTGGGTGGCCCGCCGCAGCTCCCCGGAGCAAGACTCGGTGGACGAAGCCTATATCTGCTTGACCCTAGCCGGAGTCATGGTGGCCGGGTTCGTGACAGACCTAATTGGGATCCATTCCATATTCGGAGCCTTTGTGTTTGGCCTAACAATTCCAAAAGGAGGGCGGTTTGCAGACAGGTTGACAGAGAGGATGGAAGACTTTGTGTCTGGTCTGCTGCTTCCACTATACTTTGCCTCAAGTGGGTTGAAGACGGACGTGGCGAAGATCAAGGGAGGAGAGGCGTGGGGGCTGCTGGCTCTGGTTATATCGACGGCCTGCGCTGGGAAGATCTTGGGGACGTTTGTTGTGGCTTTGATGTTTAAGATCCCTGTTAGGGAGTCCTTGACGCTTGGTGTGCTCATGAACACCAAGGGCTTGGTTGAGCTCATTGTTCTCAATATTGGCAAGGAGAAAAAGGTCAGTTATAATGATTTATTTAATTGATTTCCACCACATTTACATCGGCATTTTAATTAATTATATACACTACTATAACAAGTATGAAAATTGATTGAATTGCCGTGTATAATTAACATGTTCTTGCTTGTAGTACAATGACAAAAGCTCTTTTTTTCCCGTCCTCTTCACACCTATTTAAAGGAAAGTTTAAAAAAAATATAAATAAATAATAGTTACAATTTAATCATACATTTCATACAAATGTAACAAAAGGTGTCGTCGTTCAACTGACAATAACATAATTTATCGTCACTTGACATCTCACCAAACACAAAATCTCCCATCTGAAAAATTGAATGCGAATTCTGTAATGTTATTTGGTGCCATGTTATGTCAGACTGTGAATTCAAACAAATAGATACAAAAAATCAACTTTAACTAGAGAATATAATTAACTTAGGTTTCATGTGCATGTATCACAACAAATTCATGATATCAGCTAATCAATACCGTTTAGCATGGGATTAGCTTAAGCCAGCTAGTTCTAGTTGTTGGGGCCATGTTAGGGAACCATTTGCAAAATCATTTGAAGACGACAGCTCAACTTTTACCCTCCTCTTTGTAATCTTTCGTTTACGTTATTTGTCTGTTTACTTTGCATTCAGCGGCAATTGGAACTTTATGTCACTTCTTTTTTGCTTTATTGATTGATCCCCCCTCCATTTTCCTAAAAGCTTTTGGCCATCCATGAACTCTTTTCTGGCTCGCAACTATCCTCACCCTGCTTGATGACTTATTGAGGGCCGTTTGATTGCTATTTCAGTTTTCATTTTTAGTTTTAAAATATAGAGAAAAATTAGAGTGAAAATAAGAGTGAGGAAGAGAAGGAGTAACAAAAGTGAAAACAAAACCTTGAAAGTGAAAACATTTTCAAATAGATTTAAGTTTTTAGTTTTTGTTTTCACTTTTGTTACTCTTTCCTCACATACTCCCTCTCATTTTTCCTTTCATTCTCACTTTCATTCTCCTATTTTACCGTCTACACTCTGGCACAAAAAGTATAAACTAAAAACTAAAATTAAAATGATTATCAAACCGGCCCTAGATAGTTACGTGTCTTCAGAAAATTAAAAAGCAACGAACACTCAGACAGTGCCAAATTTTTTGCCAGAAAGATACAGTCATGAAAAGAATAGACTAAGGGACACAGACACGTTTTGTAAAGGTTAAAAAGCAAGGACTTTGGGTCAAGTTTGTCAAGTTTGCCTTTGGCTTTACTGTGAATCCATCCAAAGATTAAAGTTGGGTTGTATAATCTCAATTATTGGTTCGACCAAAAAATAATAATTCTAAATTATTGATGTAAGAAATTTGATGAATTATTACTTTTTGATCGTCTTCAAGACTTCAACTTTTAATTTAAGGGCGTCTAAATAATATATATATATATATATATATATATATATATATATATATATATATATATATATATATATATAGAAATTGTCTGTAGCATTGCCCTTTAACTTGGTGTGTTTGGCCTTTCTAGAAAATCAGTTAAATATTCTAAAGGTAGTGGTTTTGGGGGAAAGTATAAATTTGCAACTTTTTGTTATATATATAGATTTTGTTTGCGTGCAAGATTTCTAACTTTCTATTTGAGGACGTCTATAAGAGCTGTCCATTAACATTGTTTTATATGTTGGTATATGCGTTACGTCATTAGATTATCAATTAAATTTGTTTTTAATAGCACTATGTGAAAAAGTATGTGATAACCTGACATGATATCAAGGATGTGATTTTTGCAACTTTAGGGTTAAACAATGTTATCTTAAGAATCACTAGTTATTTTATTACAGGTGCTTAATGATGAGACATTTGCTATTCTAGTCCTCATGGCACTCTTCACCACCTTCATCACAAGTCCTCTGGTTATGGCCATTTACAAGCCGGCACGTGGCATCTCATTGCGCCCTCGCCGCAAGCTAGGTGACCTCTCGACCAATGTGGCCTTCAAAGACGAGCTTCGAGTGGTCGCATGTGTTCATGGGCCTCCCAATGTGCCTTCACTCATTGGCCTCATTGAGTCCATTCGGAGCTCTAAGAAATCCCAACTCAAACTCTTCCTTATGCACCTTGTGGAGCTCACTGAACGCTCTTCTTCCATTATCATGGTCCAAAGAGCTCGAAAAAATGGGTTTCCCTTCTTTAATCGGTTGGGCCGAGGCCAGCTCCTCAACAGCGTTGTCGGGGCTTTCCAAGCCTATAGCCAATTGGGCCGTGTCTCAGTCCGGCCCACGACTGCAATTTCAGCCCTGTCCACAATGTATGAGGATATATGCCATGTGGCGGAAGATAAGAGGGCGGCAATGATCATCTTGCCCTTCCACAAACAATGGAGGTTCGACGGTGATGATCATGAGACAACGGAGATTGTGGGCCACAGTTGGAGAGGGGTCAACCAAAAGGTGCTTCAAAATGCACCGTGCTCGGTTGCAGTGCTCGTAGACCGTGGATTTGGTCGCCCTAGATCACAAACTCCTGGGCCTACAACCATCCTAACCCAACGAATCTGCATTATTTTTTTCGGTGGGCCTGATGATCGTGAGGCTTTGGAGTTGGGTGGTAGGATGGCCGAACACCCGGCAGTTAAAGTGACGGTTGTGAGATTCGTTGAGAAAGAGGGCTTGGAGAGTAATGGGCCTGATGGGCTTATGTTGAAGCCCTCACCCTCCAAGTCCACCGATAATAGCTATAGCTTCTCCACAGCTAAAATGGACAGAGAGAAAGAAAAGGTATTTGTGCCTAACTACAATTTAGTCACGTTGCAATATGTCCTCCATCTATAACCACACATTCGTCACATCACCCTCTCCGTGTTACACTAAAAGATTAGTCAAATCACACAATTTTAGCTCGTTTAACTTTTTCAGTATGTACTAATTTATGGTAAAATTTGATCATCAGAAACTCGATGAGGGCGCAATGGCTGAGTTCAGAAGCAAGTGGGATGGGAAAGCAGAGTACATAGAGAAAGTGGGAGCCAATAACATTATAGAGGGGGTCCTGGCCATAGGAAGAAGTGGAGATCAAGACCTATTGGTCGTGGGAAAAGGGAGGTTCCCATCAGCCATGGTAGCAGAATTGGCAGACCGGCAAGCAGAGCATGCGGAGTTAGGCCCCGTTGGAGACATATTGGCCTCATCAGACCATGGTGTGGTCTCATCAGTCCTTGTGATTCAACGACATGACGTAGCGCATGCCGTGGAGGCTCCCATGTCAAAGATAGTGCACCGTGACTACGAAAGGTTCGTAGCAGATGAATCTTCCAGCAATGTGCTTGAAATTTCTAACGAATCTGTGTGACCAAAAGTAATTAACTTGTTCATCATATAAAGTGTATTGTTTTGTTACAAGTTTCCTTGTCCAAAAAATATGTGAGATTAGGTTTTGTTATCAACTTATGATGGTAGTTGAAGAAAAGATCGAAGCTATAATGATTCAGAGTTCAGAAATTTAATGACAATGCAAAGCAATGATTAAGGGATTAATTCAGAAGCAACATGATTAGCACTGGATTGATTAATTGGTGGCGCATAACAAACAATAAACAAACAAACTTGACTTAAGTGGGAGGAGCAATTATCTGCCTTCTAGTTGGAGGCAGTATTGTTTATACATGTAAACAGGGTGGGTGTGAGGGTAGGTTTGACTTGAGACCACTTGATACTTCTCTTATCCTCAATAAAAATCAATTATCACCTACTTATTTAATTTCAATTCACCATTGTGAAGAACAAAGACGCCAGTCATTTAGGGTTCAAAAGTTAATCTAACTTTCAATTACCACCAACCATGGAGCTCAACATAACCACTATGAGTACTTCATCATATGGAGCTTGGCAAGGTGACAACCCTTTGCACCATGCCTTCCCATTGTTGATAGTTCAAACCACTCTCGTCCTCTTCGTTAGCCGCCTCCTCGCCTTACTTCTCAAGCCACTCCGCCAACCTAAAGTCATCGCTGAAATATTAGTACTGTTTTTTTTGCTGATATATGCGTGCTTATGTCTAAAACTACGTTGTTGTTTTTTTCTTTTGTGCATGACTGAAAAGAATGTTTGCTTTTACTTTCTTGCGTACAATTCAGGGTGGGATTTTGTTGGGACCATCAGCACTTGGCCGGAACAAACACTTCTTGCAGATCATATTCCCTTCATGGAGCACCCCCATACTCGAATCTGTAGCAAGCATTGGCCTTCTCTTTTACTTATTTCTTGTAGGCCTTGAGCTTGATCTGAGCTCCATTCGCCGCAGTGGCAGACAAGCCATCACCATAGCCATTGCAGGCATGGTCCAAATTTCAATCTGATACAATATATTTTCCAATATTTTCTTTTAGTACATTTCACTCAAATTTTCAGACTTTTATCTTCAAATTCTCTCAGGCATTTCCCTCCCCTTTCTCTTCGGAGTAGGGGTCACATTCCTCATGCGCAAAGCCATCCATGGGGAGAACAAAGTGGGCTACGCTCAGTGCCTTGTGTTCATTGGGGTAGCTCTCTCCGTCACCGCTTTCCCTGTCCTCGCACGCATCCTAGCAGAGCTCAAACTGCTCACAACTCGCGTTGGCGAAACAGCAATGGCAGCAGCAGCCTTCAACGACGTCGCTGCGTGGATATTGCTGGCATTGGCCGTGGCCTTAGCCGGAGGGAACAACAAAAGCCCCTTAGTATCCCTTTGGGTTCTCATTTCAGGTGTTGCCTTTGTTGCTTTTCAGCTAACTTTGGTCAGGCCCTTCATGAACTGGGTAGCCAAAAGCAGCTCATCCAATGATGGCTTAGTGGACGAGGCCTACATCTGCTTAACCCTAGCCGGGGTAATGATATCCGGGTTTACGACAGACCTAATCGGTGTCCATGCCATATTCGGAGCTTTTGTTTTCGGGTTAACGATCCCAAAGGGAGGTGAGTTTGCAGCCAAACTGACCAAAAGGATTGAAGATTTTGTGTCTGGTTTGCTTCTCCCTCTCTACTTTGCTTCAAGTGGGTTGAGGACGGATGTGGCTAAAATTCAAGGGGTCAAGGCATGGGGGCTGTTGGCTTTGGTGATATCAGTGTCCTGCACAGGGAAGATTTTGGGAACGTTTTTGGTTGCCATGTTGTGTATGATACCAGTAAGAGAGTCATTGGCTTTGGGTGTGTTGATGAACACCAAAGGGTTGGTAGAGCTCATTGTTCTCAATATTGGAAAGGAAAAGAAGGTACGTGTATTTTCAATAATGTGGTAGATAATAACACAATTAAAGAGACCATATATCTATAAACTCCATAAGCTACATCTCTTGCAAAGACAAGATCTGCTTGAATAAGTGAATTTCATCTCTATCTCCAATGCAATAACCCATATCCTCATACTCAAATTCTCGAGTGCAAAAGTGATGGGCCTTAAGACTTATAATTGTTCTATAATAATACAGTTAACCGCACTTGTGGATAATCAATTTTGTGTCTTGTCGATCGTTCCCATCAATACATGTCGGTCAACGATGAGTGCAAAAATTAATTATCCTTTAGTGCGGTTAACCGTATTATAGAGATACCGTTCAAGCGAGTATATGGGTTTTAAGTATATTCAAACCCAAAATTTGAGTTTGGGTTTTTGGTTTTGATAATAAGAGTCAAATTTGGATTTTGAGTTTCCGGTGCGTTGGAGATGGCCTGAGGGATGTGTTCACTGTCCATCCATCTATGTTTGTTTGCTATGTAGTCCTGTTATTACCACCTTGGGGGATTAACTTTTGGAAACTTTGCTTTGCAGATTCTAAACGACGAGATGTTTGCTATTTTAGTCTTGATGGCACTTTTCACCACCTTCATGACAACTCCAGCTCTGATGGCCATTTACAATCCCTCATGGGACGTCATTGCCTCTCCAACTCCCCGTCTCTTACATTCTCCAACCACAAGCTCAAAGAAACAAAAGGACCTTCGAATCCTTGCTTGCATTCATGGCCCCGGAAGCGTACCCTCCCTCATCAACCTCATAGAGTCAACCGGAACCGCCTTCGAAAACTCACCGCCACTCAAAGTTTACGTCATGCATCTTGTTGAGCTCACTGATCGTTCATCTTCGATTATGATGGTACACCGTGTTCGAAAAAATGGTTTTCCCTTCATCAACCGCTTATGTCAAGGGGTTTCGCAGGACCAAATCCGGGCAGCATTTGAGGCGTATGGTAGTGGTAGAGTTGGTCAAGTCACCATCCGCCACACGACGGCCATCTCGGCATTGTCCACAATGCACCAGGACATACTCCACGTCGCGGAAGAAAAGTGGGTGTCGATCATCATCTTGCCTTTTAACAGACAGTGCAGAACAGAGGGTGAAGAGACAATGGAGAATTTGGGGCACGATTGGAGAGGGGTCAATCAGAGGGTATTAAGCAGTGCAAATTGCTCGGTGGCATTGTTTGTGGATCGTGGATTTGGTGGCAGACCTGAGAGGCGTGCAGCGCCCTCAAGTGCCGCCATTTCCAAGAGGGTGTGCGTTTTGTTTGTGGGTGGACCCGACGACCGCGAGGCTTTGGAGTTTGGAAGGAGACTGGCGCATCCAAGTGTTATGGTCACAGTTGTGAAGTGCATTCAGGTTGAGGGAATAGACAGCTTGGAGCAGAGCCATGAGAGGGAAGTTGATGAAGCTGCAGTGGCAGAGCTGAAGAGGTATAATGAGTCAGTGGAATACATAGAGAAGGTGATGGCCGGCAATGTTGCAGAGACGGTAGTGAGTATAGGTCGGAGCACGGAATATGACCTGGTTATCGTGGGGAAAGAGCAGCACCATCCAGCCATGGTTGCAGAACTGGCTCACCAGCAGCTGGAGCATGCTGAACTGGGAGCAATTGGAGATGCATTAGCTTCGTCCTCACATGGGATCTTGTCCTCCATACTTGTGATACAAACACCACGAAGTGAAAAATGAATTGATCGAAGGCAGTTGGAGACCAGGATTTGTAATTGTGGCTATGTTAATTAGTTTGTCATTAGCAGAGGCAGACTCCACATGTTAGGAAAATTACGAATAATGGAGTTTAGTTCAATTCTGTTAATAATGTTAGCAGATCGGTCAATGTATTTGCTAGTTTTATCTCCTTGTAAGAAGTTAAGAAAACAAAAAGAACCCCCTAGTTTTATGACCAGAGGATGAAATCAGCGCTTAAGATTATTGTAGGGTATGTGAAACAAATAAAGCAGTAGAACTGAGAAGAACAGAGAGGAAGCAGGATGCCAGGTTAAGATTCGAGTGACAGAATGTAGTTTTTATATTATGCAAACTATTTGTTCTTGGTCTCGGAGGACATTGCATCGGAATGGTGCTATTCATAGCAGTAAATTACTCTACGGAGGATGCGAGAACTATACCATGCCAATAATTCAACAAGGAAAATGCCTTCAATTGATTGCTGGATTACTGGGATTTCAAACAGAGAAAACATATCAGAACACAAATGAAGGATTAGGATAACATACTTAGAACCACTGCAAATTAAAAGAAATTTTCATTCCTCAAATCTCACAAACAAATTCGAGCATTTCAGTACTCTTTTGAATTGGGCAATTAACCCTCTTGTGAATAGTTGTACACATATAAACAACTTTGAAAAACACCAAATATCCCCAATTAAGTTACATAAAATCTTTTAAAGATGAAAGAAAAAGAAAGGAAAAAAAAAAAAAACGTTTTCTGCAAATATACTAAACTCAACAAAAGTGTCTTTTTTCATGGAAATGGATCTCAAATCCAATTTATCACCAACCAACCAATTAGTCAGCAAGCAGCAGCTGCTAACAAATTCCACATTCACCAAATTCCATTTCCTTCACCTTAGGCATCAATCTTGGCAGCCTTCAATTTGCGTGCTAATAATTTGTGTCCACAACTTATGGGTCAACCAGAAATTTGTTGAGACCATGTAAGATTCTACTTGGACACACAAAGCAAAACACAACCAAAACAGGAATGAGTCTCTCAAAACTTGCATATCATAGCCAAATACAATTCAAGACAAATAACGTTTCTAGCAACCTCTTGTAGTGGTGGAATAGCATTGTGGTGAACATACAATCTACTTTTAAACACAAAAAGGACAAAACAGGGAAAAAGTTTCAAATTACAATGAAAGTATGGTCCTCATGATACACTAACCTTAGTTAAAGCCTCCCCCAGTCCACGCTGAATCCGATTTCCCATTGTGACCAGCAGCCTTTGAAACAGATGCACTCTGGTAGTGATCAAATCCATCGTCTTTGCCATCATCCCAGCCAGCCCAACCGTCACTGCTATTGGATCCCGTTCCCTTAGTAGTCTCTTGCTTCCTATTGTCTTTTTGGTCCCAATCATCCCAAGAACTCGAGCCGTAAGAATTAAAATTCCCACTCGATGACTGCACCCCTCCAGAAGAATTCCATTGTTTATTCTCCTGTTTAAACTCTTGATAATATCCATTTTGCTCACTATCATTTCGTTGCCAGTTATTATCAGCCTTCCAGGTTGTTCCGTCTTTAGTGTACTCTTCAACCTTTTGTGAAGCCATTGCCATGACCCCTTTCATAATCCCCCAAGTCCTATGTCCTATCTCTGTAGTCTTTGCAGTGACAACATTAACAGTTTCATTCACCTTGTAATCATAGCCACCCTCTTTCACCTGTTATAAGAGTTTAATCACACAACTCCTTTATCAAAGTTCAGAAACTGGAAAGATAGCTTACAATATATGCATTCCTTGTAAAAAAAAAAAAAAAAAAAAAGAGAATATTTAGGTAATCCGAAAGCAAATAACACAACTCTCTCTCTCACCATTGCACACACACACACCCCAATAGAGATGAAGACTAAAAACACACAAACCTTTCTCAAAACTCAAAGCAATGTAAAAAAGAAAGAAAACAAATAGAAAACAAAGGTAATGGGTTACTACCAAGATGTGTCTTCCTCATAATAGATTTTTTTGCCCCTCGAAATAGCCTTGCATTTGTAGTATGGTAACGGGTTCATAAATTTTCAAACCTCAGGATATTTAGGTTGATCAAATACCTAAGGGGGAATAATATTTAATCTGGCTGTTACTTAAAACAATGACTAGCAGTGGTGGTTTGCCAGTAATTGACACCACGAGAAGGCTGGGCTAGAGTGTTTTTGTAATTGTTTTTTTATGTCAAACGGAGACGTTATGATTTATAATGGTACTTTGATATGTTAAGACGGGAGATCAAGACGCTATGAGGTGTTTACTACATCCATGAAGCAAGTTATTAGCTTCAAGTTCTGAGGAGTTAACCTATTAAATTTGGAATTTGATAGTTAAAAAATAGTAGAAGTGGTGAAAAAGGGTGAAAATGAATAACAGAGGTAGCTTTTTCAGGGCTGTTCACCCAACTTATCGGACTATTTGAAAGAACAAAGAGAATGTTGCGTTTTCATTCAGAATACTACCAATTTTCTATTCCTTGTCCCTCTCTAAAGGTGATCCAAATGGAAAGCTGAAATAGAATTATTTTTAATGAGTACCTGATATTAGTTACGTTAGAAAGTAAGAGATCTTTTAGTTTTAGTTTAGTTTAGTTTATTTCTGTTTTCTATTGCAGTAAAGCTAGAATTACCTAGCTCCAAATACATTTCATATTACAGGCACGGAGCATGAAGTTGTATGTCATTGGACTGACAAAAGCACATACAAACAGAAACAGTGGCGCCAAACATATATCATCTTATTACCATAGCCAAAAGAAACGCAGTACACATACAAAGTTCCTCCATTCACAGCATTCAATATAAGCATTAAACCCATTACGTCTATAGCATTCCAATAACCACGACAATGAATTCTTCGTGCATAGCATTTCAATAATTTCGAACTACCACTACAAGAGAAATTGCAAACCAGCAACTCTACTGGACTAGAAGACATAATAAATATGCATGAACAGACATACAATGCCTATGCCTGGCAGAATGGTCATCTAACATCAAACAAAATTAAAAGTGACAAGTAAAATACCTTTGTAGTGAGCTCTTTCGTGCCTGCCTGAACTACACTCGCAGCCGACTGAGCCGCAGACGCAGCAACCAAAGATAACTTACCAATACCCTATTCAAATGACAAAAGTGCAAAACCAAAAACATACATGTAATGTGTATCAATATTCAGCCATTTCAAGCTACAATCAATCACTCATCAAAATAAACACAAAACAAAAATAATGCAACCTGAGAAACAACAGATAACACATCGCCTTGCGCATTCACATTCTGATGATTCTGGGAAGGCGCGGGACTCGATCCAAACCCGACATACTTCCCGCCCTGCGAGGGCGGGAGCCCGTCCGGCCGCGACTCGTTCTCTGCCATTTTTCTCGCGAAAAAGCTCTCCTTGTTCGCCGCCGAGGCCTCAAATTGCGATCTCGTAATGTCCTCCGTGGACCTCGACCTGGCGGGCATGCTTCCTCCATATCCATCACCCCCACGACCACCATGACCACCACCACCACCAGCAGCTCTGAAGTCGCCGGTCGACTGGTTCCTCCTTATATCGTTCGACGATCTGAAACCGTCGTCGTCCCAACTATCCCACCCCCCATTGTTCCCCGAATTGGCACCCCTGCTGCCGCCGCCAACGCCTCCATGAGCCAAAGGTGGCTTTGATTTCCCGAACCCTAGGCTTTCCTTCACGACGGGTGGGTCCCGCCAAGGACGCCCCTCGGCTAGGGCTTGAATCCGATCCCGGTAGACGCTGGCGGCGTTGGTGTTGTACTTGGTGACGATATCGGTCTCCTTGGAGACGCCGTAGCTGGCGAGGAAGGTGTTGAGCTGCTCGTTGCCGCCGGACTCCATCTTCTTGATCTGGATCTCGGACCAGGAGTCCATGGTGACGGATCGGACGAAGGAGATGTGGACGCCGAGGCCGCGGTGCTTGCCGGAGCACTCTAAGCACATGAAGACGCCGTAGGATACCGAAGCCCATTGCGGGTTCTTCTGGGAGCAGTCGACGCAGATCTTGTTCCCTGGCTGCGATTGCAGGTCCCGGAGCCGCCGAGATGCCGCCATTTTTTGGGGGTACGATCCGTTCCGATCTGAATCGGATTGTACAAAATCGGATCAAAAAATTGAGATCAAAATTTAAGAAAAAAAGAAGAAGAGAGAATTTAATTGAGAGGAAGGGAGGCGGAATGTCACCCTGTTTGGGGAGAGGAATTAGAACGAGGGGAACACCGACAGCGTTAATTCGTCGAACACTTTTTATAGTTTTATGGATTAGAAGAACAGATGGAGTCCACTGCTCTCTGGCTGCATATCTTAAGGGTGGCACGTGCGGTGATTTTTAGTTTTACTTCTCTGTTCCTTCCTATGAATTTGTTTCAACCAAAAAAAAATTGTTACTTGATTGGTTGGTCAACGTCTTTTGTGTGACAGTTTAGTTTGATTTTTTGTAAATGGCCCCATCATTTCATTCAACTTTCATTTTATTTGATCATCTTGATTTAAAACAATTATATTATTCACACACAAGTTCTTTTATTTACTCTAATATGAGTTATAGTTCCATTATAATCTCTTACTCTGTCTTTCAATTGTTTTTGTTAATTTAGAGTAAGGTATAATTCACGTATATTAGTTAGATGTTTTGGTTATAAAAAAGGCGACTGAGATCTTGTATATTCTCTAACTCACATTTTGACTTAAACCTTATTAGTTCGAGTAGTCGCATGTATGCGATTACTAATATTTGCCATAAAAAGTCAAAAATATTCCTAAGTTGTTTTTCCATTCACATTATTCGTTAGGCCCATAAGCCCACTCTAGCTTTGGATCTTGAAACTGAATATTACCACATTCAAAAGAAACAAGTGGAAAATATTTCAGAAGAATGAGACAAATGGGCTTAGAGCTTTGCTTGATACTGAAAGGCCCAAACGATTACTTTTCAATTACAATAAAAGCCCCAAATGATTTCAAGCCCCCCGACACATTTCTCTCCAGAAAAATGTTGTAAATAAATATGCCTACCCCTGCACGAAATATTGAAGGAAAATAAATTGAGTTATTTACACTAAGTGCCCATTTGGCATTGCTTATTTGGGGTGATAAGTGATTTTTTAAAAATTTTGGGAAGCCTAGCCCGTTTGATAAATTACGAGAAAATCACTTATTGTTAAAAATTGCCGTGAGAAAAAGCTATAAAGGAAAGCATCTAATGAGGTTCTTTCATTTTCTGATTATGCAAGAATAAGTTTCGAAGAGGCGTTGGGTTTAATGATTATGTGGGAATTAGTACCAACAACACTTTTAACAAAAAGTTTACCAAACATCAAACTGCTTTCTCTCACATCTGATTTTTCTCACAGCAAATCTAATAGCAATTATTTTCACAGCATATCAATGCCAAACTGGGCCTAACACTTTTTGAGGTTTTCCGTTTTTTCACAAAACTTCTTAAGATTTTAGAAATTACATGAACACCCCCTGAGGTTTTAAATTGTTTTCACAAAACTTTTTTTCATTAATTTTTCATCCAACGATTGATGATTTTATACACACAAAAATCTCCAAATGACAAAATTGGCCTTTAAGATTAGATTGCATATACTTTATTGAGGTTTATTTTGTCATTTGCATAAGTTTTTTTTTTTAATGAAATCATCAATTTTTGGACAAACAATCAACGAAAATGAGTTTTGTGAAAACAAATTGAAACCTCATGGGGTGTTCGTGTAATTTTTGAGACCTAACGAGATTTTGTGAAAACACAAGAAACCTCATAGGGTATTAGTGTAAATAACTCAAATAAATACTATGTTCTATAATGGGCTGATTAGGAACTCACATGGGACAATTGGAATGAATTGGTAGGTAGATGGATCATTGGTATCTTATTTTTAGTAATTTTTGGAACTAGGCCCCAATTTCCATATTTGTCAACAAAGTGTAATTCTCAATTATTTTCTAAATTTCTGATTTTACCCTTATAATTTTTGTAATTAAAAAAATAAAAAAGTAAAACAATTTCTATAATTGAAAAGGAGAGAGAGAGAGAAGAAATTCTTAACTATGTCACTTTCTCCTTTTTCTTTTTCCTTTTTTGCGGAAAAAAAAAATTTCGATTTTATAGTATTGCAAAGGGAACCGATACAAGTTGAAGTTGCATTGTGATCCCATTGATAGAAAGCAACCCCCACATGCGTGTTAATGCAGTCAATTATATTAGGTTGAGTTCGGCTGATTTTAAAATTTTAATTAAAGCCTTAGGACCTCTCCTTATTGAATAGCCTGGTTTTAAAAAGCTGATAACTCTATTAATAGAGATGAGTTTCACACACCTTGTGTATTATTGTACCGTCTCATACGCCAGAATCATAAAGTTCTAAAATTAAGGAAAATCAAAGACATGTTCATTTACTTCGATATTGGAATTAACGTCAAATTTGAATTAGGCATGTTAGTCAAGAAAAAAAAAAAAACCAAATTTCACGTTAAAATTCGTAATCAAATACTTTGCTTCCCTCATTAATTCTAAATATAAAATCAAATTGATTTTCAAATTTAGGTATTGAAACACAGAATGAATTTTGACATCCAAGCATCTTCACCGTTTCGGTAAAGAGAGCTAGTTGGAACTTGGGAGAGGGGTCAGTAATAGCTCCATACTCTCTTTTTCTGTGGTCTCATCTCATGGACTATTCTTGACCCTCAAAGGATTTACAATAATACTGCAGAGAGAGACAGCTACTGTTAGCTCGGATGGATCAGTCACTGTAGCCAATACACATGCCCATGTCTACAGTCTTTTATGACATTTCAGAGGATTGGATGAGCATGAGTATATTTAATGTCAATGCATGAACCAGCATAATTTAAATCCTTTCTTCTTTGTCGACAGGTCTAATCCATTGGAAAAAGATATCAAGGTAGATATCAGTGATCTCAAATTTCAACATGCGTGTGAGAAACTCTCTACTCTTGCAGTTTAGATTATCGTTTATATTAAAAGAAAAAAAATCATTGTTTTTCCTGATTTATTTATGCTTTTAAAGTTGATAGAAACAAAGAATTAATGCCCGAATGTTATTCCTACGTTCACAATACTAGGAATTTGGTGAGTCATGAAAGGCAGGAAGACACATTAAGACACAATTTTTGGTTTCTGAGAGCGAGAGGGATCAAGTGGGAACGTACGATTGGTGGATGTTCACATGCATTTTGCCTGTTTAGTTAGTTCCCCAGCACCAAAACAACCACCATGAATTTTATTTATTTATTTAAGCAATGCAAATTAACACTTTCATGAATGGTGATAAGAAATCTATATGAAAACCGCCTAAACCGAATCAAATATCTATATCATTTTTATTTGACTATTAGTTAGGATGTTAGATGTTTAGAAATTACAATGGCGGTTGCAATGTTTTAGATGTGTTTGTTTTATTTGACTAAACCGTGACTCAAACCGCATCGCTTATCAGTTGATTAATTTGACCGCAGTTAAAAAAAGGATCTAAACTAGATTGCTTAACCCTTTATTTTTCCAAAATGGAAGCATGGTCCATTCAAGCAAGCAGATCATGATGAAGATGTTCCATCATTCCAGGCTGGGACCAGTTGGATCCAATCGATTCATAATTATATATAGCACATAGTTGGTGTTGTTGGGTAGTTTGGTTTCATATCACCACACAATGTAATGGTAAATATATTGTGATTGTGCATGCAACGCAACCCTCGACTTCCCTACTTTAGACTAAGTCCTAGGCACACCAATCATAATCAGGTTGATCATTCTACACAAGTTGATGATAAAATTGATGCAGGAAGAATACCCAAAAAAAACAGCACTAAATTCAAGGATAATGGCTTTCAATTTTCCAAAGAAAGCTACATTGTTGAGCTGTTGAGGGGTTGGTTGAGGCCAATTAACAGCTCTTCACCGAAGAGCATTTAATACTTGTCAACAATGCAGTAGCTCCAGTTGAACCCAATTTATTACCTACATTCAACCAGCCCGTACTCATATTAATTTCCCATGCATTTCCTTCCTCTTCCTCTTCTTTTTTTTCTTCTTATCATCTTATGGTTCGAGGCATCTTTTTTCTTTTGTCCTCTACCCCTCTCCCAAGGCTTTGTTCCCAAATGTTATAAGAAAGAGAGGGTTCTATCAGTTTGTCACGCATATTTGTGGAGCGACAGGAAGAAAAAAGGGGAAATTGGGATTTTGTCTTTTGTGTGATTTTAGGAAATGGGTATCTTTGCATTGGTGACAGGAAGGCCAGGGCCTAGTGGGTTTGGATCAGCTTCCACTGCTGAGCAGGTCACTGAAGGAGTTGATGCTAGCAACCTTACTGCTATTGTCACTGGTCAGCTATAACTTTTGCATTTTCCTCTTTGAATTCTGTGTTTTTGTTTCTTAATGGCCTTTCTTTTGGGGTTTATGTGGCTCTTTGAGACTACCAGTCAGATGCATTGAGTCATTATCATGATAAATCTTGGGTAGCTAGCAAAAAGCCAACAACAACACTTCTGTTTGATTAACATTTCTGTTCCTGTTTGTGAAATGCAGGTGGGGCAAGTGGGATTGGGTTGGAAACTGCAAGGGTCTTGGCACTTCGCAGAGCCCATGTCATCATTGCCGCCAGAAACATAGAGGCCGCAAAGGAAGCAAAGCAGCTCATTCTTAAAGACAATCTAAGTGCTAGAGTTGATGTTCTAACACTTGACCTCTGCTCCATCAAGTCTGTTAGAGCATTTGTTGACAGCTTCAATGCTCTTGATCTTCCTCTCAACCTCTTAATGTAATGATCTTTTTCTCTCTTATTTTATTTAGGCTTCATGTAGCATTTTAGCATCTGCATCTTATTCAGTTTTTCAGAAATTGGTGGTTTATGTTGCAGAAACAATGCCGGTGTCATGTTCTGCCCCCACCGGCTTTCGGAAGATGGAATAGAATTGCAATTTGCAACCAATCATCTTGGTAAGTCCTACTTATTTGCTTTCTGAATTGGGAATTATTGTAGGGCCTATCTCATATCCTGAATTGGGAAAAATATTTATGAAAAAAAGGGGTTTTAAACCTTTGTTACTTATTTACATTCTAGTTATGCCAATTACCAATTTTACAGGTCATTTTCTCTTAACAAACCTTCTCCTTGAGAAAATGAAGAACACTGCTAGAACTACTGGTGTGGAAGGCAGAATTGTGAATCTGTCATCAATTGCTCATGTACACACTTATAAAGATGGGATTCATTTCGATAAGATCAACGATCGAATTAGGTATCTTTTTTCCACAGTGGTTATTTATAAATAAAAAGATTATGATAAGCAGCTAGTTCATAGCTCTTTAACTTGATGTTTGTTTTTCGTGTCCCCTCAGTTACAATGACAAAAGGGCGTATGGGCAATCCAAATTAGCAAACATACTTCATGCCAACGAGCTCTCTCGTCGATTGCAGGTGATCCTATTTCCTACATAATTGCTCATAGAACCCTAGCTCAACCCCAAGTTATCTTTATCATTCTCATTTTAGCAAAATGAAAACAGGTACTGGTAGTTATGGTAGGTGAATGTTTCCCAGTGTCATTAGTCACTGGCCACAACTGGTTAACTATAGTGTCCAAAGACTCTTCAATAAGCATTAATTGGTGAGACCTACATGATTATGGAGGCACATGAAGTGGTGGGGCTGGCTGGTATATAATATCCTGTGAGTCGATTGAACTTTAACAAAAGATGGCTCTCCGTACGTACAAAATTCAGAGGTCTTCAATGCTTTGCGGGGAAAAAAAGCATGGATGAAATAATTGGCCCCCATTCATGGTCCCATAGACAGACATGTATCCTGTACTCGCAGTGTGTGAACTTTGAATCATAACGACTGTTTTCATGAACGACTGTCTGTCGGTCCTTGATGAAATTCTCTATCCTCGAAGAGTCTAAAAGGAAGTGAACTTTCTCTCTAAGATAGGGTCTTAATTTGTAGGGTAAAATCTAGTTGGGAGGTAGGCATAATCTAGTTGGGTCTCAATTTACACCGTGTAGGTCGACATGATTTCATTCTATTAATGATCCCAATTGACTAAAACATGTACAGAAAGTTTTAAAATTCCAAGTAAGCAATTTATTGTGTTGGACGAACTCATCTAGGTAGATTAATATGCAAGTAATCTGCAAGTAATCTGCTCTAATTAAGTGGCAAATTGCTTGCCGTGCTGTGCAGGAAGAAGGTGTGAACATAACGGTCAACTCAGTCCACCCAGGATTGATCATGACACCTCTCATGAGGCATTCTGCTCTTCTGATGAGTATGTACAAATATCCCATGCATAATTTGATATTCCCACCCAACATATATATACACTTTCAAATAATATTGTAATTTGTATCACAGCTAGGCCACATTAACTTTGATCATCTTTGTTATGCAGGAACTTTGAAGTTGTTCACCTTTTGGATTTGGAAGAATGTCCCTCAGGTGATTAATTAGTTAATCTCCATCAAATAATCTCAATTTTTTTTTTTAGTACAAGCGATTAGGGTATAGGAGGGTTTGTTTACACACAAACATTCTTCAGTGCCTGGGGTTTCGAACCTCTGCTCACAGGGCTTGAGGCCAAAAAGCTCAACCAACTGAACTAATCTCAATTATAATTCATTTTTTAATATATTTTTGCATGCATTGTCTGAATTGAATGTTTTATCAGGGAGCAGCCACAACATTGTATGTAGCCCTGCATCCAAAATTGAAAGGTGTGACTGGAAAATACTACGTGGACTGTAATGAGATGAAACCCAGCTCATATGCTAGAGATGAAAAGTTAGCCAAAAAGCTCTGGGACTTCAGCAACAAGTTGATTGACGGAGCTTCCAAAAGCTGATTATTTAAGAAGCACCCTCTCAATCTGTGATGCCTATTTTTATATAAAGCTTGCTTGCAAGGCATAAGCCTTATGTTTGTGGAATTTAGGGTTTGATTGAAAAGGTTCATAGTTATTGTCGTTTGGTCGTTTGTTGATAATTATTTTGTATTGTCAAAAAAATAATGTAATGGGATTTGGACAGTGCCAGGAATCTTATTGGGTGGCGGGTGTTCTGGTTAATTAAGAAGAACAAATGCATACAGCCAAAGCTTATTAATTAAGAACAATAACAATCCATAAACCATGATTAAACAAAATTAAACCTTCAATCATAACAAGAAAAACAAAAGACTGCTAGAAAGACACACAGAAACTCACAAAAACCATCGTCACTCAAGACAGAAACTTTATATTAGGATTAATCCAATAATAATTCGACTATAAATACATAAATTATTTGTTCAAAATTGATGACATCCTTCCATGCTGGGGCCAGTTGGTGATCGGTTCGTTTCACAATTACTGCCCATTCGTTCTTGACTATTCACTGATTAATGAGGCCATTAAATTAGAGCATTTAATATTATTTGCATTTTATTTTGCACATGATGTTAATTCAAATGTTATTTTGCACATGTATGTTATAATATAAGTAGATTGATAACAACATAACTTTTAAATTCCAACAATATTGATACTAAACACTACGTGCAGACACGTCGACTCTGTTGTTCACCCAAAGTTTCTCTCTTCTTATAACCCGCGGATGAATCAAACCGCGTAAAAACCATCGCACTCAAAAATTTATGGCTCGGTGTTCATATTTATTGCCATGCATTTGTTTCCTCTCTTTCTCATCCTAAGCTCTGTGTCATCTTTGTCTTTTACCCTCCAAGTTTCTAATCTCGCCCAAAACTGTGTGTCCATTTGTTATAAAGATAGAGTCCATCAGTTTGGCTCATATCATTGTGTGCTGCGACCACCTCTGTAGGTTTCTTGATTGAGACTGGCTCTTTCTTGTGATTTTAGGAAATGGGTATCTTTGCATTGGTGACAGGGAGGCCAGGGCCTAGTGGGTTTGGGTCAGCTTCAACTGCTGAGAAGGTCACTGAAGGAGTTGATGCTAGCAACCTTACCACTATTGTAACTGGTCTGCTAAATTTGCATTTTCCTCTGTGAATTAATTCTGCTGTTTGTTTTTTTTTCTTATTTTTCCGGTCTTTGTGGGGTTCTTTATTTCATTGGATGTTTCTGTTTCTGGTGTTAAAGGCCTTTTTTCTTTTTTTCTATTTTTGGGTTTTTTCTTTTTTTTAGTAATAAGAAGAACAAAAAAAAATATATGACCCAATTAAACATGAAATTAGGAGTAATATGGATTTTGAATGCAAATTTTTGCAAATCATTTTCTGAATTGTGTTGCAGAGCTACTCTGTATATAGAGACAGAGAGCAAGCCAATATGCCTCTTTCTAGTTTGATCAACATTTCTGTTCCTGTTTGTGAAATGCAGGTGGGGCAAGTGGGATTGGGTTTGAGACAGCAAGAGTCTTGGCACTTCGTAGAGCCCATGTCATCATTGCCGCCAGAAACATAGAGGCTGCTAATGAAGCAAAACAGGCTATTATTAAAGAAAATATAAGTGCCCGAGTGGATGTTCTGAAACTTGACCTCTGCTCTGTCAAGTCTGTTAGAGCATTTGTTGATAGCTTCAATGCTCTTGATCTTCCTCTCAACCTCTTAATGTCATCCTCTCTCTCTCTCTCTCTCTCTCTTCTTATTTAGTTAGTTTAATATGAAATTATTAACATATTAGCATGTTCAATTTCTTCAGTTTATAAAAATCGGTGGTTTATGTTGCAGAAACAATGCTGGTGTTATGTTCTGCCCCCACCAGCTTTCAGAAGATGGAGTAGAGGTGCAGTTTGCAACCAACCATCTTGGTAACTACTGTTATCTTTTCTGTTGAGATGTATGAGATTTCAATTAAGGCCCATCTCATATGAGAGACCTTATTTTACAGGCCATTTTCTCTTAACAAACCTTCTGCTTGAGAAAATGAAGAACACTGCTAGAACTACTGGTGTAGAAGGCAGAATTGTGATTCTGTCATCACTTGCTCATACAACCCCTTACCAAGAGGGGATTCGATTCGACAAGATCAACGATCGAATTGGGTAAGTAATAATTTGAATAATCCAATATTTTTCCATATTGATTATTTATAAGCAGATAGCTCACAATCCTGTAACTTAAATGTTTTTTGTACTCAGTTACTCAGAACTGAAGGCATATGGGCAATCCAAATTAGCAAACTTACTGCATTCCAATGAGCTCTCTCGTCGATTGCAGGTGATCCTATTTCCTCTATTGTCTGCAGAAAGCCCCAACCATTATGTCACATTAATTATTTGAAACTAGTGTTGTGCAGAGACACATGGTATACAAAAAATGTGCTCATAGAACCCCAGACCAACCCCAAAACAGCTCTAATCACTGCCATTATATTGAAGCCAGAAAAAACAGGTGCATGTTAGTTGTGTTAAGTGAGTGTTTGATAGTTCATCAAGGGCCCCAAGTAGGTAACCAGTGTCCCATAAGCATTGGTGAAGAGACCTACATGCTTGTGGAGGCACATGAAGTAGGGCTGGGAGCTAAAAAATAGAAACAGATTGAACTTTCACCAAAGTATGTACAGAGATTATAATTGCTGCTGGGAAAAAAAAAATCAAATGAACAAAAAAAATAATTGTATATCAATCACTGTCCTCAAGTGGCTCCCATAGACATATACACCCTACAATAAGACCTATACCAAAGACTTTGTCTCGCTCCTCTCAATAGTTATCAATTTAATACATTATGTTGTCATACTATCAATTAATATGTTTATGCTGACATGATTTATTGATATTCACGATCGTAGTGATTAACAAGTGGGGAGATAAGTTAACCTTGAATATAAAGTTTTAAAATTCCATACATGCTCTTACATGGTATATTGCTTTATGTGCAGGAAGAAGGTGTGAACATAACAGTCAACTCAGTCCACCCAGGATTGATCATGACACCTCTCATGAGGCATTCTCCTCTTTTGATGAGTATGTCCCAATACTCCATGCATATTTCCAATTTATACATTTAAGCATATTATAATTAATTGATTTTGATCATCTCTATGCAGAAACTTTCAAGTTGTTCACCTTTTGGATGTGGAAGAATGTACCTCAGGTGATTAATTAATTAATCTCCAACTAATGATCTCTCTTATTTATAATTATTTGTTCTAATGGACTGAGGGATTAAATTAAAAATATATTTTGAATACAATCTCTCTGATTGTTTTCAGGGAGCAGCCACAACATCATATGTAGCACTGCACCCAAAAATGAAAGGCGTGACTGGAAAATACTTTGTGGACTGCAACGAGATGAAACCCAGCTCACATGCTAGAGATGAAAAGTTGGCCAAAAAGCTTTGGGACTTCAGCAACAAGTTGATCGATGGGGCTTCCAAAAGCTGATTATTTAAGAAGCATAAGCATATCCTGTGAATCTGAGATGCCTTCCACTTGGAATTGCAAGGCATAATCATTTACATATAGTGATTGTCACTTATCATGTGCTTCTTTGTAGTGATGGGATTTGAGTTGGCTCTTTCATTAATATGAGGTTAACAAATCATCCTTAGCACAATCACGTTTCCCCTAATCTGGAATGGGAAGCAAAAATATCTCTTTTTTCTCCACCAAGTTGCAGCTTTCATTCATTTCAAACAAGTTATTCGATGTGATAAATTATTTAGTGTGACGGTAATATTATGCTAGCAGTATCATGAAGCATAATAGTGTTATACGTTTACTCAAATGATAATAAGATTACTGTTTTGATTTTGATGCAAAATCCAGCCATACATACGTCAATGGTCAGAAATCGCTCATGCGTAACTAACTATTAAGTAATTA
Source organism: Prunus campanulata (assembly GCA_034190965.1). NCBI lineage: Eukaryota > Viridiplantae > Streptophyta > Magnoliopsida > Rosales > Rosaceae > Prunus > Prunus campanulata. The sequence goes on from CM067213.1 coordinate 7,101,947, forward strand.
ATATTTACCCTCACAAACAACAATTTCTCATATATATGTTGGTAAAGAATAATATCATCCAGGTATTTATAACATGAGCCATCCAACTACAGAACAAAGCACTAAAAACCTATTATCACGTCATAAACATTAATTAAGCACCTAAAATTCTATATCTTCAAAAAATAAAAAATAAAAAAAATGCTTTTTCCACAAAGCAAGCCCAACAGGCCTAACTCAAGGGACCTCATCAGTCTCCCACAAGCCCACGGCTCGAACCAGGAAAGCCGACCCAGCCACCACAACCGCCGCGAAAACAGGGGGCACGATGAAATCGATGCTGGACTTGCTGAACAGGTGAGCCGGCAAGCACAGGATATCTCCCGGCACGTCCGACGGAACCCTAAAGGAGCCTTCCGAGTCGCAGGCGCGGGAGAACGAAGACGTCGACGAAATGGAGGAGACGAACGCGACCTCGGGGGAGAAGGAGGCCACGGCCACAGTCAGAGTGAGCAATGTGGTCCACGTGGCGGCGTAGATTAGCACTGGCCAGCGCGAGGAGAGGGTCGTGAGGGTGGAGGTGAAGAGCGAGCGGAGCATGTTGTTCTTTGGGTTTGGGAAGACGAGGTGGTGAGGTTGGGAGTTTATATAGGCATGCGATTGGGTGGTCAAAAGTCAGAGAGAGAGAGAGAGAGAGAGAGAGGGACCTAATTTCAACGACTTTGTGAATTTTGGAGTTTAGGTGGAAGAAGATGGGAAATGACCCATATTTGTTGACTGCTCATATTTGTTTTGGTGGTTTTATTTTAATTTTGATGTGGAAATCGTATGTTAATTCGAATGAAAATGTACACAATGAGTGGTTGTGGTTCAGATTCAAATTCTGAATATTTGCACTCTTCACACTATACTTTTATTTCTATTGAAAAAGATGAACATGTTACAAGCAACAAATATGTAAAGTGGAATGGATTTGGAGACAGTAGCAAACCTAACATATACCTGCTTGTATACACAAAGGTTTTTCTGGAAGATGATTTCATGTTTACACATTATGAACTCGAAGATGGGAACGCTTTCTCTCGAAGCGACAGAAAAACGAAGGCACCGTATGAGAGGACGATTGCGGCAAGCATAATTATCAGCATTGCCTGCAATGAGATGTATGAATTGATAAAGAAGACGACTGCAATTGAAGCGCTCTGCCAGACCTTCAGCTGTGCAAAAGCTCCTTCCTGTTCCCCCAAAGCAACAGACTGAGTATCAATACAATGGTTGTTCTGAACTTCATAAAGAACAAGAACTTAAAAAGGAGAAGAATTAGAGAAAAGGTGTAAGTCAAATACAGTGTCGTTCTTGAAGAATATCCCAAGCAAAGCACTGAGCTGTGTATTTAAGACTCCATCACCAATGCCCAAGAGAGCTGCCATTATAAGAGGGTAGATAATACCAAGTGGACCACTCACTGGGCTGCATCATAAGAACAAGATAGCAATAGCTTGAAATTAGATATTCTCTTTTTTCGGCCAATCGTTCGAATTAGATATTACTGTAATAATTTCAGAGTCTACAAAACTGTAGTACGCTACTCGTAAATACTGCCAACCTGTATAATAAAAGAATCCACAGGAATATAATAGCCTGAAGGAGAACTCCACCAGAAACTATAATAGTGATGGACTTGACACCAGAGGTGAGTCGACCAGCACTCAAAGAACACTGACGTATGTTCAACCCAAATGTGAGATCACAAATATAACAGACCAAAAACATATCACACACCGAAAATCTGTCTTAAAAAGAATGTATGCCTTCTAGCAAGCATGGAGTGAATGTATGCCTTTAACTCCACATATCGAGCATGCATATGCAATATCAAGAAAAGCTCCATTCTTGCTATCCAAGAAATGGTCTAATAAAGAAAAGCCATGATCAGGCGAATGGAAGAAATGTAGGTAAACGGTTATGGCAGCAAGAACTGAAGTTAACACCCCCCCCTGGGCACTCCCAAAAGAAGACTAGTTCGGAGGAAAGTTTTTTCTAATAATTAAGTTTCCATGTTTCTGCCACTCCCACAAAAAAAACAAGACAACATAAAAGATGCTAAATTTGCATTAGCATTTGAATGCACCAAAATATCGATTTTGAATGCTATGTCCACTGAGCTAACTAATGGTACACACTGTATTGAAAATAATGATGCAAACTACTTGTATCTGCATATATACTTACTATTGCATCAAAAGCCCCATAAACTGCCATTGCACCACCAACACCAGACACACCGAGCGTTGGAGTAACAATATACTTGGTGTATACAGCCCTAAAATAAGAAAAGTTTTGCAATGCTTAATAATGGAACAAACAAAAGAAGAATCAGAATAAAACAAGTGAATTTCTTTTGGCTATAAGAAAGTAGGCAGCAGCAATTGGTCAAGTAATTACCACACAAATGCTTGTTGTAATCCTGAATATGCCATAAGGGGGATGATCAATAGCATCCGTACATCAAACAAAGGAGTGATGATTGACTTTGACAAAGATAATAGAGAAGCATAAAAGCTGAGAGAAGAACCCTGGGGATCCTCCTCTCCTTTACCATCCCTTTTATGTAAGAAGCACATCAGTATGGTGCCTAAAGTCATACTGATGAGAAACACGCTGAACAAATAGGTTGTGCCGTGAGTACTTCCCCCCTGCAGTGATGGGAATGAAAATATTATAAAGGCACATAATAAATTCAAAATCAGTTATCATTGACTAGTATATGTGCAGGACAATAAGAAAAGAATAGAAAGAGGGAACAGTAAAACTTGATGCATTGTGTCAAAATCCGTATTCTGAAAGCTTACAAAACTAGGGCCATCATACTTGTGGATTCTAACGAGTGAATAAAATGAACAGAAAGGACAAGAAAAACACAAGTTTAACTACAAGGATGGCAGTGGCACATACTGTTCCATCTCTTAGCATGGCGAGTGATACAAGATTTCCAATCAACTGCAAAAGTTTAGAGTAACACAAAGTCATCAATAAGAGAGATTACTTTCAGAGAAATAATACATATATGCTCCAAAGAAAAGATCCAACAGATTCACCTGGTGACAGGCAAACATTCCCCAAAATTCTCCATTGAAATGACCGATAACTGTTCCTTCATGTAAGTTATTATCTCTGGCGTGACTACGTGCAGTCGAAGTTAAATATGTCCCCTGATAGACCCAAACTAAGTTCAGAAAACAACATTTCTAGCTTTAACCACCAAATACTAAAAAGAGACTTAATACCTGCCCAACCCATATAATTGAAGCAGCAAATCCCATGTACAAAGAAGCTGGAACCATAGTATACCTACATGGAAATACTTCAACAAATAAACATATGCATTGTGATGCATTTATGCATGTAAGTATGTATACAAGAAAATTAGTAAATACCAAGTTGGTTTCAAATTTGCAGCTATGAACAACCAGTAGCCAGTAGTCCCAACAAGCAAAGCATTCTTTGATCCCAATGCTCGAACCACCGGAGACGCCACCAAAGAGAAAAATGTGAAAGACAAATACAAAATCCCAAGTGAAATGGTGCCCAAATCATCCTCCTGAACCCAAAATCACAGTCCCAAATCATCAACCAAACCAATTTTGAAAAAGCGAAAGCAATTATTTTCAATTAAAGATTCAAACTTTAAACTCACAGTGTTGAGACTGGTCTCCAGGTTCTGAGCGGCACCATAAGCGAGGAAAATCAACAAGAAGGCAGAGCTGAGAATATGAACATCTCTCGTATGCTTCCTCTGGCTTTGGATCGGCGAATTTTCGACGACAAGTGGCGTCTCTTCACTAAGAAAATCCGCAGACTCCATAGCTTTGAGTTCTCAATACAGTTTATCACAGAATCGCTATAAAACCATAAACATGTGCGAGAGAGTCCAAATTCCAATCGAGTGAGGCCAAGAGGAGAGGTCACTGCCGGCGAAGAAAATCGAGAGGTAGTTGACAAAGAAAGAGATTGACTTTCAATTTGGGTTAAATTTTGAGTTCATAAACTCTGAGCACTGTTTGGTTGCTGAGGGAATGTAGTGAAAATAAAACGATAGTTGAAGTGATTCTCTGAATTTTCGTTGTTGTCGGTTGGGATGGTCGGGAATCAAGCGGTAAAGAAAAGCCTTTGTATCCACCGAAGAAATCTCAGGAAACGACAAACAGTTGCTGGTGAAGAAGAGGAAGACAACGACAAACGCCCGACGGACGTTTTGCTAATCAATTCGTTATTGTTGCCGCCAACACATAATTGCAGGGTTTTTTTATTATTACAGTTTTAGCCTTGTAGTTTACGCATCCCCATGTCGACTTTTTGGGTATTTTACATATCCCATGTCGACACTCCGTTGACAATAGCTTTTGATTTTCCTTTGATGAGAAATAGCTTTATAGGGACTTTTTTTTTTTGGAGAGAGAGACAATTATAGGGACTTTTAAGTGAAAATTGAGCTACACTACAAAGGCTAAAAATGTAATTTAGCCTTCTTCTATGTATAATCGTAAATGGGTCGAAGAAGATATTTATGTAAACTAGTTCTCGGTCTAGTAGTATATCTATTTTCAATATTAACAGGACATCTCGTGGTATTTATAAAAAAAAAATATATATATATATATATAAGAAATAACAAACACAATGGTAGTCTTGAAAAAGAAAAAAGAAAAAAACTCTTGCACCAGACTTGAAAGGGAATCAGTTCAATTTTATTTGTCTCCCAATAGACTTGAAAGAGAATCAGTTCAAAAATAGATCTTTATAAGTGGAAACAAAAGAACAAAAGAAAACAAAAATTGGAAATCCATCCTCTTGAAGTGGACTTGAACCGAATTCTGATTGCTTGTCAACAGTATGGTGGTGTGTGTGTGTGTGATGGTATAATGGTCATTTCCGTTAGTTTAAGAAACAACAGAGGGGATGGTATTTAGAGACAGCACCAACATAAAAAAAAGGTATAAAAACTTGTATGGCTATGCCTATGACACAATTCTCTTTAAAGATGTTTTCATTCATGTGCACACATCATGAACCTGAGCCTGAACTTGAACCTGAACTTGAAGTGAGAGTGCTTTCTCTCCTTGCTGGGATAGGTAAACGAAGGCGGCGTACGAGAGGCAGATTGCAGACAGCATAAGCACCAGCATTGCTTGCAATGAGATGTATGGACTGATGAAGAAGATGAGTGCAACAGCACTACACTGCCACACCTTGAGCTGTGCAAATGCTCCTTCCTGCGTTTCCCCAGAAAGCAACAGATTCGGGTCGGATTGTAAATACAAGTGGTTTTGATTCTGAATTTCATGAATAACAGAACTTATAAAGAAGAAAGATTAGGGAAAAAGTGTGGTGAAATTGATACCGTATCTTCCTTGAAGAATATTCCAATCAGAGCACTGAGCTGTGTGTTGAAAACTCCATCACCAATCCCCAATAGAGCTGCCATTATGAGAAGGTTTATGGTTCCAAGTATTCCACTTGATGGGCTGCATGAACATAACAAGGTAAAATAAGGAACTAGAGGTTACAAGGTCTTCAAATTGGAGATTGCAATTGCAATTTCAGACTCTTGCAAAACTATAGTACTGTTGCAGGTAAATACTGCTAATTAACCTGTAACATAGAAGAAGCCAGAGGAATATGACAGCCTGAACAAAAGCTCCGCCAGAAACGATAAGAGTGATGGACTTGAGACCGGAGGTAAGGCGGCCGGCAGTGAGTGAACACTGACATAAATGGCAACAAAATGTGGGATCACAAATATAACAAACAAATCTGCCTATAACAGAATTTATGTTGTCTAGCAAGCATGTGGATTGTATGGATTTTACTTCACTTTTAACACCTAAAGTTTGAGCATGTTTCTTGCTTCTTTAGAAACTGATTCAATGATCAAAATTAAATCACATAGAAGGTACAAACTTAAACTCTTCTTTTCTTAAGGCTAGTTATGACAGCAAGTTATTCTTATATACAATATGTTTGCCCCCAATAAAATAAGAAGACAAGAAAAAGATGCTCATTGTGAATAGAATGCAAATGAATCAATCAGAATACTTCTTCCTGCATATATACTTACTGCTGCATCAAAAGCCCCATAAACTGCCATTGCACCACCCACACCAGACACACCAAGCATTGGACTAACGATATACTTGGTGAATTCAGCCCTAAAATTAGAATGATTGTTGCAGTGAATTAGTAAGGGGAAAAGCAAGTGACATTGTTTTGTCTATAAGAAAGTAGGCAGTGATTATTGGTCAAGTAATTAATTACCATACGAATGCTTGTTGTAATCCTGTATAGGCCATAAGGGGAATGATCAATAGCATCCGTACATCAAACAAGGGAGCGACAATTGACTTTGACAAAGATGACAGAGAAGCATATAAGCTGAGAGATTCAGCATTATGGGGGTCCTTCTCTTCTTCATCATCCCTTTTATTTAAGAAGCACATCAGTATGGTACCTAAGGTCATACTGCAGAGAAACACAGTGAACAATAGCGTCGTATCACTTTTGTTTCCCTCCTGCAGATCAAACAATGACAAATTCTAAACCCGAAATCGAACAAGTAATGTATGTGCATGATGACTGTTATAATCTAGAAGGGACAAAACAAACGAAAGGATGGCACATACCGTTCCACCTCTTAGCAAGATGAGTGGTAAAAGATTTCCAACAAACTGCAGAAGTTTACAGTAAAGATTATGAGACAAAATGAAAAGCTAAATCTTGATTAACAATGTAGCACAAATTCATAAATAACAGGTCAAACAGATTCACCTGGCGACATGCAAACATTCCCCAAAATTCTCCATTGAAGTTGCCAATAATTGTTCCTTCATGCAAGCCATTATCTCTGGCATGACTGCGTGCCGCAGCAGTTAGATATGTCCCCTGATGAACCCCCCACAATAAGGTTAGAAATAAAATTCTAGCTTTTGCCACAAAAAAACCGAGATTCTATAAAGACTTGTATGTACCTGCTCAACCCATATTATTGCAGAGGCAAATCCAAGGTACAGAGAAACTGGAACCATTATATACCTACAAGGAAACACTTCAAGGCTAAAGCATATGCATTGTGATAAAAATCTTCATAGAAATTTTTTTAAGCTCAAGATTAGTCTTGGTATGAAAAAATAATGAAGCATTTGCTTCTGTGTTGGGATTTATTTTGGTCTAATGAGCTTTACCAAGTTGGTTTTAAATGTGCAGCTATGAACAACCAGTAGCCAGTGGTGCCAAGGATCAAAGAGTTCTTTGAACCCAGTGCTCGAACCACTGAGGATGCCACCAAAGAGAAAAATGCGAAAGATAGATACAAAATTCCAAGCGAAGTGGTACCCAAGTTCTTTTCCTGATATGTCAATTTCAAAGTTCCAATCAAACCATCAGAAGACTCCAAAAAAAAAGGTCAAAAGAAACCAACTTTTGGTTTCTTCAAAGCAGAGGAGATGAAGAAAATGGAAAACCCAACTCACAGTGATGAGAGTGCTCTCAAGGTTTTGAGTTGCACCAAAAGCAAGAAAGATCAACAAGAAGGCACAGCTGAGAATATGAACATCTCTTGCATGACTCTTTCTTTTCAGAACCGGCAAATCATCGACAATGAGTGGCTTCTCTAGGTCATGAGAAGCAGCAGAGTCCATAGCTTCAAGTTCTCAACCCAACTGATCACAGAACCACTATGAACTCTAGAAAACTGTGATGATGAGAGACTCCAATAAAAGAGGCCTAAAAGGAGGCTACTTGTGCCAGCAGCAGAAACATAATAATGAGCTAGTGGACAGTAGAAACTAATAGAATTAAGGCTGGTAAACTCAAGACTCTGTTTGGTTGCTGAGAAAGTGCAAGGAAAGATTCTGAATTTACTGCCGTGGCAGCTGAGAAACTAATAAAATAAAGGAGCCATGCAGTGTCACTTTCCAAACAAAAAACAATATCTTCTTCTGAAGCTTATCTGATATGATCAGAAGTTTAAAAAAATGCTATTGGGTGTCTATTTGGATACACATCTCTTTCACATGATGATGAGGCTCTGCATGCACATCTCCTGAGAAAATGTCGCTACTCGGGCATGTTTCTCAGAACATGTGATGTGGGGTCAGATTATTTTGTCGATATTCATCATGTAATTTGATTTCATGCAGAAACATATTGGAGCCTTGCCATTTCATTTCAGATGGCATCATGGACCAATGTGGGATATCTCTACTAGCTAGAAATCAAAGCCAGCCTGTATGAATTATGAGCAGAAAGTTCTAGCAAGGAGGCCTTTCTTGCATTAGATTACTATTGGCAATTGGACAAGTGGTGAAAACGACAGAAACTGTTGATGCAAATGATTATGTTAATTGATATTATTTTTCCTATTTTAATCTCTCCTTTAATTTCACTTATCTGTATACTTCATTACTTCACAGCTCATAAGGATCACATTGGGTTTTTTTTTTTTTGGGGCAGATTAGGCCACCAATCAAAGTTATGTTTTGGTCTTGAATGTTAAATCCTCATCCAAAGAAGACATTTGAACTAATATATGTCATTAAATAGTTTATTGGGTTTAAATTAGATTACAACACAATATACTAGCTAATAGCATACAATGTTTAACTTGATGAACTTTGATCCTTTCAATCAATGGGGTGTTAGTTAGATTGGCCCAGGCCTTTGGGGTGCTCCCAAGTGGTCCTAGGTTCAAGTCCCCATGGTACCTGTGTGTATGAGTTTTCCCCCTCCTCCTTCGTAACTTTGGCAAAAAAAAAGAACATCGATCCTTTCATGTGTTTGCTTTGTATAATTGTCAAAAGCAAATTTATGGTTAATATTAGTAGGAGATCCGAGGTGTAATATTGGGTATGCAGAACATGCTTATTTACAGGTAAGTTAGTACAAAAATGTGAGAATTCATACTATGACATGGCTTGAAGGGTTTTCCAAATTGACCAGTTCTTGAAACTCTTTCTCCATCTCTCTTACTTCCCTGAGTAAACTACTGATGCAAAACCCTAGGCCAGCCAAGCAAACAATAACTTGGCTCTTAAGCTTCTGATCCTCACCTTCAGTATTGGTACCAACTCTGTCAGATACTTCATTGGAATGTTGTAGAAAAGAATTTAAAATGCATTCAACCTCTTCCTTCTCTGTCTCCAAACCCCTACACTCATTTGCTTTTGGTGATGTACCCAACTCAATGTCATGCTTGTCATGTACTGCAAGAGACTTCTTGGAAGACAGCTCTTGGAGGCATTGCAGTGAAGTCTCAACTTTTTTCTTGAAAAGTTCTATGTCATTTTTAATGCACTTCATGTGTTTTTGGAGGTCCTCTGAATCAATTTCACATCTCTGTAAGACAACTGACAGAAATTCTATTTTGTTGGACATAAAAAGTGAAAGATCCCCCATCTTTGATAAAGACCTCAGGAGCTTTCTGTAGCAAGAACCATTGAAAGGGATGAACCAGAAATTAGGCTCCAGTTCAGCTTCTTCAATGAACTTTTGTAATTTATTGACACGGGACTTCAACTTCTTCTGTTTCTGTCTCAATTTTGGAAAGATTGAAGCTTGCAGGTTGTTTTGGTTGTTTTGGTTGTCCAGAAGAACTACATCTTTGATGCATTCTTGAAGAGTTCCCAAGCTAAGTGAAAGTTTATGTTTTGCTAGATCTGCTGCTCTTGCAGGGTATATGAGAATCTCTATGGTAATGAAACAAATCAATCCAATAACAGCCTCTGTGATTCTAGCAATTGCAAAATCAAGTGGAGGGCCATAATGTCTCCTACCAAGTATCAGCAGTGCCCCCACAGCTGCTGATATTCCACCAGCTTGGCCATACATCCTGCTGTGCCTTAGAAAGCTTGTGAAAACTAACCAAGGAAGAAGAGGTAAGAAACTTAGATTCTCAACTTTACGGAAAATAAAGCAACACAAGATTCCGTAGATTGATCCCATTGCCGTAGATTGTGCTCGAGCATTGGCAATTGTAAATGTTGCTTGTCTTCCTCTGACAAAACTTATTGCAATTGTGAGGCCTGCCCAATATGCTTCTCTCTCATTAAACAACAAACCCAATAGCACAGCAAGGCCTAATGAAACTGAGCACTTAACTGCAAAAAGTAGGCTTGTTTTGCTTGGTATAATGCATGAAATGCTCCAGCTCCATTTGATACCACCATGGCTTTGATTTTCTGAACCATGTGAACTCTCATTTTCAGAGTAGCCCTCTTTGCATTCTTCAATTGCCTCAGTACTTTCTCGGAGGAGTTTCAAACAATCCAGAAAAAAGAAAGCCAGCAAATCTTCGCGAAAAATGGTTTTGAGGGGCCAGAAGGACTCATCCAAAGATTTTTCCTTTTTCTTTAGCATGTAGAAGGGTGCAAAACGCTCAATTTGCTCCAGCTTGTCATGTATTCGCCTTTTCATGTCATGTAAAGCATCTGGTTGCACTTTCTTAATCAAGGCAACAGGAAAAGAAGGGCAAGAAGTTGCAGCAATTTCAATCCCTCTTAAGGGTATTTCTATGTCCTGCAATTTTTCTCCCAAATCCATGCAAGTTGGTTTCAGGATATTTCTGAGTTTTGGTCTCTCCCACATTAAGGCTTCCTATTCAAAAGGGTTTAAGGTTAAATCACAATATCAGCACAGAAAATATGAGCAAAAAATCCAAACTATTTTATATATTGGTAGTTTACCTGTTTGTGTTTGATACTTCGAAGGAGCTTTTCTCCTACTTGAGCCAAGGGCTGTGCTTGTAAAATGAAGCCAAGTGCAGCCGAGCTGTCTTGGGACAAGATGGCATCTGAATAGAAGTTCAACCTTTTCCTAGCGTTTTCAGCATATTTTTGGCACATATCTCTCACCTGTAAATGTTACAAAGCATTGCCATTAGGCCCGGTATCACATGCATTCGAGAGACAAGATGAAGAAGGGAGCATCACTTAAATCTTATTGAAATCTAGAACTGTTAGTGAAATCTTGATTGTGGATGGTTGTATGTGCAAAAAAAATCCGGTACATTTCGTTTTGTTTCCCATTCCAGTCTTTCGCGACACTTCAGGTTTACTTCGATGAAGTAGAAAAAACAAAAAAAAAAAAACAGAATTTTGTGGTGGAATATGGAAAAGACTGAATTGATAGGCATAAGTTCTAAGAACTTAATGCTGCCAACTACTTGCTTTGAAGAAGCTATGTCAGTACAGCATCTATTCCTCCACTGGCCCTTCTTTTAATCAAACACTTAAGAGTTTTCATTTTCTTTCCTAATTCTGACCCTCTTCATTAAACATATTTCGTAAGACTTTGTATATCTTTACCATTTTTAATCCTCTGTGAGCATGCCTTTCGTAACCGGAAAAAACAGAAAGACTATATAGGGTCCACATGATTTGAACCTTCATGAAATCTGCATATCATGAAAACTTTGCCCTCATCGCATGCAAGAATTTAGGATCCATATAAAAATTGTGCAAACATATGGAGTTGCTTCAAAAGAAAAGCCAAAGACAAACAACACATGTAACATATATAGATTTGTATTATATATACCTCGTGGTAGGCAAGGTAAGGAGACAGAAAAGCCGCCACAGATGCCTTCTGGTAGAAGAACAAGTTGGGAAACAGCATAGCCATGACTGATGCCGAGGCTCCAAGCATAGTACTCAACGCCACCTGAATCGGGTGCATAAGTACCAATTCACCAGCTTCTGCACAATGAATGGCAGTGCCTAAATACACAATCACAATCTGTCCAAATGCAATCCTCTTAGCCATCAAGTGAGTTGCTCCCGGCAATGCCACAACAAAAGTGCACAGAGCCACTGCCAAGGCTGATATGAAGTAACTGAAGTGCGCAGGCCCTATCAGCAGGAGGCTCGAGATTGAGAGGGTCATAACCTGAACACAAGCGCAAAGGGCATGCCAGAAGCCTCTCAGCACGTCCCCAAGAGTCACGTTTGACATGATCAGGACGGTGGTGAGGTAAGAGTATGCAGGGTAGGCTACTAGCTGCCTGAGAGGCTGTGGACCGTAGAGGGTGGTGGTGTAGACTATGCTGCAGGCTAAGATGGTTCGGAAAGCTGAGCGTAGCTTTAGGCACCACAAGGCACAGGTCCAGCCAGTCCTGCTGCCCGGACTCATTGATTCAGAAGTCTGGTAAGTAAGGAGAAATTAAAACCCCCCAAGTTTATAGGTATAAATGAATCATATCATGATCATGATAACAGTAGGTGCTTGCCCAACTTGGTTAAGTTGGTTTTGGGATCTTGTTAAAGATATATATAGTTGCCAAAAAGAGATGGTATAATTTTTGAGCTAGCAGAATGCCCTGCAGCTAGTTAGCCATAGCTAAGATTGAACTCAAAATTTCTGCAGGTATATATGTATGTTTGCTTTTAGCATGTAGAGTACAGCTAATGAAATGGTAACAGTGAAGTTTCATGGCATTGGTAGAAACAAAGATTTTTTGAATTTTTACCAGATGTCAATGTGTGAAGATGGGCAGCCACAACAAGTTTAAAGGGTCATGATATCTTGACTTTAGGTAAAGATTAAAGAATAAATGCCTACTTGATAAAATTACTTTCTGTGAAAGAATCAGTCAAGTTAAGAGATTTGATGTTTTGGAAACTTAATTGATTGATATGGTGCTTCTCTCTCTACACTTTGTGCTTCCCTGTTTCTTGGGTTCGGCTTCATTTTATGACACTAGGGTATAGTCCTTTTCCAGCCATCGTTAGAAACTAAAATTCCACACATTGGATTTGTCTTAGTCCTATGCTGACTTTCCCAAGCTTCGGTAGAAACTAAACAGAATCCAACTTAGCCTTGATTTTCCTTTTTGAGAGGGATTTTCTATGGAATTTAAACAGCTGTCTCCTTTGTTACACCCTAAGCCCAACATGGGAAATCAACTATTACGTTGTGCAGCAGACCAAAACGAGTATTTTGAGTCATATTAATTTACTAACTGGTTAAGACGTGAGCAGCGGCGTATATATATTCTCCCTATTTACATCTGTTCCACAAAGATTGTTCCTAGCTATAGCAGAATCTCTCTTTTTTTCTGTTTTCATTATGCCTTTCTTGTAGAACCATTTATTATGCACCAGAAAGTGGTCAAAGTGAATTTCCTTTCCTATAGGCGGTGTTTCAGTCAAAATGCATTCTATACTACTCAGGAAACATGGTTTTTCTTCAAAATCTTTTTAAAAAGTTGAGGTACTGGGTCTTTCATACAAAGAATTTTATTAGCGTAAATCTCATGCGTCTTGTTGAAATTCGACCGTTCATGCATTGTGAACCCCACATGCATCAACACTCGAGAATCTCCCACCCGAACGCAATGTAATCTTTGCATATGTTTAATTACTTGTGTAGCAAGGCCCGTGGGGCGAGGTTATCAAATTATCAATTATAATCCAACTGAACCATTTCTTATGTCATCAAGATGACAAATAGGAATCTCCCATCACCAGTGGTCACTAACATATTTGGTTTTATATATATATACCATGCCATATTTGTTTCTGGACCAGGATACTAGTGATATGTTCTTATACTTCATGACCAATTATAAGATTAATAAATGTTTTAGTACCATGATACTAGTCCTTTATTTTTATGCTTTAATATAAACTAGCCTCTTTGCACGCGCTTCCGCACCTGCGATAAGCTTTTTTTAAAAAAAAATTAAAATTTATTTTATAATTAAAAAAGATAATGGGTAGTTGTGTTTCATAAAAACAGGATCCATTATCTTATTTTTCTTTTAATTTTAATTTTGTTTAATAAGAAAAGTGTTAATTTACCATATTATCCTCATTTAATTAAAATTTTCAATTCTTAATGTTTGCATTAACCAAGGGTATTTTCTGGTATTTTGAATGTTTCACCATTCTCTACCTTTTGCTTTATATATATAGATTACTTAACACAAAATTCAGTTTTCTAATTGGTTTTCTGTTTTTTTTATTTTTATATATAATTAAGAAAAGATAATATGGTTAGTTGTTCCATAAAAGTAGGACCTATTATCTAATTTTGTTTTTAATTTTAATTTTTTTAATATGAAAAAAGTGAATTTACCATATTATCCTCATTTAATTAATAATTTCAATTCTTAATGTTTGAATTAACCAAGGGCATTTTCTGGTTTTTTGAATGTTTCACCATTCTCTACCTTTTGCTTTATATATATAGATAGATAAATAAATAAACTCTATGTACTTAACATGTGCGAAAATCTTCATGCAAATATTGTTTGTATTTTAGATGAATTCTTTGATTAGGTTAAAAAGATGTAAACCGTCCAATAAACAAACGAAAAGTTTACTTTTCAAGGGCTGGTGGAAAATGAAGAACTTGATTCTTTTTCCCAATATTAATGTTAATGATATCCAAAGATTGCTAGTTGCTTGTAGTGTCATTCTGCACCCTTGAGTATTTTAAAATAAAAATATGTTAAATTTAAAGTGTAAGATGACAAACTGAGAATGTGCTAAATTTTTTGTGACCTAACCCAATAAGGCAAATCCGAACACATTTTTCGTGTGTGTTAAAACAGGTGGTGTGCTCGACCCAAAAAATAGAAACAGGTGGTGTAGGATTTTATTAGATCTAAATCTTCCAAAATAGTTGCATACAAGGGCTTAGCCAAATTGGCTAGAGCGGATATGCTCCCCAAAATCTTCCAGTAGTTTAGATTAGATTAAAGTAAAATATCGCTGGTATGAAAAAAAATCTTCCAGAATAGTCTAAAAAATATACTAGGTATATTTTTCACAATGAGGACAGCATGAAATAAGTTCTAAACCAGGAGAGAGTGTTGAAATAAGTCTCATCGTGGCTGAAACGAAAGCAGATACCCAGCATGAGATTCACCTGCGACTAAGGAAGAGGAGGAAGGATCTGATTCTAATATGAATAAATTTTCTTCTAACAGCGTTAAATCTGATGGTTCCCTCTTTAAGAAAGTTATGCAATCTTATAAGGTCCCACGGCATGAGGCACAACTCATACCCCATATAAAACATGTTTGTGCTGGACATTATACACGTCTACATTAGGAGAAAAACTTACCTACACCCATTGTACACGATAGGGGCTGGATTACTCAATATGTTATAAACACAATGTGAATAAGTGAGACACAACAGAAAAACCTATAGCTCTATTCTTAAGGTTTGAAATATTTTGTTGGTTTATATATGTTTCCAAATTGATATTATGCTTAATTGCTTCTTCTGGGCCTTGATCGATAAGTGTAAAACCCAGCACACGCAATTCCCAACATAAATTGAGAAATTGCAGTCGTATGATTTCAAGTTATGTCACCATGAATCCTATTGTTTACCATTGTTTCCAAAAACTCAAGCCGTAAGTCAACTATTGTTTCCATATTCTAGATATCTATAATAAACACAAACACCCTCAAGGAGGGATGGCAAATACACTTGAAAAATGATCTGCAACACTTCTACATCCTCAATTCTGCTACAACAGCTTAGAAGATTGGGAATCAAAAGAGAGGACGAATCCATTTTGGGTGGAGTTATATTAAAATTTCCAAGACAGTACCTGAATTTCCCTTTTGTAGATGGGGACGTAGAAGTGATGGTTTCCACAAAGCCGGCCAATGAAAGCCAACCATGCTAGAATGTTTCGATTTCAAGCTTCCTAACTCTGCGCATATCATCCTCCAAAACCCCTTCATTCTGTTTACTACATCTATATTGCGTCTTCTATTGGACTAGAGGATGACACTCAAAACTGATTCAGAGTAAAATCATCTTTGCCAATAAGATTTTTTGGGCTTTTCGCTATTCAAGATACCACCGAGAGTGGCCAATGCATCTTGATATTTACGGATTTTGAGGAAACCGCTTATCATGGAAACTTCTCTGTCTGAAAGTTTTGCTTTCTCCATGACCATATCAACAAGGTTAATTAAGGTATCCTCCATGGATAAAGCTTGGAGTCCTTCGGCCAGCATAGCAAATGATGAGAATTCTGGTAAATATCCTTTCTCCATCATCTCAACTGCAAATTCAACTGCTTCTGCAATTGGTCCTCCACCATTACAAAGCCCACGAAGGACAATCTTATATGTTATAGAATCTGGAGGATCACCTTTTTCCATCATTTCTCGAAAAAGCCTCATGGCTTCTGTTGTTCTCTTTCGTTTAAATAGTGATTGTATTACAGGGTTATAAGCTTGTGGAGACGGAACCAACCCTTTCATCTGCAGACTTCTGAGGAGTCTACTTGCAACCTGAATTCTACCTGCCTTACATAACCCCCCAATCAGGGTCCCATATGTGACTATGTCTGGTTCACAGCCATTTGAAGTCATTGTCTGAACAATATCTGCTGCCTTCTTTATATCCCCCGCCCTACAGAAATATGTGAGCAGGGAATTGTAGGTGAACTTGTCAGGCTTCAAGCCTTCCATTATCATCTGGTCCATAAGCTGAGAAGCTTCCTCCACCCTCCTACTCTGACAAAGGCCATCAATAAGGATGTTGTAGGTCACTGAATTTCTTGAAATCCCCTGGAGTTCCATCTGATCAAAAATCTCCTCTGCATCTTCGATTCTCTTGTTTTTACACAATCCATCCATGAGAGTATTGTATATAACTACATTTCGTGCGCAGCCTCTCAACTCCATTTCTTTCAGCAGGTTCAGAGCCTCCTTTAGCCTCCCTCTAGAACAGTAGCTATCAATCAGCATACTGTAAGTAAACCCATCAGGTTGACATCCATTCATCTTCATCTCCTCAAACAGTTCCACAGCTGCTTTATGATTACTATTCAAGAAGAGACCTTGAATCAGGGAATTGACAGTACAAACATCAGGTAAGATTCCCTTGCTAGTAAGAACACGAGCGAGTTTAGTTGCCTCTTCAACCTGGTTCTCCTTACACAACGTGCTAATCAGAGTATTATATGTGACGGTATTCGGGGAACAGTCCCTGGAAACCATCTGATCAAGAATTTCCACTGCCTCTTCAATCTCACCCAACTTACACAACCCAGAAACCAATGAGTTATATGTATAAATATCCAGATCAAATCCCTGCTGGAGCATCACATCCATGATCTCCAAAGCATGCTTAACATGCCCCACCCTGCACAACCCCTTCACCAACGTGTTAAACGTAAACTGATCCGGAGAGAACCCCTCATTCGACATCTTTTCTATAAAACTCAACGCTTCCTCAACCTTACCCTCTTTGCAAAACCCATTAACCAAAACATTAATAGTCACATTAGTCCGAGGGCAACCGTATTCTACCATCTGGTCCCTCATTCTCAATGCACCTTTCATGTCACCTTCCTCAATATACCCCTGCATTAGGGTCGTGAACGTTTTCTCATCCGGCAATAAGCCATGGTTTGACATCTCTTCCATCAACAAAAGGGCAGGCCTAATCTGATGAGCTCTACAAAGAGCCTTTATCAAAGTGTTAAAGGTGGAAATATCCGGCTTAATTCCTCTATTAAGCATACCCATATTCGCAGTTTCCACTAGTTTAAGTTTGTCCCCCTCAACAATAACATTCAACAAGAAGTTGTAAAAATGAGTGTCTGGTTTGCATCCGAATTCATTTTCCATCATTTCCACAACACCAAGAATTTCATCATACAAATCAAACGCCGCATAGCTCTGAACAAAAATCAAGAAAGTACCTGAGCTAATCTGGCAACCGGCGAGCTTCATCTCGTCCAAGATGTTCCTCATGGACTCGAAAGACCCCACCTTTCCGAGCTTGCGAAGAACCTCCTCGTATATGGTGGAATTGGGCGTAAAATTGGGCTGCTTGGAGGCCCAGTCGAACAGGCGAAGCGCGGATGACTCGTCGTTCTGGCGACGGAGGGTGTCGAGAAGCTGCTGTGGAGTGAAATCTGGAGGGAGGTGGTGAGTGGAGACAGGGGTTGAATAGGAGAGTGAGGAGTGGGTGACGAGCTGGTCATGGTGATGAAGGAGCGGGAAAGAGAGAGAAGTGAAGGGTTTGTGAGAGGAAGAAGGAGGCGGTGGCGGTGTCTGGGTTATGGAGTGTGTGAAAGACCAAGGATAGCATTTGAGACAGAAGGAGAAAGCCATTGAAGCAATTCAACAAATACATAAGATGCTTAGGCCATGGTAGAGCTTAACGAAAGCAGCTTTTAAGTTCAGCTGAAATGAAAACTCTCTAGCTTTTGGCTGCTTAAGGTTAACGGGTGAACAAACAACTTGAAGTACAGAAAGCGAGGGACGGATAAGTTGCTGTTGTTCTTGGATCTCTTCCTGGGGTTATGTTTTTCGTCTTTTATTATGCCAGGAGAGGCTCCAGAGGAAACCCGTACGACGTCGTATTGGTGAGCTTCCTACAGTTGACAGTTCACTGAAGTGTATGTTCTCTCCTTGCCTCAATACGAACTGCTTGGCAAAAGTTTGTCACTTTTTAGTTCTTATCTTACTAATTTAGAGTAATTTAGACTATTATTCACGTCACACCGAAATGGATAAGATTGAACCCTACAAAGTACGAGAGATTTCTCGCTCAACTATCTCATCGAGTACAAAGTCATAGAAGAAAAACTCACACTGCCCCCTTTGCTATGTAGTACAAAATCTTAAGATAAATTCCAAATATGCATAATCAATCCACTTCTTTCATGAGCCATGACCCTACAAATTTTTTTGAAGGTCGTACAAAATTCTAGATTTGAAACAATGCAGGTATGAGTAAAACCAACAAAGCATTTTATGATTGAGCTGTTCTACCTAATGACTGAAGCCATGTGTCCACCCTTACTGGGAAGATAGATTGAAGTAGCAAGGGCAATTTCAGCCACCGGAGGTAAACACTTGCCTATAAAAGTGACGTGCATCCACCTTGACAGGGACGAAAGAATGAAGTAGCTAAGGGTCACGTTGGGACAGGTAAGTTATTGCCCTTCAACTGAGGGTCACGTGGCTCTGCGGCTTTGCCCCGATTGTACCACTTCATTGTAACAATGACACTCTCAACAACAAAGGCATGTAACATGAAAATTGAAATGGCCTCATAATCATATCAATGAAAAATGCAGATAGGAAGAAGGGGGCAATGTAACGGGTAAGCAAGTTTTTTCTCCACATGAACTCATCATCTGCTTGAAACAACACTCAAATGGTTCATTGAACCACTCATGAGAAACAGCCCATTAGATAGATCAAAAATCCATATCGGCGGAATACAAAACAAGCCAAGAAATCAGCAACAAGAAAGGTCATAAAGCAAGCTCCTTTATACTGCTCCAAAGTAAAATGACAAGGGTCATATACAACACTTGAAAAGAGTAAGGTGTCGTCTAAACCCACCACAAACAGCTACATATTAGTTTGTTGACATGCGACTACTAAAGCAGCCACTCAACAAATAGGTTCTATCAAATAAACATATCATATGATATACCGGAAACCACAGACACTTGTTCAAAACGAATAAGAAACAATGGCGAAACTTGGAAATTCATGCCATCATTAGCCAAGTCGCCATCCCACAATGTATAAACATTCCACGCAAGTAACAAAAGGCTGAAGGGAAGAACTCTCCCAACCAAATAGCCTATGATTATCTAGCTGGCACGGCTTTTAATGACATCAAGACCAATCTCAGTCGGATCAGTCGCTTGCAACTCAACCTGGATTCCATCAAGCTCTCTCTTAAATCTGTCTTTCGAGCTTGCATAGATCATCTTGCTTCTCACCCTTGATGTATCAGGAGACCTTCATAAAAACAGCAATTGAATTTTATATAAAAGATGATTAGACAATGAAGTAAGCACATAATCGAAAATGATTAAAGAATTGGCATTACCATGCAATGAAGAATATGCGGCTCTTCTGGACACCTTCTGGTGTAAGGAAATCAAAATCGAAAACAGCATAACGGCATTCATCAGCAGGAAGTTTTTCGGCGAACTGCTCATAGGTCTCTGTTGGTTCACCAACAGATTCCACCACAACTTGCTTTTGCTTCTCCTCAATTTTGTAAACAATTGAGCGGTAGGTCCTCTTGGCCTTAAGCTCCAAAAACTTCAATTTGCAATCATCATGCACAGCCATACCAGATGCTGCGTTGGCCTGTAAATTGCATGCAATGAGCAAAAAAGATCAGACAGCAACATCACAATATAATAGGAGACACATAATATAAATTAAAAATATATTTGAACAAATCAAAATTACCAAGACAATATGAATCTCCACAAGCAAAAACAAATGGTCTATATGCACTCTCAAAAAACCCATAATTTTTCATTTCCAACAGAAAAAGGGCATAATGCGGCTGAAATGCACACAATTTGTTTATCCTTGGTAAGTCTTTTCATGCTAAGATCTTAAAATTAAAATCCCACTCAATGTCTAAGCATCCTAACAATACAACCAAAAGTTATCCATTTCAAACTCCTTTCATGAACCCCTTCCGAAAAACAGACACAAAGTGCACTTCTATTTGTTTAGTTTTGGTCCGACCCATGTGAAATTAACTCAACCACAACGCGCATACACATCCATAGCTAACAAAAAATAGATCAACAATTGTTTAATATAAATAAAACATGAAGATTAAGTATCGACCATCAATATTACACAATAAGTACCAAGTAAATTGATATAACATATCATAAGAAAAATAAACAATTAAATCTAACACGGACCATCCCAACCCATCTGCTACAGATAGTAGATCCATAACATTTCCAATCAGCAATAATCAGATAAAAATTCAGCAACAAATAACCAATCTAGACTAAAGCAAATCGCGATCAAACATCCAACGTCAAAACAGATCTGAGAGCACGAGATGCAGAGATAAACAGTAAATGAGCTCAAATTCCAGCCAACTTGGTTTTTAACTATCAGATCGACCACAACCGGCATGAAAAAACAAATCAATCAAACCGATGATCCGTTTGGCTGCTAAGAAATCGCAATCAGAGAAAAAAATTTAAAAATCGTTTAATTTACTTTAATTTTCTTAAAATTTTCTCAGCAGCCAAACCGATACTAAAGATAACCCTAGATGAGTAAAATGGACCGGAAAGAGTGAAAAACTCACCATCTTTTCTCGTTGTTTGGGTTTTGTTGGCGACGAAGAAGGAGGAGAAGATATAGGGAAAGGGTCTCTCCTCCGATGACGACTAGCTGTGTCTCGCAGAAGAAATGTTAAGTCCCTTTATATTCGGTGGCTCTCTGGATGCCAGAGGATTGACAACGTGGAGCTGATCGTATGATAGAGGAAAGGCTAATACACCGTTCAGCCAATGGCGTGCCGCCACGACTTGTACGGGAGCTTTGTCTGTGGATGCTTTGCTTAAGTCGGCTTCCCTACACTCGGCTTATTAGATATGGACTCATCATTCCTTTTTTATTATTTTTTCCCTCTTTATATTTAACCACACCCGCCTTTTAAAGAAGGATTCTAATTACAAAACCTATTCCAACAACAAAGAAAATTACAAATTCCAAAACCTATCATTTTTAAATATATATATATTATTTAAAATAGCATCCAAAAAATAAAATTAACAAACAGCCAGTATTGGTGAATGAATTCATTAAAATATTTATTTTCTAATTGAGGCAAAAAGAAAGTCGGAGACGAATTAAATTGGAGAGTAATAATAACATTATTTTATATTTTTATTTTTTCCGTTTGGTCAACTTTTTTTTCCATCTTTGAGTTTATTTTTGTTCAAATTTCTAGGGTTAGGGGAGGTGATTAAATGAATTGTTATAAGACTAGGTCAAGACTCAAGTGTCCATATCTATTCCATTATCTATCTATATATAAAACAAAAGACAAAGAATGGTGAAACATTCAAAATACCAGAAAATGTCCGTGGTTAATGCAAACATTAATAATTGAAATTATTAATTAAATGGGAATAATATGGTAAATTCACACTAGATTTGGGAATGTTGGGCCTGGCACTGTTGGGTAGACTTTGCCCTCAACTGCAGCATGTGGACTTCAATGGGCTTGAAAGACAAGAACAAATGTTGAGAGAGAGAGAGAGAGAGAGAGAGAGAGAGAGTTACTTTTGAAATTATGCAGATTTGCAAATTTGGTTACATTTGAAACTGCAAAAAAGTGTCAATAGTTTTAGTTAGGATTCAACTGAAAAACTATACCCAATAGTCTCAGAATCATAAGAGTAGTATATCGATGAAAAATTAAAAACAAAAATCATGAATTTGTGACAACCCATATGACAAAACACAAAAGTAAAAGTTGCAAACACATAGTAGAAGATATGAAATGTCAAAGATTTATAAACACTATTAAAGAAAAAAAAAAGCCAAGTTGAGAGTCAACTGTAAAGTATTGCTACAGGTATTAGGGTGTTGTGTGATACAATGTATTATGGTGTACCATAGATATTTTTTGTAGTTAAATGGGGTGTACTTAGTTAATTTTACATTTTGATTTAAATATTAGGGTGTACTCAGTTAATTTTAGAGTTCGTTTAGCAGCACTCTTTATCTTTTTAATTAAAAAAAAAGACTTATTGTATGTAATTTAATGATAATTTAACAAATATGAATAAATCAATATACTTTACAAATAAGGTGTTAATTGGATTGGCACATGCCTTTTATTTTCAAACAATTAAGGAAAGACCATTGAAGTTTAATCCATAAAAATCCAAGGTGAGTAGGTGAGTGAATATATGCCAACAAAATCTTGTTCGAAATTTTTGTTTCCATTGTTTGTTGAATAGTCATAATAACATGTTTGTTTATGAATTTTCTCTTCATTTTGTATGTTTAGTTGGTGAAATGTCTCAAACAAACTGAAGGTAGGCAACAAACTATATATAACCCTGTTTAAAAATAAAAAATAAAAAAATCCGCTAGAAGCTCCTAAGTGTTGGCTTGGCTTGGCTGGATGCGCTCGGCTGATAAGCAGAGAAGCTGATGAGACGTTGAATAGATCTTTTGGTCGTTGACATACATTTGCTACTGGGATTAACAGTGCAATCTTATTTATTTTTTCACAAAGTCACTTCTTTAATTTAATAATTAGACAGGAAAAAAGGTAATAACTAAATCACACACGGGCCGGGTCCACAGAGATTCTTTTTCCTGCGTCGATACAACGCTACCACCTTTAGGATATTAATTTGAATTATTAATTGGTCACTACTTTTATCTAAATTAACTAAAATTTAAAAAATAATAGCTAGCACATTCCTCCACATGATTCAACTAGTTTTGAACTTTTGAAATCCCTTCACCCTCCCTTAAGCCACACTAGCGTACTAGTGTTCTCAATAATTGACCAAATAATACTTAGCTGAGGTGGGTCTCGAGCTTAGGTCTTTTTTTATTTGAAAGAAACTTAGATCATCTCTATTTAGTTTCTTATTTCAATGAATTTTATGATACTGAACTCTATCAGGGTTTCGATTCTCTCGCACTGCTCTAAGTGGTAGGAGAGTAAACTATATAATTAGTTCGACCTCACTACTCTAAATGGTAGGAGAGCAGACTCTCATGCA
Source organism: Prunus campanulata (assembly GCA_034190965.1). Classification (NCBI taxonomy): domain Eukaryota; kingdom Viridiplantae; phylum Streptophyta; class Magnoliopsida; order Rosales; family Rosaceae; genus Prunus; species Prunus campanulata. Next base: position 7,125,503 of record CM067213.1, read on the forward strand.
TAGAGAGGTTTATTTAATCTTCTTGACCGAACTTTTTTTTATCCCAAATTCAGAAGAAAAAAAATAATAAGCATAAGCATTTTCTCTATACCTTACATCTATTTTTAGGTAAGGACTATTTGTACAGTTTTTATCTTGAGAGAAGGATTATTTAACATAGAAGATATAAGATGACCATCTAGTTTGGTCTTGGAGAATAACTTAATTAAAGAGAGATATGGCAGTGCGCCGGACATATTAAAAACAAATCTATATATTATTTCAGGTTGTACAATATCTTGACAAAATTGAAATGCCCGTCAACGAAACCCAAAAAATGTACATACAATTTATGGTGGGCTTGTGAAAGATGGACCACACCCAAAATGCAAAATAAGGTCAATGCTTATCCAAATTGGGACCATTCCAAGACCAGATCGAATGGGAATGCATCAACAACATACGCTCAACATTACAATTAGAAGCAGAATGTGACATTAAGTAAAGTTTTTTTTTTTCTTTCTTACGGGACCATCTTGGATGAGACTAAATTATTTTTACTTTATTATAAATATATATTTGTAATGCTTAATGCATCTAGGAGTGAAGTTTAAATTTTAGGATAGGTCTGCTCAATTTGTCAAGGTTTCAATTGCGATTTGTAATTCGCTATCCACGTGTTGGGGATGTGGCGCCCTATTAACACGTGGCTTAATTTGATCTCACCGCGGTGATGAACAAATAATGAGATTTTTACTCACCTAACTTAGCGTTCACAAGACAACCGATCTCTTTAATGCATTGTTTTATAATAGGTAATAGATGCACTTTTGATCAGAGTTGTGAACTTGTGAGATATGATTAGCAACTCTTGATTTAAAAGATTAAAACTTACATGCAACGGAGTGTATATCTTCATGTACTTATTTCTCTCCACGTGAATCACGTTTGTGAGGATAAACCCAGGACACCCTTACATCACCAGAGCAAGGTCAACCAAGCCTCCACCAAGATTGAAAGAATCAATACATGTTCCCAAGCCATTTTTAAGTTTTAATCCCAAACACACTGCCCATATATATTATATATAAATAAGCTGTAAGGACCTCCCCAACTCTTGGATTTGCAGCAAAACTTTCAGTCACTACCCCAACGCAGAGCCCAGAGAATCCCTTGAGCAATATTTACTTAATAGACACCCATTAATTTATATTTGGACAGATAACTCTGCTCAAATGAGCATCCACATTGGATCCAAAGAGATAAAAATAAACACAAGATCAGCAATAATTCATAATAAGAACCGATTAAATCAAAGGAAACTTTCATATTAATGTGATTCATCTTCGATTCTCAACATCCATGACAATGCTCAATTCTTGAGACATTCACAATCACAATCACAAACCCAAACACATAACAACAGCAAAAACAAAACGCAACATAACATAAACGGAACAATATGTCTGCCGCCAATTGGGTTTAGTTAGCAGCGTCTGCAGTTTTCTGGTTGTCCATGGCCGGAACCTCCTTGGTCTCTGCAGCTTTCGGGGTTGGCGGCAGAGGGGGAGTTACCGGCTGCGGCGGCATAGCATGACCGGATACTGCAGCAGCAGCATCAGCCACCTTGTCTGCAGCTGCAGCATCATCAGAAAGAGGAGCCAAAAGATAATCAGGGGACATGAACAAGCTCTGGGATGGCCTTCTCTGGTGGCGATTGGCTCTCTGAGACATTTTCTGGTTTCTTTTGGAAATTGAGGTTATGAAAAAGGAGATAAGAGCTGCGTATGGGAGTGTGTATGGGGAAGAAAGAAGAGTGTTGTTGTATAGCTAGTTAGGTGTAGACATACAGGCATGTAGCACAGAGTGTTGACTCTGTTTTTATACTGCTGAGTTGGGTTAAAAGCTGTTAGGTTGGGATTTTCTAATATCTAATTTCCCGGGATCTATGGGCACTATCTTGCTGATGAACTGTATAAAAATGGAAAGTATCTAGCTTTGTAATCCCATAATTGACCCCCACAATTGGACTGGGTGGGGGTAAAAGTTATGGGATGGGGCGGTCGTACATGTCTTTTTGGTTATATACATATCGATTACGTGCTGCTCACAAGATAAGATGATTGTAAGAAAATACCATTAAGAGTTTCTTAGAGAGGTGTGAAAGGGGTGGTTGGCCATAAATTTTAATTTGACTACACCTTTGTTTTACCAAAGTTAATGAGATGTGAAGATCTTTACCATTTTTGGTTATACTTATCGATAACGTGCTTGTCACGGGATGAGGTAATCGTGACAAAATATCACTACTAGTTTTCTTATGAAGGTGTGAAAGGCTAGTTAGTCCTTAAATTTTAATTTGGCTACACATTTATTTTACACAAGTTACTCATATGTATTTTTTTTGCATCTTTTTGAGGGGATTTGACAATTAATGCAATAGTTTATATTGGTTTTATTACCAAAGATATGAATGTTTAAGCATATCACCAATTAAGAGGTTATATATGTCTTTTTAAGAGTACTACTATTTTCATCCATCTTATTTTTAAAATTTTAAAGACATATTTATTCCATTATAACATGACTTATAACGACAAATTTATCCCTTTCTTTATTTCTCACCGTTGTGTGAATGTCCATTTGTCCAACCAAACACCAAACCATGAAAGCAATAACAAATGGGGAAGATAGAAAATAAAAACAGAACAATCGATATCTCATCTTTTCGTCTTTTGCAAAATTACAAGCCCAAAAGAAAAAAGCAAAACAAAAAGACACAAAGAAAGAAATAGAAAGATGAAGGAGAAACAGGTTAGGACCAATGAATGTATATATGTATAAATCAATGAGTTTGATGGTGTTGTCTCTTCCCCAATTTTGGCTTCTTATGCAAACCCATTTTTGAGCTCGTAATACTGCAGGGGTGACCTCCCCTTTCTTGAACATCTCCTGATCTCGGCCGTCAATCTTCCGCCACCCCACATTTTTCTAATCGATCCATGCTGGCGGGATTTGGCGGTGGTGAATGGGTTGTTGACAATGGCTCCATCGTTCTGGAGCCTTCTTCTTCTTCCCTAAGGCCATCGCCAATGCAAGGACCCAAACCCAAAATATTGCCCCAAATCTTCCCCAACCCAACAAAATGGAGGACCCAAAATTTGGGAAAACCCAAATTTGGACCCAAATATGGGTCCAAGTATTGCCTGGACTCAACACTATTCAATGGAGCCCACTGCACCTAAAACAGACCCATGTGCACAGAATCTGACGTGGGCCCCAACGGACCTGCTGTGCTGTTCAAGTTTGTCTGCTTGTCCGGCCACTTGTCAAGCTGCTGTTGCTATTTGGTTTTTTTTTTTTTTATATATATTCTAAATGTAACTTAAATCAACGATCTAGATTAAATCTAAACTATTTTAATGGTAAAAAAAAAAATCCAATGGTCAAAACAATATTTTAAATTAATCTAGGTCAAATTATATTTGTGGAATTTCAATTTTTTTAGGTCAAATTGTTCAAAAAATTTAATTATGAAGTTATTTAAAAAGATTGAATGAAGAAAAGTTATCCATAAAAAAAAAAAATTAGACTTAAACAATTTAATAAAGTTGTGGACTTAAAATTTGAGTCTGGAGGGTTGGGAGAAAAAACAATTTGAATCCGGGCAAAACCCAAATAGTCACTTTTTGGAGGGGGAAAATTTGGGTTTAGCCCCTCATGGGTTGGAGATGGTCTAAGAGCACTTCCAGCAGTTTGCCCCTTGCCATGGCAAGGGGGGGCTAGGGCAGCTACTATTCACGTGAATAGTGGTTGCCCTTGCCATATTAAGCTATGTGTGTTTCCAACAGTTGCCCTTTGCCATGGCAACTACTATTCATTTTTTTGTTTTTTTCATAACTTTTTTTTACTTAAATAATTATTTTTGATAATATTTTCGGGTAAGATTTTTGGGTTCCTACATGCACTGGCGGATCCAGAAATTTTTTAGCGGAGGTGCAATATTGACTAAGTATGAAAAATGATTTTTCGGAATAATCATTTTCTCAAGATAATTTTTGGTGACTTTTGTTCCTTACACATCAAATAAGAAAATTTGATTTTATGGGATTTTATTATGAAGTATATATTGACTTAATGAGCCATCATTTTTAGCCTAAATCGTATTTTGCACTAAAACCGATTTTTTATATTTTGATTTGGTGGGAATTTGATTTTCTAGTATTTTTATTTGAATCCAAATGGGGGGTACTTCATTATTTACATTGTAAACTTAAGTAAATGGAGTAATATAAAAATAAATAAAAGTAAAAGGACAAAGACATTTACTTAAATGTTGAAAATGAAAATAAGGTAATATGTACAACTTAATAGGTCCGCCTTTGCCTACTTGTATGAGGATTTGGTGTTGAAAGTGAAGAGTATTGGTAGTTATTTATAGAAAAAAATTCCAGTATTTTTTGGTATTTTTTAGATTTTTTTTCATATTTTTATTGCCAAAATATTGTCTGCCGTTGGATTGGAGGGAAAATACCATCGGAGCCCCCAGGTTTTGACACATGGCACATTACAGTTGGCGCTCGCTGACGTCAGGCTTGCCCTCGTTTTGGACCTAGGGCTAGCCTTGCCCGAGGGCCAACCCAGTTTGGTAGGCCCCATTGCTTGCCCGGGCCAAAGTTTGTTGCTGGAAACACGATTTTGGGCTTCCCCCCCCCTCCCCCCCCCCCAGCCCTCCCCTTGGCTGCACTGCTGGAAATGCTCTAAAGAACAACGCGACCACTACCTACCAACAACAACATCAAAATCAACCTATCCAAATCCAGATCAAAACCTAAGTCTAATTGAAATTCTTTTGAATTTAAGAAAATTGATAGTAAGAAAAACATTGAACAGCAGTACGATGTTTTTTCAAGGGTATTTTAGAATAATGGTGGATGGAAAGATAAGATTGTGTTTTTTCAAATTTACATAGTGGGTGGAAAGATAATGTGAGTGAGAAAATAAGTCTGAGAGGTGAAAATAACAACACTCTTTTTTTATTACATGCTACTCGCAAAATGTGATTATAGTAAGAAAATACCACAAAAGTTTTATTATGGAAGTGCGAAGGGGGTGATTAGTCCATGATTTTGAAATATATAGTTAACTATGGTTTCAATTTATGAAACTTCTGTAATTCACTACTCAAAATTAATATTAAACTCTATATTAAATTGAATTCGGGTCCCGATACTTAATAAATACATAAGTATTTGTACAAGAAACAAATCCTTTTGAAGAAAGAAAAATTACTGCCCATGTAATTTCGAGAACAATCGTGGCTGTTTGGGTGTGAGGATCAAGCATATATGTAATTACGAATATATAAAACTGTTATTGGATAAAATATTTGCTCGGAATCCATGTGATTTGAAGAAGAATATAAACGAGGTTTTGGCGGGGTCATGGGTTCGTGCATGGTACTCGGAACCTTCGTCCTGTGTGTTTTCATATCCACATGCATCGGGTCCCTAAGTCCCTTTACTTCTTCTTCATTTTGTATATTTTTCAGTTTAAGGTAAGTTCACTGCACCTAATCTCTACTTAACCACTCTGTGGATCAATCGAATCTGGTGAATTATGCAAATCACTTGAGTTATAATGATCCATACCGCAGATGGTTCTATATTAGCATGATGATTAATGTTGATAGTTAATACATGTGGAGCATGCAATTCATCAATGTATAGAAGAAGTCACATAGAGAGGGTCATATCACGAGTAATGAAAATCAGTTCTTTCCCACTAATTATTGGTCTTGACACCAAGAGATGTATTTAAGAATCAAGATGGTAAGAGCATCCACAATGATGCTCTCTATTTCTTAGCTAAAATTTAGCTAAAAATATAAGAGCATCCGCAATGGCCTCCCTAAACCACCTCCTTAGACAAATTTTAGGGAGGAATTGTAAAAATGCAACTCCAACCATGCTCCCTATCCACCTAATCTGAGGAGAGAGAAAGTACTCCTAGTGGCTCCCTATAATTTAATGCTGTCTTATTTAATGAGTATTTCAAACCTTTATTTAATGCTAACTATTTTTTATTTTATTTTTTAATAGAGATGGACCAATCAAAAAAGAGTTATAGCATTTATGACTCTCCAAATTAGGGAGTACGGTTGGAGTTGAAATTTTTTAGAGAGTTCCTAAAATGGCTTTCTTATATTTTTAGCTAAATTTTAGCTAAGAAATAGAGAGCATCGTTGCGGATGCTCTAAGAAAGCTACTTTAGAGCATTTCCGAGGGATATGTCAAATACCAAACATCAAATTTAAATTTGATGGCTGATGTGGCAATTTGACATTTACACAGTTTTAAACTCCACCCGATATGTCAAATAAATAATTATTGTAACAGTCAAATCATTCAAGATAAAGAAGAAAATAATAAAAAAGGAAAATAATAAATGAAAGTAACAACCAGCTGTCTTTAAAAAATAATAAAATATTCATTTGACATCTTGCTTTTGGGATGTCAAAAATAACAGCTGAACGTCCAGTCTTCATTCCACATCAACTTTGACAATTCGGTTGGAGTGAGGTGAGATGTTATTTCTAGCCATTAAATGTCTATATGACACTTTTGACATATCGGTTGGAGATGCTCTTAGGAGCTCTCTAAAAAATTTCAACTCCAACCATACTCCCTAATTTGGAGAGTCATAAATATTATAACTCTTCTTTGATTGGTCCATCTCTATTAAAAAATAAAATAAAAAATAGTTAACATTAAATAAAGGTTTGAAATACTCATTAAATAAAGCAGCATTAAATTATAGAGAGCCACTAGAAGTCCTTTCTCTCTCATCAGATTTATTTAAGAGGTGGATAGGGAGCATGGTTGGAGTTGCATTTTTATAATTCATCTCTAAAATTTGTCTAATGAGGTGATTTAGGGAGCCCATTATGGATGCTCTAACAATGATAGTTTGATTTCTCTTTTGGCTAGAAAGGAAAAAAAATCATTAATAGAATTAAAAGCATACATAAGATGAGAGAGAAAATCAGGCGGGTTCCATGAGTCACCTACTACCCGCCTTATCTTGAGTCCAATCTTCTTGTTACCAAATGCCTTGTGCCCACCCTATTTCTCTGCTAACTTCGTGACATGTGACAAGCTACTTAACATTACTAAACTCTGTTAAGTCCATTTATTTTTATTAAAATAACAAATAATTAAAACAGCCAACCCTCCCCATCGCCAAAAGATCCTCTCTCTCTCTCTCTCTCTCTCTCTCTCTCTCACTTTGAGTTTAACCCAATGCCAACCACCAGCACCTTTTTTTCCTACTCCAATGGCAACCCCCCTGCATCATCTCTCAAGTGCAACAAGCTTTGAGAATTGAGCCCCTCTTTGTCCAAAGAGCAGAAAGCTTTAGACTCTCCAACCCCTCCCACGCCACCACAACATCCCAGTCACCAAAACCAAAAGAACCCAAATTCAAAGAGAAAGAAAATCAAAATTAATTCCTATTCCAAAACCATTCATGTAATCTAATGCTTCTTTCTCATGGATTGTGTCAATTCTCATTCCCGAAAACCGACTGAAACCCCCATACTCTCAACACCAACCAAGCCAACTTGCACCCATAGTCAATGAATCTAGTTCCACCAATTTGCACCCACGAAAAATAAAAGAACGGATTTTTAATTCTAAAATTTGGAATTTTGGGTTGGAATTTATCCATATATATAAAACAAAAGGGAGAGAATGGTGAAACATTCAAAATACCAGAAAATACCCTTTGTTAATGCAAACATTAAGAATTGAAATTATTAATTAAATAAGGATAATACGGTAAATTCACACTTTTTCATATTAAAAACATTTAAAATTAAAAGAAAAATCAGATAATAAATCCTCTTTTTATGGAACACAACTATCTATTATCTTTTTTAATTCTAAAATAAATTTAAATTTAAAAAAAAGCCTCTCGCAGGTGCGGAAGCGCGTGTGGAGAGGCTAGTAAAAATTTATGTGAAGAAGGGGTGGGGTGGTTCTGTCTTTGTCTCGGTTGGCTGGCAATAAGCAAGGGAAGGGAGTTGGGCTATGTCGGAGAGAGAGAGGGAGGGGCAGTCTCGTGGTGGTGGGGTTGGGCTGCATCGGCAAGGGCTTAAGTCGGAGTAGGGGAGGACGGGGGTGGGGTTGGCTGGGTAAGATGATGGGAGGTAGACTTAGCAACATTAATAGGGTTAAAAGTGTTGTTAAGTGATTTGCCACATGTCAAAAAGCTAGCAAGGAAACAGGTGGGTACATGACATTTGATAACAGGAAAATTGGACTCCCTTATCTCAATCCACTTGCAAGTTCTTTTTTTTTTGGGTTAATTAATCCACTTTCATGCCAACCATTATTCCCTAAGCACATTAATAAAGGCATGGATGTTCTTATAGGCCCAAATCAAGTAGGCCGAACAAGGCCCGATAAAGGCGAAGTAAAGCAATAGTCCACATGAAATCTGATTAAGCTATCGTCGATCAACAAACACTCACATCTTGCAATTATCTCGCAACGAACATAACACAATTAGAGATTAAAAAAACATCATGATGAAATTCCTATACATCATTTTACAATAGTCAAAGAACATTTGGATGACAAAGCATCGACGTGTGACTTTGATAGCTTTTTTAATGTTCTTTATAACTACAAGTGATTACATCATAAACTGATAATTTAAGTTTATTTTTTGGGTCGAAAAACTGATAATTTGAGTTTAGTCACAAATTTGACGTTAATTGCACCTTTGACTCTCTTCTTATAAATTCAAAAATGTTGAGGACAATATTAATACCAAGAGATGAATGCATGGAAGAATATTCACGAAAGAGAGAAATATCCAATATATTATTAGAAACTAGCATCTTCACACGCGCTTCCGTGTTTGGGAGACTTTTTTTATATTTAAAATATTTAAATTTATTTTAGAAATAAAAAAATATAATGGGTAATTGTGTTCCATAAAAATAGGATACATTATTTTTCTTTTAATTTTAATTTTTTATTATGAAAAAGTTTGAATTTACCATATTATCCTCATTTAATTAATAATTTCAATTCTTAATGTTTGCATTAACCAAAGCATTTTCTGGTATTTTGAATGTTTTACCCTTCTCTGCCTTTTGCTTTATATCTATAGATACTATACTAGCCTCTTCGCAAGGAGAATTTTTTTAAAAAATTTAAATTTATTTTAGAATTAAAAAAGATAATGGGTAGTTATGTTTCATAAAAGTAGGATCCATTATCTGAATTTTCTTTTAATTTTAATTTTTTTAATTATAAAAAGATATGAATTTACCATATTATCCTCATTTAATTAATAATTTCAATTCTTAATATTTGCATTAACTAAGGGTATTTTCTGGTATTTTAAATATTTTACCATTCTCCGTCTTTTGCTTTATATATATAGATAGATATAGATAAAAAAATATAAATATAAATGTCATAAAATCACATATATAAGGAAGGTCCACTTGGTACATATTAAGGTCACGACTGGCCCACAAAGCAATTTATCAATTTATTATTATTATTATTTTTATATTTCTTATTAATCTACTCGGAGGTTGGAGGTTGGAGGCTGGACCGTTATGTTTCTTTTGCTTTTTCGGCTATGACAGTTAGGTTTGGTCCATTTTAAGTCGGTGATGAACCCCCACAAAAGCTTCTATAATCCCTCCGATGCAGCCACCTGGATCATCCAACGGCCCAAATTCAGGTCGACACATCAGTCACAGTTACTTGCTCGTACTAAACTCTCTGGAAAATACAAAATTCCCGCAAAAAGATTAAAAAAAAGCGGGACTTCCGGTGGCCAAATTTGATGACACGTGTCGCCCACGTGACAGTGCAACCCAAAATGTCTGATGAGTCCGACGGTTGTAACCCAGCTATGCCACGCGGCGCGATCGAGTTCGTCCAAAAAGTGGGCCCATCAGCTTTATCCACCCACCTGCCTTCTCGTTCTTTCCAAAGATACTCATTCGTCACCCTCTTTTTCATTTATTTATTTCGAATAAAGATAAATATTTTCTGTCTTATGGACTCTATCTCTCCCTCAAAAGTTGAATCTCGAGCGCGAGCCAAGCTTTTCATTTCGCTATTTTGCCGCTCTGTACGTTACCCTCTGAAACGGAATTGAAAAACCCTAACCCTTACCACGTCCCGCGCTTTTTCCTCTTGGATCTCACTCGACGAACAGGAGTTCTAAATTATCTCTGCAGATTTTAGATCCGTATTGTTTGAAATTCGATTCGAAGACGCTTTGGATCTCCCTGATTTCTCTTTGTTTATTCGGATTTGGAAGTCTTGTTCGATTTGAATCAGTAAAACAAGGTAAATTTGTGAAATTTTCCTTTTTGGTTCAGTCTGTTGCTAATTTCAATCACTGGTTTACACTTACTCGTTGTCGATGATTCTAAAGGTTCAATTTATTTTTTGTTTTCATGGTTTTGATTCTATTCTTTGATTTTAGGATAAGACTGTTATTGAATTCTGGGGGAAAGATTTAGTTCGAAATTCAAGGTCATTCATTTTTGAGACAAATTCAACCTGACCACCAGCAAATTAGGCCTCAAATTTTCGCTTTGGTTTTCTGATTGAATGCTGTCTCACAGTCTTGATTTTCCGAGCCTTAGCAAATTAGAGTTTCCAGTGGAGTTGTTGTACTTGGATGGAAGAAGAGGCGGTTTGTTTGGGCCAATTAACAGATGGGGGAGTGGAAACTGACGACTTCCCAAGAACTGAATTGAAGCGAGACCATCAGTGTGTCGTAGATGATACCGAGCCAGACTCATTTCCAAACAAGAAGCAAGCCAAAGAGCATTCCAATGAGGATATACGCTCGGAAGTTTCAAATCCGGTTGTCTCTCCAAAAGAGAACGCCTCCACTTTTCAGGACATAACTAGCCAACCGGCTGAAGTGGAAAATAGTAACCAAGTTGAGTGCGGTGAAGTCACTTCCCCATGTTTGGGGAATTCAAGCTCAGGGGAGACCTTGAGCGATGGACAGCGTGCTGAGAATGATAATTCCCGAATTGATAACGATACGAATGGTGATGTATTGACTTCTCGTGTTGTAGTTGAAATTCCTAAGCTTGCCAGTTCATCTGGGATTCGCAAAATTACGTTTAAGTTCAGCAAAAAAAAGGAGGATTATGTCAGTCAGTCAGGGGCTTCAATTAGTCAGACTGTGAGTAATGGACTTGGCAGTGGCTTTCCACATGGAGGTTCTTATGAGGATCCTGGAACAGACTTTCAAGCAATGGCTAGTACAAGTAGGGAGTTTCCTGCAAGTTCATATTCGAGGAAGTACGCTGAAACCGGAAATTGTCATCCAGGTACTCCTAATAGGGAATTGGAAGCGTCTAACAAGGTTTTGAGCAGCTATCCTACAAATGTCAAAAAGCTATTATCTACTGGTATTCTTGATGGAGCTAGAGTGAAATATGTTTCCACCACATCAGAGGTAATTTATCGAATGTATTCTTTTTTCCTCTGTTGGATATATGCTTGCAGTATGAATAGTTATTTATTATAGAGGTCCTAATAGAAAGTTTGGCAGATAGCGCTGCATGGAATTATAAGTAATGGTGGCTATTTGTGCGCCTGCTCATCATGCAATTTCAGCAAGGTAAGGTTACTCATTATTTAGATTGTTATAGAGTTAAGTGCAATACTAGTTATAGATGATTGATTCAATGATATGAACAGGTACTCAGTGCATATGAGTTTGAGCAGCACGCTGGTGTCAAGACTCGCCATCCTAATAATCATATATACTTGGAGAATGGGAGGCCAGTTTATAGTATCATACAAGAATTGAAGACTGCTCCACTAGACTCGCTGGATGAAGTGATAAGGGGTGTTGCTGGTTCTTCTGTCAATGAAGAGTCCTTCCGTGTTTGGAAAGGTGATGGTTATTCATGTGATGTTTTTGTTTTGAGTAAAGGGTCACATTTGCAATGTCGGAGGACTGGAAATGCTAATGCCTTTCTTCGGAAAAGGGATTGGGTCAAGGGAAAAAAGAAATTTTGTTCCGTAAATATAGAAATAATTTTATTGTAAGTACTATGAAGGCCCTAATGTTCCTTTTCTCTCTTAAAAATTTCTGCAGCAACTCTTCATCGAAGTGATGGAATGGCTGAAGTAGATAGAAGACCTTGTGTGAAGCTTCCTAAACTGCCTCATTCGCTTCCTAAACTGCCTCATTCGCTCCCTAAACTGACTCATTCTCTTCCTAGGCTGACTCATTCTCTTCCCAGGTAAGAAGCTTAACTCATGATATTTTCCTTTTTTTATACAATGCATATTTGTCAGTCATTAAATTTTGTTAGACTAATCTAACAGTGGTTAAACTTAATTAAATTATAGTTGAATAAAACATTGTATGTTCTTTTTCATCATATTGGTTAATTCAGATTTCAGATAAGATGCAGTATTTTGAATTAGAAAACTGATACTGTGTTTTCCGTGCAGACCAAGCTCCCACACACCTTACTCAGTTATATACCAGAAGAAACCTGGTGAAGGTGGCAATAAGAGAAGGTTGCCCTCATCCCTCGTCCATTTTTTAAAATTCCCTTTTATGCTTCTTCAGATCTTCTTGAGTTTTTGTTTATAAGACTTGTTCCAATAATGGGTGAGTTTTTCTTGATCGGGAAATTTGTGCTGTTGATAGGGATAATGATCTTCACCGGTTACTGTTTATGCCAAATGGGCTTCCAGATGGAGCTAAATTGGCATACTATGTCAAAGGCCAGGTAAATTTTGACATATCTTTTATGTTGATTTTGGTTTCAGGTGTAGATGTATGTCATTTTCAATCTTTAATTGATATGATGATTTGATATTTACAGAGATTACTTGGTGGCTATAAGCAAGGAAATGGTATAGTCTGTAATTGCTGTGACAGAGAGGTAAATACTGAGCTGCAAAGATGACATCAAATTTGAGTTCTGCATTTTATTATAGCCCCTCCCTCCCTTTACTCTCACGTCAATTCTGTGTTCTTTATGCATGAACAGATAAGCCCTTCACAGTTTGAAGCTCATGCTGGAATGGCTGCAAGGCGTCAACCGTGAGTAGCTTCCAAAGAACTTTTGTTGTTGTTATAGTTGTTTAATATGTCATGTATAGATAATTGATGTCCTTTTGCAGCTACCGTCACATCTATATTTCCAATGGATTGACGCTTCACGATATAGCCATGTCCTTGGCCAATGGGCAAAACCTCACCATTGGTGGCAGTGATGGAAATGATGATATGTGTGCAGTTTGTGGACATGATATGGGGGATATGATTTTTTGTGATGGCTGCCCTCGTGCTTATCATTCAGGTTGATATTGTATCTAATTGGTTCTATTTTTTTTATACTTGTTTTTAGTTTGTAGGTACATTTGATTTCAGGTGTGCATATCAACTTTGAAGATCTTATTTTGATTTTTTTTTTGGTGACAAATAAACTCTTCATGTTAAATGTCTTTTGTCCTTCCCTTGTTTTAGTAGTGCAACTGTGCTGAATATTTTAATCATTTGATCAATGGTTTTCATTCCACATCTAATAACAGCACATATTGTCCCCACTGTATTCTCAAAAGGAGTCATGTTAGTTTATTCCTCTTTGGAAAAAAGATTTAATATATCAACATTTTGTTGGGCATCAAAGTCATATATATATATATATATATATACAGAAATTCTCCTATGCGGACATCTGGACGTTATTATGCGGACGCCATGTATTTTGTACTATCCCTCCCTGCTTTCCTGCCTATTTACAATAGCATCCGCACGATAATAACGTGCGGACATCCAGATAAGAGACTAACTGTATATATATATTGTAACATGGTGGTGGTAAGGTCCCTACGAGTCTATCAAACTAGTAGGTGCTGGGTGTATGGGTTAATATTGATGCTTGTTTGGTGCATTGATTTCTTTCATTGTATTGAGGTCTGACTTTGTTTGTGTTGCAGCTTGTTTGGATTTACCGTGGGTTCCTGAAGGTGATTGGCATTGTCCAAATTGTAGAGATAAATTTGAACCTGGTAGGAAAGCTGCTGGTGGGGAATCTTCAAATTTTGGAAAACCAATTGTAATACGGTTGACAAGGGTCTTTAAAGCCCCTGAATTTGAAATTGGTGGTTGTGTTGTTTGCAGGTTGGTTGCACTACTTTATACATTTCATTCATTTTGTGTGCATTTTAAGTAGCATGAAGTGAAGATCCTTTTTCGGAGGAAAGGGATAAGGTTTTGATACTCTGTGAAAAGTATATACACCTTCAGATGAGATCTTGGTATTAGGGAATGTGAATGATGGTTCACTTTATTTAGTCTGGCCCTATCATGTTCAACATAATGCTATGACTACAAACTGTTTGTTGGAAATTTGGTTGCTTGGATTCTAGGCAATTCCTTTGCAATATTTTTTATTTAACTTTTCTCAAGCACTCTTGAAAATTGATTTCTTCATTTGATGTACCCCATTTGCTTATCAGTTATAGAAACTGCTAACTTATTATTTTATGTTTATTAGGAGCCATGATTTCAGTGCGGCTTTATTTGATGACCGAACAGTTATAATCTGTGACCAAGTATGACTTGCTTTTTCATTCTTTTGAACAAATTTTCTTTTCCATTATTGTCATTGTTTTATTCTTACCCTTGCTTCTTGTTTAGTGCGAGAAGGAGTTCCATGTCGGTTGCTTACGGAACAGTGGATTATGTGACTTAAAAGTACGTTTTGAATCTTGTAATGGTTAATACTTTTATGTTTTCTGGGGTATTAATTTATCTTTCTCGTATCTTTCTGCAGGAACTCCCCAAGGATAAGTGGTTTTGTTGTGATGAATGTACTAAGATTCATGCAGCATTGCAGAATTTAGTATATAATGGAGCGGAGCGGATTCCAGCTCCATTGTCAGATACAATAATCAGGAAGCATGCAGATAGAGGTATATTTATTGATGGAGTGACAGATGATGTTCAATGGCGAGTTTTCAGTGGTAAAAGTCGCTACCCAGAACATCTACCCTTTCTTTCAAGGGCTGCTGCAATTTTTCGGGTAAGTATATATAATTTTGATGCCTTGTTATGATCTTATGACTCACTGAACTTGGACTTAGGTGTTTTATTCTTTCCCAATTGTTTGTTTAAATACCCAAAGAGAGACCAGCCATTTAGTTCACTGGCAGCTTATGTTCCAGACAGAGCATCAAAACTCTTACTAGACAAATATATTTACCTAATTATATGTTGTGTTCATTTGCCAGGAGTGCTTTGACCCTATTGTTGCACAATCTGGTCGCGATTTGATCCCTGTTATGGTGTATGGGTAAGTGATCCTTTTAATTATTTTGTTCATTGGCAAACAAAAAGACAGAAACTTCCCCCCTTTCCCCCTTCCCCCAAGAAGAAAGATTAGTGATTAAGATTTGCGGTTCTGTGTCCATTTTCAAGCTGTGCATCTTCAAGTACACCTGAAGGCATCCCAACTGGGTTTTTTGTGTTGTTATGCATGTAGATACATTGCAAGTATTGCTTCTTGAGTTCTGCTCCATAAAGAATGATTATGGGATTAGGTTTTTGTCTGTAGTGTTTGTTTATCCAATATAAATTTTCTGTTAGTAAACATTAGGTAAGCAATTCTTTTTCCTGGCATTTTTCAGGAGAAATATATCGGGCCAAGAGTTTGGAGGCATGTATTGTGTAGTTTTAATAGTGAGGTATGTTGCTTTTCTGGTATTGGTGTTGCTTGTACTATTTGATGGGTTTCTCCTTATTTTACACTTTTGGCAATCACTTTCTTTCATGTCCAGGTCTGTTGTTGTATCTGCTGGTCTCCTTAGGGTTTTTGGTCGGGAGGTTGCTGAGCTTCCTATTGTCGCTACAAGTAGAGAACATCAAGGAAAAGTACGTATATTGGGATTTAAAATTTACTCGTCTATCTGATAGTACTTTGTTGTTTTCCCATTTCTATGAGAATGTCAGGCTCTGTTAAAGTTGAACCTCATTTTTTAAAATTTGTTTTCTAGGGTTATTTCCAAGCATTATTTTCGTGTATAGAGAGGTTACTTATTTCCCTGAAAGTGGAAAAGCTGGTTCTCCCTGCGGCTGAGGAAGCCGAGTCAATCTGGACGAAGAAATTAGGCTTTAGAAAGATGAGAGACGAGCAAGTAAGTGAATCACAGAACGAGTTTGCACGAAATGTCCTCAGAATGTTTTGTTGATTGAATCAGTCCAAACTTGAATTGCAATAGTTATTTTTCAATAGAATACAGTTACAGAGAATAAATTTTTTAACTTGGTATTGTAATTTGGGCTATACTTGTTTCACATTCACTAACAGTTGAAAATGTTATCTTATTTGCCAGTTATCAAAATACTTGAAGGAAGTTCAGCTGACAATTTTCAGGGGGACGTCAATGCTGGAAAAGGTGGTGGAGTTGATGGATTGACCGCTCGTCGATTTTCCGATAGTTTCCACTCAGAGAAGTTAGGTGTAGAAACATATTGTTTTATTATCTATATGTTTTTTTTCTTTCACTGTTAGCGATTTACCACTCCTGTAAAATTGCTGCAATTTTTTTTCTTTTTTTTTTTTTCGGGTTAGTGATTTGCCTCCCCAATAAGCTTCTGTTGAGATTTGTTTGTTGATGGAAACCTGGAATTAGGGTAGGGAAAGAGAGAAGAAAGAAGAATGTATGTAAAAAGTTAAAAAAAAAAGTAGTGCATGCTGACCTTTTTTCATGCATGCGTGAAACTTTTGCGTAGTTTTTAAATCACGAGAATGTTGTCTTTGTTTTAAAAATTTAACTTACTCCAGTGTATTATCTTCCACGCAGAAACCCTAAATAATAAGCCAATATTTTTCTCTGAACAGTTTAACACAGTATTGGATATGCTTTGTTCTCTTGTTTGTTGGTTTATTTTTCAGCTTCCCGAATCCGATATTATAATGTAACAACAAAATTAAACCCGATGCTGGCTGCAAATTGCCATGGACTCTAACTTCTAGTTTGATTGTGGAGGTCCTGAAGTTTTGTACTCCAAGCTCGGGGAATCACTAACCGAAGTAAAATATCCAGTGGAAAATTACTTAACCAAATACAAGTATTTCATGAACAATGTCCCCTCTTGGCAAGAGTGTCAGCTGACATATTAGCCTCCCTAAAAATTTGCTTAATACTCCAATCTCAATTTACTTCTAACAAGTAATAGCATGATTTTCCCTATGCCAAAAAAAAAAAAAAAAACCAAAAAGAGAAAGAAAACAGAACAGAAACCCTATTTTTGGGATGTTTTTTTAATGTAGTTGGAGTTCTACTAAAATCCCAATTGGGCTATATGTCTGGTCCAGCCTTTTGGTCGCACAAAGTACGAGAAGCTTCTCAGTTGTGATTAATAGGGTTTTAGCAGCTGCCCGACCCGAACCAAAACCAAACCTGATATTTCTCTTTACTCGTTAAACCCTGAACCCCAAAATCCCCAACCCCTGTAATCTCTCTGTCCATTGAAGTCAGATCATATCAAATGGCGTTCATCTCTAGCTTCCGACGCGTTCTTGGCGGATCTTCCTCTGCTATTCAATCCCAATTCGTCGCCATTCGTCACAATTCAACTCTCACTTCCCCCAAGCTATTCATCAGCGGTACATTTCAAATCAAACCCATCACTCTCTTAATTTCTTTCTGTTGTTCTCTGTTTGCTCGCCAAGCAAGTTTTCATTTTGTTGTTGTTTTAAACACATGTTTCAAATTGGCTTGTTGGGTTAAAGGTTCGATCTTCTTTTTTTCTTCCTAATTTTGGGGGTTTTTTTTTTTTTTTTTTCCGAGATTTGGCTATGGGGTTTCTTCTGCTTTGTGAAATTAGTTTATGATCTCTACCCAGATAATGCGAACTTAAATAATTGGGTGCTCCTTTCGTGTAGGTTGTGTGTGTGTGGTTTATGAACTAGTAGGCCTTTTCCATTGCGTATTCTTGTGCTTCAATCTGTGTTTATTTTTGTTGTTTGATTCTTGTTTTGGGTTTAATTACAAAGCTGCAAACTCAGAGGTTCCAATATTTGACTGATTTATCAAAAATCAAAAAACGCTAACCAATATGGCTGCAAATCTGTTCAAGTCTTTATTCCCTGTATAGATAGTAGCTACTACATAACCATTTGTATTATATAATAATGCAAATACAGAGAATGTTGATTCATCACTATTATTTCATCCATATGCAATGAGCAGGTCTTTCCAGATTAACAACAGATGAAAAGCTTCAAGAGGCATTTTCTCCATTTGGGCAGATTGTAGATGGTAAAGTCTGAGGCAACTTGTTTATTTGCTCCTGACATCCTTTCGTAGATTGCTTGCTTTAATGTTAACGTATTGCGCTGATGATCCTGCAGCGAAAGTGGTTATGGATAGGGCGTCGGGAAGATCAAAGGGGTTTGGTTTCATCACATACGCGTCCATTGAAGAGGCCGAGCAAGCTAGACAGGGAATGAATGCCAAGTTCTTAGATGGGTGGGTTATTTTCGTTGACCCTGCGAAACCTAGGGAGCCTAGGCCTCCACCTCAAGCACAGCCAAATCCTTCTGAAACTGGTTTTAGAACTAACAAGACCATTGGATGGTGTGGATGACTGCATAAGTTCCTTGGGTTGATCTCATTGTGATGAAAGCAAGGGGAGTTGAAATACTGTAATACTCTCTTGTGTTATTTGTATTGAGAAATATGAAAGACTTGGTAATTTAGGTGAATTATTTGGGACAGGGGACCTTGTTAACCTTATGTATTGGTTCATTTTGGCCTCTGTTGGAACCACCATAATGCTCTAATCTATATGCCAATGTTGGCTTCCTTATTTTGGGCTTCATGCTTGAAATTTCCATTTTTCTTACTACTTAAATAATTAGATGTCATGATAAATCAAGAACATTGTCTTCTCATTCAGTGAATTTCATAGGGTGGAAAGCCCCCGAATTTATGGAACAGAATAGACTGAAATTATCAATCAAGTAAATTGGAGACGAGTTATAAATGACATGTGGTGCATTGTATCTAGGAGATGTTAGTTTTAACATGTTGGACTTACATATTTGTTGCACTAAAGATTCGCCATTTATTTGCAGGATCCAGGTGGTTATTGTTTGTATTTGAAAATATACATGTTAATATGTCGTAGAAAGATCTTGTGGTTGGTTGATGCTAGGGACATATCATTTTCGTAGTATCAGAAGACAAAATTGTATGATCTTGCATGTCTAGCCAATTGTTGCAAAAGGAAATGAACATGCACAAATCCATCAAAAGTCCATTGGGAGTGATCCAAGTAGATGTGCTTTTTTAACCATTGCTTTTCAGAAAAGTATGCAAAACACATTTGAGATCAAAATCCGATTGTGCACGGATGTTTCATTAAGAAATACTTTAAACTATCAACCAAGGTACACCAATTCACTGTCGCGTTTACTTACAAGTAATGGAAAAGATGGGGCCTTCTCCAATGCGAACTCTAAGATGCGGATTGGTTGCGAACTTTTGTTTTTAACCGTTGGATGAAGAGCGAAAAGAAAGAAAATAAAGCCACACAAGCCATCCAACGGTTAAAAACAAAAGTTCGCAACCAATCCACATCTTAGAGTTCGCATTGGAGAAGCCCCCTGGAAAAGATTATATAAGATACGAGGAATCATTCAACGCAATCAGTGACAAATAATAACATAGGCTTTTCTTTTTTCTTGGCGGGGCGTAAGACGGTCCTAAGACAGTTCTGTCCAGTTCACACACTCACACCTAAGACTTTGTCCGTGTACCCAATTGTCTGAGAGTGAGAGGAGATTCGATTCGAGTTCTTAATTCTCACGCACTATACTATTCGAAACTTTTCGGCCGCCGGAACAAAATAAATACGTTTCGATCATAAAACCCCCTCACTTCAACCATAAAACCCTAAAACCGCCATTTTCAAATCCAACTCCAGAAGGCAGTAGCTTCCAGTTGTGTTGCAGAGATGTATGTATGCGTTCCTCAGTACGTCTCCATCAAATTCCCCGCCATTCCTCGTTTCGGTTCGTCAAGGAGGGACTTCAAAGTTCCGGCTATTTCAATGACTGCAAGTGAAGTCTCCAATCACATTCCACCAGCTCCCATTTTCCTTCCTCAAGGGCCTTGGAAGCAGGTGACCTTTTCTACGACGCTGTTTTTGGTTACTTCACATTTATCCCTGCCATTATGTTTTCTTATTTGATAAATTTTTGAACTTTATCGAGTCTGTAGATTCCCGGCGGAGTTACAGCTGCAGAAGGATTCAAAGCTGCAGGTTTGTACGGCGGTCTTCGCGCCAAAGGTGACAAGCCTGATCTCGCACTTGTCACTTGTGATGTCGATGCCACTTCTGCTGGTGAGTTGCTTGTGTTTGGTTTATGCTTCTTAGTAATGGTATTATAAGCAAATTAATTTTGTATATTTTTTTAAATTTATACTATTTCTATGTTGGTGTACTCACAGGGGCATTTACCACGAATGTGGTAGCAGCTGCACCAGTGTTATACTGCAAAACAGTATTAAACACTTCAAAAACGGTGAGACGGAAAATGCTTCTTTTATTTATTAGATAGTGATGTTGTGCTTATTGTAAATGTAGTGCTCTATCTATATGTTTGTGTTGGGTTTTATATTACTTTTCATGTTTTAATTTTGTCATTTTGATCTGCTAACGAAAAGTGTTTACAACTTGTTAGGCACGGGCAGTTTTGATAAACGCTGGTCAAGCCAATGCAGCGACTGTAGGGCGTTTACTTATGCATATTGTCAATTGTCTCATTGAATACTCTTGAGTATGCTGTTACAGTTAGTCTTGCACGCTAATAAATTTCCTATTTTTCTCAGGGTGATGCAGGTTACCAAGATGTAATAGAGTCCGTCAGCAGCCTTGCTAAGGTATGTGGCATTAAGGGTGGCAAACACCCTAATCTGATAGATGCTCTTTCATAGGCTGGATTTGTTATCCCTTGTAAGTATGAAACTTTGTACTGCAGCTACTTCAAATGAAGCCTGAGGAAGTGCTGATTGAATCCACTGGTGTGATTGGCCAAAGGATAAAAAAGGTACTATATAACCATCATATTCCTGTTTCCATGTTATGCTAAAATTCTAATCACACTGATTTGCACGGGATTCCTTGAAATATTAACAGATCAGCTGATAAATGTTGCATGAAATTTTTTCAGGAAGATTTATAACATGACCTGTTCTAAATGTTGTACAAACGATTCATTTTTTAATTTTCATATGCAGGAAGCACTTCTAAAATCTCTTCCAAAACTGGTTAATTCACTATCAGCATCAACTGAGGGGTAAATGTTAATGGTTTTGAACTTAACTTAGATAACTGAAATAATTTCATACATACCTGGTTGTGTTTATTTTCAGCATCGAATTTCAGTTCGTGTTTTTCTTTTTCTGTGAAACCTTGGGGTTTAAAATTTTTAAATCATCTCCCTGAGAAGTCATTTTGGCTTGGTCTGCAGGGCAGATGCTGCAGCAGTGGCAATCACAACAACCGACCTCGTTAGCAAGAGTGTTGCAATTCAGTCTCAGGTGTGCAAGATCTTGTTTCCTGTATTTATATCTGTAGTGAATGCAATATCTGCTACTTTTGGATTATGTTAATTGCTGATTAGCTGTACAAAACTTTGGCAATATCATGTTTTTATTTTTGAAACCTGTAGGCAGTAAAATAGAAACCAGGCTGGTCCTTAAAAAAAACTGGTGAATTTTTCAGGTTGGAGGGACAGATATAAGAATTGGGGGAATGGCAAAAGGTTCCGGGATGATCCACCCCAATATGGCTACCATGCTTGGAGTATGTCTTCTAGTGTTTCTCTCTTGATGTTTGACCAGTTATTAACTAATATGATTACATGGACAGGTAATAACAACTGATGCAATGGTTAGCAGTGATGTTTGGAGAAAAATGGTTCAAGTTGCTGTCAACCGAAGTTTCAACCAAATAACAGTATGTACATTTTTTTTCTTCCAATTATTGAACACCATAACTTAGTGGGGCTACACCTCACGTGGTGTAATCAACCTACCTTGTTGCATTTTTATTTTGTAGTATGATAACCCACCACATGTATGGGTTTTCTGCAGGTAGATGGAGATACGAGTACCAATGACACTGTCATTGCGTTAGCTAGTGGATTATCTAGATCAACCAAGATATCTTCCTACAACAGTAATGAAGCAGTACAACTTCAAGCAGGCCTTGATGTGGTTAGTTCCACTTCATTTAAGTTTTGCATTCCTCTGTTATCTAAAAATCTTTTACAGTGAGCTCCAAAATTCTGACATCACTGGACACTAATGAAAGAATAAGTTGACTTTTCCATTTGATTTGTTTTATGCAGTCTAAAACCAGCTTCTGGGATTCATATTTTACCGTGTTCATTTTGCAGGTAATGCAAGGTCTTGCCAAATCCATAGCTTGGGATGGAGAAGGAGCAACATGCCTAATTGAGGTCTGCATTCTTATTTGAGATCAGTAATGATGCCAAAAGTATGTACAATTATAAATTTGAAGCTTGCAACTCGATTCTATGGTCCCTTAATCTTTGTTTCTTTTCATGTCTTTAATCACACAAATATAATGATATGTTGTAAAATGCTCAATGTAGGATCTGGGCATCTAAGTACTAGACTGTGCAAATTATTTGGACTTTGATTTATTGACGATGATGAACTTATGGTCTTTCATGTATGACTTCAAAAATGCCTTGCTAATCCTGACTAGATGTGCAGGTAACGGTGACTGGTGCAGACAGCGAGCCTGAAGCAGCAAAAATAGCACGGTCGGTGGCATCTTCTTCACTAGTAAAGGCATGATATCCCAACCTTGCCTACGTTTTTGATGCTTCAATATACCAAATACTAAATTATTTCCCAAATGCCACTCAGGCTGCAGTATATGGCAGAGATCCAAACTGGGGACGCATCGCTGCTGCTGCAGGCTATGCAGGAATATCTTTTGACCAAACCAAGCTCCGAGTATTGCTAGGGGATATTCTGCTCATGGATGGTGGGGAACCACAATTATTTGACAGGTAACTCCTAAGGTTTTCTTTGTGTCAAGCACATTTTCCCTTTCAGCATGTCATCTTTTCCTCTCTGCGGAGAAGATCTATTCTAAATCTAGTAGTTTGACTAGCTGGATCTCGTTTCAGGGGTGCAGCCAGTGACTACCTCAAGAAGGCTGGTGAGATCCATGGCACAGTTGCAATCAATGTATCTGTGGGTAAGTTTCTGAACCAGGTGGAGCATCATGCAAGTCGGATATTCAACTGTGACCACAATCATAACTAATTACTTCCATCTCCCTGAGTACTAACTAAGCCTGCAAACTTAAGTTTCTTAGTACATCTTTCGTTTCCGTTGTGTTTGATATGCCCTTTACTTTTGAACAGGTGATGGTCCGGGACGAGGTCAAGCATGGGGCTGTGATTTAAGTTATGATTATGTTAAAATTAATGCTGAGTACACAACATAAAGTACTCGTCATTGTGTAATGCCCGACTGGAATTTCAAATGAGATATTTATCAGTCAAGTCTTCAATTCTTTTTGTCCTTAAGCATTTCCTTGAGGTGAATGTAACACCAGAAGGTCCAAAACCACCATGCCTTGTCCTTTAAACAATGTAATGTCAAGACACTGTTCCAGGTTTCACGAGCACTTGATTCATTTCCCTCAATATCAAAACCCCAACTCGCTATTTTATGCACCTATATTTCCAACGTGCTTGAAATCAATGTTCTTCCACATGAAATTAGGGTTGTTCTACCATGCTTTTGCCTTATGTATACAGGTTTAAAATCTGTATGTATTCATAAACCTTTTTGGAATAATATGCAGGCAAATGTGCCTTGATGCACACACAAAAGTGCCATATCCATACAGAACAAAGAATCCCATAAATGTATCGAAATGGGAAATTAACAAGTGAGGCCAACCCATTACACCGAATACAATTACAAAATGCTGCTGCAAAAGGAACATAAGAAAACCACACAATATATATAAAGGGATCACCACACTGGCTCAACGACAGACAAACAGAGTAGCATACTGTTCCAAGTTTTCTCAAACACCCAACCCACCCCAACAGAACTGTAGTGAGTGACAATTATTTATGTACACAGCGTAGGATGTGATACTCGCAACAAAATATGTTGCTCACAGGGCTTCTGCAACTGGGTAATGCATGCTTGTGAGCGAATTTTTCAAGAAGGAGCTCCCACAATAAGAATGTTGGTCTGGGCTGCCAACCACAAGGTCACCAAAATCATTGTTTGTGTCAACCAATGTTTCACGGGAATCCAGATATCTGTGAGACCTCTCGGAAGCCCCACCTTTGCGATATTGCTTCTTCTCTTTTCCTCGAGAAGAGCTGCCCTTTTGCCCCTTCTTTCCATCTCTCTTCCAATTTTTCTTGTTCTTTGACTTCTGCTGTTTCTTGCCTGTAACTGTGTGCGACATCGATGTAGTAGGCGGATCATACACATCAGGGGCCCAAGTGACAGTAAGTTTCCCTGGTGATAACCCTTCTTTCTCCCGGCTGCCTTTCATTGCAGAAAGTAGCTTCGAAGGAGCCTGCACAAGTACAATAAAACCTATGAGCAGATGACCCGAGGAAGTAAGCTCAAGTAGACCATCACAACATTTCTTTTCAAGTAGCCAGTTCAATCCATCCACAACTAGAAGACAGTATGACATTCAGTCAAAATTGTTTTAAACATAAATATAATTACACTAACTATATATACACATATTTCTTTAAGACTGGCAGTTTAATCAAAGAAGCATTCTTTTTATAACTTTTCTGGATAACTTGACAGAGGAGATGCACATAAATAAAGTAGCTCCAGCACCTTGCACGAGCTAGGCAGAGACTACCGACAAAATGGAGATGAGATAGTGATGACTAATGGGAAACCAATGCTTAGTAGCAATGACTAATGCGAAATCCAAGAGTGAAAACATAGTATTAGCAAAGAACGAAGGGGTATACAACTCTATGGCCAATACGCTCTCGCAATAAGCACAGATAACTTACAGGCAACGACACTGAGCGTGAGTAAGCTTGGTGGAGATGTTCCTCCACAAATGGCGTCTGCATGGCTGTTTTGGGTTCCTCCTCTGCCATATCTGAGGAGGCATTACGAGGCAGCACCCCATTAGCATTAGGAAAGGTTACACACTTATTCAAGCACTTCTGAGTGATTTTTCCCTGTTGTGCTTTAGGACCTTCGCATGCGTCTCTTTCCTCCACGCCGCTAATAATTTCCTCATTAGAAGAAGCATGTTCCACTTCTCCAACATTTTTGATACCAACGTACTCTTTCCCAACATCATTGAGATTCAACGACTCTTCAACAAAATCTTTGATATTCAAGGACTCTTCTCCAACATCTTTGATATTCAAGGACTCGTCAACAGCATTTACAAGGTCACTTACCAAAAGATCTGAAAGCGAACTATTAGGACTTTGTGCTTGGTTCGCAGAGGGCTGCAAACCTAGGAAGCTGCCTACATTTTTCAACACCGACTTACCACACGGAGAGCTTATGTCCATCTACAATACCAGATTCTACATAGTGCAAAAACCCACATGTTAATGAACGTTAAGTACAACTCCAGAAATTAAATCAACCCAGTTACCCAAACACATAATCGAGCACAAAAGAACTACATATTCAATCTAATTCATGATATCCAGCTGCCAATATAAGCGATTTGAACTAAAATGAACATAAAGTCGTGAAATTTAATTACCTCGTATAAAGTTCAGAGCTAGAATAACCTTGAGACCAAGAACTTATAAACCAATACCAAACTTTGTAAGCCTTACGGATCCTCCGATCCCTAAACCTCAGATTTCTTGACAAAATTATCTAACCTCTTGCAGACCACAAAACGAGAAGAACACCAAAAACCCAACAAACAGGGAGTCTGGGCAGCTGAGCAAGAACCACAAAAAGAACAAACCAAAGTGATATTAAAACCTAATGTTAACTAAGATTACCACGCCGATCGCTTTTTTCCATACGTTTCAGACGATGAGAGGAAGAGCCGCCGTGGAAGGAAGTCAAGTTAGGGACCAAGGGTCGTAGCAGGAATTGAATGGGCACCGAAGGCATTATCGTATGCTCTTCGAAACCCCTAAGCCCGCGCGTTGTACAAAACAACACTCACAAAACCACCCCAGATCGTGAACCAGAGCCGTGAAATCCGACAAAACAGGGTTCTGGGTCGTCTAGAAATCAGGGGTTTTAGGGTCAGAGCATGGTGAAGGATGAAGAAATTGCCAAATGGGATGTTGGGTAAGAGTCAAGGGTTTCAGAGATGAGATCGGAGACAGATGGATCAAAGAGGATATGGGATTGAAGAAGGCGTTGGGGTTTTCCTTTGTTTGTTTTATATGAAGGAGAAGGAGACGGAATATTTGGGTCAATGGGTCCACGGACGAGTCTGGCGGTGCTCAAATCAAATCGGAGACGTACACGTGTTCATCTCGGTTGGCAACCCAGGCGGTCCCGGGAGATTTTTAGTTGGGTTGGGCCGGGTCAACGAACTTTTCTTTTTGTTGAACCAAAAAAAAAAAAACTTTTCTTTTTTTCTTCAGATTTTTATGGGGAGGTGTCCGGCTGTTTGCACTTTGCACCAAAAGGCCATTTTTATTTTTTTTTGCTTTTAATAATTTGAGGCCAAATACAAGTTTTCTACCGTTGGATTACTCAGGTGAAGGACACGGTTTATTTTATTAAAAAGGCATTTGTTGTACAATTAAGAATAGTTTTGTCATGATGGTGGTTTTGACTGGTGGTTCCACGATTCGAAAGTTGATTGGACAAAACTTTCATATTAAATTCAACGGTACGAAAACAAGAAAAACTAAATACTTTATTCTTAGCAACTAGAGGTGGCAATTTCGAGCACGACCCGTTACACGACTCAAAACCCGCACGAGAATTTAGCAGGTTTAACTCGTACGATTAAAATTCGGGTCATTTTCGAGTCAACTCGTCATGACCCGTTTAATAAACAAGTGAGTTTCGGGTCAACTCGCCAACTCGCTAAAATACCTATATAATCCATTTAACAAAATGGGTCATTGCGGGTCAACCCGCCAACCCGCTAAAATACACATGTAACTCACCAACCCACTAACTCGTTTATTTGTTTGTTCTTCATTTTTCTTTTCTTTTTTAATGTCTTTTAGTTGCTACCACTTAGCAGGTCAACCCAACACAACCCGAAACTCGCACAAGAACTTAACAAGTCAACCCGTGCATGCCACGTTTATTAAACGGGTCGAGTTTGGGTTGAGTATTCTTGACACGTATATAATCTTGACACGACACGACTCATTGCCAGCTGGGTTAGCAACTAAATACTCAAGCCAAGTAAATTGGCCAAACCACTTTTTATTAAATCAAGGAAAATCTCGCCCATCTAAGTGGCTCGTATAATCTTCTAACTCGGGTTGGCATGGTTCTAAAATAATATATACTCTTTGCACATTATCTTATTCATTCACCGGATATTTGCATATTAGACAACGTAATCCTGATTCACGCTCAAGATAGTTGATATTAAAATTATGATCATTATCGACTTTTTTATATTCAACTCTTTCAACTTGAGGCTCGACAATGAGAGACTCGGGAAGATTTTTCTCATCACATATTGAAGTATAGATAAAGAAGTGCTAGAAGGCAATGTACTAGATGATGACTCATCATTCTTTTTCTTAAAAAAAGAAAACAAATTCTTTGTTCTCTTGGGATTTTGATATAATAAAAGATAGACTATGAATAATATATAGAAATAATTTTAATCAAACATACTACTAAAAAATCAACCAAATTCTCATAATAGCATCTCAACAATACGGTATTCCTAAAATCAAAGCTCTATTAATTTCAACGAAATCCCAAAATTATAATTCATCCCTAATTAAACCATAGAATACTCAATTTTAAATTAAAACTATAATTAAAGATATATATAAAATGGAGGAGAAGATGTTGTTGCCAAACTGCCCACCCAAGATAATAGAAAATATAGTCAATAGAGGGGGAGAGAAGTTGCTGTTGTCGGGTAGCTAAGAGAGAGAAACAAGATGTCGCATAACCAAAAGAGGAGAGAGAAGATATGGGACCACCTGAATTGGCAACATGCGTGTAGGTTTTGGTTTTAATTTTTTTTAATTTTGGGCTAAGCTTATATTAACATATGTAGGTTTTTTAATTAAAAAAAAAAACTGGGCTAGGCAGGCACCCAACCTGCCCTGTGCATAGTATCGCCACTGATTTGGAGCAATTGCTCTCCTCGTGAAAGGTCCTGGGTTTGAGTCCTAACATCCATGTAATATATGTGAATTTAGTACAATATCGTCTCTCTATTAAGAGAAGGTTCTTAAAATATATATATATAGTTTGATCATAATTATTAACATTGTTAAGTCACAGACTTATTAAGGAGGTTCAGTGAGAGCACCTACATGAACATATCTTATATTTATTAAGTTATCCAATCCATACTCGGCCATGAACAGTAGCCGAAATTGGAACTTATCTAATAAGAGAAAGAACAACCTCCATGGGACCTCCACCTGGTTTGTTGTCTCTATTGCACTCTACTGTTCAACTAACACCTCTTTGGTCCACTCCACACTGTCGGATTGCCAACTCAGATTCCCACAACCATCGATCGGAGCCAATCCAACGGCCACCGTCCCCGGATTCCAAACCATTCTTGGTCTTCTAACCTTAGTTAGCCTGTATATATCTCTCTTTTACTCAAGCTCCATTTCCTAAAATTTGACTTTTACATTTTTATTGTTTCTGTTTGTTTCTCGGGAAATTCGGTTCAGAAGTTCCGAGGCAGAGTGATGGACACCGGGGTAAAGTTCAAGAAAGGCGCAGGAGGAAGGAGGGCAGGCGGTCCCAAAAAAAAACCGGTGTCCCGGTCCGTGAAAGCCGGTCTGCAGTTCCCGGTTGGACGTATTGGCCGGTATTTGAAAAATGGCCGATACTCTAAGCGAATCGGAACCGGAGCTCCTGTTTACCTGGCTGCTGTGCTCGAGTACCTTGCTGCTGAGGTAACCTTAGCTTCCTCTGTCTCTGTCTCTCTCTCTCTCTGTGATTGAGCTGATATGTTGCTTAAGGTTCTTAGGGTTTCTGATTTTGATTATCAGCTGGGATCTGTTTGGTGGGTAAGAAACTGATGGAAAAAGGAAATGGAAACTCGTGGCTTTTCTAATTGTAGAGCAAATCAAGAGTCAGCTTAGCTTATCTTTACCGAAACATCTCAGTTAGGCTTTTCAATTTCGCATGCAAACAGGCCTCTTGAGGTCGTAATTTTTGTGATATAGGTCAGCAACTTAATTGGGTTCTGAGTTTGATATTTGATACTTTGATCATGGGTTTCAATTGATTCCCTCAATTTGAAAGTCAAAGATTTAATATTTGATAAACAAGTGCGTTTATTTTGTTGTAATTTGCCTACATTGTTCTCAGTGGCCAAATGGGGTTCAAGCATATGGTGTATATGGCATGAACCATGTTCTATGAGTTGCTATGAGTTAGTGTTAACCGTGATGGGAGTGATTTGGTTAGGTTTTGGAACTGGCTGGAAATGC
This sequence comes from Prunus campanulata, assembly GCA_034190965.1. Taxonomy (NCBI): domain Eukaryota; kingdom Viridiplantae; phylum Streptophyta; class Magnoliopsida; order Rosales; family Rosaceae; genus Prunus; species Prunus campanulata. The sequence goes on from CM067213.1 coordinate 7,155,225, forward strand.
TGCAAGAGACAACAAGAAGAACCGCATTATTCCGAGGCATGTGCTATTGGCCGTGAGGAACGATGAAGAACTCGGAAAGCTCCTTGCTGGTGTGACAATTGCCCATGGGGGTGTGCTTCCCAACATCAACCCTGTGCTTCTGCCAAAGAAGCCAGAGAGGATTGCGAAGAAGGAGCCCAAGTCTCCGGCCAAGGGCACGGCCACCAAGTCCCCCAAGAAGGCTTAACTTCTCTAACTAGTAGTGTCTGTGGGTGGTAGTAAATTAATGTATCTCTGTATCGAAGTCTGCATGTGCGTACTTGGTTAGTAGGATGGTTCATGTGTCATTATCCCCCTAGAATTTCAGTCCATTGTACTCTCTGTGTTTCCAGATAATTTTAGAACATCCATGTTTCTAATGAAATGAAACTAGCCCCCTTTCTAGATTTCACTTGTTGCAATGCTGCAATTGGAGATAATTTGCTTGTGTGTGTTTGCACTTTGTTCTTACTATTTGGAGACCATCTGCTTCATGATGCTTGAGTGTTTCAATAAAGATTCTAAATCAAGGTGGATGACAATTTGTTGTATTGTAAAAACACAAAGCAGTCCTGTTTACCAGGGCAGTGGCCAGAATTGTGACTGAACTTGAAATCCTTGATGATAAAGTTGGTGCCGCATTTGAATGCTTACGGATAAGCGTTTATATGTGAACATGCATAGAAGAATAATCAAAAGCTGGAATAGCTCAGTTGGCTAGAGCGTGTGGCTGTTAACCACAAGGTCGGAGGTTCGAGCCCTCCTTCTAGCGTTTTTTTATTTTAACAAAATATTGGCCTTTTTGTTTTTTACTTTTTCTCAAAAAAGAAAAAAGAAATAGAGGGGACCAAAAAAACCCTTGAAAGCTACTGAACAGACGCAAGTATATTGCTACCAAATCTTTTTAATTAATTAAACTCAAAATTTATTCAACTTTTGAGATTGTTCATTCCTTATGCTCTTTCGCTATTGAATAAATGTTCGTTCATAGTTCGAGTCTCCTTCTGATATCATTCGAGATGTCTTCTTTAAAGATTTTATGTATCTATGTTCATTAATAAATCACTTGCTTCCGATATCATTCGAGATGTCTTCTTTAAAGATTTTATGTAACTATGTTCATCAATAAATCACTTGCGTAATTTATTTTATTTTATTTTATTCAATAAATCACAAACAAAACAACATATCACCTGGCATAAGTGGAGACCATTCTCACGCATCAAGAGTTTGCTTATTTTAAGCAACTCAAAGGTTGATTTGCAGCAATTAAACTTATCTTCTTTACCCTCCTCTCTTCCTCCTTATTTTCATTGGTCTTAACAAAATTACCAAAATTCATACCAGATTCAGATGAAACCAATCCCACAAAATAAAACATGCACCATATAAAACCTCTCCACGCATCTTATTAAAATTCCAATTTCATTAATATATCCAATTTGCCCTAACACCATATCCAGAAACCTGGATCAACAAAATATTTATAATAACCAAAAAAAAAAATTCACAAAAAATTATTTTAAGAGAAAAAAAAATTTAACAACTGGTAAACTTGGTGACGGCCTTGGTGCCCTCGGAAACGGCGTGTTTGGCGAGCTCACCGGGCAGGACCAGCCTGACCGCTGTCTGGATCTCCCGCGACGTAATGGTGGGCTTCTTGTTGTAGCGAGCCAATCGCGAGGCCTCCTGCGCGAGCTTCTCGAATATGTCGTTGATGAAGCTGTTCATGATCCCCATGGCCTTGCTCGAGATCCCGATATCGGGGTGCACTTGCTTCAGGACCTTGAAGATGTAGATCTTGTACGTCTCGGTGCTCTTCTTCACCTTCTTCTTCTTCTTCTCGACCCCGCCTTCCTTGGGGATCTTCTTCTCGGCCTTCGGCTTCTTCTCCGCCGGGGCTTTCTCTGCGACTGGTTTTTTCTCGGCCTTCGTTGGCGCCATTTAGCCGATTTTTTGTTGATTCTGATCCGATACGAACGAACTGACGAATGAGAAGGAGAACGGTCTTCTACACACAGAGTGAATTCAGGGATTTTGGTGGATGGAGAGGAGAGTGCGCGAGTGTTTATATAGTGTGGTGAGGTTGGTTCTGATTGGGTTTTGTGATTTCACGAGGATCGGTGACGTGGGTGTTTTCATCTCCGTTGGATTGATTTGGAAAGTGGAATGGCGGATGCTTTTGAGTCAGTCGTAGTCTTATACGGATTACGAAGTTGATTTGGCTTCCGTCTCAAATATGGACCGTACGATTGCTTGAAGAGAACTTGACTTGGCTACTCTCCCTACCGTAGGATTTTAGATTTTATTTCGCAACAATTAACAAATAGATATAGTACGGACTGCTCAAGGATGACTGGACCCATTTTGGTAACAAAATGCCAATTAATATTTTCTTTGTTGTTTTATGAATTAATTTTTAAAAAAATCTGAAACTATTATTTTTCAAAATTATAATTGGGTTTAAAATAAATTTTAAAAAATGTGGTTAACGTGAGTACGGATGACAATTTTTCCCACCATGGGTTACAATCTTTGCAAGACTGGGTATGGTGACGGATTTGGAGAAATTTTCAGATATGGTGTTTGGGATGGGGCAGATATGGTATTCTAATCCCCATATTTTATATTCCTCGCACATATATTGAATTAAGTATAAAACAAAACTTTTGTATTGTATGTTTAGTTTCTAACTTTTTTTTTGTCATTCATAAATTATTTTCTCATTGGTATTTTGTAATGGGGCAAGGTTTTGGAACTTGTTCCCCAATGAAGGAGGGGATGGGGAATCCCCAATTTGAATATTACTAATATATGAGGCAAGGATGGGGAACAAAATCTTAATGGGGATGAGGATCAAAATAGCATACCCATCCCCGTTTCACCCCATTGCCATTCCTAAATGTGAGTTAAATCAGTTGGTAAGGACAAGGAGCCTACGCTTTGCACCGAAGTTCGAATCCTCTATTCCATAAATTAAATTAATTTAAATTAATTTATTGTTTTTATAAGAAGAAGAAAAAAAAAATAGTTAATTGAACTGTACATACTTTTAACCGTATCCTCATGAAGCGAAGGGAGAAATGTGTTATTTTTTTTATTTCAAAAGTATTATTTTTCATTATTTTAAATTGAAGAAATCAACATTTAAAAACTAAAGAGTTTATAAAGTATCTTGTAACAATTCAACTTAATAAAGTAGTTTTGTTCTGGTTTTTTTTTTTCCACGATTTTAGTAGAGGCCGGGTCTTTTTGTTTTGGGCACGTAACGGGGACAAAGGCCTATAACACAGACACACAGGGGGCTGCAAATCATTTCGTTGAAAATGATCACCAATGGCCCAAAATTGGACCCTTAGCTTTAACCACAAGCCAAGCCACTGAGGCAAAACTAAAATTTACAACAAAGTAATATCAAAGTTGGATGCACCATTTTCGTCCATTGATAAGCTAATCAAAAACTACTTTAACATAATGAAGTCTAACAAAACATATCTTCTTCCTCTTCTGTACTGTCCAACGTATTGGAAAGCCAAACAAAAGCTAACAGAAAACAGCACACAAATACCATGTTAAATTGAAGTAGCCTTGATCTCCCACCCCGAGTAAACAATGAAATGAGAAGATCATTGCCAGCTCCTTCTTTAATACTTCTTATGCAAACCAAATCTTTGATCTCCACTAAACCCTGTAAGAGGAAAGATAATCATGGAAAACACGCAAAGCATAGCAAATGGCAAGGTCGGCATGGTTTGTAAATATAGACAATGAATGATTAAATACAGTAAGACAAGAAATAGTTTGCATGAAGGTAATGACATGATTCCAAAATCCTAAACAAATTCCTGGCAGTTTGGAGCTTTGAACCACAGCTTACCACAAACACGAGTGGAACATGATGATTCAAGTAGGTGTAGAAGATTATTACAAGGAAACAGACCACATGCAAGGTTTCATAGTAACTTATAATGCTTGGTGAAGGCTTGAGAAAGAGACTTCAGAAGGATCATATGCACAACTTACTTAAAGATGAATTCAACTCAACTGCTACAATTATTTTCTTTTTCTTCACATTGCCTCATGAATCCATTGGGGATAAGAAGATGATGAAGAAAAAGATATTGAAGGAGCAACCAACTTGAAAAAAATCTAGATCTAGACAAAGAACATATATATTCCAAGAGGACTGTAAACCTCCTTGTCATTAAATCAACATGAAACAGATTGATTGAACAAGCATTAGGGTCAACAATGCTGGGAGGATATTGTTAAGAATACCAAATATGAGAATAAATTGATGGTGAGAGCAAGCAGAAGCAGAATAATCCCTAGGTCCTTGTGTGATGCCTGCCGAAGATGGCAACAATAGATGGCAAGAGCGGGTGGTAGCAGAATTAGTCTCTAGTTCTTCATATTGTCAATTTCAAGATAACAGACTACATATCTGAAAAATTACTTGACCAATTCTTCTTTTTCTCAGCCTACCTGGTAATAGCAGGCAGATACTTGAAGTTTTTCATAAGCTTTTATGTCACCATCTTGAACTTCCTAAAGGATATCTTTTTTCATAATCTAAGCAAGCAAATCACCAATGGTTATAATCTAATTCCATCAACCTACTGCATATCCGTTCATTACAATGCTAGTGAAATACATGATCTTCTTTTGAGCTTTCAACTTAAGTTAGTATAATTATGATAACTTCAAAACAAACAGAAATCCAACTTACTACTATTTCTAACTACAAAATAGAAGTGTCCTTCCATATGTGCCATCTTTTGCGAAAACAGAGGTGGCATAAGCTCTTTACTCTGATATTTGAGTGAAGGATTATTTTACTCCAAACCTCAATGTGAGAAGTTGGATAAAATCTTAGGCTAAAGAGCACAAAATTGCAATTGAAGTAGAACAGAGTAGTCACTAACAACAAGTTTCCAAGATCACATAGCATATAGCATTTCTGCAACTCACAATAACTTTCAAAATCCAAAGCACTTCAACAGTAAAAAATGCAAAAGCAATAAAACACAAGCACATTAAACGAAAATCTGGAAGGAAAAAGAGAAGGGTAATTCATATAAACCTTGAAGAACCAGCATTGATATTCCGATGAAGAATCCGACCCTGACCCGAATCCCCATCATCAATCAATTCCCTGAGCCCCAAATTTCCCACCTGCTCTTTGTCCTCCTCTTCCTCCTTAGCCTCCTCCTCAACACGAACACCACTACTGCCAGTACGAGCCTTGCCAATCAGTCTCTCAAAGTAATTCCCATATATGTATTCTGGAGTGTATCCATTTTCTTCATCGAAGAGCATGATATGCCCATGCCACTCCCAGACCCGATAATCCGAACCCGTTTCCTCATGAAACCCGACACAAATGTGATGCTCCCCAATCGTCACGGCCTGACCCGAATTGGGTTTGAGGGAATCAGTCTTGCCGCTGAGAATGACCCGGATGATGTCCTTCTCGAGCTTGGATTCTTCTTTGGCGAGCTGGGTCTTGTTCTCGTTGTCATCGTCTTCATCGCCAGAGAGATTGGCGGCGTCGAAGAGAAGTTCTTCGAGGGTTTGCGAGAGGAAGGAGTTATTCGTTGGGGGTCGGATTTGGAGCCTGCCCATGAGGGTTTGGAGCATGAGGTTGTCGAAGTTGGTGGTGTTGGTGAAGGAGCTCATGGTGTTCGGCTTGGTTTCGTTTTGGTTTCGGGTTCGGGTTCGGACTGGTATGTAGGGTTTTACGACATCGCCCTATAAAGTATAAGGGTTTTTGGGTTTTGGGGATATGAAGGAGAGGACGGTTGCTTGGTGAGGGTTTATGGCTTTAAGCTTTAGGTTTGGCGTTGGGAATATTTTGATTTTGGTGGCTTAGATGATTGAGGATTCGGGGTTTTCGGCCAGGTGTGCAGGTGACATGGAGCCACGTGGATGTAGAGATGATAAATACACCTTTGTTGTGACCTGGACGTTTATCACTATGTCAACCTATGGGCTGTAACTGCTTCTAAGCACAATGGCAACTTAATAATTAGGCCCAACCCTTCTTTGCTTTTGCGTAGGTTAAGTCAGTTGGTCAGAGCAGTGAACGCGTGCCTTTTCACAATTAAATCGATATAAAGTAATTTAGATTATTGTTTGTATAAATTTTTTTTTTAAAAAGTATGTTGGTTGGATTTGCAGGCTTATATTAATGAGTTTGAGTTTGTGTATTGACACGGTCGTAGGGATATATTATATCATGAGTGTGTGTGCTAATTTTAAAGTTTGATGGGTTTATTTTGGTTAACATATTTGTATAACTTGGCAATTTGGATATGTTGTGCTGGAAACTTTTGCCGGCGGCACTAAGGATCATGAAGAGGCTAGGAGGCAAATTGCTGGCAGGAAAGTTCTTAGTTTCTTCGACTGGTGATTGCTGTTATGCGGCTTTGGAAACTTTACTCAGCTCAGTAAGTTTCACGTGCTTTAATTCATCTTTGATCATTCTCTCGGTAAATTGAAGGGGCCTATGGGGGATAGATTTTGAAACTCAATATCTTGGCTCAGAAATTTTCCGAATTTATGAACGATTTGATCAGTTTGCGTTATAATTAATGTGGATAGTGATGGAAATGTAGCTGGTCAGCCAGGTGGGCAGTTAATGATCATTTGGTGTTTTAAACTAACTTTAAGCTGATTATTTCATCATATATTAACCGTAAAACTTGAAATCTGTAACAAACGATACATTGATGTTACAAACTCCACCTTCAAGCATTCTACAAAAAAATCAACTGTCCACAAGAATTGCTTCATTACATCGACATATAGTAAAGAATACATTTTTACTTTTTTAAAAAAATGAAAAGAACAGCCGCAATGCATACAAGTACACTTCGTTTCAAACCCATGCCATGGTGAATGAAGAATAACACAAAACCAATATATCAACCCAAACTACAATTCTTTTTCCAGTCGTTTTCGATATTCATTACTGTATAAAAGTTTTAATACTTGTCATATGAAGCAGAGGAGACAATCCATCTAGAGTCGTAGTATAAGCATATGCATACATTGCGAAACAAAATGAATGCATGAACAACACAATAATAAAGTTATTTTCATTACAGATGATAGATGATAGCAACCAAGATTCGTTGCTTGCACAAACTACCGCCTGAGGCTCTCCACTATGTAGTCCGCATATAGATCCCTATATCACATTAGAACCAAGAGAGTTTGAGAGATTAAGTTCGTACTCCATTCATTTAAGTTTGTAGACAAGTAATATTAGACTATTTAGACTCTCTAGACAAACCCAAATGTAAACTGAATCCAGGCATCTAACCCCGACTCTTGGTCGAGGATGTGAACTGGTATTAAAATGCTTGACTTTGGCTGATGTGAAATGAAATTTAGGCCGACAAATGCAGGTCAAATCAATTTTCTTAAGAACCAGAAATGATCAAAACTTGAAAAGTCAAGGGGCGATTCGGTACTTTTGAATTGTATCCATGCTATTCTGATTTCTAACATCTACATTCTCATAACACCACTGACAGTATAATTTTCAGAGAGCATTAACACTTACATGGAATGCTGGATTGCATCATAGGCAGCAGATGCAGGGAGAAAGTCGTCTACTGCAACTTCTTTGTTCTCATTTTTCTTGTCTGATTTTTTTGGTTGGTTAAGGGAAAAATAATAATAATAGGGCTGTGGAAAAAGAACCAGTATATCTCACAGAATTACGATTTCTAGAAACTGAAATTTCAAAAAGGATACAGTCCTCAAAGAAGCGCCGGATCTCAGCCAAACGATGTGGTGGGAGATCCTTGATGTCCTGGTAGTGTCGGTATTCGGGATCATCAGCACAGACAGCAATTATCTTGTCATCTTTCTCACCCTGATTGCATAGAAAATTAGAACTTTGTGACAAATTTAAAAGAACAACCATTTCTGTCTGAATATGTACCTGATCGATCATAGGCATCAAGCCAATAGCTTTTGCCCGAAGAAAGCATCCAGGAACAACTGGCTCCTGTAAGTTTTTTCAGAGTCAAAATACATCAGCGTGAGTTTCCACATACAAGCATCAGCTTCAACATAAACCAAATGGATTTAGAAGCTGTGTAAAGTTTTTTACAAATATAACACATGATTTCACCAGCAACTGTGCATGGCTTTACAAATATGTCAGAATAATCTCACAACTTTTTATATGATTTTACATGTATTTGATTGATTATTTCGTAGGGAATGGTTAATGTCATATTCAGGTTAGAATGCTATAAACCATGTCTCATTGTGTGATATTCTCAAAATAAAATTCCAAAATGGAATTTCCAACGGAAAGAAGCATAAAAGTACCTGCATAATAATCAAGACATCCAAGGGGTCATTGTCCTCACAAAGAGTTCGGGGGATGAAGCCATAGTTGTGGGGGTAGACAACTGATGAGTACAGTATGCGGTCAACCTGTGCATACAAACACCTGTCAGCAAGCATACTTTATGTACTAAAAATATGAGGAAGATTAGCTTAGCACAACACTTGCCTTGATGAGTCCAGTTTTTTTGTCAAGCTCATATTTCACTTTGCTTCCTTTTGGAATTTCAATAACCTGGATACATTTCCACAAGAACAACGATAAGTAGGATGCCAAACATATCACAATACACAGTTTCTGAATAAGTACTAAAAAGGTCGTAACTGTTAGAACTGGAATATGAAAAACTGAGTAGTTAGAGAAAATACCGTCAACTATGATATTATAGAGAAAATTATCTTCTGGAGCAGATTATTTTAATAATGAGAATTATATTAAGAATGTCACTACATTCTGGAAAGTTGGTCAACTTAATCTAAGATGACTTCTTCAGTTCCGTATTTGCATTGTACAATTATTCAGTGTGTCTAATCAATATTCGTTCAAAATAAGCACGGAAAATGCATAATTTGAGCAAGCATAGCAAATGATAAAATCATTATAATAAAAAATTAAGGCATCAAATAGTTATTAAGGTTCAGTATACTTACACAGTTGAAAATCTTTGGGGCTCCAGGTCCTATATTAAAATGAAAAGGAAAAAAAGTTACACATAGGGTAAAATAACAATTAAAGAAAGCTGACATGACCAAGATGGCTGCCAAAGTTACAGCTCACCTATTTCAAGATCATGCCAAGGGTGTGCAGCTATAGACCTCCTGGTCATGGAAGAAAGTATCCTCTCATTAAGAGGTGGATGTGAGGAATGATGATGATGATGATGATGGGAGTCAATAACTTTTTGAGGAGGCTCAACTTTTTGAACAGTCTCAATTGGTGGAGCCATAACTACAAGATATAAGACCACATGAAGTCATCAAAAGCAGAACTACATTTGGAAACACTCTATGAGCTATTTAATTAATCAAGCAAAAGATTTCAATGTGATTTTTTCAACAATGTTTCATGGAGCATGTCTAACAGACCTTAAACACAATTCGCAAAAGTTAAAATCTAGAATAAGTGGGCCAACAAAAGAAGGCATATGTACAAGCCATAAAAGTCTATCTCAGACAACTGGAGTAGTAATCAATATCATAAAAGAATGTCATGCTAAATATGAGCCTTTGATTAACAAGAGTCAAACACAAAATGTTGAGGACCTTCAAATACGATAAGACTTACGAAGAAACATTTTAGATATATTTAAACAAATTGAACCTTTTTCCTTTCCCTTTTTCTTTAACCTTGTACAATATACACACACGGACATACAGAAACAGTTCCATTTTTCCAGAATTCATAATGAAGTTGAACATTGATATCTCAAATACACCCCCATATACAAGATCAAATAAAACTAAAGCCATTTTTGAAGGACTTAAGCTATCAGATCCAATCATCCAAATGACAAAAGGACAGCAAGGAGAAGAATTAGTTTCTCACACCAAATCAAAAAATGCCAACAAAATTTTGTAAAAGCTCTTTCTTCAGTTCCAGATGTTAAAATCGTATATAAAAAATGTTCTCGCAAAAGAGGGCTTTGATATCAAGATCACATAAAACTAAAGCCATATTTGCAGAATTTAAGCTATCAGATGCGAATGACAAAAGGCATTAAGGAGACGAATTAGCTTCTTGCAGACAAATATCAGCAGCTCCAAATTTTGTAAAAAGCTGTTTTTTCACCAGAGGCTAAAAATCAAGAAATTAATTTAATAATATCCTCGCAAGTTGACAGTCAAAATGTTTCTGGTAACGTGTCAGCAAAGCGTTTATTTAAAAGTAAACGCTGAGCAAATGAAAATGTATGGAAACTTCTGCAATCAAATAGATCTGCCAAACTATGACTTTAACTTTCCTAAAATTACGAAAATAGGAAGTAATTCACAACACAGAGAACATGAGCAATCTCAGAACCATAACAAAGAACAAGGCTAGCTCTCAGCATCTAGAAAAATTGATCTCAGAAACTAGCATAAATTCCACACAATCATTTCCAATGGCGATAAAGATAGAGCAATTAAAACGCAAACATGGAGCGTACGCAGCAAAAGCAAACTCTTACGAGCGAAAGCAAAGAGAAAAAGATCGGATCCACAAACAGAACAAAAACGACGCTAAAATTAGCTACAAATGCACAGTAAAGTCAGAAAAACGACGCTAAAATCAGTAAAAATACAGCATAAAGTGTACAAAACGACAGTCTCGGACTCGTAAAAGCAAGCACGTACCGGTAAAGGATCGGAGTTACGAAACCCTAACCGAAGGAAGGAGACGACAGAAGAGCACAGATCTCAAAACGAAGAGGAGGCAGGCAGAGAGGAGGAGTGAATGGGGCGCTCAAGTAGAGGAAAGCAATAAGCAGCTGTACGTGTTCCCGCTCTCTTTGTGCCTTCCCATTTAAAGGAAGAAAAAAAAAAAAAAAAAAAGGGAAAAAGAACAAGAAAATAAAAATTAAAGTGAGAAATTCCCAAGTTTTGATGCTATGAAAATGCTTATGGCATCCGTATATTCCGGCCAACCGAATATAACGTGCCTCCAGCTGGCACTGATCCAGTACGTGTCTCAGCCTTATTGGGTTGGCGCAAGGCCCCACCCTCAGACAAAGACGGTGTTCCTAACGGTCGTGAGGGGCATTCTTTTTGGGTCCGCTGCTCATACGTGAAGCGGACGGTGAGGCGTGTCTTTAAAACAAATCGTATTCGGATAAAAAAAATTCTTTTTATAATACAAGTAATATCGGACAAGAAGAAATCAAATGACTTCGGATGCGTGAATAAATTCTCTTAATCATTTGAAATACAAATTTCTTGCAAAAAATACTTTTTGTGATATAAGCAATAGTATGGAGGGAGAATTGAACACACGAGTCTGGATGCAAGGATAATTAATCCTAATCACCTAAGCTACAGTTCCTTTAATCATAAAATGTTTTTTGAGTAGGGATTGGGAGGGCCTGCCTAACTGATGGAGTACAAAAATTACGTGTGGATTCTTTGCGCACCTAGTCGAATTCCGCCATGTCATCATGTGGGCCATGGTAGGGGGAATTTGATTGTGGTTGAAGAAGTGTATTGGAAGCAAACCACAGCCAATGAGAGGGGATAGTTTCCTTTATCTTGGGCATGTGGGGTGTGACTAAGAGGCGTGTGTGAATACCTATCCATTACTCCAAGGCCTCATTTTTCTTGGTTTGACTTTGATCTCTCCACAGAAACCTACCAGTCTCCCTTCTAAATTGGTTATAAAAAAATAAAAACGAAACCTTATCCTCGGATAGATTTACTGTTACGTGTGGAACAGTCAGATTGTATTAAAAATTTGGTCCATGCAAGGACGCGGCGTTTGAATTTGGTCATTTTTATTGACCTGGTGAATGGTTAAAGAAGTATGATTATAGCAAGAATAATAATGACCACGTCAATCTCAGTGACTTTTTCATGCCCCGCCATTTGGATACATCTAGAAGAAAATTTTCTTTATAATATCTTATAAATTTTGAGATTTGGAATCCTTTTGTCTAAATAAAAATTCTAAATAATTTTATATGAGATGAACTTCAAAGTTTTCAACTTGCACGTAACAGGTTGTATATATAAATGTTACATCTCTGAACTTTTATCATAATTACCAAACATGTATAATTTTGTGGGGTAAATGGCACATGTTAAATCGTGTAAATATAGTCTGGTTTACATTACTGTGTATTATTTGTCAAGATAACGTCTTTGTTGGTGTAATAATATATATATAGTAAATTTGGCTTACATCCTTCAAATTCAATTTGCCATACTTACAACCCTTCACTTTTTGATCCTATAAATAATACCCAATTTGTATAAGTAAAAACCCATGACTATGATCAAACTCATTAAGTTACCTAATTAAGCATAAAATCTGATTTATTGTACATTTCAGATTCCAAAAATACCCTCAACTAAGCTATTGTTGCATTTTTGTATATTAACGTATGAATCAATATGGAAACAATTTTTAATTGGATTGTATATAATGACAGACATTGAATTTGGAAAGATCTCCAAATGGTTCTAATGGATGTAGAAATTAATTTGGAAACATTTTTAAAAATTTAACAATAATTACAGATTTAGGTAATCGGTTTGTTTAATAAGAATGTTTATGTTATTTTCTTTTTATGAATTATACATGACTAATAATCTACTTTATAATTGTTTATGAATAATAATGTACATACTAATTATGTACCTATTACTTGTTCTATGAAAATAACTAATAATCTTTTTATTGTTTGTTTTATGAAAAATATAATTTACCTAGTATGAATAATATACCTACTACGAAAACTTATTTGAATATAATGACCCTAATATATAACATCTTTGTAGCATTAAAAACTTACTTGAAAATGATGTTAATAAACTCAGGCCATGTTTAGGAATCTCATGTCTACGAAATTGGAAAATTGTCTATAGATTCTTTGAAGAGTTGAGCATGCCCTACTTTTCTTATTATGAATATTATGCGATTACTAATGACTAAAGAGGTTGATATGACCAGACATCTCATTCTCCATCGGTCCTACGTAGCAATCCATATACAACAAGGAATTTTTGCAATTGCCTCAGGAATCTTACTTGCCAAATTCCACTTTGATTTTTCTTAGTCTTATAAGAATCTATACTTGGAAATTCGAACGCCATGAAGATGCAACAGCATAATATTTTCCCCTTTACAACTCCCTTTCTTCTATGCTTTTTAAAGATGCTCATCAAATTTGATTTTCTTTTTTATCTTGTTTGGTAATGGGCAATTTGGAATTTCCATTTTGGATAAATAGAAAATTTAAATTTACTCAGATGAGAGACTTGCATCTCATGAACTACTAACAAAGTCATGCAGCTCCCTTGCCGAAAGGAGATGCCACCATGTGTTCGACTAAATTCTTCAAAGAGACTTAACCCATCATGAATCTAAGGGAGTTAGTATTGTTTAAATTATAACAGTATTTGGTTGTCTAATTTTTTTGGTTGAACCATTAGTCTTTTAATTATTGCCTCTTTCCTGAAAAATTCATAATTCTATCGCTGTCATCAACGATCAAAAATGGTTGCCTGCGTATACGAAACACCCATCTTACCAAAATATTCTCATAAATTAAATTATAGAATCGACATGTAACATCAATCATACCATGCAAAAAGCAACTGACATCAACAAAAAGAAGGCTCATTTGTCACGGAACGAAGCATCTAAAATACATTTTGTAATTCTAGTGCAAATCAAGCGTGAGACAAGTCAATTGTGTGCAAGAACAAGTACGATTGGAGGGCGCCGACACACACAAAATGGACTGGTAGGAAACCCGACCATCCATCACAACAATAGGCACATAAGTGCAAGCGTCCAAGTGGAACTGCCTTTAGATTTTAGATCGCTGGTTTCAGATATTTAGATGAGAAAAACAAATGGCACGTGGCACCGCCATTTTTATACTGTACGTACCAAACAATAATTCAAAAATGAATAACATCTTTGATCTTGAGTGCATAGTTGGGCAACTATTTTGTATATGTGATGAAGGATTTGGAGAAGTCTTTGAATACAAGTGTAAGCCTACCTGAGTTTGATTTTTCGCCTGTTTTTTTTATAAAAAAAATAATTTGGTTGGTGGGTATATTAAAATGTTTGAGCTTGATTTGAAATCTTTCATGAATGTGCAAAGCATGTTTTAGTTTTAGTTGGTAAGGAGGAGGCTTTGCAATGAATGCCTCACGGATTGAATATATCATCTCGGTAGCCTTCGTATGAAGTAAATTAGTACACATATGTTAGGTCAGTTGGACAGGGCAATAAGCTCGCCCCCTTGCACTCAAGTTTGAATCTTCATTTTCATATATTAGATTAATTTAGAGTAATATAGACTATCGATTGTATAAATACAAAAAGTAAATTTGTAAAACTTTATATTGTTTTCTTGGTAAAGTGGGGCAGCAAAACTTGAGATTTTTTTACCCAAAAAAAACTATATTTTATATTTGGGTTATATATCTTTTTGGTCACTAGGTTTTACACAAAAATTCAATTTGGTCACTGAGACAAAAATTTATAAACATTCCTTTATCTTTCGTTAACTTCCATTAAATGCAGTTTTTATTTTTTAGGAAGCACAATTAGTCTTTTTATTCTAACTCAATGAGTTAAGGCATATTGTGCTATTAGGGTTTAACAAATTAGGACAAATCTTAGGTTGAAATATAAATTGTGAGGTATAAGGTCACGGATTGGATGCTATATTGAAACATGAATCGATTAAGTGAGAACTGCATTGTGACTTCAAAAAGCAAGGAGACGTAATCAAGCGGATAAAGCGCCAAAATATATTTGTAAGTTGTTGATTTCATTTTAATTTGGTTTGGCTTTTTTATTTTCCTTATACTTTCGATTCAATTATTTCCCCCAATTTGTTAAACCATAATAGCACAATATACCATACTTGTTGAGTTAGAGGAAGAAAAATGAAGGTGTTTCCCTATTTAAAAAAAAAACCTACACTTAATGGAAGATAATAGAATGTCTACAAATTGTAAATTATGGAAAACATAATGATCAATTTGGCTAAAAAAATTTCTTAGTGACCAAATTAAATTTTCGTGTAAAACTCAATGACCAAAAAAGTATTTAACTCTTTATATTTGTTTTGTGAAGGGTATTCTAGTTCATAGTCAAGACCCAGCCCAATTTTGATAGTAAGCCTTTTTGTTGAGCCCAATAGCTATGAACAAAGATGTTGAACCCATCATGCTTCTTCTACTCCCATCACTTGAAACCTAAGGCCCCCCTCAAATTTGGACTAGGGAGCTTGTTTGAAATGCCTCTGAATAAGATTAGGCAATCATCAAAACCTAGTTTTTGGTGCGCGATCAATGTTCAAGGTTCGCAATTTCTCTCATCCACGATAACATACATAGCATTTCTCGTTTCTTCAACATTCAATTCGAATTTGAGATCTCTTTTAATATTAAAAATATTATCAGAAATAATCATATTTCAATTCTTCGCTAATATCTTCTCTCATCTATATATCCTTGATACCACCCACCGTTAGACTCATTGATTAACCTTGCATCTAGCTCTATTTAGCCAATAAGTAAAGCGACCCATCGATTAAGCCCAACCAAAAACTAGTTGTAAGTACGCTAAAATTACAAAAATTTAGCTTCAGATGCATATGCCATTATGTATTATCATTTAAGAAGTGCAAAATAAGTTTGAAGATGAAATGTTTTTATATGTTAATTTTTTGTTCCTTATGTATATTCATCACATGAATAACACGTGATAATATTCATCACACAAATAACACGTGATAATATTCGTAATGTGAATAAACGTGATAACATTCATGTATCTACCATTATACCAATCTATCACTCACCATGTAATAATTGTATCGAATGTGAAAAAAATCAAAACATCACCATTCCCCTTTGTCTCATTTCATTTATTTAATTTTGAGTGAATGGACTATAAAGTTTATCAACATTCCCATGTTCACCAAAAATTAAAGAAAATAACTTTCATTTCATAACATATGACATAACATCTCCGACGCTCTTCACGAGAGTATAATAACGTGCGTCACATCCACACAGATCTGATTGCCCCTTACAATCCAACGGCCAGGAACTCTCATCCCACAACACATCATTTCTCTCTCTTCAAAAAACCGAAACAAATAAAAAAACAAAAAAATCAACGGCCGACTGGTGCTGAGTCTGCTGACGTATCAGGGACTCTGCTTCTGCTTCCCTCCTCTTTTCTCTCATCTTCTTAGATCTCACTCTCCTCTTTCCTGATCTGGTATCTCTTCTTCTTCCTCAAATCAATTTTCACCTTTTATTTTCGCTCTCGTTGTTTTGTTCAAAGAATATTTGTTCCGCTTTTGTGTAATTATTCACCGGGAAGCAGTTTTTTTCTCTCTAGGGTTTATTCTTGCTGGTAATTTTTGTGGCTTTGGGAATTTTTTGCCATGGCTGCTCCACCTGCTAGAGCTCGAGCCGATTACGATTACCTCATAAAGCTCCTCCTGATCGGCGACAGCGGTACGATTTTACATTTCTACCCTCCCATTTGTTGTGATCTCATGGACTGGAATGTGTTATTGTCACATCATTTGATCATTTATATTGATTCGGGATTTGACGTGCATATTTCAGATGTTTACTGTTTTGTGTTTCCTTTTTCTCTTTGGTAAATCGTGTTTGGGTTGCTGTTGATTCCAGATATATGTTTGTTTTACATAATATTAGATGAAATTGAAGTTTTGGGTCACCGTGTGGTTAGCCTCTTCATTCTGAATAGGTGGTCTGAGTTGTTAGGTTTGCTCTTAATTTAGTTAATTGAAGTTATAGTTTAGCTTCCTTTGGGTCAGCATTTCATGTGATGTCTGTATTTCAGGTCTATTCTGTATGAATTTTCAAAATAATCCCATTTGTGTTCGGGGACTATCTGAGTTCGAGCTATTTTATAAGATGAATTCCGTTTTCGTAGGACTCAACTTAGCATAATTTCTTTGATAATGTTTTCCGGGGCAATTTTTATCAGTGGATAACTCTTAGAAAGTATTGCTAGATTGCACTTTACCATTGAGTGACTCCTGCTAGGGAGCAGCACCTTGGGGAGTCTCCTGCAACACATGCATGTTTGAGACCCCACTTCAATCCAGAAACTTAAACTTATGGTGTAGCCTAAACCCATTAGCTGTTTGAAGTGGTGTCTTAAACATGTATATGTTGGTCTATTGATATTTCCCAAGGTGTAGTTTCATATAAAACCTTGGACGTTTCCAATTTTAGGTGAATATTTGTTGTATGCTATTTATATTGTTTTGGTTAATTCTACTTTCTATCATCTGGCGTCATATGATTTGATTATTTTCAAATGCCTGTCCAGCTTACTAGTGTCAGATGACATCTAGGAAGTACCACATTTGATTATTTTTCAATGATTTGATTATGGATGTTGAGCATGCCCACATTTGTATTTATGTTTTCTTGTATGTACCACAGCCATTAGTTTGAGTTTAATTTCCCTTTTCTTTTTCTTTGTTATGCAACTTTGCAGGTGTGGGTAAGAGTTGCCTTCTTCTGCGTTTCTCTGATGGGTCCTTTACAACTAGTTTTATTACGACCATTGGGTAGGTATTTTCTGTGCATGACTGTATTAAGGGTTTTGTTCTTCCTCCCTTCTACAACTGCTTCTGAATCTTGTTAGGTTGTAATTCTTTGACAGTATTGATTTCAAGATAAGGACCATAGAGCTTGATGGGAAACGAATTAAGTTGCAAATTTGGGATACAGCTGGTCAAGAACGGTTTCGGACAATTACAACTGGTTAGTTCTGTGGCGTAGTGTTTTTTTGGTTGAATTTGAATGTGTAACCATTCTCCCACTCTCTCCTAAATGCAAGTTTGAGTATATGATGCTTGCAACCTTGCCCGTCAAAGATGCACCTTCATAAAGGAGGAACTATAAAAAAAAATTGCATATTAGTGTTTTAAAGTTAGATGAATGTATTAATGTTCTTAGGTTTGCACTAGTCTGCCAACAAGACCTCTTACAAAAACCCTAATACTTTGACTAGACGAGTCTGTGGTCTAACTTTAAGATATTGCCATATTTTCTATATGGGTGGTTTACAGTTCTCTGAATGTCAAAGGACTTATATTGTTCCAGGGTCTCTCTGTTGCCTTATTGCTACAGTTGTGAGACATGCATGGAAGAAATATGTAGACCTGATGGTTAGGGGCCATTTCAGTTCGTTGGTTTTAATTCAAAATTTAGTTTTGTGGGCGGGCACATCAGATTATCAGATTTGAACCTGGGTCTCAGCTCATAAAGCCGTTAACGAAGCTGACATCTCATATTACCTCTTAGATTGGTTTTTCTAATCTTGCATTCATTTCCTAAATTTTTTCAAAGCATTCTTAATTATTCTTTGTCTCTGCAGCTTACTACCGTGGAGCCATGGGCATTTTGCTCGTGTATGATGTCACTGATGAGTCATCTTTTAACAGTAACTTCTTTATCACTTACATCACCCTATGCTTATATTCATCATTTGTCAGTTTCCTAGCTTTATAGAACTTTATTTCTGTGGATTTTATTAAAGTGAAGAAAGTACAATTGCCTGATATTAAGATTATTGTGGATTTTGTCTGTTGATTGTATGGATGTGATTCATTCTTTAACAGGGAATATTTTTTTTAGTTGTTGGTTATTACATATGCATGGTAATGAATCTAATTTCTACCTGCATACAGACATTAGGAATTGGATTCGTAACATAGAACAGCATGCTTCTGACAATGTCAACAAGATCCTGGTGGGTAACAAGGCTGACATGGATGAAAGCAAAAGGGTTTGTTCCTATCCCTTCTCTGTGTTTTCTTGTTTATGGGCGTTTCTGGTTGGTGCATATTAGTGTGCTATGTGACTTGGTGATCTTCAATCTTTACTTGACAAGTTACATTTTTCAGGCTGTCCCCACTTCGAAGGGTCAAGCACTTGCTGACGAATATGGCATCAAATTCTTTGAGACAGTGAGTTTCTCATGGTGTCTTCTAACTTACAAAGTAGTTGGTTTTTTCCTATTTGCTGAAAATACTGTGTATTACAGAGTGCAAAGACAAATTTAAATGTGGAGGAGGTCTTCTTTTCAATAGCTAGGGATATCAAGCAAAGACTCGCGGATACTGACTCGAGGGCTGAGGTATGATTATTTTGAATGGTTCATGTCACTTATATTACTGCCTTTCCCTCCTGATACATATGTAGCTTGGTTTCCTGTGTATAACTAAATTATTAGCGTCTGTACGATCTTTTTAATTTAACATATGAAAATATACAATATCTGTCTTTTTTTTCCTTCTCTTTTTCTCTGTTGTACGTTGGAGCCCTATTTCATCCCCCTTTGTTTTTCTCTCTTCTGGCGTAAAGAAACTATTTCTGTTCAATAATTTAATATCAAACTGTGTGGTGGGGGCATAGACCAGTTTGTAGTCACCCTCTAAAGTGTTGGCCTCTGGTCCAAATCCGTCCTCTTACAGTGTTTGAAATTTGCTTTCTTTGAAAATTATTGAGTATCGAGTCTTGATACCAATTTTGAGTTGGTTGCCAACCGTTTGATTAAATCCCATCTTTCATCTTCTAGTCTGATATATACTGAGTCTTTACTTTTTTTGAATTTTGGCAGCCTCAGACAATCAAGATTAACCAACCAGATCAGGGAGCCGGGGCTGCTCAAGCTGCCCAAAAATCAGCTTGCTGTGGTTCTTAAGGAAAGTGTGTTGAACATGATATGCTGGGTAAATGTTTAAGACAACGCAAACACTCTGCTGGGGGAAAAACTGATTTGTCACAACTATGTTACTTGTGCTTGTATCGCTTTCTTTTATCATTATTTTATAACTACTACTGATTTGGGTGTGAATGGTAGATCTACATATTTTGGGAAGTCAATTATATGTTAGTTGATTTTTCATGAAAGTTTATCTTCTTGAGCATATATAAACAGAGAAGTTGATGCCTTCTTTAATAGTGAAAGTAGCCTGTCTCATCCCTTATACAATTGTTTCGTAGCTTTGTTGATGCCTTTTGGGAGCTGCATTTTATTTAATGCTTTGGCATGAAGGTTCCTATACGGCTCCTTTTGGATCTTGGAAGACGCAAGGGGAAGGAAAATTTATCCTAAACTGCATAAAGTGACTGACTTAACTAAGCATTTTAATATTTCCAACCCCTTTCGTTCATTCTTAGAAAGTGAGATAGGAGTTGACTGACCTTTGCTAGTATAGTTGATGGTTCCAAACCATTGATAGCTGTGGAAAACCACTGTGACGCCGAATCCAATCAATGGTTAATAGTCACCTAGTCACCTACATGCGTCGACGCTTGTATTTTTGTTGTTCTGGCTGTAAATAGCTCAGATCCGGCGTGCAAGATAGGGTACTTGTGTTTCTGTGTGAGCCTGTGAAAAAAGGTAGAAGTGAGGCTAGTTCATCATAACTCTATTCCATATTGTCTTGTTCGAAACGTTCTGAAACAGATGTTGTAAAGCCTCATCTTATCCCTATGTCAACATCTATGTTTTCTTGTCTGAAATGCTCCCAAAAATCGTTGTATTGCTGTTGCCTCACACTTTCCGGTGCTAGTTTTGGTGCATTTAGCATGAACCACACAAGTTTCAGCACGGCCATGGTCAAAGTGGGTTACATATAAAGCGTCCTAATGCTGCTGATAATGTATTCTCTTTTAACTGTTTACCAAAATTCTTGTCTACAAAACTGGCATCAAATCAACTTTGCTTGATTTGGAGGGTTTTAGGACGTGGGGGTACCTTCTGGTGTGTAGCCCATAGGGCTAAACTTCCACTACGCTAAAAGCTGCCTTGTTTTGTTGTCTTTTTTTTTGGGAAAATTGACCAAAAGTTTAATAATGCAGTTGATAATTGATGGGCCATGGCCACTAAAAAAAGAGCAAATAAAGTAAAAAAGGAAAAAAAGAGAGGAGAAATCTATCTCATTACTGATTCAGTGAATGCCTACAAGGGAGTTTTTGCTTCTGATCACTTTCAGCAGCTTTAAATAATTATGGTCAATACAAATTGAAAGGTGATGGATTCCACCAATTAAACCCTTTCTTTTTCTTTGAAAATCCTCATTTTTATCTTAAAAATTTCTTTTGGTAGTTTGACCATATAAAGCAGAGTCTCATTCTGCAATGAGGAACCACTTTCAGTGTCCCCAGTGCAACTCCTGACAGATACAAAAGCTACCATACGTGGGCACAAATAATTGTTTTTTTTTTCTTCCCATTATAGTTCATCATCCAAAAGGAGACTATGTAAAACAAATGCCTTACTGGATGATGCAGTAGTTCCTCCTGAATCCATTACAATTAGTGATAAGATAAGAGGAAGTAGACTCAGATGTTTTTGTTATATTGACAATCGAACATTTCGATAATGCTCGAAATTTGAATAAGAATGGTTAAATTAACATTAAAACAAACAACATATCGTGTTAGACTGTGTGACAACAAGAGAAATTTTTCGTGGCCGGAATAATACATGAAAGTTTTCATGGCTGTGATTCTTTTGGGGTAGATTTGTTCAGAAATGGATCTTACTCAGATGCCACTGCCATATATTCTGGATGCTGCTGTCATTCACTAGTGGCACTTCTGACTGGAAAGAGCAAAATAAAAGAAGTTGTCTAATGTCTGGTCTTATAAGCAGCTTAATGCCATGGTCTGCCTGCCATCAAGTTTCCAGCCAAGTTTTGTTGCCTACTCAGATGCCACTGCCCACTGCCATCAAATTCTTCCCATATGCTAATATCTATAGCTGATGATGCAACAGAAAGTGTGGGCTAATGGGTAATTTGTCATCATTAAGAGCTTAAGTGCCAGAAAAATTCCATGACATGGGAAGGAGAAGAGTACAAGTAAAAATCAGGAGGAAGAATTGCAAGCTAGTGGATGGCTTTACAGTTAAAGATCAAACTGAATCAGCCTTTATCACCAAATGGAATATAAATCTAATTCAGTTGCTGGTGCTTTTGTGTTTCCTTGTTCAGTTTTGGCAAGAATTTGATGCTTACAAACAATAGAGAGAGAGGTATATTTCCTATTTGTGTGATGTGTGTGTGTGTGTGTGTGTGTGTGAGAGAGAGAGAGAGAGAGAGAGAGAGAGAGAGAGAGAGGAAGATCAATACTTTCAAGATTCTTGAGTTAATACTGCATAATTTTGAATGCTGCTGAGCTCTCTGGTGCATGTGGAGACCACATAGCATGAGAAATCTCAACTGCAACATTCTCTTTTGAACTAGAAACCATGTGTTGAGTGTTCTTTTTTGTAGCCCAAGTGAACCAGAATGTTAATTAGATCGAAGTCAGTATCTATGTCAATTTTCTGAAAGATCTTTGAACCTAAACTCCCTCATGCACAAAACAAAAAAAGAAGAAAAAAACAACCCTCATGTAACTCTAATCTCTGTGTAGCACTAAAATAAGCAGAAGATTTTGAACCACATCATCCACATTATTCCGCATAATTGTTGAGTGGGCCCTGGACCCACAATCTCTAAACTACATGACCTAATGGACTCCAGATAGGAATTGGTTTAGCCATTTAGCCTTAATACTAGTGCCTCTACAGATGAATCATGTTTAAAAAAAGCACAAGGAAACAAACCATTTAAAGTGTTAAAAAAAAACAAAGAATAGTGGGAACTTGGGTGCTCATAGTTTTTGACTGTAAAAACTGGCCTTTAATGCAAGGGGTTTGTAACTCAAGTGGTTAAGAGCATTTATCCGTGCACCCTAAGTTCTAAGTTCAATCCCCCCCCTCCCCAATATCGCTTGTATATAAAAAAAAAAAAGGCCTTTACTAAAACCACCAAAACAGAATCTACATTAATTCAACTACCAAAAGCATTAGAGCTTCTGGTTTTCTGCTGATCAGCATTATGTCACCTCCTCCAGCAAGTGCTGGAGTTTGGTATGTTTAGAGAACAAATTCGAGGGTGTTAACATGGATGAGGCTGAGAATCAATCACCTATGTTGGAGCCTAATAGGGGAATCTGGTTGATATGAATTCTGTTTTACTTTTTTTTTTTTCTGTCTTCAGTCATTCTTACGTAAAAGCAAAAGACAGGGTTTTCAAGTGCGCAAAAAATGTGTGGCAATATTCTTTTCTGATCTAGTAATTCATGTGCAGATATGGGATTTGCGTACACGGATCCCAAAGAAGGGTTTTCCTAGAACTGTCTAAAACAACTTTTCTAGACATCCAGAAAAAGGAACTCCACTTGAGCAGTGACCTCTACACCCATGCAAAGATACCCAAATACTTAATTGGGGGCACTAAGATAGACTTTAGGCTTTATTATTGGAATAATTAGTAGTCTAATTACTAAACAAATCACAAAATACACTTGTATCGAATGTTTGGTTAAAGGGGCTTTCAGTTAAAATTATTTTTATTTAATAGGTTGGTGGGTTTCCTGTAATTTTAAGTACAGATTACCATGTATTTAAGCAGCACCCTGGGGAATCTGGCAGTTTGTGTGGCAAGCTTCTAATATAAAAAGGGTTGAAGCTAGACACTCTCATCAGCTTCCTTATGTAGGAGAAGTCTGCATTTTTGACAGTTAAAGGAAGAGGTTAAGTGGGAGAATATATCTACACAAAAATGAGCAACTTTGGACATGGATTGCTTGAAAGAGTCAAGGCTGCCAAGCCTTTCTTTGCTGTTATTTTCTTGCAATTTGGGCTTGCAGGCATGGATATTCTCTCCAAGGCTGCACTAAACCAGGGGATGAGCAACTATGTGCTCGTTGTCTACCGCCACGTAGCTGCCACTGTTGTTGTTGCCCCTTTCGCGCTGATCCTGGACAAGTCTCTGATTCTCTCTCTCTCTCTCTCTCATTCATTAACATTATGTGTTAAGAAAGATTTTTAGTGACTTAAACAGTGTTTTTGATCTTGAACAGAAAAATAAGACCGAAGATGACGCTTCCAATCTTCATCAAGATAATGCTGCTCGGCCTACTGGAGTAAATTTCTGAATTGCTTGCTGTACAAGGTTTCTCCTAAGTTTCCTGTAACCATTTCTTATCTCCCTCTGTGTCTCTTGGCAGGCCAGTTATTGACCAAAATTTGTATTTCATGGGAATGAGGTACACAACGGCAACGTTTGCAGCAGCTATGTGCAACATTCTCCCTGCCCTTACTTTTGTAATGGCTTGGATTCTTAGGTAACAAATGTGATGATAATTATTCCTTATTGTCTTTAAAGGGATTTTTTTTTCAGGCTGGGGATTATATAACCATTTGTTATCTTTGTGCTCTCAGGCTTGAGAAAGTAGAGTTGAAATGCATCCGCAGCCAAAGTAAGGTGTTTGGGACTGCAGCAACAGTTGCAGGTGCCATGATCATGACACTGGTAAAGGGGCCCCTGTTAGATTTGTTTTGGACCAGGGGAACAACTAGCCATGAACAGCAAACAGGTGGGGCTGTAAGCCTCCAAAGCTCAATCAAAGGTGCCGTAATGATCACAGTAGGCTGCTTCTGCTGGGCCTGTTTCATGATTCTGCAGGTGATTGTTTAAACAAAGATTCTTCATATGATTGGTTGATAGTCTCCTAATTATTTTATCAGTAATTAATACATTTTATATGTCTCTGTAGTCAATCACATTAAAAACATACCCAGCTGAGCTCTCCCTTTCAGCTTGGATATGCCTGATGGGCACACTGGAAGGAACTGCTCTAGCGTTGGTGATGGAAAGGGGAAACTCTGCCGTTTGGGCTATCAAATGGGACACAAAGTTATTGGCAGCTTGCTACAGTGTAAGAATGCTAAGCTACTAATTGGAATTTTTTTACATTTTGGGTTTTTTCTACCTGAAGATTGAAATCTTAAACTGGTTTTTAAGCCAAAGGGTTTTAAATTCTTCAGCTCTTTATGTTTATTTACACATAAAAATGGATGCAGGGCGTTTTCTGTTCGGGGCTAGCTTATTACATTCAAGGAGTTGTGATGAAATACAGAGGCCCTGTGTTTGTGACAGCTTTCAGTCCCCTAAGCATGGTTATTGTTGCTGTCATGAGCTCCTTCATTTTGCGCGAGCAACTGTATCTGGGAAGGTATCTGTCGTATTAAATCCACCATAAACCATGCTCTTACATAAGTAAGAAACTTAGCTAATTTGATCATTTTACAGGCTACTCGGTGCTGCGGTCATAATCGCCGGCCTATATATGGTTGTATGGGGGAAAAGCAAAGATTACAAGTCCGAAACCTCGACAATCGAAGAGGAAGTAGCATCAACGAAACAAGCACAAGCAAAGGAAAATCCCAATCTTCAGGCCATCACGATTGCATCGTCTGGCGAATGAATTGTAACGAAATGACCAAATGACTAGAGGAATCTAATATCTTCATAAATTTTTGCTTTCCTCATTTCTTTCATCATCCACAGTTCCTAAAGATAACAATAGTTATAAACATTGCAGCATACTTAATTAAACATGATGTATGCGTCACCTTGGCCCAAATGTGATGCAAGGAAAATGACAATAGAAAGAAAAAAAGGAAATTATGTCCAATAGTCTGAGCGACCTACTTTGTTACACTGTGACTTGGTATGTATGATGTCAAAATCAGGCGTGACAACAATAAGCCCATCACATGGTAGTAGACTGCAGCACTGAATGTAATAACATTAAGAAAGAGAAACATTCTTTCAGAAAACAAGTAACAAAATATCTTAAATTTCATTTCCTTCAAGACCGTTACAAACTACAACCTGTCATCATATATCCAACGATCAAGAACAGAGGCTCTATTCTAAGAGCATAAGGTTCATCACAGAGATTTACAATAACACATTTTCCTTCACATAACTACCCCAAGCCCGAGCCCTTGTGTTAGTGGTGAGCCACCGTCAACGAGTACCGAGTTATAGCCAAAAAAGATTACTTGTATGCACAAAACAAAGATGATCCTGCCTTGCAATTCCAACAAGCTTGCTTCATGAAAATTGCTTCCCCTCATCCTTGCCATATATACGTTGAAGTTCACGTGTTGCTGCCAAAAAGGATTCTGAAATGGAGACACAGGAGCAAGCATGAGAGGATGTCCATATAATAGAACAGTTATATCAGACAAAAGTGGAAAACTTGGAGTGTGACATTGTTTAGGAGAAAGGCACCAACAGTAATAAAGAGAACATTTGCATCACCTTTCCAAAGACGGAAGGATTTCTGATTGATGGGTGAACCAGTAATGGTCTGAATAACTTCAAACAACATATTCTGGGGTGTGCTCCTGAGCTCTTGTACAATCCCATAGATAGTCTTCCCATTCTCAAAATATATGTGATTATTTGGGTGTTTTGTTTTGCAACCAGCATGACGCTCAAATTCATACGCATTGATTACCTAAAAAGCAGTGATAAGCCCGGTGGGTCATCAGATTGGGGATCAAACTTCCCTTGATTTGAAAAGCAAAAACTGAACAAACTCACCTTGGAGAAGTTGCACGACTGACAGCCACATAGATACCCAGAACCTTTAATCACACCCTGCAGCTCCTTCTAAAATGCATATGAAGAATAGATATAGATGTGTCACCGAAGATATGCTAATCTGAAATATGAATGCATGAAAACTAGGATTTACCTCCCGTGACCAGGCAGTATACTTTACAGGAACTCCATCCAGCATACCAGTTGATAGCAAACTTCGCACATTTGAAGGGAAGTTGTTTGGAGGAACCTTCTTAGACATTTTTTGTTCAACTTTCTTTTTAGAAATATTTTCATTTCCAGCAGTTATATGAGGTAAATTGACAAATGCATCAGCATTTGATTTGCCCAACTCTTTCTCATTCATAGCTTCTGTTTTTGGAAATGGTTGACCCATAAGAAGTTCATAACCAGAGATTGCCGAGGTATGTGCATCATCATCATCATATCCGCCAAAGGATATGATAGTACTTTCTCGGTTGTTATAAGAGTGACCAATTGATAACATATTGCTGTCACCCTTGCTGTAGGCATGACCCATTGATATGGTACTGTCTTCCCCTTTATTGTAGATATGACCAGCTGATATGGTACTTTCTTCTACCTTACTGTAGGTTTGACCAATAGAGATGATATTATTATCACCCTTGTTGAATGTCTGACCCATTGATAGGGTGTTATTACTCTCCTTGTATGTTTGACCAATTGATATGTTTTCATCCCCTTTGTTAAAGGGTTGTCCCATTGATATGAAATTGTTATCTGCCCTGTTATAGGTATCACTCATAGATATGAAGCTGTCATCTCCTTTCTTATAAGCGAGACCCATTGATGCTGTGTTGTCATCGGCCTTGTAAACATGAGCTGCCAACATGGCATCATTATCCCCCTGATTATAAGCATGTCCAATCGAAACAGCCATAACATTCTCAGAGTCCTTTACCTCACTAACTTTGACTTTTCTAAACCCACCATAATTAGGACTCGTTCTAGGATCTTCCAGTGTATGTGACATGGATAAACCAAATGAGGAATCATTCCCAAACAGATCCTCATTAACTTTTCTAGCCAAGTTCATCTTTTCAGTTTCAGATGAGGGAATGTTTCTATCATCAAAATTCACAGCTCGGTCTGTTTCAGAATCAAATAACCTTTCAGTGAAATGGCCAGAGAATGAGTGAAAACTGGGAACATTCCCCCATGGAGAAACATTTGCACTTAACATTCCTGAAAATAGATTGTTGTTTGGAACTTCAACAGCCTGTTTCTTGTTGGGGAATAGCTCTACCTCAGGGCCATCCATGAACCACTGATGAGAACGCTTAGGTTCAATCCTAGAAGAATTATCATACAGCGCCTCACCTTCATTTAAACAGCCGGTACCCTTTGGCATCCAAAATCCCTGATTCTGAAAAGACTATCACAATTGACTACTCAGAAAGATGTCTTCACCACTTGGCTAACGTATATACATTATACAGACATACCAAAACTTAATGCTCTATTTTCAGTATAAAAAACACAAACTAATACCAATGTACCCTTGAGACCATAGCCATATGCAATAACCAGTCATGGTAATAAATAAAAACTGACTCAAAAGCCTTAGCAGACATATATAGTAAACAGAAATGATGAGGACATCTTTGTAAAACCCATTAGGGTTTACAAATGAAAAAGATGGAAGAGGAAATCATTTAATTTGGTCTGTAAATCTGAAAATTTTGTATTCCTGCGATTAGTTTCTAACTCGTTCTCTAATTTTTCCAGATTTTAGTAGGATTTTTAGTTTTTCCAGATTTCAATAGGATTTCTAAGTTTCCTATTTTATTTGGATTAGGATTTCTTTCCTAGAATAGTTTGATTTTCCTTTTCACTCTAGGGTTAGATTATTATAAATACCCCTTCTATGTAATTCATTATGGAGTTGAGTTGTTGAGATATAAAGAAAAGTTTATTTTCCAGAGATTGGAGACTTCTTGGTGTGAAGCCAAACCCCTGGAGTGATTCTAGACCTATCCTTCTTCTTTCTATTCTCTGTTTTCCATTGTTTTCACTTCCGCTAAATTACCTAAACACTCAATTCACCCATACCCTACATCAAGAAACCAACAAAAAACTAAACTACCTAAAGCACATTTCCATTAACAAAGTATGCATACCATGACATTACCAAAACCACATTGCAAAAGCCACATGCAAAGGTCCAATTTTGAAAGCCAAACGTCACTAAAGAGACAACAAACATACCATTTTTGTTGCTTCACTTCAAACTCCTCTCCACTGAGGCTGCTGCACTTCCTTTCCAAGGATCCAGTTAAAGAACTATTTACACTCCCTGATACGAATCTCTTTCCACCAACAATGCACATTGACATTCCAATTATAAACACACAACTGCTTAAGATCACACCTTTCTGTACTTAACTTATCTGCCAAACAGAAATAAACAAACAAATCAGGATAAATATACCCACAAGCAATATAAAACAATGATCATACATACACCACAAATATCGTCATGCTCTGTTTGGTAACCGAGAAAATGTTGGAAAACAAAGTGAAAATCGAACTGATATATACCAAGACTATCATTTTTCAAAAACCCAGAATCGAAAACCACTCATGCAATCCCTAATGCAACCAAAGAGAGACTTTAACAGCTAAAAGGTGAGCGAGACTCTTTAACCCTAGAACCTTTACTCTGTAACGCATCATCAAAGCAGTGATATTTTCAATGCGAACCTGAAGTAGAAGCGGTTAATAACCGTTCGATCCGCGGACGGAGATCGATGAACTTCCCGGCGTCGAAGTGACCGGAAAACACACCGGATACTGCACGGACGGAGATCGTGGCGAGATCTAACACTGTGAGGGGCTTGGATTTTGAGGTTCGAGGGAAAAAAAAAAAAGATATAAGATGATGTGGTGGTGGGTGCCCTGCACAATCACTATGCCTGGGAATCGCATCGGGACCGTACACGTGGCATTGGAACTCGAACTGTTTGGGAACCGGTTGGACTTGGAGCTTGGGGTTGTGAGTCAGAAACACGTGGCGCGATCTCATTGGATTTGTAAGAAAATGGCGGTCCCACGTGTTTTTTAATATATTTTTTTTGCGGAAAAAGGCAAAAAGAAAACAACTTTGGTGAGTAGTAGGAGCATCACTAACGTACCTTAAAATTGACATTGGAGCTTTGATTTGTTGGGACTTCTGTTTATGTCATTTTCATTGTTATCTAAAACTTGTGGTGTTTGTTGTTGGGATTGGAAACATTTCCATGATAGATTATTGTTGATGAAATAGAAACATCTCTATTATAGGCGGTTCATGAATTAAATAACCCTAAAGCTTTCTATTTAAACATATTTTACATAAACAATTTTCACTTCGAATTGGGTCCATTCCAACTCTCTTTTGCAATCCTCAACCAACAAATGTGTTTCTTCTTAATAAAAATATACTAGCCTCTTTGCATGCGCTTCCGTGCCTGTGAGAGGTTTTTTTTAAAAAAAATTAAATTTATTTTAGAATTAAAAAAGAATTTTAATTTGTTTTAATATGAAAAAGTGTGAATTTACCATATTAATGTTTGCATTAACCAAAGGCATTTTCTGGTATTTTGAATGTTTTACCATTTTCTGCCTTTTGCTTTATATATATATATATAGATAATGATTAGAAAATTCGGGAGCTTCTATAATCAGGGGATTTTGGTGAAGGGGGTTCAATGTGGGATTCCATCCCACCATTCATTCATTTAAGAAGTTAACTCCAACACTTTCTCTCTCTTGTTGGATGGTGAGATGGACCCCTACATTAAACCTCCCCTCACCATTATAGCATTTCCATAGAAGACTGACTTGAACTTGCCATCTAAAACAAACATTAGCCTCAAGGAGAAACCTTCTGTTTTTTTAAAAGGAAAAATACATAACTTATGGAAAGGGTGTTGGTTGAGGCCCATACTATAGTGGGCTTGCTAACAAACATGGGTTGAAATAATTTGTTGCAATCTCCATCCTAGGTTTAAAGTTAAAGTTAACGCATTGTAATATCACGTGACATGTCGACACAATATTACTAATTCACTTCAATTTACAACAATGAACTACGAGTTTTCATGCTAACATGGTGTTACTTAGAATAGTTTCTCCATAAAATTAGAGTAGAATTGAAGAAGAACTACCAATCCGATGTTAATGCCTCCCTACACCCTGTCTCGTTTATACTTTGGAGTATAATTTTAATAAATATACACTATAATTTGGCTGGGATAGAGAGATAGATTTTCCCTAGAATAATAGCCAAGACAGAGAAAAAGAAAAGTTGGAAATATGAAAGAATTTCATTAATATACTGTAAAAGCAAACAATGGGCACCTAGGACACTAGAGCCCCCCATCCCAGTTCCCTCGCAGAAACTTTCAATCAAAACTTGTCCTCCTTTTGATATACATTTCAACTTTCTATCAATCTCTGTCTCCTCTTCCCTTTTAAATTTCAAAGAAAGAGAAATTCCTCTACTTAAAAGCTGAACCACCACTTACTGTTGTTAACCAATACCCAAAATCATCAACTTGTACCAAAAGCTGGGTTCAAAAAAGCATCTAATACCCAGAGATGCAGCCATTTCTTTCTCCATGCCTAATTTTTCCCAATCTTATGCCTACGCTTGTGCTTCACTCCTCTGCTCCACCAGCTCACCAACTCAATTTCATTATCAAAATCTAAGCATGCTTTGAGCTTAAATTTTGCAGTCCCATGCTGTCAAAAAAAGCCAGATCATAGGGATGCAGACAACTTCTGCTTTTGTCAGGTAAGCTGTGATTTTTACACTGACTGGTTCTGCTTTTTCTCTTAAAAAATGTGGGCTGTGTTTGGCAGTACAAGCTCAGAACCTTGAGGCGGTGTCTAGGCAGCTTTTGGCTCTGGTGAGTAGCAGAAGCTCTTCTGCTTGGACTTTGGCCACGCATGTTGCTGAAGACTTAAGCATGCAAGACTTGGCTTTGGCTGTGGAAGCTGCTGTCGTGGTCACAGCAGAGTTGGGCTTTTTCTTGTTAGCCAAGTCTAACTGGACTGAAAACAATGAATAGACTGGTCTGTGGTCTGAGAACTTTGATTCCCCTCTCACATAACACATTTGTTTAAGCCCTTCCCCCTTCCATAAAATCCTATCACACCTGTAACATAACACCAAAAAACACATTAGCTTCTCAATAAATTTATTTATTTAACTTTCTCCAAACAAAAGTTCGATCAGAAGAAATTATCCATACCACATTTACTAATTTCGACCACGACAAACGTAAAATCCACACATAACCAGCATGTGATGAGACTTAATAGGGCAAGTGAGAAACTGGAGGAATGCACATGTTATGAGGCAAAAACTTAGTTTTCAGGTTTGGGTTTGGGTTGGTTTCTAGATTAAAAAAATAGTACAGAAGATTAAAATAAAAGCAACTTGTTTTGAATATGATATTGCAGACATGGCCGGTCTGTACATGTCATTGTCACATGTTCATATTTTTTTATATATAGATGAAGGAAACAGGTCTCTGGTCTCACCTGCCGACTCTCCTATATTAAACTGTCAACAAGCCATCAGCTTCAACTAATGTCAAAATAAATGATGGCTGATTAGACTATTGATTTCATGCGGTCTGTGGCGGAAATACAAAGAAGTGATATGTTATTTATTCATTTGGTTTCCTTCAGCTCTCACAGTATTTGTCCCCTGCTTTACTTATTAATGTAGCAAGTAATAGTTAAAGATTATTTGCACAAACTCAGCTTGATAGCAATGTGAAAAGTCGGTTACTAGAAAAAGATAACATAGGAAATGACCCCTGTCGGTTCTGAGGGATGTTTACACTAATTGAATATGGGGGGGATTAATAAGTTTAGGTCCAACTAAAGTCATAGTCTTAGAAATATTCTCAACGACGTGACCTTATATGAACCACATTTACTGATCACATTATCGATCACATCTCTGATAGAGGCGAAACCCTCTTCAATAGGCCAGTCTCGCCTCAATTGAAAAGCATATGATGTGGGAAATGTGCAAAGGAAGAAACAAAAATACTGCATATGATTAAAAATTCAAAACCAAACATTATGAAACATATAATTGCACATGTGTGTGTGTGCAATGATGGTGATCACTACTTACTCCTCATTTCAACACGCTCAATGAATGTACAGAAATAAAATTTCTCATAGGAAAACAACCCAATTGGAATCTTACCAGGCAGGAGTGCGTCTCTTCTCTCTAGATTTAGAAGTTTGGACAACATAATGATCAGAATTAGCAAGGTATTTATAGGTTGGAGCAAAACATATCCTCCCTTCCTCCCACCCTTTAAATACTCGACCAGCTTGTTGCTCTATCCTTAGCTGCCGAAATATGACCAAATCCAAGCATGAGATTGAAAGTACCAAAAACACCCTTTTCGATTCGGAGTCAACCAATCCGAACCTGTGTTTGGAAAAACAGTACTTACATTAGTATCTTACCTGATCCCTCTCTAGAAGTGCCTGCCAATCATGCTTCTTTAGTAGCTCATGTGTGTCAACGGAGCAAGCGGCTGCTAGCCGATAATTTAAATCCCCAAGCCAAATAACCTTGCTGTTGATTACAGTAAAGAGGGCAAAAATGTGTTAATCGGAGGATCAAAACAAGCATGCTGAACATTAAACAAAACAAGCAAAAGGGGAAAAGAATGACTTACTCATGGTCCAAAATGTTATCAGGAGGAAGTGGTTGTTGTGAGGTTCTATATGAATGTGAAAACCTTGTTTTCTTCAATATTTCCATGACATCTGAGTTTCTTCTCATCTCATCCCCTTCCTTCTCACCAGAAGTTAAGTGGGCACACACAAAGCAAAAGCTTGTTCCATGCAATGTCATGCTGATTGATATTGAACCCTGTTGCACACAAAAAATTATAATGCTTAGAGCTACAAACCTTGCTATAATGCCGTCTTATATGTACCGATAGTTATGCTATTTGTACTGTCTAACGTTCTATAACGACCAACTAATGCGGGATCCACAGAAGTACGGTAGATTTAGTTGAGATGGTAGAAATAGTTTTATTTATCTAGTAATGTGCTACATCTTGCATGCACTTGTGTTATGGCATTACAAGCAGCTAACCTTATTTCCAAGATATCCCATTATGCCTCTACCAACGCACGAGACCTTCATGCTGCTAATGTGCCTACAAAGGTCTGCACGAACCCACACGCACGAGAAAATTCCAACCATCTGCTTGCTTGCTGCTAGGCAGTAACGACTTCGTTGCATTGGACTGCTGCCTGACCACGAACATGTCAATGGCAGGCTCGGTGAGTTTTCTCCACTTGAAGTCGACGCTGGATTCAAATTCTCGAAATCTGCATTGCCAAGTTCATCTTCTAAAGAAAGCAAGTCGGAGAAGCTGATCCTAGGCTTCATGATGGCCTGCTGGTCAAAATGTGAAGGGTGTTCTGTATGGGTGGCATTGTTGTAATATTGAGAAAGTCCAGGGTCATTCTTGTTCAATGCCTCACGAATCAGGGAAAGCCACTTGGCAGCTGGACTATTGTCCTCCACGCCCAATACGTTTCCGGCATTCAGAGGGACAATTTCCTGGAACCTAATTAAAACACACACAAAATCCAAATTAATAAGAACTATATAACTCGTTAAACTGTCTGACAAGAGGACATCACACCCGTATACTTATCCACATAACTAAAATTTGCAATGTAAAACAAACAACGTGGTAAACAGAACCCAAGTATAAAAAGAATATTGGATTTAAAAGTGTTTATTATATGATTTCAAGGTTGGACGACTACTCATTGGCGCAGAGTCTAGACTATTACAAAGACACAGAAAAAAACAAGAAAGGGGTCTAATTTAGGATGCAATGCAAAAGCCTAAAGAGAGAGAGAAATGCAAAGAAAGACCGTTACCCAAGAACATAGATATCTGCCGGAGTTGGGGACCTCAGCCATTCTCTCAAGTTCAAGTCCTCGTGGGGTGATTTCCCTCCAACATTCCAAGTCCCCACGAACATCCTGAAAAACCATCCAACACATACCAAGACAAAACGACTTCGTTATAGTCAAAACCCAAAAAAATTGTGTGGAAAGAATCATCTTTTCTAAACCCAAGACCTAGTCATATACAAAAGCATGGAAAACTGAATTATGCATTAGTCAAACTCCTTTTAGAAAAATTACGGCCACGATATAATATGTGAATGTTTGTCAACGACTTGCAGTCACTCACGTAAATAATCGAGAGACACAATTATCCAATCTCTTAAATTGACTATAAAATGTGAAATCAAAGTATACCTGAGGTTGAGATTATCAGTGACAGCTGGTGCCTCCACCACTAAACTTGTTCTTTCCTCCATCAATGTACAACCATCTTCAAAATAATAAATAAAATAAGATTAAAACTCAACTAAAAACCCAAAACAGAAAAAGCTCAATAACTTTTAGAAAGAATATAGCAAGGACACCTAGTCAAAAGTGTAAGTTATTTTTGGTGAAAAACAAAAGTGTAAGTTACTGCAACACAATAACTCAACTTAATCAACCTACATCATCCACCGTCCACGTGGCACACCAAGAATTGGCTCTGAACCAAACCCCAGGGGACCCAACTGAATCAAGGAGAGCCCATCATAACCTAGTTCGAGTCCAATCAATTAAAACAGAGCCGTGGATCCGATGGCTCAGAGGGATACAGAGGACATGTGCCACATGGAGGGGAAAGAGCCAAAGCAGTACCAAGTACGAATACAGTGCCGTTGCACAGTAAAGTTACCTGAAGAGTCGTCCGGTACGACGACGTAGCGGTCTTGGTCCGAACAGCTCCTCCTTCTGCCAGTCTCGTCTGACACAGTTCACAACAAACACACCACTTCAGTTCCGATACCCGAAACGAGACGAGAAACACCGAAACAAGAAAAAAAAACCCAATAAACAAACGAAATCTTACTTTTGAGCGAGTAATCGGAATGAAACTCGTCCCCGCCACTCGGTATGTTCAGCCATTTCCTCGCCACTACTTTCGGCCACGAGGGCTGAGACAAAACATTTCGGGTTTCAGTTTCGGTTGCGGCCCAGCCGAATATTACGATAAACGAAATATTCAATGGCAAAAGATGAATTGGGTACCTTAGAAATCTTGCCACCGTTGGTCCGCATTGCTCCGCCGTCCGATCACCGTCTGAAAATCTGAACGGAGAGGAGGCGAGTTAAGTAGGAAACTTTAAGGCTATCCGAATCTATAACCCACCGATACTTTGTCTATTTTTCAGAGAAAAATATGATTTGGGAAGTGAAAGTCGTCAAGAAAAACAAAATGGGTGCTTTGAAAAAACCATTCTTTATTGACAGATTTTTCCGGCGAGACGGAATATCAAAGAGGTAAAATTAGTGTCAACTGTAGCATTCAACGGCAATATAAAAGACCCAGTTGCAGGGGAAACGGAGACAGCTTAGGAATTAACGTAAGCAAGAAGTGAATATGAAAAAAAAAATTAAAAGAAAGAAAGAAAGAAAATTTACAATATAAAAGAAGAAAAATGGCTTGGGATATTTAATATATGAGAGAGAGAATAGGCCAGGTTCATCCTTTTAGGTGTGAGGAATATTTCTTTACAGAGAGGAACGACAGAGTGGAGGAGCAAGATTAAACAACAAACCAAAAGGCTCGGCCTTTTTTTTGAGATCTTTAGCCACGGATCAAATCTAACTTAATTAAGTATAAAAAAAGCTTACTTTTTTGAGTTTCTTCCAGGCAGAGGACCAAGTTCAGAGCTTTGTTTTTGGATGTAAAAGTGAGATTTGGACTTCAAGAACCAATATTGAAACCTAGAATCTTTACCCATCTGAGAAATTTGGGATTTGGGTTTTGAATATATGTCATGGAGTCACAAGATCTTGGTGATCAAAGAGAAATCAATGGTGTAAATAGAGTAAAAACAAATGAGGAACAGAAAGAGGAAGAAACAGAGCTTCACAAAAATAGTGGGACAATGAAACAGAGAGAGAGAGAGAGAGAGAGAGAGAAAGAGAGAATCATGAGCAGTGTATGATTTCTGGGACGTACTATCAAGTGACATTGCTTGATTAGAAATGGGTTTCAGTCACAAATCAGTAATCAAAACAGGCAAACTACAATAATTACAAAGAAACAAAAACAAAAATATAAAAAAAAAAGGTACAAATTGGGTTTTGGTTTTGGTTTTACTGGATAAATAAGAGTGAGGGGCACTTACAAGAATCGGACAAGAGATGGTGGGTAACTGAGGAACGTTGAAAAAACTTGGAAAACAGTGCCTTAATCTTCTCTCTGCTTTTATGGAGCTTTCGTTTTCGTTCAGGTAAAGAAGGGAAGTAAGAGACAACTCAGACAAGCCAACCCTTAAGTGTGGGCTTGTTTGCTTCTTTTGGTTGGCTGGAAGAGAAGAGAGAATGCAGAGGAATTTGGGGGCGTTCCTCGTAAAAGCAAAAAGGCAACAGTTTGGTTCTCAAATTTATAAACATTAAGAGAGAGAGAGAGGCAAAAAAAAAAAACAGGATGGCTCTCTCTCTCCTCTCGCTCGCAGAGATTTCAGTGAAAGATGAGTGAGACTGGACGAGAGAGGCTGTTCAACTTTGAAGTCCAACTTTCCTAGCTGTAGCACTTTTTGTCCATCGTGGGTATTTTGGTCATTTTGTTAAAATATGAATAATGCAATTACCATGTTTAGGGTAATTAATTCCGATGGCTTTGCCAAATTAGTAGAAAAACACTTGGTAGCTTATCCCCTACTCACGGTAACAGATTAACAATTCAACTTCTTCTTTTTTCACCAAAGAAAAGAAAGCAGAGAAAACTTATACACACAGATATCATGGGGGCTTGAATACACGATCACTTGAGAGTACGCCAAAGGTTTGGTCCATGATACCAATTCAACTCTCAATTTCTTCTTTTTATTTCTACTTTTCCCTCCAAGATGAACTCTTCAATCTCAAGGTGCATAATGGTCCAATGGAAATTGGAGTTTAATCACAAATTCTATCTAAATGTTTCCATTGAGATCAACGGGGATAAACTTGGCACATGGGTTATTTTAAGAAAAGTAAATTTGGGTGTTCTTGTTAATTATTTCCTTTGTCCTTTTTTTAGATTAAAAAAATGTGTCAGATAAGATGTTCAAGTAAGTACATGAGACTTAAGAATCTTTTAAAATATAGTACGAATAAGAAAAATAAAATTAAGTAAATCATGTGAGAGGCTAATTTGTCATGATTTTTGCTAGATTTTTCAGTTTAAGGATCAAAAGTCAACCAAACTTTGAAAGGGAAATTTATTCTCGAGTTGTCTATGTAGCAGTTACTTTGGCAATAATCAAAATTCTATTTACACTTGATTTTTCTTTCTCACAAAGTTTTTTTTAAGTCAATATGTATAAAATGAGTTAAAATTAGTTAGGTTTAAAGTTCATATCGCTTCTTTGACAAAAAAAAGAGAGTTCATATCGCTTCAAATGCAATGCAACAAAGAAAAAAGGAGAGCTTTTTTAAGTAATACTTTCCGTATGTCTTTAGAACTTTGTTCGTTCTTGTTTCTCGCTTAGTTTTCTCACTTGAAATTAGACAAATTTTACTATTCCATTTGAATTAAGGTTTAAGATAAGCTAGAATCATAAAACTCCTATCCATAATTTTTTATAATTTAATAATTTGAACACAAGACTAACATAGATGACATGGGATCCATTACTTTCATGATATATTGTTGGGTCACAATTTTGAATTAAATATCTAGTTATTTTCGAAAAAGAAAAAAACGTGACATTTTAGTATTAAAGGCATTGAATTGATCGTTATATTTTGAAATTCCAACTCAAAAATAACAAGGGAGATCCAGAATTCAAAATCTTGTGAGTTTGCCTATGTAAAAAGTATATGAGTAGAAACTCCATGAAAATGCAGCAGAAAGAAACCAAACATCGTGCAGCACGCATAAGAATTTAAGAAATATGGATGGATGGTTGGTTGCAGCAAAAGGGGCAAAAGGGAAGAAGAAGGTAAATGCATCCGAGCAGAATTTAAATGGATGGTCAAATGTACCTCTTCGTCCAGAGGTCAGTCTTGTGCCCTCGGTTTGGAGTGCATGAAGCCAAGAAAACCCAACCACTTAGACCATAGTACCCCCCTGGGTCCCACTCCAATCTTATGAAAATGTTGCCCCACAGGCCACCCTTAATCCGTTCCTCAAGTTAAGGGCTCCTAGGAATTGTATGAGTATTTTCCCTTACATATAGGGGGATTTTTTTCTTTCCATATCTTCAAATCTAATAAGAGCGAATATTGGTCCAAGATAAAGAAGAAGAAAAGATTTTGACCAAAAACATAAAATGAATAAAAGACTTTGACAAAGATCGACTAGTCTCTTTTTTTTTTTTTTTTAATGAAAAAAAAGGTGGCAGGAGTGTCACCTCTCCGAGCCGGGCACGGATTAAGGGCAAATCGACTAGTTTTTAGTTTAGTGGTATTTATCTCTATTTGATTTAAGGTCTCATGTTCGACTCACACGAACGATGATGAAGATATATACTTGTAATAAGTTTGATAACTAGTTAGTAGCGGTGTAGTCTTGTTGTGAGTATATTGACCTGTTGTAAAAGTTGCAACATTACTTAATATGTGGTACCCACTTTACCTTCTTTACACACCAATCATTGATTGAGGCTTTTAATTTTAGCTGTCTAATCTTCCGATTTGGCTGCAAGATTTGCCGTTTGATTTCAGTTCAATGGTAAATTTTGGCTCTATCAAATCCAAACCCAAATCTCACTGCCACAAAATTAATGTCAACCGTACGCTGTATTTCTTGAAAATTACTACCAGTAAAACAATTGAAACGAGTGGTTGAACTAATTAAATCTAAATCTAACCCTATAAAAAAGGAAAAGAAAATGATTGTAAGAAGCTGTAACTTGCAACTCAAGCCTCGAGGAGAGCGAAAAGAATTATCATCAACACACTACTGACATGGAGCTTC
This sequence comes from Prunus campanulata, assembly GCA_034190965.1. Lineage (NCBI taxonomy): Eukaryota > Viridiplantae > Streptophyta > Magnoliopsida > Rosales > Rosaceae > Prunus > Prunus campanulata. The sequence goes on from CM067213.1 coordinate 7,194,855, forward strand.
TGCAGAACTGTACCCATTCAATTAAATACAATGGTGGCTACAAGCCTTTTACAACTCTCATATATATATATATATATAGGGGTCTTCTCCAATGCGAACTCTAAAATGCGGATTGGTTGCGAACTTTTGTTTTTAACCGTTGGATGGCTTGTGTGGCTTTATTTTCTTTCTTTTCGCTCTTCATCCAACGGTTAAAAACAAAAATTCGCAACCAATCCGCATCTAGAGTTCGCATTGGAGAAGCCCCCTATATATATATATAAATAAGTTGTTTATTTATTATTTTTATATAGTTGATGTGACACATAGTAAATGTGCATCAAGGCCAAGGCCAGCAGTGAAGATGGCTGATGATAAGTACTTTCATGCAGAAGGTGCAGCAGCTTCGTAACCAGCAAACAGCCATCTTGTTTTTTAGTGTAGATGGATTGTTGGGATTCAGCCATGAACCAGAACCACCAAACCTGCTCATTGTTAGAAGAAAGCAAGAAAACAACATGAACTTCAATATATTACTTAATTTCATGATTAATTACACATTAAGTATGTTAAGTTTTCATTTTTTTTGGGTAAAAAGGGGGCCAAAGCCCAAACAACACAAAAAGAACTACACAACAACCATCCTTGGATGAGCCAAGCTTCTGGGTTAAGTTTTCATGTTCGGTTAAACATAAGTAGGCATAAAACGCTAAAAGAAGTGGTTGGTAATGTTTAGGGGTGCAAACTAAACAGGAACTAAGCAATAAAACTCGAGTGCAATTTCATCGAGTTAAAACAAACTCACGACGTTCTAGTGAGTCGCATATATGTGTCATTTTGTGATTTCAGTAAAGCTCAAATCAAATGGTCCAAATGGGGTTAAGGGCTTAACTATATAGTGAGTTGAACCCAAGAACACTTGACCATGAATGAACAGAGAAAAAACCTAATAAAATCTGAATTCAGTACTTCTACGAAACTAAACTAGATAACAAAAGTTGTTAGGTTTCCACCATAATTCAGGTGGGATGGGATCAGCAGCCTGTACTGACCCAACACTTGGCCAGGTCCTCTTGTTGCCAAGTGGAACGTTCAACTCATCAAATATTATCAAGCATTATTTAATAATACTTATTTATTTGTTAATGGGGGTGACTTTACTGATCATCAGCACACGTTTGCGGCCTTTTTCGTACCATTTTGACTAGCAAAATTACCTGCAGCGACAAAAGTTAATCTGAAACAGCAACCTCATTAGAAAAAGTAACCAAATTTAAATGGGTTCGAACACGTGCCATTCCTAATGTTTTGGTCAAGATTAGCTTGAGAAATTGGTGGAAGATTAGGCACTAAAATCCGTAGTAATCCAAAAAAACCAATATAATTAGTTTGTGGTAATTATAATTAATAAAAGATTAAGGGCCCTAACCACATGTGCCCCTTCATATGAACAAAGACAAGTTAACACATTATGGATTAGTTTAAAGTTATAATAACATTGTTGAAATGCAGAGATGCGAAGAGAAGCCAATGCTTTCGAGCAAGGTGTCGTGATTGTCTTAAAGCCATGGCTGTGTGGCCTGCCCTCAGTGGCCAGGGAGATTCGATAAATCATGCCTATAACCTACCCCAATATGACATAATAGGATTTAATTTTAAATTCATCTTTGGCTTGATTTAAGTTTACCAAAATAAATAAAAAAATACGTGAAAAGGAAAAAAAGGCCAAAAAGTTTGTGTACTTAATAGGAACTTTGATGGCATCAGCTTGCTAGTATAGAAGTAGAATGGAAGATAATTAATTAAATATATACTCATCTTTGAAAATAATGTATCAAGTTTGTCTCCTTCGATGTATTTTCTTCTGAGATACAATGAACATGAAATTATTATAAATAAATGTATATATTACAAATTGGAAATGACTATCCACCATGAATTATTTTTTATGCATTATTAATATTAATTTTATAGAAATTAACTATACACAGGAACTATTTATATTAAAAAATAAAGACGTTAACTAAATTTCAAATAAAACACTCGCTTTATTAGAACTATAACTACTAATGTGATCAGTAAATATAACACGCACATATATATACATCTCACGTTCGAAACCTAACATAACTGAGATGATTAGATCCATAAGAAACTTTGTAAAAGCTCCACTAGATATTTGCTTTCGTAATGAGATATTTCAGATAGGATAAGTAACTTTCTTGATGTGGTTTTAACTTCAAAAGCAGTCTCTTTTTTCTTTTCTTTTTTGGGGGTCGGTTCCTCTAAAAGCAGTCATTATTAATATCTGAAGTAACCATCCATTGCTTTCGCCTTTCAGTGTTACATGATCTGAAGCAATTTTTAATTAAGAACATAATATTTGGGGCCTGTATTAGTTTATCTGACACGTACGCGTATACAAATTATTTACATGAAGAGTTGAAAACCTCTTTTGACGAGCGCATTATACATAGCAAGTCCTCAAGGCCGGTCCAGGATTTATCCTTAGAGTCTTCCATAATCATATATTTGTGGCCATTATGAAGCAACTATCGGGGGATTTGGTCACATACTTTATAATCCTGCCAAATTACGTGATGTTAGCATGCAATTAACAAAGATATATTGCTAGTATTTCTACACTAGAAGTTGGTACAACGTCACAATATTTATATTCACTCCTTCTGTCAAATGTTGGGTGATGTCGTGTCAGATATGGTTTCTGTAATTCATTATTTAATAATTCTTCAACACAAATCAGTATCGAAACCACACAACTCAATTAAAACAAGAAGGATGTGCCATACGCACCGAGCGTCGGTCTTGTCCGTCCCCGACCTAGTTTCTGGCGGCAGCTAGGGTTGACATGCATGCAATATTGAGTTAAATTGGCCGTAAGGTATTAAGCCGACAGAGAGAGAGTACTAGCTACTGATCATTCTTTAACATAATATCCCATATGATTAGAAAATTCCAATTGTAAGGATATTTTTTTCAGCTACGTACATAGACTAAAGAAAAAGATGTTGCAGTTTCCTAAAGTAGCGTCAAGTGTGTTACACAATGTCAACACGTTTCTTCAGACCAGCCAGATATGTTATTTTGTATCTGGTTTTCTTCTTTGGATGAGTAACGAGTGTCTCTAGGACACTCTAGAATCTTCTATATGTCAAAAACTTTCGAGGTCAATGATATTGGGGCTTGCAAAGGCACCTTGGAAAATTTACCTACGACAATTGGCTAAACAAACGAAGGTCTTTTTAGCTTTAGGGGGTGTATTGAATTAGGATTTTAAAAGACTATTTTGGGATAAATAAGTCTTGTGGTATTCAATTAAGACTTTTAAATAATCTAAACAAGTCTTGTGGTATTAAATTAGGACTATTATGATTTTTTAAAGAGGGTGTCCAAATCTAATGTATTCAATCAAGACTTTAAACAAGTAACAAAAAGTCTTTTGGTATTCAAAAACTTGCTAATTTCGACAGATTTTTTTTAAATAGGGAATTGGTGTGACTTTTTAGTGGGAGGTATAAATACCAAACCCTATAAAAAATCCCACCCTAACCCATCAGACTTTTCACGTGAAATTTTTTTTTGTCTGCTAGAGAAGACGAACAGCTCTTCTTGAAGATAAACAGCTCTTCAACAAGGTATTGCTTCCTTCTCGTCATCTTGTGTTTATTGTCTGTATATTTGTTGACTTTGTGTCTATGACCCTTCGAGTTGGAAGGAATGTCTATTGTTTATATGTGGTTTGTTGACTTTTCTGCCATGTATTGTATATATGTGGGTTCGTAACCATGCTGATTGTTTATATGTGGGTTTGAGATTGACTAGAGAGCTACTTCCATTAACCATGCTGATAGGAAGTGTACAGAAGCAAAATTATCTACCAACCAACAAAAAGAAATAAAATAAACGAGTCCAGGTTTGGTGTCGTCTTGAAGCAAAATTATTATTGTTGTTGGGTTTTGAATTTACCAAAGTTAGAAAGAAAATAGAAAATAGAAAACATGAGTGAAATTCTTTTCTTTTCTTGTTTGGTATGATATGTATTCTTGTGAAATAACTAATAAATTTCTTACATATGTTGTAGTAGTAATTTAATGGGGGATTCACAACAAAGAAATAACAAAGCAAAGGGCAAAGAGAAAGAGAACTATGAATCTTGGACCATGGACGATACCAATGAGTTGTTGCACCTCTTGGTGGATGCTACCAATAGTGGATTGCGTGATGCTAATGGGTCACTTAGCAAGCAAAATGTAGAAAGACTGATACTTCCTCGTCTTAATGCGAAAATTAGGTTCCCAAAAACTGTAGAAAGACTGCTACCATAGCTTTAAATATGTGGAGAAATGCTACTTAGGAGGACATGAAGCTTTTATTTAACTTGTCTTTCTTTGTTATCTTTTTCATTGACTCTTGTAACTTTGAATGTTTGCTTTTATTTATCGTTTTATGTAAGGATGAGCAGAAAATCCAAACTCATTAGTTATAAAAAATCCATGTGGTCCTTCCAAATCTTATAAATTCTTATGATATAAATCTTTAAAATCCAACCATAAAAAATCCTGAATATAAAAAATCTTTAAAAAAGTCCTTCCAAGTCATTATGTTCCTAATAGTCTTTTAAAATCCACTGGACTTATTTATCCATAAATAGTCTTTTAAAATCTCAATTCAATACACCCCCCTTAATCTCACTGCTTACGTGGTTCACATTTCAAGAGAGGTTGAGTACTTTTCTTTTGTACTATTTTGGGGTTTACTTGTGGTGCAAGTTTTAACTTAACATTAATGCTTTTTACACTTAGTTGTGATACCTGCCATGGTGCAAGTGGCGCTACTACACAAGCCCCTAATTTTTGGGGCCCCCGAAATATTTTTACTTTATTTTTGGGGCCCCTGAAATATTATAAAAACTGTATATATACTCCAGCATGCAACATATATTGACACAAAAATGTATTTGGTGGAACTTGTTTTGAACGCATATCCCTTGGTACAAGGCCCAAGTTCAAGTCTCGATGATGTTATTCTATTCATATTTTTATTCTTTTTTCATCATAACAACAAAATTTAAAATAGTTTTTTTTATTTTGTATTTTCATATTAGATTATGTGAGGGCTCCAGTTTAAGTTTCGCACAGGGTCCTCAAAATCTCAGGACCGGCCTTGTACATATATACGTGTATAATACATGTATTTTATCGTGTGATATATATCATAGTTATGAGTAAGTATGCGTATAGATTTATCTTTATAGTTAAGGGACTTTGCCAAAAAACAACTTTTGTAATCGATGATTATCGAAGAATGCTTAAAAATTTATACACTAGCTCAAGATATATTATAATTTATATTAACTCTTGATCAAAATTTTAATTAAGCTACAAACGATATGGCTTAGGGTGAGATCAATTTTTATATTTCAATCACAGGGAAGCAAGAATAAATGTCGCTCCTTCTGTAATCGTGGAATTAGAATATGTATCTGATGAGGTGAGGTTGGTGTATTATTTCCTCGACCAGTCAAGAAAGATGGCAGCATTGATGATCACACTTTAGGCCATGCTTGGAGTTGGAGAGGATCAGCTATGGAAAGTGGATTAGTTAATTATCCAAAAAGCAGCCATAACAATTCTTAAAAGCCAACCAAACTGTTGGTTGATCAGTACTAAGCATGATTAGGGTTAAGTGTCCTAATCACGAGGCTCACGAGCCAATAATTATGCACATGGGGGGTCATCCCCATCACAGGTGCCCCTCTGGCTCTGGGACTCAACTCATCGGATGCTCTTAATTACAAGGTACGTACAATCATGCCTAGTCTTCAACATAGAAGATGAATACAACTAATGATTTTGTTGTTGGTTACAAAGGAAAGGATGATGTTAAAATAATAGGAAATTGACAAAACTAGGCTCACAATTTGATATCGGGCGGATTCACCTCAAATATATTATTTACGCAATTATTATGTGACTCGAATCTGAGACCTCCTTGAACCAAACCGAAACAACTATCACTAAACTCAATAGTAGTTGGTATTCAAACTTTAACTTTAAGCGTAGCATGGATGGCCACTACCATTGGATCTATAAGCACACCACAATATAGTACATAAGAGTGTGGAGTTGCATATCACCGACCAACAACTTTAAACCGCGTTGTTGAAAACACATTGATCGCTTTAGTTTTGATCATATGATTAAGCAACAATATTAATAGTTAATCATCCCACTTCAGATTTAAATTACTCCATAACAGACGTGAAGTCCCAAAAAGTTTATTAATATAGTTTAAGCATGGCTTCTTCTGGTTAATTATTATTAATCTAATGCATAATTAAAAGTCATTGTCACATGGTTTGTAAGCTGAAATGGAACACTAGTTTTCTTCGAAACTCTCCTCCCAACAGCTACCGCATTAGCAAATATTGTCAATTAAACAAATTATTCATTGCATCGTATGTTCAATGTTCTTGCAATCATTAAGAATTTTCTATAACTTTCTGTGGCATTGTGCTAATCACACTTTACTAGCTTCTATTAATTTTAATTAACTCGCTAAGCAATGACGTTAATTTGTGCTTGTCTCTTTGCATCAACACAGATCTTCTTCTTTAATTGTCTTTTTGTGTGTGGGTTTTTTTGGGTTAATTTTAATCTTTCTTTTAGAATAGAGATTAATTAAACTATTCACTTCATATTTTAATCGACCAATGAACAACTCTCAATTAAACACATACAAGAAACTTCCTACATTTGTTAATCAAAGGTTCCCTCCAATGATTTTGGGTTGAGAGAAGCTTCAGATGTTGGAAAATAACCGCTACATTTATTAATATTCTTAAAATTAGACTGCTCTGAGGTCATGGCTGACCAAATGAGCAATTGGTAGTAATGAAATCTTGCCATGCATCAATAAATTAGTGAAAACATCCAAAATATGTATTAGAGCAATTCTCCTCCACTCATCCAAAATATGTATTCTCATGTTGAAGTTTTTGGATCTGCCCGATGGGTCCCACTCTAACAACATCGATACTGTCCCCACTTTATCACCTGCCCAATCCGTCAGGTGTGGGATTTTACCACAAAAGGCCTTGATATTAGTTAGAGTGGGGTAATTCTATTTAAACCCATTTATTTTCTTTCACCCAACCGATGTGGGATTCCAACACTCCCCCTCACGTGTAATCACACGTGAAGATCCACACATCGGCAATTGAAACTCAGAGGTCGGCTCTCGTTGGGCCCACTTGTTTTCAATGGAACTCAGAGGTCTGCTCATTTCAAGCTTCGTTGGCCCTCTTTTTTATTTATATTTTTTTAAGAGTCCGACTTGTTTCTCCTTCTTGGTGACAAGCTTCGTTAGCTTGTACGGGCCTAGGCTCTGATACCATGTTGAAGTTTTTGGATCTGCCCGATGGGTCCCACTCTAACAACATCGATACTGGCCCCACTTTATCACCCAACCGATGTGGGATTCCAACACTCCCCCTCACGTGTAATCACACGTGAAGATCCACACATCGGCAATTGAAACTCAGAGGTCGGAAGAGGCCCAACGAGAGCCGACCTCTGAGTTTCAATTGCCGATGTGTGGATCTTCACGTGTGATTACACGTGAGGGGGAGTGTTGGAATCCCACATCGGTTGGGTGAAAGAAAATAAATGGGTTTAAATAGAATTACCTCACTCTAACTAATATCGAGACCTTTTGTGATAAAATCTCACACCTGACGGATTGGGCAGGTGATAAAGTGGGGACAGTATCGATGTTGTTAGAGTGGGACCCATCGGGCAGATCCAAAAACTTCAACATGGTATCAGAGCCTAGGCCCGTACAAGCTAACGAAGCTTGTCACCAAGAAGGAGAAACAAGTCGGACTCTTAAAAAAATAAAAATAAATAAATAAATAAATAAAAGAAAAAAAAAAGAAGAGGGCCAACGAAGCTTGAAATGAGCAGACCTCTGAGTTCCATTGAAAACAAGTGGGCCCAACGAGAGCCGACCTCTGAGTTTCAATTGCCGATGTGTGGATCTTCACGTGTGATTACACGTGAGGGGGAGTGTTGGAATCCCACATCGGTTGGGTGAAAGAAAATAAATGGGTTTAAATAGAATTACCCCACTCTAACTAATATCGAGGCCTTTTGTGGTAAAATCCCACACCTGACGGATTAGGCAGGTGATAAAGTGGGGACAGTATCGATGTTGTTAGAGTGGGACCCATCGGGCAGATCCAAAAACTTCAACATCTCACGTGTGTTTCGTCAGAAGAATCTAAATTATTGAGTAGATAATAAATGTTTGTTCGAGTGTGTGATTTAGATTAGAACATAACCTCTTTTTTTTAGTTTGTCGACAATCATTTTTAAAACTCAAAAAATAGACCTTATAAGCTCATGTGTGGTGTAGGAATTGCAATCAAAGGTGGCTCAAGTCAACAAAATCAAAGATTCCGGTCATGAAGAATAATTCTCAATAATATTTGTCAAAAAAATGAATAGGGTCGTACGAATTTTCAATTCCACATATGATCAATTAAGAAGAGAAGAGAAGAAACAACTCATCATAAGTCAGAAAGCATCATCTGGTTGGTCTTATCCAATGGGTTGACTTTTGCTATAGATCTAGTTGGTTCTACATCCAGTGGCTGCAAAATATATGATTGGATCCGTGTAATTCTAGTCAAAACATGGTTTATGCTCAACTTGCACTTTTCACATTCATTCACATTCATTCCAGCAATGCCTTTGACCACTAACAAACGTAACGTATGTGAGATTAACTGTATTAGAGAGATGATCAGTAATATGACAAGTAAAAGTAGCATAGATAACAACATTCCTAATATATACAATATATACACGTGAAAAAGAAAATTAATAGTGATGAACTCTCAACTTATTTTAGAAAAAGATTCAGTCATTTTCATTGAAAGCACGTATATGAAAAAGTAAAAAGCCTTGAAATGAAGTTTGAATCAAAATATTAATAACAATTTTAAATTATAATAATAATAGTCCATTTCAAACTATCATAAGCGTCGATCCAATGATGAACCAGAGACTGACGCCAAGTCCCTGTCATCTGCCCCACAACTCATTGTCATGATTGAATAACTTTGGGAGCTATCGAGCTAGTTATGAATATTGTTAATTTCGACCCACAATAATTACATTAATGTTTTGTTTAAGCTCAGAAACACTGTTTAATTGTGAAGATGATACTTTTTAGATGTTACAACTATATGCCATTTTGTGAGGGAAAATACTTCCTTATCAGGTAAGTATGAGCTTATACATTATGCCAATAATAGTATGACATGTGTGCATAAGTTTTTCTTTTTATGTTTTTTATGAATATTTTTTGTATATGTGTCAAATTGTGATTCACAGGAAGGAGAAGTATCTCTTTACAGCAGGTAAGGAGGCAAGTACTACCCAATTTTGGAGGGTTTAGTTTAGTCGACTGGAATTGATTTTTGGTTTTTGATAATTTTTATTTTAATGTACAAACGTTTGGAGGCTCTCATGGACCAACTTTATAAAAAAAAACATTGGGTTATCAATTCCATCTTCAAATCTTTCCTTCATATGAATTGCAAAACATGCAAAGTGTTCCATCGCCTTAGACTCACAAAGTTGTAAGTGGATTAGTTAATGGAAAAAGCCGAAAGAAAATAAAAAGTAACCAATTGTTAAGTTCGTAAACTAATGGGTAAGTGGGATTTGCCTCTCTTCTCCATTTGAAAAAGGTGCATTAGAACACCAGTCGATCATGATCTCATGATGATTGATTATTATGATAAGTTTCAAGACATTTGTATTATGAGTAGATGGAGAGGATAATAATGAGTGTTCTAATCATAATCCCAAGAGATAATTATGCAAATGGGAGATCCTTTAATCCCAATTACATTTCAATTAAACTCACAGCAATAATTTGAGGATAATGAGTCTGCTTCACAAATTGAAAGCAAATAGAAACCAGAAAGAGGCGAGAATTTTCATGTTGTTGATTGTACATACCTATGTTCCTATATCTCTTTTTACTTCTATGATTATAATAATAAAGCAAAAGGGAAAAGTAAGAGTCGTTATAGTAGTGCACCAATGCATGCAACACCACTTGGGCAGCTCAAATCACGTACCCAGTAACTTATAGCAAATTGGACCGACGGATATAAATGTGAAAGGGTGATATGATGTGGCTGGGAAAAAGATTAAAGATAGGGCAGACGTACAGCTTTCTTCTCCCTCCCCAAATTTAGCCAGTGAATGATGGCGGTGTCCTGTTCAGCCCCAGAAACTCGTATGCTCCATTAACAAGGTAAATAAGGTTCATTCAGTTTGGCTGTTTCAGACTGTGTGACAAGGATTTGAAAAGACACCTTTCACTTTCAATTCAATCAAAGGCAAAGCATTGTCTTTTCAGTGCATCAATTCACTTCGCTTTTTCTTCAGAGCTGGCCAAATGTGTCATCTTCAGAAGGCAAAGAATAATCGTGCACTGAAGATTCTCCTTAATTAAGGTGGAAAATCTTCTAAATCAAATCCAAATCTAATGCATATAAGAATGTTCTGTCCCAGATAAATAAGTGCTTATAATTACGAGACTATAATCTCAACCATACGTTATATTCAGAATTTTTCTAATTTGTTCCTGCCTAGATAAATACTTATGTTACAAGACTGTAAATTTAAATCACACGTTATGTTAAGATTCATATAATTTTACAGTTATTCTCTCATTCAGATGTCCACACGTTATGCAATTATAAACAGGGAGAAAAGTAGGGAGGTGTAGTAGAAGATACATGACATCTGCATGATAATAACGTCCGAATGTCTGCATAGGAGAATTTCGATATAATTATAGTATCATTCTATAATATTATTAATCATGTACGATAAAGAATTTTAGAGGACTACGAAACAGAGATCTTGTTTCTAGATAACTTGGCCCATATGAAAAGAATGTTGTTTCAGATTGTTAAGAGGGTACGCGTAGGAGTCATTGTAGGAGGAAGGTGGAAGGAAAGCCCATATATTGGGTAAGTTTGGCATTTCATGGAAGGCACACGAATGCTTCATGGATTTCGTACCTCTCTTTTTAGACCAAGTTTTCAAACATGGACTTGGCCCACATACACAGTCAAATATTCATACTTTATTTTTTTTAAAAATTCTATTTATTTCTTTTCTCTAATAGTGTATTAATGATAACCCCGAAACATCTAGAGGAGTCAAACACACAAACTGCTAGCAACTACCAAAGGTAGATTAAATGACAATGATTAGGTGCATCTACATGTTATAATTGATAAAATAAGAAAAGAAGAAGAAATAAAACAGTCGGTAGGGACCTTATATTTCACATTTTAAAAAATGAACATAATGCAGCTCTATGTTGCTAGATTTGTTGAAAATAATCATCATTTTCTCAATCTATTTGAGGACCTTTCCGGGAGGGAGCAATTACTCTAAACCATTAAACTAGTGGTCCTTTGCCGCTATAACTTAATATCCACGCGATAATATGTCTTAAGTTCACATAACTAGTTAACCTTCCTTGTCAGACATATTCTTAAAAACTATTCGGCTTCTTTTTTTCTTTGGTTTCATAGTAGTCCAATTCTACCTTTGTACGATTGGATGGTTTGGGACTGCTTTTTTAGGAATCACTTATGCTCATGAGCGCTTCTAACAAAAGAGCTTTTATTATAAAAGGGTTGAAATTTTCATAAAAAATCGAAGTGCTTCTTGGAAAAGCATTTGGGAGTGCTTCACGAAGAAACACATGGGAGGTGGTCTTCTCCAGAAAGCGCTTCTATGACTCAAAAGCACTTTTAAACTTTTTTGCCAAACACTATCATAAGCGCTTTTAGTCCTTCTAAAAGCACTTCCAAATGGACCAAGTACTAGTCCAATTTAACCAAAGTACGTAGTTGCATAAATGTTCCATATTCCTACCCTAAATTTCCTTTGAAAAAAACTTTTTCAAGCTGTTGGAAGAACAAGTTGCCCATTTTTTTAGTTTCTTTTAACAGAATTGTTTAATTTATTAATTAAAACTAGCTAAGAAAGAATGTGGTTTTTGCTTTGATCAACACTGGTTTTCTCCGCACAACATAAGCGAACCTTTCTTATTCCGTACAATTCTCCATCAAACGATATCACCAATGAGAACCCAATAAGTAATTAAAAAGAACCGTATCTATTAATTCAATTAATAACATTGTACATAATATAAATTAACGAAAGAATAATAAAACGAATACAATGGTGTGACATGTACATAAAAAATTATGAAACAAAAGCATCAACTTTTGGAGCCATCTTCCCAAACAATAACTTCAAGTCATTCTCCAATGGCGTCAAGTTCAAGTCCATCTCCAAGCACATAATCCTCTTGCTACTCGACCTTTTCAGCACCGGAATCTTCGAAGCGACAACAACCTTATCAGGAACTTTAGAAGAAAATCCCAGGTTCATGTTGGAAGCTCTGTGCCTCCTCATATGGCCACCCAGAGCCTGTCCCATGCCAAACTCTAGGCCACAAATGGGGCACTCGTGCGCTTTCGGCTTGTTCTTCGTTGCCATCAAATTGCTTCCTTTTCTTGTCTCACTTTGTTGATCATGATCCATTGATGTTCTCGGCCTCTTGTGGCTTGCTCTGTGGCCACCAAGAGCTTGGAACGATGGGAATTTTCGGTTGCAAGTTTTGCACTCAAACACATCGTTTGGAGATGAACACTTTCTGAACTTGGTCTCCATGCCACATGAGAGTAGCATGAGGAACTTTTCCATGTCCAAACCCTTCATCCCTAACCCTACTTCATCTTCTCTCATTCTCTTCATGGCTAAGCAAAAGCAACGTACAAGCTGGTCAAATGTCTCAAACCAAAAACAAATTGTAGTTTTAGATATGGAAGAAGGCTTCAGTTGTGTTGCTATTTATAGGGGTTTGGAGTGAGATAGGAAATGACGTATTGCCCTCTAATCCGCGTTAAGGAAACCCAGGAGTGTAGTGCGTTTCATTGGCTTTTTGGGTACTCAAGGGTTTGACCCCCTTTTTTTTTTCCTTGACTTGGAGACCAATCCTTTTGTAATGAAGAAAACAAAGTGAATTTAGATATACGAACACGTGGTGAGCGTTGACCAGTTGTAAAACTGTTGCAGCGGGTCATCAGTGGAGGGCTATGTCTAACAACTATGAAGTTTGAAGGAAGCTGCAAAAAGGAATCTGCTTTGCAGCTTCCAAGGTATTTCAGATTGTTCAGACATTGAAGTCAGAAAAAAACACTTTAGTTGGAAAGCACACAGAGAATCATCTGTGTGCCAAACAAAGTCGAAGAAAATATAACTGAATTCCTGGTGCACCTAAATGTCCTCAACGGCACCTCAACGGCACCACTAACCTATCTATGAGCAGCAGATGCACGGAACATGCCTCAACGTGTGGGGACTACACTGAAGAATTTCTTCCCAAGCATAATTTGAGCAGCTTTCATCTTTCTGGTGTTTTTCAACATTCTTAATTTGATCAGTTAGAGGCGTTGGAGACAATTGTAGAGGAGTTGGAGAAACTTGTAATTGTTTTCATTTATGGCAAGTTGGCAACTACAAAATATTACAATATTATTCTTAACTTCTGGGAAGCAAATGGGGGAACATTAGACATTTCCATCGCGCATCATCGGACTTTTCAATCGTAGAAAATAGATGGACTAGTAGTGTTCATAGCTCATCAGTTGATGAGCATGCCTTGAAATTTCGAAATGGAGTATCATCCAACATCAGTTGACATCTGCAAAAGGAGTTCTAGGACCTGGGGTCTTGCTTTCCATTTGGCTCCGTTTCGATTTGTTGTCAGAAATACAGTCTTCTGTGACTTCAATGGAGCTTCTCATCTCCTCAATAGATTCCACGGTGGGGACAGCTATAACTCGTTTTTTAGTTCCACCACTATGCTTATCAACCTGTTCATCACCATACCAAACAGCAATGATATTAGGCTTTATGCAATGAAGTTGACCCTATACTATAAAGAACATAACATAATCCATCTCAGAAGGGCTTTATGCAATGAAGTTGACCCTATACCATATTTCCATCTCAGAAGGGCAACATACCAGATAATCTTTTACAAGGCGCTTTTCTGCTTCATTTCGTATAGTTGATACACCTTCACCATGCTTGTCTTGCACTGATTTGAGTTGATCCAAGCACAAGGTTGCCATGGAGTCTATTTCCTTTGTCTTTTCGTGGTCCAGCATTAGTGAAGCTGCAAGTTTTTAAATCACCAGTTAGGCATTAGAAGAGTGGATTATCGTATAGGGAGTGAATTACTTCATTGCACAAGTAAATTCAAATTACCATTAACGCATGACAATGTGTCAGAGGCTATGGCATTGAAATCTGCATCCACGCGGGAAGATGCGGAAACAAACTCTTCATGTGCAGAATGGTTTGCAGATATATTTTCCCTGTTGAAGCAAGGAAAGGAAATTTCACTAGAGCATTAGAAGGGTAGAACAAACAAAGACTAGAAGTTTTGATGAGTCAAGGAATGGAAACTCACTTCACAGTAGCTTCAATCTTTGCAACACTGTTCTGATTAAGAGTGTTTATGGCTGACTGTGCCTTTTCCCACTGTTTCCTAGAATTGCCCACTCTCTCTGAGCTGCATATACCATAGGAAGTAAAAAGTTATATGAAGAGACGTATTGATAAGGGAAAACCCCACTGCAGCTGCAATACTAGAATACTGTGGCTTTTCTTATACAAATCAGGGATATAACTGTATCTTTTCTAGAATTAAATAGATAAAATTTGAGAAGAAAATGAATAAACTTACCACTCTTGGAGGCAGTTTTCCATGATTGCATGAGACTCAGCTGCTGAGAATGTGTCTGTCATGAAGTTACTTTCCACCTTTCCAAAATATTCGCTCAACTCCTTCCCAGCATCCGTTGCCACTTGTTGGATGTCAAACATCTCCTTTTGCAACCTGGTATTATCTTGTTTACTTGTGTCCTGGATGTTGGTTGATGCCTTTGACACCTAATATTTATTTTTCTAAATGTCAGTTAAACAATACCGACAAACTATTCTAATTCCAGTGATAAAAAAAGAAGAAAAAAGGAAGAGAAAATACTTACAATTGAAGCTTTCTTAGATGTCAAAGTTGCTAATACTACTGCAATTTTTTCCATAGCCTGTTTTTCCTCTTTAGCAGCTTCTTCCTGTTTTTTAAGGCAACGAAAGCTCATCAGCATTTATTATACCTAGTTCTGAAATTCACCTGTAGGGTGCATTTACCTTAAACATCTTCTCAAAATTCACTAATTGGTGGACTCGTTGGATTTGGCTTTCTTCAAGGGTTCTCATGACTTGACAAGCACGGTCATGAAGGTCATCAAAAAAGTTCCCAGTGGCCTTTGAAATTACTTGTGTGGAAATCAAACTTCGTTGCAACCCCTAAAGTTGTACTCAAATATTAAGACTCTTAATCTTTTCAAGTGCACATTATAACAAGTATGAAAAATAAAAACTACAAACCTACCTCCTCTTGTTGTCGAGTGGAGAAAGCCAACAGCTGTTTCTGCTCATCAAGAGAGTGCTGGATATCTTGGATGACCTCATTGGCTTCCATAACTGCAGTTACAAGAAACTACAAAGACAAACATTGTACAACAGTCAGCTATTAAATCGAGGGCATTCTATGAATGGTAAGGGAAATTGAGACCATTACCTTCTCAACGGCCACTGTCTGTGATAACACCTTAGCATTTATCTGTTCCAGGTCAGATGATGCTTTTGTTTTCAGCATGTTGGCTAGCTCCTTCAAGGCTGATACTCCAGAACTGTATGTCTCTGTTATCTTCTTAATCTTTGAATCCAGTACCTGTGCTGCCTGTTAATAATAATAGCGTTAACAAACAAATAACCAGTAAAACCAAGGCAAGCATAGCATATTGCATGACATAACAAAATCTCCCTTACATCACATTTACTTGCAAGGTATGAGTGAACATGTTCCTCCATGCATCTTAGTTGGTTCTGCTGTTGAGAAACAGACCCTAGGATGGTCTTATGGAGATCTTTCAAACTCCGATCAAGCTGAGAACCAAATGTTAAAACCAAGCTCTGATTTTCAGCTTCCATTCTGTCTTTCTGATCTGCAGAGAGCAAAAAGCACTAGATATGATAATGCCTAGGTCTCTAAACACTTTCATTTCCCTTCATCTTCATCATCTTTTGTTGTCTGTTATTCTTTTCTATATTTCTCCTTGCCAATTTGAAAGGATAATTTAGCTTTCTTGTCTTAACGTCCAGCCAGAAGATATAAACAAATAATAGAATAATAACCATTAATTTTTTTATCAATTACTAAATATGCAGGACACAATACTTTTCTGTATGAGGGATGCTTATGAGCTTGCATACTGAAGTTAATTTTTCATATAGGGAATTCATTTCCTCTGATGCATTCTGCAAATCAGTTTGTAACTCCTTTGCATGTCCAATTAAAAGATTTTCTGCTACTAAATATGCAGGACACAATACTTTTCTGCATGAGGGATGCTTATGAGCTTGCATACTGAAGTTAATTTTTCATATAGGGAATTAATTTCCTCTGATGCATTCTGCAAATCAGTTCGTAACTCCTTTGCCTGTCCAATTAAAAGATTTTCTGCTACTAAATATGCAGGACACAATACTTTTCTGCATGAGGGATGCTTATGAGCTTGCATACTGAAGTTAATTTATCTCACCTAATTTTTCATATAGGGAATTCATTTCCTCTGATGCATTCTGCAAATCAGTTCGTAACTCCTTTGCACGTCCAATTAAAAGATTTTCTGTTATATGAGCACACAGACATTTGTCACCAATAACTCAAATATGAAGAAAGAGGGACAAAATTTTCTCAACAATATCACAATTGTCTGTCTTACCTGAGAATAGCATTTTGGAGATAATAAGCTCCTTCTCTTTCAAGGTTGTGATTGCTACCTGGTATTTCTCTTGAAGATCAAGCAGTGCCTTGTTACTAGTTTCCAGACTTATCTGAGAAAGACAAAATTGAATTCCTAATAAGATGCATGCATACACTGAAAAGACTACGGCAATAATGCTAAGTCCATGCATACCTTGCATGCCTTCAGCTCACTTTGTAAATCCAGTTTCTGTTCTTGTTCGCTGAGATAGAGCTCACGAAAACTCTCTGCTTGCTGCAAGAAGTGAGTTTGATGACATGAGTATAAGTGAGTTTGATGACATGAATATCATAGCAGAGATATTAACCAATGAGCAAGAAAATGTACCTTTTCTGTGAGGTTGAGATCATTTTCCAATTGCTCTATTTTCTCAATCCTGGCCTGCAGGGTTTCCAGGTTTTAAACAGATTAAGCTACATCAGTACAAATGAAAAAGCATAAAAGAGGCAACATTTATTATCTATTTGTGTTCACCTAGTTTGAGGTCCTCATGTATAGTTGAATATTGTCACGCTAAAACAAGAAAGCTGGCAAGCAATATTTACCTTTTTTTCAGCTTCCTCCTGGACAAATCTTTCACGCGGAATATAAACACCATTCTTTTCCCGTGCTGCCCGAACCTCTGCATTCGTTTTTAAACAGATTAAAGAAAATTAAACACCAATCCAAGTTAAACAGATTAAAATAAAATTAAACACGAATCCAAGTGTGCCATCCAACCTTCTTTCATTCTCTCAATCTCTGAATACAAATCCCTGAGCAGCACAGCCTTTGACATTTTCTGGTTTGCCTGCAAGAATAAGCTTCATCAACATCATCCTCATCGTAAAGAAATACATTCGGAGAAATAAAAAAGGAGGCAAAAATAATAATCCAAACAAACCTCAGGTTTGTTTTTAATGTTCTTGGCACGACAGGCATAATCCAGTGTGCTTAGGGTTTCTTCCATGCACTGAGCAGTTGGAGAAATTGTGGCAATGATGCAGGTTTTTGTTTTGCCTCCCAAAGAATCTCTTAAAAGTCTTGTAAGCTTACTGTCCCTGCAGATAGAGTCGGCACAGTTGAATAAACATAGAGAAAATAGAAAGGAAGACAGTGAACCGCCAAATATTGTAACAAAGAGACATTACATATCAGTATGTACCTGTAAGGTATGTGAGTGGAATGTTCCACTAGTGCATTTATGACACGGCCCAGTGTGAGCAAGCTCTTATTTATCTCCCCCGCTTCTCTTGCACGTCCCTACAGTTTTAAACACAAGTTTCATCAATCTCTGATATACAGTCTAGTTTTGAAGTTGGGAAACTGTTAAACTCATTTAGAAGCCAAGTACGGGCTGTCATTTCTTTGAAATGTAAACTAGATCAACCATTGTACTACTGGACATAACTAGAACAACATGAAGAACCTAAATTTTATAAAACACAATTATGGCTGCAATTTCAATAACTAGATCATGTTTGCCCAGACAGCAAGCTTAAGATAAGAAAATTTATAATAATACCTCTCGTGCACCTGAACGAGATATGTTTTCTGATCCTGCCAGATCGACAAGATTAATTTTGCCACATTTTATTAGCTCCTCATCACCAACTGTTGCTTCTTTTATATGGACAGTAATGGAAAAGACAGAATGAGAGCGACTGCAAACAAGAAAAAGGGACAAAAATTGATAAATGGTCCTCTAGAGTCAACATATTGTTAGTAACTGAGGAAAAAAATACCTGCTGCGCTTGTTCAACAGAGTGTCTGCTGTACGCCTTTTGGCAGACCCTCTTTCCAAGACAGTATAAATTTCATTTACATTATACACAGCTTCTTCTTCAAGGCCTCTTACTATCACACAACCCTTTCCATCCTCCATCAGGGAAATAGATTTCCTTTGCCTGTCTTCTGCAGTTCTTGGATTATCATCAGGCGCTAGTAAATCAGTTATTTCTTCATTATATATTTCTAAGAACGTTACTTTCACACTATAGTCAGCATTTTGTGCTTCAAGTGTCTCAAAAATGTGTCGAACAGCCCGTGGAATAACACCAGCCTCAGCAGGCAAATTGCCACTCTACAAGAAACGTTATGTGTACAATGAGGAGAGAAGATATTTTAAATTGCCAGTCAAAGCAAGTGGTTGGCTAGATGATCAATCTGTACCTTATTTCTCATCCCACCTTCCATTGTATAAGTTTTACCAGTGCCTGTCTGCCCATATGCAAAGACAGTGCAGTTGAATCCGTCGAGAACTTCATTAACTATTGGGGAAATTGCTTGGTCATATATTGATTTTTGCTGTGATTTTGGCCCAAAAACCTAGCAAATTAAAATAAATAAGATAACTTTGACGTGTTGATCATCATAAGATTGTATTATGAAGTAATATTATCACAACGGAGATTGAAGCATACCCTGTCAAAAGTGAAAACTCTATCGACTTGCTTGTTATTTAGACTTTGCAAAACAGTGACTTCTCTTTTGTGTTCATTACAGGATATCACCTTCTGGACGTTCAACCTTTGCTCATCATCACTTAGAGGCCTGAAATCAAAATCAACAATAAACCAACGGGATAACTCATCAGATGTACACAAGAATGATCTTACACACAAAAGTTCAGAACTTTAGATAAATTTTTTGAATTAAAATTAAGCAAACGATAAATCCATCTGGCATAATAATGTTACACTACAAATCTATGTCAAAAAATAAAACACAATTCGAAGCTACACAACTTCAATGACATGAAGACTGTGTAAACAAACATTTCTACGGTCCAGCTATTGAAAATTTTGTCAACAATTAAACGAGAAGTAGAATAATTTTCTACAGTCATAAGTGCAAGTACAAAGAAGTTGGGAAAGCAGCAGTTGGCATAAGTATAATCTAATGCTTGTTAAATATCTCAAATTCAATGCCGAACAAAGTAAACTTCACTATGATTCTCATCCAAATCCCAGCCCATACAGTTCACCCATAATGTTGGCAACATTAAGTTGGGATAGCAATATTTGGGTGAGGACTAACTAACATCCCAATGAAACTCACCAAATGATTGAGATTTCAAGTCAGAAATTGAAGCATAAACTGAGAAGGCCACAAAAATCCACAGACCAGCAAAACTTTATTTGATTTTATTTAACAAATGAGGAGATTACATAAAACTCACCTGCATCTAAGCAGAACTTGCACATTAACCTCTTTATCCTTGTCCTGACGATTTGGATTCCACTCAAGTGTTCTGCGCCGCCTTTCGGGACGAGGTGTAAGGAAAGGAGATGGGGACGGTGACACCCCCACCCCAACTTTCTTAGACTGATCAGGGGTGACTGACATCACTTTTTTTTCTCTTTCAAACCTAAGCAAACATCAACCCAGTTCATGTTCATCACCATGTATATTATAAATCATATCAACCACAGAATGACAAACCCCTAAATCCCTGACCAACAATGTCGAAACATTTCGTGCCGATCAATTAACTCAATTTACACCCAGAAAAGGACCCAAATCACCATAACCAGAAAAAAACCCTAACATGCATCTTTGTTAATGAAATCCGTGCATTAGATATACCAGTGATTTGGGACTCTAAGAAGATAAGAAAATACCTCTGTGATTTATGTGTAGCCTGATGAAGCCCAATTCAATTAAGGATATATCTGCCTTAAATTCACAACCAGAGAAGTAGGGTTCGATAATTGAAATGAGAGCAAGGAAAAAGAAAGCTTTCTTTCGTCTTCCTCTTTCAGCGAAATAAAGGTTGTTTTTTTTAGGGTTCTAGGGAAAGATCGAATCGTGATTTTGAAATGAGGAAGAAAGTGGTGGTCTGATTCTCCAACGGCTACCGTGGGTTTTTGTATAGGGAGGGAAGTGGCCGTTGGGGCCAGACAGAAATCTATGCGTTTTTAAAATGTGGTGGGGTCGGTCGTGAAAATTCAAATGAGGCGCGTAGCCTGAGTCGCGCTTGGGTAAATTTGAAAATGATAGCATTTTTTATTTTTTGGTACAGAAAATGATAGCATTTAATATAACTTCCTTCCTTCATAAACTGCTAAACACTGATGATTTTAACTCTAAATCGAATTACATTTTTTTTTTTGGTCTGAACCACGAGGTGGTTCTGGATGGGCCCCAACTATGGGTGGCACCTTTAAGCCTTAACCACAACCCAAACTAATCCCCGCTCACACCGGGTCGGCTCGTAAGGGGTAAAGTGCTAGCCAAAGTGGTGACTCCATACGATAGCAGGGATCAAACCCCTGACCTCTCTTAAGGAATGAGAGTGCCGAACCACTCACACCAATCACCTTGGTTAAATCGAATTACATTTGATTTCTTTAAAAAAGAAAAAAGAAATAGATTGAACTATAAAATCTTATTCACATTGAATCACAGTGAGTTTACCAAATTTTAAGAAAATGAGAAACACCAACTAATTCTGTTTTTCTTCTTAACATTGGAACACATCTCAATCAAATTTCTCATTTTCTATTAATAAAGAAAGATAGAATCAAGCCAACATGAACTAGTTCAATAGAAAATGACATTAACTTGTAGACTAGTGGTCTCAAGTTCGAACTCCATATAACAAAGAATGAAAGAGTTAAAAATTGTTTTAATTTAAAAAATAGATCAGAAATAAATTCTCCTCAACTTAGAGGCAAGCAATCGGGTTTTCTTTTCCAAAATGGAGAAGAGAAAATGTATTAAAAAGAGATTGTTTCTATTACACACGTGTGCACGACAATGATAAATCCGCCATTGATTTGTTTAGATTACTAGTAAGTCTAATGTACGTTTCGTGTGCTCGGCCCAAAATAAAGCAATATTTACAACATTTCCAAAGTTTCAAATCAAAGCTGATTTATGTTGAAGCAAAGATTTCAAAAGCTTACCATCATGACAAATGCTGCCAGGCTTATCTACTTGAACTCCGCTTCAACATCAAACTATGATTAAAGGGCGTGTGCTTGGTAAAAGCTTACGAGGAGACAATGGAGAATTGGTGGAGCGCGTCGTGAAGGAGATAGGGTAAAGTGGAGTACGACTGTCTCTTGACATCATTTACAAATCAAACGTTAGATTAGATGGCCATTTGGCTCCCATTATGATTACTTTTACTGCAACTAATGATCGATCCATGTCTTCTGCAAGAGGATAAATTTGTTCGATATGACCATAACACCGCATTTTGCTACCTTAATAGTATAAACTCGTCTCACTCAAACAAATTAATCGTGCGGAACCTCAAACTGTGCATAGGATGACTGCTATGATGCAATAGCTTATTAGAACTGGAGAAAGGGGGTGTTGGCAAGCCAAGCACATCAATTCTCTGAGGAATTCGACTTTCGTAAAAGCTTAGAGAGAAATGCAGAAGATGTTTTCTGTATCTGCACACGTTACAGCTCGACTTGCAATTCTTCGGGTGAATTTCAATAACAAAACCTATCCTCATACAGATGCAATTTTGTCGAAATTAATCATAGGGGCACAGATCCATAAAAAACTACTTCAGCCGGGCCTGTCATGTATATATGGTTGTCCTCAGCTCTCCACTCAATCTGCAATGGCCCTCCTGGTAAATCGACCGTGCAATTCTGTGTCCAATAGGATAAGCATGAAAAAAGATGAGCAACGAGGAAAGAGAGTAAAAGAAACTACAGTAAACATGAGGTTAATCTGGAGCCAGCATTTAACAGCAGAAATCCATCATCCAATAATGAAGCAACAGTCAAAAGTTGGAATCTTGAGATAGTAAAGTAAACCTATTTTTTCTGATAGGAGATAATAAAGTAAAATTGAACTTTTAAGATAACTAGAATCATCATTTTTGTATATATGACTTTACTCTTCTTAAAATTGAATGTTAAAACTGATAGGGCAAAATGGTACAACCAGTTATGTTAACTTTTTTACAATATTCAGCAAATAGCATGCCAATACTTACCCGCTCAGCACGACCCTCGAGAACTGCTGCAACAACTACAGCACAAGCACCAGTTCCGCAAGCCAGTGTTGCTCCTACAATGAAAAGTAATTAATTTCCCACAAGAAAAGGGGGATTTGATATTATATCACAATACAAATAAGTTTTTCTTTTGGTTGCAATAGAACTAACCTGCACCACGCTCCCAAACACGCATCTTGAGGTGTGAAGGAGTGAAAACTTGTACAAATTCTGCCAATCACAATAAAATGAAATTCATGAATACAGAAACATACTCAATAATTAAAAGATCACAAGACAAAACCGAAGGACCAAAGAAGTTTGATTGAAAATAAATATTTAACTCGCACTAAAATATATAGCATGATTTCAAGCTGCTAAATAAGG
Source organism: Prunus campanulata (assembly GCA_034190965.1). Classification (NCBI taxonomy): domain Eukaryota; kingdom Viridiplantae; phylum Streptophyta; class Magnoliopsida; order Rosales; family Rosaceae; genus Prunus; species Prunus campanulata. The sequence goes on from CM067213.1 coordinate 7,218,194, forward strand.
CACACAACCATATGAGGATAGGGCAGGGCATAAATTCTTTTTACACTTTAGGCCATATCAGAGCATACATGTGTTGACTAGCTGTTTGACTAGCATGACAACACCCAAAAAAAAAAAATATATATTTGTAGCATGATAGCATCTAACAATATACCAAGACCAAACTCTAATTGACTTCAATAACAAAAGCATGCCCACAGAAAAATATATTCTAACCTGTGTTAGTTCGTGCAGGAAACACCACATGGTTTTCAAATTTTGGACCAATTTCAGCCAAGTTCAATTCATCGACCTGCAAATTCTGTTCCATTGCAACCAAAAGCAAGAAGTGATGGTCAGCAATGATTGATTTTGCTAGAAGTCCTACTTCAAAAGACCATGCAAGTAGAAAGAGGGGAAGTAGGGGATATTCCAGAAAACTTTCAACCATTTGAAAATGATGTGATATACAAAAGGCCACAGGGCAACTATTAATAAATCATCAGATGAGTATCATTGCTTCTGCTAAATAATTTACGTCCAAACTATGTCATTCATTTCAGAGAAAAGAGAAGTATCAGAAAGAAGACAATTAAAAGAAAACTCTGCCACAGACCCCTATTAGTAGTTAATATGTCCCAAGTTAATCCAGAAAATAGTTACCTGGCCTCCTTTTGTACCAAAAGTTACACAATGAGGATTTCCCATACTAACACATGTTACATTCCAGGTTACTCCATCTACATCAAGATCCGACTTAACAACAGATTGATTCTTGTTTGCAGGTAGTCCTGTAGGTACATCTGTTGCTTTTAGAATTGGTTCCCCCATATCAACTTTAACCTGCAATTCAGAAAGTCAATGTCCTCTGAATTGAAGATGACCATCCACATACTTAAAGCATGACTCAGGCATGCAGAGTAGCAGTGGGCCTTCTTATAATATTTTCAAAGTCACATGCTTTGCCGTTATTAAATGTTTGATGTGTTTAAAGTATCTCAACCCGAAATGCTCTACTTAAACTAACACATAAAATAAACGAGAAGGTATTGATACATGGAGTAAACAAGAACGTACCTTCCCATCATCTTGAATTTCTGGAACAATTAGACCAGCACCGGTATGCACCGTAAAGCTGCAATGGTATACACACAAGGTCATTGTTAGAAAATAGACACACATATTAGTACAAAACAGATTACATTTCCCTTCTCAAAATGCAAAGAGACACTAAAGGAAACAATGCAGTACATTAGCAAGCATTGTTAGATAAAAACAAAAATATAGCATTAGCTCACATCCATACCGTTGCTTCCCGTGCAAATTCTCAAGCTCCGCAATGAATCTGGCAAAGCATCGGACTCCATTACCACACATCTACACAATAAAATTGAACATCAAACTTTCAGAAATTCGAAAAACATAACTCATATAAACTTGCATACATACAATTAGTAAATGCAACATATCTGCATCATAAATAATCAAAGTATCAAGTAAAGTCAATATTTGGGAAAATGTGAGTCACCTCGGGCTCGCTCCCATCAGAATTGTAAATCCTCATTGTATAATCGGTGCCATTGATGCCCGGTAGCGCGAAGATCACTCCGTCAGCGCCAATCCCGAAGTTCCGATCACAGAGCTTCGCTGCTTGCTCTGGAGTGACCTTAGGCTCCGAAGAATCCCTATTATCAACCTATCACTCGCAAAATCAAATAATCAAATAATCAATAAAAAACCAAAACTCAAAATAGAGAATCGAGCACACCTAACCCTAACCTTTTCGTTCCTCATCAAATTTCAAAATTTGCAAAATTTTCACACTTTTTCATTCAGAGATAAAAAAAATTACCAAAATGAAGTCGTTGCCGAGGCCGTGGTACTTGACGAAGTGAAGGAACCCGGTCTCTCTCCGGTCCAGAAAAGAAGCCGGCGAGGCTTTCTCGACTGCTTCGACGCTCATCGAAGACGAGGCCGCCGAGACGCGAAGACAAGCAGTTCTCAAAGCGACACTTCCCCTGACAGAGTTGAGTTTCAGAATTAGAGAAGAAGATCGAAGAGAGGTGAAGGAGGCGAGGGAGCGGCGAGCTGGGGACGTGAGAGGCAGTGAGATGGCGGCGGCTATGGCCATGACTTTGACGCTAACAGCAACAGAGTTTCCTTCGCAGCTGTTTTGTTGTTTTATTGTTTTATTTGTCCTAGCGCCAATAAGGTGGTAAAATAGACATTTTCTTTGAATTTAATTTAAGACAAGCTAATTAGGATTTGATATTTTCCTTGAACTCACTTACAATTTTTATAGATCTATGTATATATAAAGCAAAAGGTAGGAATGGTAAAACATTTAAAATACCAAAAAATATCTTTGATTAATGCAAATATTAAGAATTGAAATTATTAATTAAATGAGGATAATATGGTAAATTCACACTTTTTCATATTAAAAAATTAAAAAAAAAAAGAAAAATCAGATAGTTGATCTATTTTTATGGAACACAACTACCCATTATCTTTTTTAATTCTAAAATAAATTTTAATTTTTTTAAAAAAAACCTCTCGTAGGTGCATGCGAAGAGGCTAATATATTTATTTATACAAATGATAAGATATTTAAAAATACTTTTACAACGGATAAATCACAAAACAAAGTCCCTTATCAAAAATAAAAAATAAAAAACTAAATCATGCCTTAATGAGACCAAATATTTATCGTCATAAATTCACCCACGACTTGTTCTTACATTTTTTTATTTATATTGAGGGATCCGTGTGAATCTTATATTAAAAATAAATATAATAATTATAAAATAGACATTTTTAATTTTGGTAAAAAGATGATCAAAGAGTGAAAGTTGTACATGACTAAACTTGTGAATATATGACCCAAAAAACCTTGTGAATATATGAAAATTATAATTGAAAAAGTCAAAACTTCTTGACGTGTTGGTGAAACTAATCCTTTCATTTATGCACAACTTTACTTGACAATCCTCCATAACCTCGTATTAGAGAGTTATTGATTTGAGTGGAAAGAATACATCACATCTTTAAATTTGACGAAGTTTGCTTTTTGTGAAGTAATACAAAACATTAGGTTACCATAATTTGTAAAAATGAACGGACTGTTGACGTGGTCTTAATTGAATAATTTCTTCACATGCAAAGAAAAATTATATATAAACTTGACTGTACATGCGAAATGACATTTTAAACATTAGTACTAGGGAGCGTTACATAAAGAACCAAGCTCTAACTGCAAGTAGATTGGGATCGTTACAATTTGTTATGATAAAAATTCAGGGCAAGTTAAAGTCAATGAGTTGACCCTAATTGCCTTCTCAAGCAAAAGATCCATTAGTTGCAATTCATGGTCTCTGCCAGTGAAGCCCAGCAACTCAATGCTTTTAAGGTGCTTGAGCTGTGAAGTGTTCGACGTGACACTTGTAAAGTCCATCCAAAGGTGAGGCTCATGCCAGTATTGGTAGAACAATGGGCAGGGGATGGTGCTGAGGTTGCTGTCAATCTGCCACCACAAGCTCAAAGCATTAATTATCTCAACCAATATATATATAAAAGGGAATTCGAGCGTAAGGGTCGAGCTCACTGTCTTGACCAACTCACCGAAATAATTTAATAAAAAAGATGAACTGATATTAGAAGTCTAAAACTTAATTACCTCAACCAACAATTTCTCCAGCAAGGGACATGCATTTAAGAAGCAAGCAAGGGAGTCTCTTTTGTCCTTGTCGATCAAAGAGTCGATCCAAGTTAATGCTTTTAACTTGTTGAATTGGAAATCAAGCCTCCCAAAAATCACTCCTGCTGAACACAGCCACTTCAACAATATAGCAACCAAATTCAGTCTCAGAAGTTGGAAATATATAAAGATTTACATTTGTTTTATAATTTCATATATACCTCAAGAAGCCAGCCACTTATGGTGAGAGCCTCAACATCCTTGAAAGAGAAAAGGATGGAGAGAATTTCCTCACAGTCAAACTCATTGCTAATTGGTCCATCCTTCAAATTGAGCACCACATCAATCAAGCTTCTTGTGTTTTTTAGGGTGATAATCTGGGGAAGAGCACCATGGAACCAAAATGATTTGATATTTTGTGCAGAAATTGTAATGGCAGCCATGTTTGAACAGTCTGCCACCACCAAGCTCCTCAGGCTATCTGTTTTCACATCAAGGCTTTCCAGTCCTCTGCATTTCTCAAGCTTCAAGCTTTCAAGGACATGGCAATTGGAGAAAACTTCGGACACCAGGGTTTTGGTGAGGTTGGTGACTGATCTGAGGTGGAGAAGCTTCACCCCAGAAAAACTATCTGTTTGTGTAGGGTGATGGCTGTGAAGGCACAAACAAGCACTGGTTGATGTTGGCTCTGATTTGAAATCTCTTGAAACTTTCTTTGTTTCAAAGAATTCCAGATGAAGCTCTCTGTCAACCCCCTTGGTGGCTTTGAGAATCAGTGCTTCATTGCTGTCAACAACATTGAGGCACAGCTTCCATTGCTCAAGACAAGCATAAGACCTCATGCACATTCCCACAACTTGGTTGAATTCTTGAACTGAGCCTTCATGGTTTATTGGGTTTGGATCAAAATTCAAGCTTACTTGAATTGGAGACCAGAGGCTCTTCCAATGAGTTGAAAGGACACTAGCTCTTACTGCCTCTTTCAATGGCAGGAAGGATATAATTCTCTGTTGTAATTCAAATGGTAATCTGCTGATCAGATCAAGCTTTTCCTCCTCCATTAGTTTCTGATAATTTCCCTGCTAAAACCCAATTGTTAGACCCAAAATACAAATACAAATTCACAAACCAACTTCTAAATCCTAAAACAATTGTTGGGTTAACCTCAGAAACAAGAAATCATCAGAAGAACATAAAACTAAGGCTTCAATTGCTTCAAAACGTACCAGAGCTAGTGTGGATATGGAGTTGAGATTGTCAGTTGCCAGAGAGTGCAAGATTATCTGCAATCGAGCTGATTCTGTCCTGGTAATCTGAAATGGACAAGTCGCCTTTGGTGGTGCGAAGGAGTTCATTGTTCAGATGAAGGATGCGGTTGTGAGCGGTGGAGGCATAGCGACATTCCAGAGATACTCAGGATTGACGAGATGTGGGAGACAACACAGACGGAGTGAGTGAGTTGTTTATCCAACTCAATATTGTCTGATCTTGCTGGACCCAAGAGAGATAAGAAGGATTGACGACATTTTCCGCAGCACTAGGAAGAGACGTAGGAGGACAGAGGATTGTGCCATCAACGCAGCCAAAAAGATCACTGACTACGAAGAATATGACAAATTTTAGCCAACCACAGTGGACATTTGTTTCAGGTCAATTGTGAACGGAGGAATTTGGTCATTGGTAGGAAGGGCAGAGAGCTATCAGAGTTGGCCATGGGAAACCTGGGTAAAAAGACATCGTTAGATTATAGAAGCTCTTGATACCATAAAACACTTAGGAAATTGGAGAAAAGGCTGCACCAGTAACTCTTACAAATTCCACAACTGATTTATCAATGTCAATTTGCTCTTAACTTGGACTTGGTCTAACACATGGACCCTGCAATGCAACAAGTGGTGCTTGAAGGCTTCAAGTTGACATCAACCATTATATTTCGATTTAATTTAAACCGACTTCTTTGATACACGTTGATATTGATATGGACTACCTATGAGGCTATGACCCTGACCTTTATATGAACATTTCTTTGCCCTTAATGCAGAAAGCTGACATCGAACAAATAATTTGCATAAAAGAGATTGTTACAAGAGATTTTCTTTGCCCCATGAAGTTGAATTTCATTATTTAAACAAAAGTAAATGAAATGAATGAATCAAACAAGTCTGCTAGATTATTATATAACGTTGATTTGATTGGACTTATAATTAAAAATTATCAAGATTGTTGTCGTTTATTTTTTGTCAATCTTTTACAAATGGATATTATTTTATATAAAAAAGTTCCAGCAGCTTCTAGGAAAATGGATGAGGAAATTATTGTCAAGGTTCGAAGTTCTGTAGTGGCCATTGGCCAATAAAAATATAATATAAGGAAAAGATGGATGAGAGGATCAACAATAAGAACTTATTGGAATTGTTATTCTAATTAAAATGAAATAATTTCACGTCTGAAGTTTGGTGTTCTTAATAAAAGAGGAACTATTATATTGGACAATATTCTCACGGATTAGAGAAAACAAATCACAATCTGGACTACGGAACATGACTAAACGGAACAATCCAAGACATCTTTTGTCCCACATTGGTAGAATGGAGAAAGGGACCTAATGGAAGCAATTTGGATATATATATATAATATTTAATTATCAAAAGATGGGCCTTAGGCTTCATTTCAGATTTAATTAATTTTTAAGTTTCGGATTAATAATTTTTTTTACTAATTCGGATTAGTTTAAATGACAGTTTTTAACAGTTCTAACTCTTCTGATCGGGTTTTAGAATTTTATTTAAGTAAGAAGAGCTCTCATTCATTGTTTATAAAAAAAGTTATCATATAAGCACATTCACTCATATTGTTTGAGAGAAAAATAAACAAACTTCACTAATATAGATAGTTGAATTCTAGGAACCAATCACCTGTAGAACTTCAAGCATCGAGAAGGGGTGAAATTACTGTTTTCAGAACATTGCATCAAATCTGCTAGGCTCTATCTCGAATCCTAGTCAGTTTCATTTAATTATTATTTATTGTATTTCAATTAGAGTTTATTGTAAATTTAATTTCGTTGGAGTTGTTGGCTCTGATTTGAAATCTCTTGAAACTTTCTTTGTTTCAAAGAATTCTAGATGAAGCTCTCTATCAACCCCCTTGAAACTTTCTTTGTTTCAAAGAATTCTAGACCCAATGACCTTTTCCCTGCTAAAACCCAATTGTTTAAACCAAAATACAATATAAATTTACAAACCAACTTCTCAAGCCTAAAACAATTGTTGGGTTAAACTCAGAAACAAGAAATGAATTCAAGAAATCATCAACAGAACATAAAAGGAAGGCTTCAATTGCTACGAACGTAATGGAGCCAGTGCAGATGTAGAGCTGAGATTGTCAGTTTCCATGGAGGCATGAGGGTATGAACATCATGGTCCCTAGGCCTGCAAGAGTTGACATGAATAACGATCGTTCATTTAATTTATAGCGACTTTTTTGTCACACATATATATTAATATGGACCCCCTATGATCTTGACGTTTATATAAACATTTTCTTTGCCTTATTATGATCAATAGATGCTGGTCTACTATATTTTTGTATAGTTATTCAAATGAAAAATATATATTGACCTTATTATAAGTGTACTTATAAATTGTCAAGATTGTTGTTTAGTTTTTGTCAATCTTGTACGGCACGTATTGGGAGCCTAGGACATTCAACAAATAGATATTATAAGAAAAGTTCTAAAGTTCTTAAAGGCTGCTTCGAGGAAATGAAGAAGGAAAATACTGACAAGGTTCAAAGTTCTGTTATGGCTAAAATAATAGAGATATTTAGTTTTTTTTTTTGGTCTGAGAGATATTTAGTTATATACTCGTTTTTAGCACTAAAACTATAAATAAACCATACACTATTTAATTTATATAAACAAACTCAAAAAACACCCTTTAAATGACAGCTGGTTATATTGAATTTAATTTTGATTATTAAATTACGTTGATGCCCTATTGAGTGTTTTGGGCTTTTTTATGAGGTTTTGGGGTTGAGTTTGTTTTAAGAAATCAATAATAGTTTTGTAATTTAAAAGAAGTTAAAAGCATTTTTGTTATGTTGTAAATGGGCTTTGGGTGTGTTTCTAAAGTCCATTTTATATAGGTTTTTATTTATTTATAATTTAGGCTTCTAAAAAAAGTGGCCTTATCTTATCTTATGTGATATTATAATTACGGAAAGTAATGCTCCTAGAATAAGTTCATCATATCAATTCGCTCCTGTGCATAATCACTGTCCACAGCCATTTCTTATAAAGTTCATGACGAATCTAGATTCTTAATGTGCTTATAACTTGAAAAGGGAAAACAAGGATGAGAGGATTTAGTTTCTCCATGTCAACAATAAGAAATGATTGCAATCCTTTGTTAGCATCAACATGACTAGTAAAACGAACTAGTTTCATGTTAGATTGTTGGTACTATAATAAATGAGGAACAAGACTTATTGTATTGGATAATTAATAGTCCCACGTACAAGAGAAAACAAGTCTCATTATGAACTCTATGGAACATGAGACTGAACGTAGTCTTGATCCAATCCTGATTTGCCCACCAAATGAGGCCTGAAAAGATGGGAGAAGGATCATGAATTGGTATTGTTGAAGCAAATCAACAAATTTATATATACTAAAATCGGATTATTCTCAGTAATGGTCCCTCAACTATACCCGTATTCAAGGGCGGAACCAGGAATTTTTCAACGGGTGGGCTAGCTAAAGTTATTAGCTTAAAATTTAATGATTATTTTTTTTGGTACTTACAATTTCTATAATCTTTCTAGAAATAAAAAGTAAACATTAAATCATATAAACCACACTAGTTCATAGCTCCATAAACTAATTTTCAATAAGTTTTAAGATAAACAAAATAGGGTTTAACACCATAGTGAATTGAACATCTAAGGCTTTTTACCTAGATTGACCTTAGTTCCTTCATGCATTCATATTATACAAGAAAAATTGTTTTATGTAAAAATATTGACTAAGTATGAAAAATGAGTTTTCGGAATAATCATTTTCTCAATATAATTTTTGGCGGCTTTTATTCCTCACAGATCAAATAAGAAAACTTGATTTTATGGGATTTTAGTATGAAGTATATATTGACTTAATGAGCCATCATTTTTAGCCTAAATCGTATTTTGCACTAAAACCGATTTTTCATATTTTGATTGGGTGGGAATTTGATTTTCTAGTATTTTTATTTGAATCCAAATAGGGGGTACTTCCTTATTTATATTGTAAACTTAAGTAAATGGAGTAATATAAAAATAAATAAAATTAAAATGACAAAGACATTTACTTAAATGTTGAAAATGGAAATAAGGTAATCTGTACACCGTTAATGACTGAGCTAATATTGAAAATAAGTTAAATATATAAATATTATATATTTTTTCTTAAAAAACCCACACTGGGCTACAGCCCACTGTAGCCCTTAGTGTGGTTCCGCCCTTGCCCGTATTTACAGTTTAGTCACTCAATTTATATAATGGCGCGTCTCTACTAACCAGACGTTTGTGGGCGCTACTGTTTGGTTAGTAGAGACGCGCCGTTAAGTTTGAACCAGCCTGGTTGAGTTGGTTAGGGGGCAACGATGGGATAAACTGCTTGGATGTTGGGGATTCGTTTGGGGCGGCGCTCTGCGAATCTCACCCTTCTTTTAGTCTTCATCTTATCGATTTATTTGTTGGTTGAGAGATTTTTCTTGATTTCTAGAGCATGGATATGAGAGATCTTCCATCTTTGTTGGCTGCGAGTTCTTGCTTCGTTTGTCTTCAGGTTTGCATCCCATCAACTTTTTAACAAATTAATGACTTGTTGATGCGTTGCTGAGCAAACTGTTGAATCCTTTAATTCCTTGCTCAAATTGGTTCCTCGAATGAGTGAGTGATAGGTTTAGAAGATAAGTCTTTATGAACAATGGTTGTTGGCATATGAGAGTTTATTTTCTCTTGCTGAGCAAATTGCTTAATTCTCTGTTTTAGAAACACTTGCTTTCATCCCCAACAAAAAAAATAAAAATAAAAAATAAATTCATCAACTGTTGTTGGGGTTACTCTAAATTGTGTAATGATTTATTGTTGTTAATATTTTTTATTTATTCTTTTTTGTTTTTATGTTCATATGTTTTTATACTAATTTTGTGTAATATATATTCATTTGGTGATTTCATGTTAGAGATGTTAAAAACTATGTTAATAGCTATTTGATGTGGTCTGTTGCCAATATATGAATATGAATGAACATGTATGAGGTAGAGAGAAAGAGAGACCAACTGATGACGTTGATAACTGCTGGAGAGAGAAAAACAAAAGAGAATAGTATCTGTATAAAGTTTTTTGTCTTCACTAAAATTATGATTTGGATATGTGGTAGGATTGATTTTTTGAATTGATGAACTGAGTATGTGTTATATTAAAGATTTGACTATGGTTATGAACCAGACATATTCAAGATTTAGTTTTTTTTTCAAAGCAAATTTATGAACTTCGCATGTATTATACTTTTTTTTTGTTAACCAAACTTCTGTAATATGCATTGTCTTTAATTTTTATATACTATCATGGCTGAATGTTAAATAACTTACTTTGTTTCATACATTGAGATTGTTCGTTTTATCATATAGTTGTGAGCCATGTCAAATTTAAGTTTATCTGTTTTCAATTTCTAAAGGCAGAAGTTATGATGCATGGTAAATTTGTAGTTCAACTGTTTCATTTCTATTTTTGAGTTTTTAGAAGTTATTATTTAGACTGTTGTTTATGGAAAGTTTGATGATTTGAAGTATCAGTGATTACATATAATTAAAGAATAGTGATTATCATCCATAGTTTTGTCTTTGGTTTTTCCTAGAAATTGATTTTAGTCAGAAATCTTGATTTCCATTTAAAAAGGTTTGTTCTAGAAAATACAAAATCCAAATACTATGAAGTGTGCACAGGAGAAGATCCTCTTTTTTCTTTTCCAAAATATAAATAGTCTATTGTATTAATATGATGTTTCATACCCCTAACTTATCTTTTATAGTTAATCTTCCCTTGTTTTGTAGGCTTGAGTCATTGGGTATCATTGTTGAAGTTGTTTTCTTGGTCTTGGGAATCTTATTCCAGTATTTTAACTTCATTGTAGATTCAAATGCAAGTTTGCGCTCTTTCATTGAATACAAGCACATAACTTTATTTCAATTTACCATTTCTGCGATTTATTGTTGTACAAGGTTAAATTGGCTTTTGGTGAAACATGAGAATTCATGTTTGTTTGTGATTGAAAACAGATGAATGAATAGTTGTTCTAGGCTCTTTGTTGATTATATTTTAGGAATGTATTGAAAATTTGTTAATAACTAAGATTGTGACTTGCCAATGGCCATGTTCAGTATTGTTGTTATTGTCAAAGCAAATGATGAGATTTATTCAAATAGTTATACCTTATTTTTCTTTTTTGGCTGGAGATTACCTTCATCCCTTATGAAGAAATGAGATGGATTATGATTATAACTGTGAGTTTTTCTTTGGGTTCAGAAAAAAAAAATAAAGAAATGTATCTCCCTTGTGTAATCCTAAGATCCGCTCGATTATGATTTTGTTAGTTGATGTTTTTGTATAGACGGTCATAATTTTTATCAACAAAAATTCAAATGGAGCATTGTTTGTTGCTGGTTTACAACAGAGATAAGTTTTTGGAGGGGTTGCTGGGTGGCTGTAGGGGGGTTGGGGAGGGGCTGCAAGTTTGGACCGAAATGCCCCTCAATAAGTATCATAAATTGGGAATTGTCCTTAAATTACTTCAAATTGAAACCATAGGGACAAAGTGATGAAATTGAAACCATAGGGACCTTAATGGAAAAAGTGGTAAACCACAGGGACCTAAAATGACTTTTTGCCTTATAAATAAGTTGCTTGGGGTTTAAAATTTCCATCATAATCCACTCATAAAGGGAAGATTTTGATTCATTTATAAGTTCAAACTGCTCCTCTCTACAAATGGTTGGTTGCAAGTCACAATTACGGACCATTGAACTAATTTCCACAAACAAATTAATCTCATTGGCTTAACTAATTATATAGGATTTGGTGCATGTTTGGTTTTATGGAATTTGTTTTTTATAAAACACTTGACATTAGTCTACACAGTCTTGCATGCATATGGAAATGAGTTGTGTTGTGTTTATTTAGTTTTCTCTTTGTGGTATTGGTTACTTTTCAACCAATTAAGATGTAATTGTGCTCTCAAGGAATTTGAAAAGAAACCAGTCTTCACTTGATATCATCATATTTTCATGTTTTCATTTATTTGTGTAAGAAAAGGAAATGTAACAGAATTTTAACTTCACTGAAGATTCAAGTGCAAGTTTGCACTCTTTCATTTAATACAAGAACATAACTTTATTTCAATTTACAATTTCTGCGATTTATTGTTGTGCAAAGGTGAAAACATAAGTGATCTACTTATTCAAGCTGTGTTTGATGATAGAGTACAACTTCTTGAATTAAGCTCTGAGCCATTTGATCAAACATTGGTTGAACATGAGAAAAAAAAAAATTACTATCCAAATGCTTCCGCTCACTCAACCACTTTTCTCAAAACAAGCTCTACCTACATCTCTCATTGTCTCACCCAGCCCTTCTCCTGCAAAGCCCATTTCAGATTAAAAAAAGAGGCATAGACTCGCAGTTAAGAGAGCTCTTCTCACAGGGAAAAAACTGAAAAGGTTAGGATTTATATAACAATTAACTCATTTGTATCGATATTTTCACATTATCTAACATTTACTAATACTTTTCTTTTTCTTCTATTTTGCATGTGCTTAAGTGATGTTGCAACTAAAAATAAATATGAGGAAACTCTTGCTGTGAAGATCGTAGAAGAAAATGTGTCATATTTTGATAATTTACCAATTATCAGTCTGAAGAAGAAAACAGCCCAAGACAGTTCCAAATCCACCTCTGCTACCCCTAAAATAGAGTTTGTACTCTTTTCTTTACAATTCATTCATCTCACTGAAATTCACATTACATGCAGAGTATTTCATTGTTCATAGCTCCTTTCCCCGCTCAATTTCTCTATATTAAGTGATAGTTGATTTTGTTGAATTTGGGAAAAGTTTCTTTTTCTCATAATTGTCTTCAATTACAATTCGATTACAGAGAAAATTTATCTCAGCTCTTCTTCTAAAATATGATTTTTCCCAAACATCTTTTACAATGCAATTAGGTTTGATTCTTTTGGTCCAAAACAAGAGCCAATATGTTTGATTTTAACGGTTCTGTACTACATTAATTTTTGTAGTTCACTGAAGTGATATATGTATATTTCAATTCTTCCCAATTCTAATATTTAGTTGCTGCAAATTTTAGTTCATATTAAGAAACTTGCCTATTTTTATATTTAATATAAAATATTTATGGAAGTTGGAGTATGGATATTTCATAACTTCAATAAACTTATATGTCTACATGAACTTAAAAAATACTTCTTTGTCTTCTTTTATTTACTCTTTTTTATTGATTATTAGAATTTTCTCATTTTCTTATTTTATTAGAGCTCCCATCTGAACTAACTTTCAATTAGATTTATCACACTGGAAACATCATTACATACTCTACCTACTGCGTTAAAAAAAAATTCAGATTTGTTGTATTTGGTAAAGATGGTTGAAATCTTTTGGTGGCTGCATCGTATAAACTTTTGCTTCCTTTTTTGTTTAAATAAGGCAATACTCACGTAGTTTTTCATTGTTCATAGCTTTTTCCCCCTCTCAATTTCTCTATATTAACTGGTAGTTCATTGTGTTGAATTTGGGGACAGTTTCTTTTTCTCATGGTTGTCTTCAACTACAATTCGATTGCAAAAACAGTTTATTAGCTCATCTTCTAAAATATGAGTGAATTGTAGTTCACTCAAGTGGTATAGGTATATTTCAATTCTTCCCAATTCTATTATTTAGTTGCTGCAAATTTCAGTTCATATTAAGAAACATGGTTTTTTTTTTTGGGGAAAGATGGGTGAAATGTGAGAAAGATGAGTGAAATCTGGGAAAGAATAGTGAACTATGCTACAAATTCTACCCATTTGTGCATTTGAGAAAGATGAGTGAATTGTGTTTGCTAAATATATAAAGAATGTACAGAAAGGGTTTAAGGTCTATACTTTTTTGTAGCTGCATAATATAAACTTTTGTTTCCATTTTTCTTTAAATAAGGTACAACTGCTCAACTTATTTTCATTGTTATGATCCATAGAACGAACCACACATATATTTTATTTTCTTATTTTCACTAGAACTTTGTCATTTATCTGCACTGACAACTACCATTTTTCCAATTTGTAACAAAGAAATGAAAATACCTGCACACGAGAAGAAAGAAGAAAAAACACCCATGCAACCAAGCCAACAGAAGAAAATTACCCTTCCTAAAAACATCAATGAAAAACCAAGAACCAGTGAAGAGAGAAGTTCTGTCGCCATCATTGTATAAAACATGTTATTTATCTATCTATTGCAACAGTTGTAATAGTTTTTTAAACACTACTTCACCTCATAACATGTTACTGATCTATCTTTTGTAACGTAAACTTTCACATGTATGTAAATAATATTGTATTTCCTATACGTTCTTACAACTTCTTACATATATTATACAGTTTTAATTCTCAAGACATCGCGCGGACACCTTTTCTAGTTATAATGAAATGGCCGCCGGTAACATATTCGAATATCATCCTAGTAGCATATACAGCCCCAAAAAATCAATTTAATATTCCATTTCAACAAATAGTCACAATGAAATCGCAGTCGTCAAATGAGTGCTCAATATAACTTTGCCACTAAATGATTTCCTTTTTAAAATAAGAAATAAATAAAAAAAAAAAATCTCAAATTGGAAGTGAATTTAACACAGCGAGAATGTTGCCGGACTCGTAGCCGATCTTTTGGCCCAGTCCCAAATTAAATAAAACAATAGGCTAAGTAGCATTTTCCCTTAGGCAAATAAGATAATTAGCCAAGACAAATATGTTTAATTTTATTTCTTTAATTTTTATCTTGCAAACCATTTTAGTGGCCACGTGGCCCTTCATGGATGGGTTTCTCAAAGGACTTTTGTACTCGTCCATTTAGCCTCGGGTGTGACATTTGAGACAAGATGACAATCATGTTCATGTCTTGACTCAGAAAGCAAAACTTAGGATAAATATAAAGTGTACTTTATGTATCTAAATTCCATATCGTATGATTAATTAAATCACTCTGTTTTGTTTTGTTTGTGAAAAACAACAGCAAGAGATTGCTTCGCAAATCTAACCTCAGCTTGTGAACTGTGGCCAAGAGGGACAATATCCCATCTGATGATGAAAGCTCATCTTTTGGTCTGCAAAGCTTTTTATACACAAGGAAATGGTTTTCATGGATAGTGGGTCTAAGTTCATAGATTATGCAACTTTAAGATTAATTTGTCTGTGAAAATGATCTGTGTATTTCTTCTTTTTACATTAACAAGGAGTGGGGAAGTTTAAGAATTTGGGAATAAGCGGAATTGGAATCGGATCAACTATTTGAACACCCATAATTTTTTATCATGCATGTGTAAGTAAACGAATGAGAAATAAGGAATTGGAATCATTCTAATACCCATGTGCTAGTAAACACAGGGGAAGAAGGAATCAAATTGATTTCCATACATTTCTGATAAGTAAACAAATCATAAGAGTTATTTGACACAACTAAGGTTTTTCGTCTTTTCACACGAAACCCTACGAGGCTTCGAAAATTACAGTACCAAAAAAAGCTAGCTAAGCATTTGATTTAGTTTCCTTCAAGTCACCACTAATCAAGGTTCATTAGCACACAGTAGGCAAATTAGAAATTAGAAGAGCAAACCAGATATTTGATTGACAATGAGAGATTGAGAGAGTTATGTTTGGGATCCGACAGAATCCCTTTAACCACGGAGGCCATTTTTGGAGAGTTTATTTAGTGATACAACAGGGACGCGAGTTATTATAATGTGCAGTCTACTGTAAATTTTATTAGTAGTTTTAAGAAGGTTTCAGACATACCTTATACTCATCCCACCATTAATGATTACGTTTATGGAAGCTTGCTAGAGGTCTGCACACCTTCATTTTCCCCCCCTTTTTATGTCTCTGCTTATCCCTCTTCAATTTAATTGTTCTGCAAGCCGGCTAGGCCTTCAACTTACACATTGCTTCTGTCATTTGTGTGTATTTGGAGAGAGAGAGAGAGAGAGAGAGAGAGAGAGAGAGAGAGAGAGAGAGAGAGAGAGAGAGAGAATGGTTTACATTTGGAGTGATCAAGAGGTGAGTGGTTTTTCATTTCAATGTATTAGAATTGGTGCATCTATGCATTTTCATTTGTTGTTTACAACAATATTTTCTGGCTTTTCATGTTTTATGGCAAGAATTTCGCTGGAGCCTCCATAAGGGGGTTGGTCTAGATTTATGTTCAGTTTATCTTGGTGCTTTTGGCAGAAAGTCAGATTTAGATTAAAAGTTTTCTCCAACTGGCTGTACAATTTGATGCATTTGTAGTGTTGGAGATTAATTATATCATACAGAAAATACAGCAATATTTCTGAGAGCAATAAAGGATATGAATTATTATTCTTGTTGCTCTTGAAACACTTCATGTCAGTGTATTTATGCATCTTCCAAATAAAGTGAAGGCCTGTTTTGTATAATTTTCAATGATTCATAAAATGAACATTTGGAGTAAATGATCATGGTTAATGATTTTCATTTGCACTTCTGTTGCATGCTTATTTGGGCTCTTTGTTCTCTGACAGAGTGTTGATGAATTGAAACACAAGCTTCTCTGCACCAATTTTGAACTAGAATCAGCAAAGATGATGGCAAAAGAGGAGGTAAGCAAAAATGAGGAGATCATAAAGCAGTTATTTGAACTCTTGAAGGCTGCTTGCCAAGAAAGAGATGAAGCAAGAAACCAGTTGCAAAAGCTAATGAATGAGTTATTGCCATCCATACCAGCTGATCAAACCACTCATATCCTCTCATCACAACCCAATAATGAAAACCCAATTACCCAAAAAACCACAAATCCATCAATGCTCAAAGAATCAGAAGCTCTTCCCCAGACATACAATTTCCATGTTTATGGTTCATATCCCACAAACTACAACTTGGGTTCTTTCTCTTTCCAAGGCCTGCCTAATGCAAACTTTGCTGATTCAAGTAACTTGGCTCTGCCAAAAAGGCCTGTTGCTCAAGAATGTGGCTCCAAGTTTGATTGTGCTTCTGTTCTAATTGATAACATTGCTAGAGTGAGACCATTGCCCAAGAAAGGAAAACTGATGCAGGCTGTCATGGATACTGGTCCTTTACTTCAAACACTTCTTGTTGCACCTCTTCCCAAGTGGAAAAATCCACCTACTCTCATCTATGGAGGTGATCATTGTGGCTCATTAATAGAGCAGAGATTAGAAGTAGTCGATTCTATTTGCCCAACACAGAGTTCATCGAGTGGTTCTGCTTCATTCCTTGAGAGTTCACCTGGCTTTTCTCAGATACCATCTTCTTCTGTGTTGAACTTTGCACGTGGTTCTGCTTGTTTGAACAATGGCCTGCAACTGCATGTTGGAAACAATACAGATGCCATTCAGTATCAGATTGCAACTGGTAAACGAAGAAGGTTCTGATTGAGGGTTGGATCCTTTTTCTGTTGTTTAACAGTAAGTATACATAGACTTTGGTGACTGGTGTAAATGATAACTTTGGTTTATGAATAAAATTGTGGCTTTGGTGATGGGTGTAAATCCAATCTTGATTTCTGAATAAAATCATAACTATGTAGCTTTTGGACTTGATTAGGATTTCATAGTTGGTCTGTTAATCCTTGAAATTCTACTTAATGAGACCTCATTATGAAAAGTAAATTTTCTCCAATTGGCAATCAAACTCAAGGAACACACCAAGCCTAAAACATTTGCTCTCTTGAAGGAAAGGCATTTTGTTTTGTTTTGTTTTTTTTCAAAAATTTCTATATTTTAATTTGTGCCTAACCAGTTAGAGAGGAGAAATTCTTGGGTCCGCCTGTCGAATCACATGGATTATTCGACTACACTCACACAATAGTAGGACACATATATTTTAGTCTTGCCCAGTCTCACAACAATGACCCAACCTGATTGAGTGTGTTGACGCATGCATCAGGACACAAGAATCTATCCTAAAATGAAAATTTATATAAGGGTGTGCATCAATCCGACTGAACCGACTAAATTGACCGATCCAAATCGTATTTACCGGGTTGATTTGGTTTTGACCAAGAATTGCAGTTAATCCCCATTGTCACTTCATGTATTTAATTGTTGCTTCACCACAATTGGGCCAAAATTTGCATTTAACCCCCATTGTTTACATTTTTTTTAAAAAAAAACCTAAAGCGTTCAAACACTTGAAGTTACATTTCTTGGGCTAACCCAATATGCCTTTTACGCATGGCTATTTGATCCCCAAAAGTACCCACCCAAACACAAACACATGAAAACCATACCATGTAGGCCTCCTCTCTTTCTTTTCCTACAAAGGAAAGCTCACACTAGGGCTGGTGCCCTTCTTACTGAAACCCAGAAAGCTCATGCCCATGCCCTTCAACTTGGTACCTCGGATGCATTCTTCCATGCACGCCAGTTGTTCGACGAAACGCCTGACTTGAGCGTGGTATCGGCCACATCAATAATAGGCAGCTTTGCTCGGCAGCACCATCATGAAGAAGCTATTTATCTCTTTTCAAGAATGCTTCTTTCGAATGTCAGACCCAACGAATTTACATTTGGCACTGTCATTCATTCGTCAACTGCACTTGGAGACCTAAACATAGGCAAGCAACTTCATGCATGCGCAACAAAGATAGGTTTGCATTCGAACGTCTTTGTGGGAAGTGCAATGTTAGATCTTTATGCCAAGTTGAGCATTACCCAGGATGCTAAAAGAGCTTTTGAAGATACCCAGAAGCCCAATGTAGTTTCTTACACCACATTGATATATGCATACCTGAAAAAGAAGAAGCTTGAAGAAGCTTTGAAGCTTTTCCAAGTGATGCCAGAGAGGAATGTTGTTTCATGGAATGCAATGATTGGAGGGTATAGCCAAACAGGTCACAATGAAGAGGCTGTCAATCTATTCATTGAGATTCTTAGAAATGGGTTGGTACCTAACCATTCTACTTTTCCTTGTGCTATCATTGCAGCTGCCAATATAGCAGCACTAGGAATGGGCAGAACTTTTCATGCCTGTGCTGTCAAATTCTTGGGTAAGCTTGATGTGTTTATTGGCAATTCACTAATAAGCTTTTATGCAAAATGTGGTAGCATGGAAGATAGTCTCTTGGTTTTCAACAAAATTGAAGAAAGAAACATTGTTTCTTGGAATGCTGTGATATGTGGCTATGCTCAAAATGGTAAAGGAGAAGCAGCAATAAGCTTTTTTAATAGGATGAGGTTGTCAAGTTGCAAACCCAATAGTGTTACACTTCTTGGCTTATTGTGGGCTTGCAACCATGCTGGTCTTGTTGATCAGGGTTATTGTTATTTCAATCAGGCAAGAATTGAAGACCCCAGCATTCTGAAGCCTGAGCACTATGCTTGTATGGTTGATTTACTCTCCCGGTCCGGGTGTTTCGGAGAAGCTGAGGAGTTTATCAGCAATTTGCCTTTTGAACCAGGTATTGGGTTTTGGAAGGCATTGCTTGGTGGCTGCCAAATCCACTCAAATATGGAATTAGGGGAGTTTGCAGCTAGGAAAATATTGGCTTTGGATCCTGAAGATGTGTCATCATATGTAATGTTGTCCAATGCACATTCTGCAGCTGGCAGATGGCAGAGTGTGGCAACAATAAGGAGAGAAATGAAAGAAAAAGGGTTGAAGAGGGTTCCGGGTTGCAGTTGGATAGAAATCAGGAACAGAGTTCATGTATTTGTTACTGGAGATAAGAACCATCACCAAGCGAGTGAAATGTTATCTGTATTGAAAATTCTGTATAGAGATTTTAAGGGAGAATAAATCCAGACAAGGAGAAAATGCCATTGATGATCTCTATATGTAGCTGGAGCCAGCCTTGAGATGCGGGAGACCAACTTTCAAGTCCCCAGTGAAGCAAGTAGAATGAACTTGGAAAAAATAATCTGGGAAAGGAGATGCTCAATCAATTACAACTTACAAGGCCTCAAAAGTTCTTGCAATGAAACAAACAGATTGGTTCAAGTTTTGATTTTTGGTCTGTTTGTTGTGCTTTTACATCAGCTAATTATGTTCCCCTGGCTAAATGCATCAGCAGCCATAATATGGAGAAATTATAGATGTTAACATGTTTTTCACATTAGTAGTGGGCATGATATCTTAAAAGAAAAATAAATGAGCTACTATTTATTCAAATGCTATAATCAAAAGAGTTGAGTACAAGGACTTTTTTTTATTTAAAAACTACAAGTACGAGCAATTGGGGAAGTGGAGTTTACACAAATATTCATTGGGTGTCTGTGAATTTCGAACATTTGTCCACATAGTTGATTACAAAGACTTTTAATTATTGATTTTCATCTCAAAATCTAAGATCATTGAAATTATTTAATAGGATAAAGATTTATTAGTTGCATTGCCTTACACTCAATATCCAAATGACTCATTAAAATCCATATCTAATTTACTGGTTTGATATTTTGTTTTCCCTTTTGCAATTATTTTTTATTATAAAAAAAAAAAAAAAAGGGAAAATTGAAAGATCAAAATTCAAAAGAGCAATCCGCTCGAAAAAGAAAAAAAATGAAAAGGACAAAACATTTGGGCCTATTTTCAGTATATAAAAAAGCCCAACAATAATAAAAAGCGAATATGCGCGTGGCCTCTCACGGGTCCGCAAATCAACACCTGTCAGCTGAACGCAGCGGGAAGGCGCGCACGACACACTACACTAACATATAACCGGTCGGGCGGTCCCCGCACGCTCCCCAGCAATAAAAAATCTGTGGGACCCACTTTTTCAAACCCATAGTTAGAAATCGCAGCGTCATCGAATCATTCCCAGTTAACCAGGGTTAATTCCTTCCCATGGTTTAGAGCTTCAGATCCAAGATTAGGGTTTCAGAGCTCAACAAAAATCCCCTTATCAATTTCCCCCAAAATCCGATCTCAATTTTCATCCTTTCAATTTTCAGAACCCTAATTAGGTCCTGAATTTCTGATTCGTTAGAATTTTCGATCGCTCTGGAGAGAATCTTTTTTGTTTAAAGAGCAAAACAAAAATTAGGGGAAGAATGGAGACACAGAGGATAATGGAGTTTCCGCACAAGAATATGGATAAGCGGCCCAGAAAGAGGCCTCGATTAGCATGGGACATGCCCCCTCCTCTTCCTCCTCCTGAGGTTCGTCTCTCTAAGTTTTCCAAATTTTGTTATCCACTTACAATCCCTGGTCAATTTCCCAAACTTTTTGTTTTTTCTGTAATTTTTTAAATTCTCATGGTTAACAGCTTTTTTTTATTCATAAGTTTCATTGTTCAGAATAGATTTGTAGAAAGTCTCAATCTTGACGATTTCTTGAATTTTTGCGCTTAAGGGACAGAATAAAACCGTTATTCTTGAATTATATATATGTATGTGTAATTTGATTATTTGATTATGCTTTATATGTTATGCAGCTATTCCCAGCAATTTACTGCGGGCAGGAGTTTGGGAATGGGCCAATCCCCAATTACACCTATACGTCTATGTTTTATGGTGGGTTGCCACGCAATGCTTCCCCTCCGTGGAGACCTGATGATAAAGATGGTCATTACGTGTTCGGAATCGGAGAAAATTTAACCCCTCGATGTAAGTTTCTCTAACCATTGCAGCTCTTGTTCTATGTAAGTAGGTACATCATGTTCAGATTTGGATGGACATGATTGTTTGGCTCTTAAATCATTCGTATTTGAAACTATATGTGGTTATTTGGTAATGTTAATTATTTATGTTCGGTATATAATCATGCATTAGATCTTGGTATTCAATTTTTATGTTCATTATTTATGGATTGACTCTTTGTTATCATTTATGCTTATTATTTGTTCACTAATTGATACCTTTTGCTTATCATACTTGCAGATAGAATTCTCAGCAAAATGGGAGAGGGTTGGTATTCTTGCTTTTTTGGGAGTAAAGTTCACCTTCAGCTAGAAGGGGTACATATCTCTTTTCAACTCCTCAGAATTATTTTAATATCTTGGCTATGAATTTTCTAGGAACTTTTGGGCAAGTGTTGGAGTGTATTGACAATGAAAAGAAAGAAGTTGTGGCAATCAAAATTGTCCGCTCCATACATAAGTATCGTGAAGCTGCGATGATTGAAATTGATGTCCTACAAAGGCTTGGAAGGCATGATATTGGTGGCACTCGGTAAGGATACTTTATTTTCTGTCTCTCTCATTGGTGGTAGAAGTTTGCGATGTTGGTATAAGTGGTTTTATTCTTTGCAGTTGTGTGCAAATACGGAATTGGTTTGACTATCGTAATCATATTTGTATTGTAAGTATTTATTGGTACTTCTGATTTAATTAGTTTAGAGGGGCAATATATGTTCCTTCATGCCTGAATTTTCTGTGAGTTAAAAAAACTTGCGGATGGATTTAAATGGTTTCAACAGGTATTTGAGAAGCTTGGACCTAGCTTATACGATTTTCTTCGCAAAAACAGCTACCGTTCATTTCCCATTGATCTTGTTCGGGAGCTTGGCAGACAACTTTTGGAGTCTGTAGCATGTGTGTGGACAATTCTTGCACCATTTTATCTAAATTCATTCAACTTGATGCTCAAACTGTTTTAAGCGTAAAGCTGAATTCTGGCTTTCGTGGCATGATATTTATTTCCATCTCCAATATTATAAGGAGAACATAATTATTGTATGTATAGCATGTAGTTGATGATAATAATGGCAGTTAATTCCCTGCTTTTTGACTTGTCTGCTGGTTTATGTTTGCAGTTATGCATGATTTACGCCTTATACATACTGATCTGAAGCCAGAAAATATTCTGCTTGTTTCATCTGACTACATAAAAGTGCCAGACTATAAGGTATTGTTTACTAAATCATGCTTTTGGTCTCTTAGCATCTTATGTGTTTGTGCATACACACTCAAGCAGACCTTGGAGAGGGCATATGGGTTATCTGATTCAACAATGTTGTGGGTTTTGTTATGTGTTTGATTATTTTGTGCCTCATTATAGTCTAATGTATCCCTCATGCACGGATTTGCAACAGCATTTTCTGTTTCATTCCGCAGTTCTTAATTTTTAGACTTAGTCTAAGATGTCCAGCAATTTGGTACAGCATCAGTTTATGTTTCAATTTTTTACTCAAGCCATCTTCAGATCTTGTGTTTTTTTATTGAGGTAATTAGTAAAGCTCAAAGTCCTGACACTTCACCCTTTTCTTTTCTTAACTGGAATCAAGTTTCTATCACGGTCGACTAAAGAGGGTTCCTATTTCAAGAATCTGCCCAAGTCAAGTGCCATTAAGCTCATTGATTTTGGGAGTACAACATTTGAACATCAGGATCACAGCTATGTGGTGTCAACACGCCATTATCGTGCACCGGAGGTTATTTTGGGTAAATACAATTCTAGGCTACTCAAGTGACATCTTGGGTTTGCATTTTAGATAACAGTCATCTGATGTTATATGTAGGTCTTGGATGGAACTATCCTTGTGATATCTGGAGTGTGGGTTGCATACTTGTTGAACTTTGCTCTGTAAGTACCATTGAGTTCATATGGGCCCATCTAAAATTGAGTTATTTTCACTTAAAGTTACAATTGAATTTGTGTTGCGTAGGGGGTGCATAATATTTTGCTGACATTTGTATTGTTTTTCAACAGGGTGAGGCCCTATTTCAAACGCATGAGAACTTGGAGCATCTTGCCATGATGGAGAGGGTTTTGGGGCCACTGCCACAACATATGGTGCTCAGAGCTGAGTAAGACTCTTACTGTGCATAATCCCCTCGTTTTGTATTTGGCATGGAGCTCTTATATTGTGCCCAATTTTTGCAGTCGTCGTGCTGACAAATATTTTAGAAGGGGAGCACGACTGGATTGGCCTGATGGAGCAACTTCTAGAGAAAGCATGAGGGCAGTTTGCAAATTGCCCCGGTTACCGGTAATGATTCAGAACTTAGAAAGTTGCTATCTTATTTATGCCAATAATGTAACACCCTACGCATATACAATACAAATTTAATCTGTCCTTGGATTTTTAATCAAGTGCTTGCAGACTTACTTTACTGTTATTTTGAACCATCCATTGCAGAACCTAATAATGCAGCATGTGGACCATTCTGCTGGAGATTTGATTGAACTCTTGCAAGGGCTCCTAAGATACGAGCCAGCGGAGCGTCTCAAGGCAAGGGAAGCACTAAGACATCCCTTTTTCACTAGAGATATGAGAAGGGGTGGCTACCCCTTGTAAATCAACGATCCTCATCTATATCAGTCATGCGCATGAGCTATTAGAAAGCCTGAAAGATATAAAATGAGTGAAACGAGTCGAAATACAGATGTGGGTTTTTGATTGTACGATTGTTTCTGTATAGTAAAGCTTACCCCACCCCTCCTCCCGTTACCTGCCCATCAATGTCTTATAGTGGTTGTCTCCTTCTATACCCATAGCTTCTGGTTTGTTTTTATGATTTTCACTGAGAAAATGCGTGACCATAAAAATAAATGACTTTAAAATGTTGTTTCTGTGTTTTGCTCCATATGCCATTCTTTTCTTACCCAACTTCAAATACATCAATAGGCGAAGCGGGAGTCTCTTGTTAGCCTTAAAATGACCTATGGTGAAAACCACTGAGATGCGGTGAGCGGTCAGGGACTGAACTTACTGATGTAAATTTTCTAGTTTACTGACCAGCTCTTTAAGGTTTAATTTCAAAGGGGTTTACTTCTAAAACTCTACTGAAGGCCTCCTGTTTTACTTTAATTTGGTCAGTTGTTTGAAGTTTAAGAAAATGCATGCTGATTAAACTATTGCTAATCTTTGTTTGTTTAGACTTTAGAGCAGATGAGCACTTGATATTGAATGCGCCAACAGAGTTGTTGAAAGTAACAAACCGTGAACCGACAGCAGATCAGACCATGTCATTGTCATCTCGAGCTGTAATTGCACTAACCGATATTATACCATCTATAAATTTGGTTTTGCTGAAATTCTAAGCTGGCGTCGAAGGTTAAAGTCCACAATGAAATCATGTGACAAAGCCCTTTGACATGCATATTTCACGATGTATTATTCAAATAAGCTTATTTTCGAGATGTCTCGATAAAAGAGACGATTATGATAAAAAAAAAAGAAAAGGAAAGCCTGTGCTAAGCGACTAAGGATGATCATTTACAATGTCAGGAACAAAGGAGGATTTTTCACCCAAGCTCTATCAATGCTTTTGTGACAAGGACGATCAGTATATGCTAATCATTCTTTTTCCAGAACAGACATCCTCTCTTTTCTTCGAGGGTATCTTTTAATGAATTTGTTTTCATTATATTATTGTTTACATCTCCGGATATACATTCACCTAATTGGAGCAAAAAATACATTTACATCTTCTAGAGGTATAAATGAGATTTTAAAATGGCTTGACATCCCCGAATTTACACCTCCCACTGTGAATGCCCTAACAAAGATGCAACATGGCAGTGGTTAATTCTGGAAATTCCATCCTTCTATCATCTAGTGAAAAACTAAGATATATACCAAAATATCTAGCTAGCCTTAGGTGATTGGTCAAGAAGCCAATTTTGGTACTCTGGATGGGCAAACATTATCTAGTTGGAAGCCTTTGTCTTAATACACGTAAATGGAACCACAATTATAGGTCAGTGAAAGGTGAAAGCAACAGTTTTTAACACAAAGTGTTAGGTCATGATTAATTATTAAACTAATATAAAAATATCATCTGTATGGGGAAAAAAATAATACTTAGCTAGTTTCCACGTGAAAATAGCAAATCCATATGGGTCATATCATATATATTTTCTCCCCCTGAGTGAATAAATTTGTACAAATCACATGCCTCCCATCCCATACATCAGAAAAGCTCCCATGCCAACAAAACTGGCTGAATACAAAAATACAAATAAAAGGCAAAAGAATACAAAAGGCACCTATTGAAATACCCTCAGTAATTTCTATAAAATTATAATACAAGAGTTGTTTCGATGTAAACTATTTATGTTAGAATTATGAATCTGAATCATTGATCACGTTAATATTTTCTTACTATATTGTAAATTAACATAATCAATAGTCAAATCACGATAATAGTAATTTGAACTTGAGCTATCTTCCATTATAAAGTTGCTAGGTTAGAAGATAGGATATTGAGATTATGGGCTAGGTAGGTAGAAACTGGGCCAAAGTTTGTGCTGCAGCAGGAGTGTGGGCGGCGCAATGATGCATGGGTTTGATATACCCAGTCAGAACTCGGACATATGAAAACCTACTAGCTAACATGTGTAGGAAAGTGAGGGGCCCCACGTGTCACGTGGACACTGGCTCAGTGCCCACGTATAAGAGACAAACTAAGGCTGCTTGTAGAATCTCCTCTCATCCCCTCTCCACCAATCATCGTGCTCCTCCCACGTGGGCATTGGAGCCCCCACACCACCCTACGACATCACAAGACTCACCTGCACTTTTATTTATTTATTGATTTTACTTTCCGTATAAAAATATATAATTTATCGTCCATCCCTCCTCATGATTTTCTCTTATTTTAACCTCTATCAGTCGTTTCAACATCTTTGGCTTTCTTGATCCCAACTCTTGCGTTTTCTTATGATCTAGCAGCTGCTTGCCTCTCACTCTCCCCCTTCTTTCTGCAACAAGTTGAGCTAGCCAGCCTCCTTCTGCGATATTAGGTGTTATATAACACAAAGATACTACAAGAAGATGGGCGATTCTTCTGCTTCATACATCCACATGGTAAGCTTGTTTTACTTCTATATTGGAAATATAAGCTACAATTTTTTATGAATGTTCTTCTACTTTTTTTGATCATCATCATCTCCATCTTTATATATTTGATTTGGTATACGATCACACACATAGTTTTTCTGTTTGAGAGTTTTTGATGATGAAAATCAAATGGTGGTGACATGCATGGTTATAATGATTCATCAGGTGCACCATTTAATCGAGGAGTGCATCATATTCAACATGAGCAAAGAAGAGTGCATGGAAGCCCTCTCTAAGCATGCAAACATCAAACCCATCATTACCTCCACAGGTCAGTCCAACCCAGATTAATTCCCTCTCTATGTATATACACTTTTTTTCCCGAGAAGCGATATAAGAGACTCGAACACAAGACCTCAGGTGCAGAGTTTACTGTTACAAGTCTCTATGTACCCATAAAATGCATGTGTTACACTTAGAATTCAGTGTTTGCATGGTATTATTATAGAATCTGGGTAATTAAATAATCTATATAATTGCAGTGTGGAAGGAGTTGGAGAAGGAGAACAAGGAGTTCTTTGAGGCATACACAAAGAACAGGGAAGCTAGAGCCTCTGAGACGGAGATCACAAAGCAAAGGATCGAGAAGATGCTTTTCGATATTTCTCAAAAAGACAGCTCCGACGACGATGATGATGAGAAGTAGTTTGATTTTTCATTCAAGACAACGACCGATAAGATGGCCCTTTTGGATTTAATTGCTAGAGCAACACCTATTCCTCCCTATATGAACATCAGCGTAAAGGCCGCCAAAAAAAACGACAGCAAATAACGACATGTAATACTGACGGCAGATACGACGTCGTCCAGCAGTCATCAATAGTAGTTGGGAAGTATGATTTGTAAACCTGTTTGGTTCGTTGGGTGGCTGGGGTGGGTTGGCGTACACGTGGTGTACACGTGGCAGAGCCCGCTGTGCTCCATTGGCCTCCCTTGTGTGTGTGTGTGTGTGTCTCGCATTGTAGATGCTTTGGACTGTTTTGTAAATTTACTTGTCCAGCGTTTATTTATTTATCTTCATAATTAATTCTCTCGTGTGTGTATAATTTTTTATACGTTATGTTTGGTCTATTTTCTCCCAATAATTTTGTGTGTGGGGCATTTGGATTTGTCGCTATGGTTCCCTTCGTTTTTGTTCGGTGGAGAGAGAGAGAGAGTGACAGTAACGTTCACCAGACTTTTAAACGTTAAAAGTGTGAAGGTATTTAATTGTAATTTTTAAATAATTTTTAAAAGTTTAGTGGTATTTAATTATGATTTATATAAAATATTTAAAAGTTTTGTGGTATTCAAAATGTTAATGATTTTTAACAACTTGGTTAAATAAATGATTTTTCAATACTTTAAAATCGAATTCTTACCATCAAAAGTCTTCCTAATTTACACCAGACTTTATTAGTGAATTAGGAAACTAAAGAGACAAAAAAAGACGTCTCAAATTCAAGCAGCAAACAATGAGAAGCACACTCTCTTCTCTTCAAGGTTGGGCTCCACTTATCAAATATGTCTTTTTTGGGTTTTCTTTATTAAGATTATGTGGAGTTTCTCTTTCATTTCCAGCGGGCCTCTGTGGTTTATGGTCCATGCATATATAATGAATGGTTATACTACTAATATTATCGAGGCCTTTTGTAATAAAATCTCATACTTACTAGTCTTTATAGATGGTTAAGTTGGGGACAATATCGGTGTTATTAGTAGTGGATCGCTGGTCCATCTATCTGAATTTAATAGCATTAGCATTGCGTACTGCTTAGCAAGGTCAGCAGTGAGTCTTACTAGTGCTATTGAGTGGAGAGCAGACCCCACCTAATTTAATTTAGGATCTGCTGCTCCAAGATTGTAATGTTTCCAAGTTTTGCAATGAATTTCGTTTTCTCTAAATAATTTTTTTTTAAAAAAAGGTTGGGCTCCATTTTGGTATCCCATCTTCTCATCCACTTCCTTCAAACCAGTAAAAAATATTGAATCTTTTTCTTTTCCTTATGCTTGCATAACAAAACATATCAATATTTTATTATATTGAGTTTAGCTCTAGGGCCCCTATGTGTATGTGCTACTTTATTATAGAGGGAAAAATGTGCCTTGAACCATAATCCGAGTAATAATTCTGGTAAATTATTGGGTTTTTCATTTGTATGAATAATGAAATGGTTATTGGGTTGGGGTATATGTTTGCATACAATATTTTATTATGTTTTTTACTTAACTTTATAAAGCATGTAAAAATCATTAAGAATTTGTCAGCTCTATAAAAGTTACTCACTTAAAAATAGTATTTAAAAGTTAGAAATGGATACATCCACCTACGAGGGCATGACTTTTTATTCAATTTATTTTGTTAGAATAATAGTTTTCGAATTTTTTTGTTTGTAATTTTAGGTTAAAAGAGAAAATGTTTTGTGGGTGGGGGAAAGTGGAGGTAGTGGAAATGGAGGAACGATTTGTTTTAAAAAATGGAAAAGTAAAATGAGTGCATGCTCAATATATTTGCCAAGCTGTTTTACCTAAAAAAATTCCTCATTTTTTGTTTTGTTTTTATATCCAAAGTTCAAAGAATCAAATTTCAATTGGAAACTCGATCGGGGTAATATCTCTTTGGTTCATAGTTATTCAAATTGGAAATATAAACTTGTTTGTCTTTCAATTTTGGGAGATTCACTATTATACCCAATATAAGGGCCCAAATTATATGAAAATCCTACATGAAATGGACTTTAGAAACACATCGAAAACACATTTACAATATAACAAAGAGGCTTCGAACTTCCTATAAATTACAAAATTGCTATCACTTTCTTAAAACAAGCCCAACCCTAAAACCTCATAAAAAAAACCCAAAACACTCAATAGGGCATTAAAGTAATTTAATAATTAAAATTAAATTCAATAGAGCCATCTTTCATTTTTTGGGTTTATTTATAGAAATTAAATGGTGTAGAATTTATCTATATTTACTAGTGCTAAGAATGGGTATACAACTAAATATCTCTTCAATTTAATCAAACATTTTGGTTTGGTAAAAATATTCTTTATGTATAAACTAAGCCTATTAATCAACCATAGAAAAAAAATAATTTAAGAAAACCTATACTCACATCTTTTCTCTTTGGTTTTTTCCAAAATGTGGAGCCTCATTTGGTGAATCGGTTTGAGATATGTTACACTATATATTATAACATAATATATTGGATTGTTGTTCAATTTAATGAGTCTAATCTCATCATTATAAACTAGCCTCTCTGCACGCGCTTCCGCGCTTACGAGAGGTTTTTTTTTTTAAAATTTAAATTTATTTTAGAATTAAAAAAGAGAATGGGTAGTTGTGTTCCATAAAAATAGGATCCATTATCTGAATTTTCTTTTAATTTTAATTTTTTAAATATGAAAAGTGTGAATTTACCATATTATCCTTATTTAATTAATAATTTCAATTCTTAATGTTTGCATTAACCAAAGGCATTTTCTGGTATTTTAAATGTTTCACCTTTCTCTGTCTTTTGTTTTATATATATAGATTCACCGAAAGCAACCATTATTATATTTATTCCAGTTTAATTGAAATAATCCTGTTCAGACCGGACCACAAAACGAGGCGCGTAAATACAAACGTAACTTCTCACGAATAGGACTTAGCACATAGCCTATGGCAGTTTCTAACGAAACTACTGGACTGGATAAATTAGATATAAGCCCAACTCTAGATGAAGCCCACTTGAGGAAGCAGCAAAAAAATGTGGACCAATATTGAGTTTGAAATTTTCAGCCCAAGGCCTGAAAGCTTACGTCCAATTTGATGACATATACGACGTCGTTTGGAGCTTCACTGGATCAATAATTTTGTAGTTTTGGACCGACGTGCGTAAACGGCATATTCTCAGGGTTTTGAACTTCTCCTTTTTCTTCTACTTCTTTCCTCCTCCTTCTTCTCTGCCACTATCCCCACCTTCATTCCAGGGTTTAAGAAAACCCTACTTCTCTCAATCCATGGAGTCTCTCGCTAAACTTCAACACCGTCACCAACCCTTTAACCTCTCACTCAATCCCCACCGTCCATCATTCCCAAAACCCATTTCTTCCTTCAGACCCCCACGCTCATCACCGCCTTTCAACTTCACTTCCCTCACTATCAGAGCCTCGTCCTCATCCTCTTCACCATCCTCCGCCGACCCACCTCACCAAAACCCCCAAAACCCTAAACCCTCACCCTTCCAAACCCTAGCCCCTCTCGCCTCCCCTCTCCTCAAGACCACTTGCGCCGCCATAGCCGCAGCCGCATTCTTCTTCATGCGCTTCCACAACAGAACCGCCGTGGCCTCCCCCACAGTCGCGCCTTCTACTGTGGAGCCCAGAGAAGAAGTTTCGTCCACTGACAGCGTTACGGTCGAAGAGAAAGAGAGGCTCATTGAAGAGCAATTGACCCAAGACCCCAACGATGTCGAAGCGCTGAGGTCATTGATGGAGGTTAGGATCAAAGCCCACAAATTGACCGAAGCGATTCAGGTGCTGGACCGCTTGATCGAGCTCGAACCTGAAGACTATGAGTGGCAATTGCTGAAAGCCAATGTTCATAGCTACATGGGTGAGTTTGAACTCGCTACCAGCGAGTTCGAGGAGATTTTGGCCAAAGACCCTTTGCGAGTTGAGGCCTATCATGGTCTTGTGATGTCTGCTTCGCAATCGGCCGAGAAATTGGAAAATGTGGTGAAGAGAGTGGAAGAGGCAATGGAGGGGTGCAAGAAGCAGGGGAACAAGTCGGATGTGAGGGATTTCAAGCTGTTAATTGCCCAAATTCGCGTGATGGAGTCAAATTATTCGGAAGCTTTGAAGCTTTATCAAGAGCTTGTGAGGGAAGAACCGAGAGATTTCAGGCCTTATCTGTGTCAAGGAATCATTTATACTATGTTGAGGAAGAATAAAGAGGCTGAGAAACAATTTGAAAAGTTCAGGAAGCTTGTTCCCAAGAACCACCCTTATAAAGAGTATTTCGATGACAATATGTTTGCCACGAAGCTTTTCGGGCAGAAGGTGGAGAGGGAGAGAGCAGAGTCGAACATCT
Source organism: Prunus campanulata (assembly GCA_034190965.1). NCBI lineage: Eukaryota > Viridiplantae > Streptophyta > Magnoliopsida > Rosales > Rosaceae > Prunus > Prunus campanulata. Next base: position 7,249,997 of record CM067213.1, read on the forward strand.
GAGGGAATTATGTTGCTGAATTTTAGCTCATTGTGGTGGCTGGCTTCTGTAATGTGGTGGTTGCCTCATGGTTTCTCTCTGCCTGTTTTTGGTTAATGCTTTGGCTGGTAGTGTTCATGCAAACTGTAGGTAACTTTAGTAGTAGTAGCAGTAGTAAAAGTATTCTTCAGACTGTAGAGCTTTCTGCACATCGATCAGTGAAATTTAATATCTTGTTGAACCATTTTTGTCTCAGTATTTGAAGTTATAGATGGAATGAAATTGTTTTTGATCTGCCAATGCTGAAATGATTAACTTCCCGTGTTGGTTAATGTGTTTATAACTCAAGAGTATGCATTGATTATTCCAGTACGGCTAATTGTATGATTTCGTCTTTATCAATGGTACTTTGGTAGAAAATAGAAATGGTTGCAATAATTTAGTGATGGAAAATCCTTTGGATGATTTTGTTTCTTTAAATGAGATTAATACTACACGACTAGTTCTGGTTTTCACTTCTTGTGTTCTAGCTCTGCTGCATATTATACCTTCATAAATGACATAGGATGCAATTCCCCCCCATTTATTTCCTCTATTCAACTTTAAATTGTCTGCCCTAACTCCTAAGTTTCGGTAGCCCTGCCAGTTATAGTCGTGTTGTTATACAGTCAATTTCTTGTCAGAAAAGCGTTAGAGCTGTTTTATTTTTTCAGTCATCATGTGTGGCCATTGATGCTGTACTTGGTTCAAAGTTGTTCCACATCTCATTAGGGGTTGAAGTCGGTGCGAATGTTCATAACAGGGAAGCTGTTCGTGATGAACTGTAGTAGTTTGTACATGAGCATTTTCGTATAATGCGTATGTGATCATTTGCATTGATGACTCAGTTTGAGCTTTATACATAGCAATGTGGCAGTGGACCAGTTGTAGTTGTTATGTTAACAGTGTGTATGTGTATACACAAATTGCACATAACTATGAAGGTGGTGGTGAAGATGTTGACAATTATGATCTGATTGTGTGTCTATAATTTGTAGCATATTTTGGTATGCAGTATGGACTGGATCTATTCTGGAACAAATGCAGATTTGAATCTTATTGTTTTGTGCTCTCTACTGCAATATTGTTCTTTCCTAATGTCATGGCAAGTCATTGGTCTCATCATATGGTTAATGGCTAATTTGGCTGTTTTTTATATATAAATGTTTACCAATGGAAAGAGCACCAATTGAATCAAAGCTGTAACTTCTACTTAAGACTGCAGGCTCTCTACCTGGCTGGTACAATTTAGTTCTTTGAAGTCTGCCAAAAGCAAATTGGCGTGTGCGTCTGTGCATGCATTTTTGTGATGTGCGCTTTCCAAACCAGTATAACAGAGTATACCTAAACCTGCAGCTGCTAGTCTACTTGGGTAACAATCACCATGACAAAGACGATGGCTTGTTAGGAAATGACCCACTAGCGTAGTTGTTTGGAACAATTACTCAGAAAAGCTCTTGGGTTTGAGTCTCAGTTTCCGTGTAGTATATTATCACGCCTCTCAATAGGAAATGTGTACAATAGAGCTTCGGTGGCCCATTAGCTTTTAGTTAGCCCAAGAAGCCTACAGCTACAAGGCTAATCAATCAATCATCAAAATGATATTCACAATTTGGACCATAGTGGTAGGGCCTGAAACTACACTGGTTTTTTCTTTTGGGTCTAATTAGTTCATTAAAAGAAAGAGAAATTTATAAATAAACCCAATCCTAGACATGTATTTATAAAAAAACCCAAGCACTATTTAAACATAGAAACACACCCAAAATCAACCCCAAAATCAACAATTGTATATTTTTTGGGTGTGTTTATAAATGGGTTTTGAGTGTGTGTAATGATGGGTTTTGGGTGTGTTTATAAAGTGTTTTGGGTGTTGGGTTTTTTTATAATTTCAGCCCTCATTTTGGGTGTTTTAGTGAAACTTCCGCCAGCGGAAATAGAATGCGAAAAACCAGATACAGAGCACGACGCAGAAGAGAGAAAAGACGAGAGCTAGTAACCCAGAAAAAGAATCATTTATCTAGATGAGGCAAAGGCACCCAGAGGTGTGTAAGTATAAGTAAGAATTGCTTCCCAACAAGTTAAAAATCTAATTTCCTCAATGAAATTAAATAAGTACATTACATTATTGTTCTAAATCACTGTAATCAATTTCTCCCATTCATATGCATTGCAGGCTTAGTTTGCATGTAATTCCAAAACGTTGAGGACTTTTTTTTTTCTCAATTTCTTCACATTTGCCTAGGATTGAGCTTCTTCATGAAGAGTAGGATTAGGAGGTCGCTTTCGTTTTTGACCTTCTTCAGCTTAAACGCGTCTTGGGTTTGAATGTTGACTTTATTTTCTGGTCGGTTTGTCTTCCAATGTCGACTTCATCATTGCTTTAAATGCGTCTGGTCCCAGCGGGAGCTGCGGATTAATTTGAACCTCAAAACTCCTTGCCAAACAAGGCGGGAGCTGACTTATTTGGTCCCACAGAGGCGGGAGCCGACTTTTTTGTGACTGTCTCAAATTCTCGGTGACTATGCAAATTGCAATCAGGATATTTTCAATGTGATAAGATTACTTCTTTTAAATGCATTCGGGGTAAATGAATGATACTTGGTTTTTGAGCTGCTCTCTGTTAAGAAACAGATGGAGCTTTCACGTAGTTCTCATGGTAGGCTGATTTTGTTTAAATTCTATCATGGGTTCATTCTAATTTTGTGCATGAGCACAGCTCTGGAGTCTGCAACACTGCCCAGCACTAGTTTCGGAAATGAAACTGATCGTCTGGCTCTGCTAGATTTCAAGAAAGGAATCACTAGTGATCCTCTCCATGTCATGAGCTCATGGAATGATTCCATCAACTTCTGCAGCTGGATTGGCGTTACGTGTAACCATTCCACAAAAAGAGTCTTGAGTTTGCACCTGGAAGCTCAGAACTTGGCAGGTTCCATACCACCTTCTATAGGAAATCTTACTCATTTGACCTGGATCAACCTGGGAATCAACAACTTTCATGGCCAAATTCCTCAAGAAATGGGTCGTCTACGGAGCCTGCAATATCTCAATCTGTCTTACAATTCTTTTGGCGGGAATATTCCAACTAATATATCTCACTGTCCACAACTAAGTGTGCTGGATCTTTTTTCCAATGAGATTATTGGGGTTATTCCGGACCAACTCAGTTCATTGTTGAATTTAAATCATCTATGGCTTTCTCTTAACAATCTCATTGGAACCATCCCAGGTTGGATTGGAAATTTTTCATCTTTGAATAGTCTTCGTCTTTCTCACAACAATTTTCAAGGAAGCATACCCAATGATCTCGGTCGCCTAACAGCCTTGGGGAGATTCGTACTTGCTGGGAATCACTTGTCTGGTAAGGTTCCTGCTTCAATCTATAACATATCTTCCATATACGTTTTCAGTGTTGTTGGAAACAAGCTGCAGGGAGAGCTACCACCAAATGTTGGTATTACTCTTCCCAATCTTGAACTATTTCTTGGTGGTCGCAACAGATTCACAGGAAATATTCCTGCCTCGTTGTCAAATGCTTCTAGACTTCGGAGTATTGATTTTGGTCAAAATGGTCTCACTGGAACTATTCCTGCTGAAAGTCTTAGAAGCTTGCGAAGCTTAGTTAGGCTAAACTTTCGTCGTAATAGATTGGGAAGTGGGAAAACTGGTGACCTGAATTTCCTCAGCTTCTTGGCTAATTGTACTAGTCTGGAGGTGTTGGGTCTTTCCAGAAATCAATTTGGAGGTGAGCTGCCAGGATCTATAGCCAACCTTTCAACCCAACTAAAACATCTTACTATAGGGGGCAATCTGATACATGGAAGCATCCCTACCGACGTTGGAAATCTCTTAAGCTTGAACACTCTGGAAGTGGAACATAACTATTTGGGTGGGAGTGTCCCTGATGGAATTGGGAAGCTTCAGAACTTAGGGAGACTGGTTTTGAATGTTAACAACTTTTCTGGGCCAATCCCGTCCTCCCTAGGTAACTTGACTTCATTGACACAGCTCTTCATGGAGGATAATAGGTTTGAAGGAAGTATACCACCAAGTCTTGGAAATTGCCAAAATCTACTGATACTCAATCTTTCCAGTAACAACCTAACTGGTACCATACCTAAAGAGCTTATTGGGCTTTCATCCCTTGCAATTTCTTTAACCATTTCTAACAATTCATTGACTGGTCCACTACCATCTGAAGTGAGTGATTTAATACATCTCGCAGAGCTAGATGTATCCGGAAACAAGTTATTTGGTGAAATCCCTACAACCCTTGGCAGTTGTATAATGTTGGAGCGTCTGCATTTGGAAGGTAATGAATTTCAAGGAACAATTCCTCAGTCTCTTCAAAATTTATCAAGCTTGGAAGAAATAGATCTTTCACGCAATAATTTATCTGGGCAGATTCCTGAATTTCTAGGCAAGCTTAGTTTTCTTAAGTATCTCAATCTTTCTCATAATGATTTTGTGGGTGAAATCCCTAAAGATGGGATCTTTTCAAATGCAAGTAGTTTCTCAGTTCTTAGAAATGACAAGCTCTGCGGTGGCATACCAGAATTACTTCTGCATGCATGCTCCAACAAAAAGCCCCATTCATCTCAAGGAGTGCTTGTCCCAAAAGTAGGTATCCCTATAGCATGTGCACTTGTGTTCATAGTTGCTCTATCATGCTTCATTGTTGCTTGTTCAATGATGAAAAAGTCAAGAGGTAGACCTTTGACTTCACGTTCTTATAAGGATTGGAGATTAGGTGTCTCTTACTCAGAATTGGTTGAATCAACTGACGGGTTCTCTGTGGACAATCTGATTGGTTCGGGCAGTTTTGGTTCTGTTTACAAAGGGGTACTCCCTAGTGATGGAACGGTAGTTGCTGTTAAGGTATTAAACCTTCAACAAGAAGGAGCTTCCAAGAGTTTCATTGATGAATGCAAAGCTTTAAAAAGTATAAGACATCGTAATCTTCTCAAGATCATAACTGCTTGCTCAACCATTGATTATCAGGGTAACGACTTCAAAAGTCTAGTTATTGAGTTCATGAAAAATGGAAGTCTAGACACGTGGCTGCATCCAAGAGATGATGGGCAATCTCAAAGCAACAGATTGACCCTTATCCAAAGACTCAATATTGCCATTGACGTTGCGTCTGCATTAGATTATCTGCACTATCGTTGTGAAACCTTCATTGTTCATTGTGATCTAAAACCAAGCAATGTTCTTCTTGATGAAGATATGGTAGCCCATGTTGGTGACTTTGGTTTAGCAAGCTTCCTCTTGGAAAGACCAAATAATCCCCCCCAAAGTCGAACAATGTCAGCTGGTCTAAAGGGTTCGATAGGCTACATTCCTCCAGGTCTGAATTTCTATCATTCTCAAATTTTCTGTTCCTAAAAACTGAGTACTAAGCCCAATTATGTCTATATTGATCAAAAGAATGAAAACTGCATCTTTTATCTTGGGAATGAAGTATGAGTAAACTCTAAATAAGATCTGAAGTCTAAACTCTAAATTTCATTTGACTGTACATTTTTTTTGATCGAATTGTACATTTGACTGTACATAGTATGTATTGAATGGCAGAGTATGGCATGGGAGGGAAAGTTTCCATCCTCGGAGATATTTATAGCTATGGAATACTGTTGCTAGAAATGTTCACAGGAAAAAGACCTACCAGTGACACACTCAAAGATGGTCTAACCATTAGCCAATTCACAGCCATGGCAATGCCTGACCGTGCAATGGACATAGTTGACCCTTCATTGATCATAGAAAGAGATGACTCTGGTTCTGACGATGATAGATATGTTAATGACATACAAGAAAGACAAATTACAAGATATCAGGATTGCAGCACAGTCAAAGGAAGACGATTGGAGGAATGTTTGGTTTCAGTGATGCAGATAGGGCTCTCATGCTCTGCAATATCCCCAGCAGAGCGAATGCCTATGAATGTTGTTGTCAACAAAATGAGTGGAATTAGAGACTCATATCTGAATGTAAGAAGAAGAAGCTAGTCTTTTACCAAAAAAACAAAGAAGAAGAAGCTAGTAATATACAAGATAGGGCTAAGTTTGTTATCTAATCTCAATCTATAAGCAAGAAATTATTTTAAATTCAGCATTTTGTAATGACATAGCACAAGAAGGGAATAATGTTTTATTCCATTTATGCCCCTGTTTGTCTGTTTCAGGACAAACAGAAACATCTATGTTTAGCGGTTATTGTTGGAGTTCCCGCCTTGTTGGATGACTAGAATAACCCTGGAAAATCGTCATGAGCATTGAGCACAACTGGAATATTGTGCAAGCCTACCAATAGCAGGTTTGTTTTTAGATTGAGGAATCGTTTTATTTGGTTAGCTGCTGGAGATGTAATAACATAAAACTATGAGTTTAGCTGTTTTGAGAAATCTTATTAGAAACTTACAAACGACAATATTAACAATAAGCCAACAAGTTTACTCAAAGAAATTACTCAAAAGAAAATTGCTTAGTTAAGCGAGTCACAGTATCTGTTGCTTTCTAGACACGGTGGAGAAAATAAATGTCTTAAGCTAGTCGAATGACCATTAATGTGAAAACTTGACTCTAAATTTCCTGCTAGACACGGTGGGAGCTTGACTCTAATTTGGTCTTCAACATTCTTTTCTATATATGAGTATCGTAGGGTTTCTTCTTTCTCATGCATGCATTCATGTAAACAAAACACTTTCGATCCAAAAAAAAAAAAAAAACACTTGGTTTCTGATTTGCTCTGTTTTTACAAAAGGGATGGAGCACTCACGCACTACTCATAGTAGGCTGATTTTGTTTACATTCCTTCATCATGGGTTCATTCTTTTATGCATGAGCATGAGCACACGTTTGGAATCTGCAACTCTACCCAGTGCCAGTGGTAATGCTTCTGGAAATGAAACTGATCGCGTGGCGCTGCTGGACTTGAAGAAAAGAATCACTGAAGATCCTCTCCATGTCATGAGGTCATGGAATGATTCCATTCATTTCTGCAGTTGGGTTGGCGTTACGTGCAACAATTCCACCAAAAGAGTTGTGATTTGAACCTGAGTTTTCAAAAACTGGTGGGATCCTTACCGCCTTCTATTGGAAATCTTACTCACCTTACTGAAATCAATCTGATGAACAACAACTTCAGTGGTGAAATTCCTCAAGAAATGGGTCGTCTACGAAGCCTGCAATATCTCATGCTGTATTACAATTCCTTCAGCGGAAAAATTCCAACTAACATATCGCACTGTACCCAACTAAGGGTGTTGGATCTTCAAATCAATGCAATTACTGGGTCGATTCCCGACAACCTCAGATCATTGAAGAGTTTAAATCACCTAGCACTTTCTCGCAACAATCTCACTGGAACCATCCCAAATTGGATTGGAAAATTTTCATCTCTAAAAGGCCTTTTTCTGGCTGGCAACAATTTTCATGGAAGCATACCCAGTGAGCTCGGGCGTCTGACAAGCTTGGAGGTATTCTCGCTAGCAAGGAATAATCTGTATGGTATTATTCCTTCTTCAATCTATAATATTTCTTCCATACACAATTTTAGTGTTTCTGCCAACCAGTTCCATGGAGAGCTACCACAAAATCTCGGCATTAACCTTCCTAATCTAGAAAACTTTTACTATGGTGGCAACAAATTCACAGGAACTGTTCCTGCATCGTTGTTAAATTCTTCTAGACTTCAGTTCCTTGATTTTCCTTCTAATGGTTTCACTGGGACACTCCCTGCTGAAAATCTTGGAAGCTTGCGAAGCTTAGTTAGCCTAAACTTTGGTGAGAATAGTTTGGGAAACAGGAAAACTGATGATTTGAATTTCCTCAGCTTCTTGGCTAATTGTACTAGCCTAGAGATATTGGATCTTTCTAGTAATCAATTTGGAGGAGAATTTCCACGATCCATAGCCAACCTTTCTACCCAACTAAAATATCTTTATTTCGGGGGCAATTTAATCCATGGAAGCATTCCTGACGACATTGGAAATCTTGTAAACTTAACCATGTTAGCACTGGGCTTTAACCATCTAACTGGTACAGTCCCAGATGGAATTGGGAGGCTTCAAAAGTTAGTGGGACTGTCTTTGAATGATAACAAATTTTCTGGACCAGTAGTGTCCTCTCTGGGTAACTTGACTTCATTGACAAAACTGTACATGTCCAACAATAGGTTTGAGGGAAGTATACCTCCAAGTCTTGGGAATTGCCAAAGACTACTCGAACTCAACCTTTCTTATAACAATCTCACAGGCACAATACCTAGAGAGCTTGTCAGGGTTTCATCCCTTTCAATTTCTTTGGACATTTCTCAAAATTCTTTGACTGGCTCGTTACCATCTGAAGTGGGTGATTTGGTAAATCTTGTGGAGCTGGATGTTTCAGGAAATAAGTTATCAGGTGAAATCCCCACAACCCTCGGCAGTTGTATTATGTTGGTGCACCTGCATTTGGAAGGTAATGAATTTGAAGGAACAATCCCCCAATCTTTTAAAAGTTTAAGAAGCTTGGAAGAAATAGATATTTCACACAACAACTTATCTGGGCAGATTCCTAAATTTCTAGAAAAATTGAAGTTCCTTAAGCACCTCAATCTTTCTTATAATGATTTTGAGGGTGAATTGCCTAAAGAAGGGGTCTTTTCAAATGCAAGTGCTCTCTCAATTATTGGAAACAATAGGCTATGTGGTGGCTCCCCAAAATTACTTCTACATGCATGCTCCATCAAAAAGTCCCATTCATCTCAACGACTACTTGCCCTGAAGGTAATCATTCCTGTAGCTTGTGCACTTGCGTTCATAATTGCTTTGTCATGCTTCCTCATTGCTCGTTCAAAGGTGAAAAAGTCAAGAGGTGGACCTGTAGCTTCACATTCTTGTAAGGGTTGGAAATCAGTCTCTTACTTAGAACTCGTTCAATCAACTGGCGGGTTCTCTGTGGACAACCTGATTGGTTCCGGAAGTTTTGGTTCTGTTTACAAAGGTGTACTTCCTACCGATGGGAAGGTAGTTGCTGTTAAGGTATTAAACCTTCAACAACAAGGAGCTTCCAAGAGCTTCATTGATGAATGCAAAGCTTTAAGAATCATACGACATCGTAATCTTCTCAAGATCATAACCGCATGCTCGAGCGTTGATACTCAAGGTAATGACTTCAAGAGTCTAGTGTTCGAGTTCATGGCAAATGGAAGTCTAGACTCATGGTTGCATACAAGAGATGATGATCAATCTCAAAGTAAGAGACTGAGCCTTATCCAAAGGCTCAATATTGCAATTGACGTTGCTTCTGCATTAGATTATCTCCACCACCGTTGTGAAACAACCATTGTTCATTGTGATCTAAAGCCAAGTAATGTTCTTCTTGGTGAAGATATGGTAGCCCATGTTGGTGACTTTGGTTTAGCAAGGTTCCTCTTGGAAGCATCAGATAGTTCCTCCCAAAGTCGAACCATTTCTGCTGGGCTAAAGGGTTCCATCGGTTACATTCCTCCAGGTATGAGTTTCTACCATTCTCTTCCTAATAAGTTAATCGCCTTATTTTTTTCTTCCTATTAAACTAAAAAATGAGATCTAAGATCTAAGATCTAAAGATTATTTGACTGTGACATTCTAATGCATGTAATGAATGACAGAGTATGGCATGGGAGGCCAAGTTTCCATCTTGGGAGATACTTATGGCTTTGGAATACTATTGCTAGAATTGTTCACAGGAAAAAGACCTACAGATGACATGTTCACAGAAGGTCTAAGCATTCACCAATTCGCAGCCATGGCAATGCCTGACCATGCCATGGACGTAATTGATCCTTCATTGCTCATTGTAAGAGATGATGCAGATGGTGATGACGAAATATACAACATTGACATACCAGCAAGGCCAGTTAGAAATTATCACGATGGCAGCCCTGTCCTTGCAACAAGATTGGAGTGTTTGGTTTCGGTAATGGAGATAGGGCTCTCATGCTCTGCAATATTACCATCTGAGCGGATACAAATGGATGTTGTTGTGAACAAAATGAAGGCAGCTAGAGACTCATATCTCAAATTGAGAAGAAGAAGGAGAAGAAGAAGCTAGCAATATTCAAGATAGGGCTACGTTTGTTATCTGATCTCAAATCTGTAGCCGCATCTATTTGCCAGAAACTATTCGAATAAGGATATTATATGTATCCATGTCTGTGACATTAGGTAATGATGTTTTATTCTGTTTATGTATGGGCTTCTTCGTTTTGTTTGTAGATATGCTTTGCTGCTTATTTTGCTATATTGATCTTCAATTAGCAGCTGGTTCTTGTGAATTCAGCATTTTATATACAGGGCATGGGAAGGATATGTTTTATTCTGTTTATACCTTTCCTTTTTCTTTCTTCGTCTTTTTTTTTCCCATTGGTGGTGCCATTGTGAACGACATTATTAAGGGAGCAAATTTCATGGCCCTATTTTTATTTTACAGAGATAAACATAAATTTACCGAACAGTTATAATACAGCCGAACGCCAAGTATCCTCACAAAGACTAACCGATAATTTAACCAGTCATAAGCTTTTGTACATACGTTGATGATATGTGTTGGCGAGTAGAGTATATCCTATTCTATTTGGGTTTTATTTTTCCTTTTGTATAGATATTATGTAATTAGGATACCACTTGTTTTCCTTGTCTAACCCTACTAGGGTTTGTAACCTTATTATAAATACCTCCTTTTGGAGAATGAAATATATCTGAAAATATTCTACCATATTGTTTGACTTGGTATCAGAGCCGACTTTCTGGTAACCTGTGTATTGTGCCCACCCGTGTTCTACTCTGTGCCCTAATTCCTTTTTAGGGTTCTTGTGCTTGTGTTCTACTCTGTGCCCTAATTCTTTTTTAGGGTTCTTGTGCTTGTGTTCTACTCTGTGCCCTAATTTTCTTTTAGGGTTCTTGTGTCCGTACCCGTGCCGTGTTTATCGTATCTGCTTCGTGTTGTGTTTGTTTCCGCTGCTATCATGGGTGATGATTCCATAGTTGTGACTGGTGCTAGTGCGTCTACACCGAAGGAGGCACGTCCCTCGCGTGATTATTCTACCCCGCTTACATCTGACAAATTGGATGGCTCCAATTATGCCTCTTGGTCTCGTGGTGCGCGTATTACGATTACTAGTCGTCGTATGGCAAGTTGGATCAATGGGAAGAAGCCTGCTCCGTCTCAGGATTCCGCTACCTATGATGAATGGGAAGAAGATAATTGTCTGGTGCAGTCACGGCTTCTCAATTCCATGACTAAACCGGTTCGTGCCTTGTTCGAACATGGTGATACTGCCTATGATATATGGGAGGCTGCTCGGAAGACCTATACTGTGACTCAGAATAGTTCTCGTTTGTTTCAACTCCGACGGCAATCCATACTTATAGGTCAGAATGGTGAATCTGTGAAAGTGTTCTATGAAAAACTTCATGCTATCTGGCAGGAGATTGATTGTCTGCGTCCGAATGAGTTTAGTTGTTCTGCTGATGGGGCTCGTCGTCTGAAAGAAATTGAAGCCGATCGAGTTTATGATTTTCTTGGTGGGCTAGATCCACCGTATGATGGTGTTCGTAGCCGTATTCTTGCTCTTAGTCCTGTTCCACCCCCACTCGAAGCCTATGCCATGGTCATGGAAGAAGATACCCGTCAGTCCGCTATGCTTGGAGGAGGATCGCTGGCTCTTAAAGTGGATCCAGCACGTCACCGACCGGTCGCCCCGCAAGTAGCGACCGGTCGCCCTGCGTCGAAAAAGTTGGGGTCTTCTGCTGGGTTTCGTCCTTCTGCCCCCACCTCTAGCTCTTTTGAAGGTCTGCCTAAGTGCCGCCATTGTAATGGGGATCATTACTCTGAGAAGTGTTTTAAGGAGCATGGTTACCCTGATTGGTTTGCCGACTACAAAGCTCGTATGTATGGTCCCAAGGCCACTTACACTGTGACTCCTGATGAGGTCCGTCCTCCGACTCCATCTGCAAATCTATGTGCTTCTGATACTATGCCAGGTATGGGTTCTACTACTTGGATAATTGACACTGGTGCTTCTGATCATATGACTTATAATGATAAAATGTTTGATGAGTTGTCGCATAACCCTCATGACCCATATATTACTAGTGCTAATGGTTTACCTTCCCCTGTTATTGGTGAAGGTACCATCCATCTTACTCCTTCTTTACCCCTATCTCATACACTCTTGGTTCCCAATATTCATTGCAATTTGTTATCTGTTGGGCGTTTACTTGATACACTTAACGCTTCTGCTACATTCTATTCTACCCATTGTTTTTTCCAGGATCTCAGAACTCACGAGAAGATTGGGCATGGTAAACGGATAGGGGGGTTATATTACTTACAGTTGCCGGCTGCAGCAGTTCGTGATTGTGTCGCTAATAAAGCTCTGAGTGGCAGTGTCAAGGAGAAGCAACAACTTTGGTTATGGCATCGTCGCTTAGGACATCCGTCGTTTGGTTATCTTAGACATTTGTTTCCTTCGTTATTTAGTTCGTGTGATGAGTCTAGTTTCAATTGTGAGACTTGTGTAATGGCCAAGAGCCACCGTACTGTTTTTCCCTTAAGTAATAATAAAGCTGCTTTGCCTTTTGAGTTAGTACATTCTGATGTCTGGGGTCCTGCTCGTGTGACTTCTCAAGGTTTCCGTTGGTTTGTGACGTTTATTGATGACTGCACTCGTTTAACATGGGTGTATTTGATGAAGCATAAAAATGATGTTGCCTCTATTCTTCCTGACTTTTGTGCCATGGTGTCTACTCAGTTCCATGCTCATGTTAAAGTATTTCGCACTGATAATGGCGGTGAATATGTGAATCATACCTTGGCCCAATTCTTTCGTGCGCAAGGTATCATTCACCAAACTACCACTCCATTCACACCTCAACAGAATGGTGTGTCTGAAAGGAAGAATTGCCAGTTACTTGAAGTTGCTCGCTCTCTGATGTTGGATACGTCTGTTCCCCATCATCTTTGGGGACATGGTGTCTTGGCCGCTGTCTACTTGATTAACCGTACTCCTAGTCGGGTTCTTGATTTCAAGACTCCACTTGATGTGTTATGTGCTCTTACTCCTCCGGTTTCGGTCTCTAAGTTACCTCCGAAGGTGTTTGGGTGTGTTGCGTATGTTCATGTTTACTCTCATCAAAGGAGTAAACTTGATCCTTGTGCTCTCCGCTGTGTCTTCATTGGCTATTCTACTACTCAGAAAGGTTATAAGTGTTATCACCCGCCTACTCAGAAGGTACATATCACTTTGGATGTCACATTTCATGAAGAAGTACCCTATTATGTTTCTCCCTCCTCTTCAATTCAGGGGGAGAGGGGGAGTGAATTGAAGAGAGTGGAAAATATGGAAAATATTGAATTTTTAAGCGAACAGCACGCCAACGACCGGTCGCACATAGGGAGCGACCGGTCGCTCGAGTCGAGCTGGGATTACAGTACCGATACGAGCGAAGCGACCGGTCGCAATGAGGAAACGACCGGTCGCGAGGCAAGCTGCCCAGGAAACGACCGGTCGCACGTAGGAAGCGACCGGTCGCCCGCGTCGTCAAGCGACAACAGTACCGATGCGAGCGAAGCGACCGGTCGCCAAGAAAGCCACGACCGGTCGCCAGACAAAAATGTTGACGTTTTTGAGCCTCTCTCAGAAGGAAATAACAGTGATGTTGGCGACTCCCATACAGATGAAATTGATAATATACCCTCCTCTGCCCTGCCATTGCCTCAATCAAGTCGTGATAATGAGGTACTTTCTAGTGATATGCCTACCTATTCTTTGCCCCCACGTACTACCCGTGGAAAACCTAAAATACAATATTCTCCTGATATACATGCCAAGTCTAAATATCCCATTAACCATTATATGTCAACTCATCGTTTATCTAAGTCATATGCATCATATTTGTGTCAATTATCTAGTGTATGTGTGCCAACTAAGTTGCAGGATGCTCTATCTGATCAAAACTGGGTAGATGCAATGCATGTTGAGATGGAAGCCTTGAACAAGAATGCCACTTGGGAGTTAGTTCCTTTACCAAAAGGAAAAAAAACAGTTGGATGCAGATGGGTGTTTACTTTAAAGCACAAGGCTGATGGTTCCATTGACCGTTACAAGGCAAGATTGGTAGCAAAAGGGTATACTCAGACATATGGAGTGGATTACACAGAGACCTTTGCTCCAGTAGCTAAGCTCAACACTGTACGCGTGCTCTTATCCTTAGCTGCTAACCGTGACTGGCCGCTGCTACAATTTGATGTCAAAAATGCATTCCTCCATGGTGATCTCAAAGAAGAAATATATATGGATCCTCCGCCAGGTATCCCTGTGACCTCTAAGGAGGGTGTGGTGTGTAAGCTACGGAAATCCTTGTATGGATTAAAGCAGTCTCCAAGAGCGTGGTTTGGAAGGTTTGCTGCATCTATGAAGAAGTTTGGGTATGTGCAAAGTAACTCTGATCATACTTTGTTTCTGAAGCGTCGTAAAGGTAAATTGACGGCTTTAATTATTTATGTTGATGATATGATTGTAACTGGTGATGATCATGTAGAGATACAGAGTCTTCAGAAGTATCTGGCTTCTGAGTTTGAGATGAAATCATTGGGTGATTTAAAGTATTTTCTTGGGATTGAAGTTGCCAGATCTAAACATGGTATTTTTCTATCCCAAAGAAAGTATGTTTTGGATTTACTTACAGAAACTGGAATGTTGGATTGTAAACCGATTGATACCCCTAGTGAGCAGAATCATAAGTTGGGGATATACCCCGATCAAGTTCCGACTGATAAAGAACGTTATCAACGACTTGTGGGGAAGTTGATTTATTTGGCTCATACTCGTCCAGATATTGCTTATGCTGTAAATATAGTAAGTCAATTTATGCACTCTCCTAGTGTAGATCATATGGGGGCTGTGACTCGTATTTTAAGGTATCTGAAAGTAACTCCTGGCAAGGGGTTAATTTTCTCCAAGTATGGCCATACAAATGTGGAAGGGTATACAGATGCTGATTGGGCAGGTTCAGCTACAGATAGGCGTTCGACATCTGGGTATTTTATGTTTGTGGGTGGCAATCTTGTTACATGGAGGAGCAAGAAACAAAAGGTGGTATCTAGATCCAGTGCTGAGGCTGAATATCGGGGAATGGCCCATGGTGTATCTGAGTTACTATGGTTGAGGAGATTGTTGAAAGACCTTGGTTTTGGGCCTAATAAACCCATGGATTTATATTGTGACAATACGGCTGCGATTGCAATTGCTCATAATCCTGTACAACATGACCGTACAAAGCATGTGGAGGTTGATCGAAATTTCATTAAAGAAAAGTTGGATGCGGAGATTGTGTCCTTCCCTTTTATCCGTTCAGAGTATCAGTTAGCTGATGTTCTTACGAAAGCTGTTTCTACAAGTATCTTTCTCAACTCGCTTGACAAGTTGGGCATGCGTGACGTCTTTGCTCCAACTTGAGGGGGAGTGTTGGCGAGTAGAGTATATCCTATTCTATTTGGGTTTTATTTTTCCTTTTGTATAGATATTATGTAATTAGGATACCACTTGTTTTCCTTGTCTAACCCTACTAGGGTTTGTAACCTTATTATAAATACCTCCTTTTGGAGAATGAAATATATCTGAAAATATTCTACCATATTGTTTGACTATATGATTAATGAATATGTAAGGTAATTTGTCTTTGACCTTACTTAGCACGGTTACGGTCACATCAAATAATTCAATAATTTTCCCAGCAGCAGAATCCTTGTAGCTGATGAGTTTAGTGTGGAAACAGAAAACTTGGAACAGTATGAAGCTAGTTCTTGAAACTGATTAGTATTGCCCTAGGTGATTGGTTGACAACAAGCAACTCCAATTCTAATTAGTATTGCAATAAGGCATTCTTTATTTTGGTCAATTTTTTTCTTCTTCTTCATCTTCTTCCCCACATTTCTCTTTTACACAATGTTTACACCATAATGAACAAGCAATTAGAGAAAAACACGTGGACAGGATCGAATCTGGTCAAAATCGCCTTCGGCACCCAGGTCCCAGTCTGATGACCTTCGGCAATCAAACTACCGATCCCTCCATTAGGGCAACGCCCACACCCTGGACACGTGGCGCGCTCACAATCGACGTCCACAGTCCCACATCGAAATTCTACATCAAATGCACATCTCCCAAGGCCTATAAAAGGAGGCCAACTACCCCAAAATAGAGGTAATCAGAACGTACGGCATACAAGCCTATTGATCTGTCAGTTGAACTTTCTTAATCCCGAACTTACTTAAGCATCGGAGAGCCTACGGCTGGTACCACACCGGTGCCCTAGGTCTTACCGGGCGTTCTCTTATTTTGCAGATCACACTCCCTACCGAAGCCCTTGAATTACCGAAGGCATAAAGTTACTAAGTTGACCCTCAAAGTCAGAGAACCACTTTTTGGCGTCAACAGTTTGGCGCCGTCTGTGGGAAGCGATTAAAACGAATCGACCCTTTGTCCCGAAAATATGGGGACCACTGAAAAAACTACGTTCGGAGCACGGGAGGGGATGCCGTTCGGTATGCCAAGCGGGGTAAGCCCAGCACCATCCCCACATACCCCGGCAACAAATCCACCTGTGCTCCAACCCGCTGAAAACGCGGAGCTTCTAGCCCAAGTCGTGTCCCTTCGGCAGGACATGGCTAGGTTACAAGAACACAACAACTTCCTCTCGTCCAGAGTGGACGAAACACAGCAGTTGCTGAACTAGCAGCAAACGCAAAACATTCAGACCGGTCGGTCGTCCGAAAGCTTACAGACTCCTCATCGGCAGAAGAAGGGTAAGAAGGCGGCAAAAGCAACGCCTGCGCCGTCTAAACAGTTGATAGTCCCTGCGCCAAAGAACAGGCCCCACGGGCCGAGCAAGGTCTATTCCGACTGTCGCCATAGACTGCTGGATCGGGAGGTCGAACGACAATCCGAACGGCAGGGATCGCCAATCAGGATCAATGCACACCTAGACGATCCCCGCCTGAGGGGTCTAGGGAGAAAATCTCCTATACGAAGGATACCGGTTCTGGAGAGCACGGCCGAGTCTGACAAAGAGTACATCCCATCCACCGACCGGTCATCGTCCTACCGTTCGGCAACCCCAACGAAGTTCTCTGAGGTTAACCCTGTCATGTCCCAGCAGCGATCGGTGCATCAGGCTGCCGAGGCAATACCGGACAGGGACCCCGTCATTCGCCTACTCCTTTAGAGGGTACAGAAGATGGAGGACGATAGGACACGCTCACAGGAGCCAGACTGGGGAAGGCTTCGATCGGGACCCTTCACCGAGCGCATAAGGCACTCACGGCAAGACAGAGACGTCCAGCCCCTACGCATAACCCCTTACACAGGAGTAGAGGATCCTCTGACGCATCTCCACTCTTTTCAATCGGCTGTAGGGTGCCGAGGGCTAAGCGACGAGGGACTGTGCCTACTATTCCCCTCTTCACTCACAGAGGCGGCTCTGAATTGGTTCTACCGATTGGAACCAGGAACGGTGGACTCATTCGACGAACTGAAGCAGATCTTCCTGAACCATTTTATGATTCAGACGGACAGACTGTACTCTGCCGATGATCTGTACACCATTCGGCAGGGAGATGACGATCCACTGCGCGAGTATGCCGCACGATTCAGCCATGAGTACTCTAGATGTCCGGATACCGATGACAGGGCAGCCTACGGCGCCTTCAAGAGTGGCCTACGGTCATCACACTTTCGGTATCTGGTGCACAACAGCAATTGACGTACGTACGATGAACTCATGAAGCAAGCGGCAATCCATGCCAAAGCCGAATACTTCAATTCGAGGGCCGAGCCCACGGCTCGGCAGAGCGAATGCCTACAGCAGTCCTCCACGGCACAGGCCTCGCCGTTCGTACCAGCTGCGCAAACTGTCGAATACCCTGACAGCCACAAGCGCAAAGATACCGGGAGCTCCCAGAAGGGACATTCCAAGAAGAATAAGAGCAGGTACGACAGGGATAACTACCGAGCGCCGCTGCCAGCTCATAACCAAGGGACAGAAGTGTTCACCTTGCTCAACACCTCTTACGAGGCAGTGCTGATGAACGAAAACGAAATAATTCCGAAGCCCGCCTTCCGGAAGCCCAGTCGGCAGGATAGCCGAGATACAGGGAATTTCTGCCGATACCATCAGCAGAACAGCCACAATACCGAGGACTGCATAAGCCTGCGGAAAATTGTCGAGCGGCTGATTCGAGAAGGCAAGCTGGATCAGTACATAGCCAGGCCGCAGCAGGCGCCAGTGCCGAACGCTAATCGGCAAATCAACATGATCAGTACGATCAGTGGAGGCCGACCCTTGCCGGGGCATCTAACCGGTCAATGAAAAAGTATGTCAGAGCGGCACAATACCCTCAGGTCCTCGGCATCGAGAGCAGCCGGCACGCCAAGATGCCGAAGGTCAGATGGGAGCCTATCACTTTCTCCGAGGAGGAAGAGGAAGGGATCATCTACCCGCATGACGACCCCATTATCATCCGAGCCGAGATTGCCGAATTCGATGTTGGACGAATTCTGATCGACACTGGCAGTTCGGTAAACGTCATCTTTGCCGATGCATTCAGAGAACTCGGGATAGATGACAGCCAGGTCAACCGGCAACTCTCGCCTCTCCTGAGCTTCTCGGGAGACTTGGTCCAGCCAATCGGCAGTGTCAGCTTGCCAATCGCCTTCGGCGTGGCCCCACGAAGGACCATGGTCTAAGACCAGTTCCTTGTGGTGGACTGTCCGACGGCCTACAACGTCATAGTCGGTCGAACGGCACTGACGGTGATAAAGGCCCACCTATCCCCCCACATGCTGCTTTTGAAATTCCCAACCTGCTTCGGCACGGGGGCAATCAGGGGCGATCAATTGAGCGCTCGAAACTATTACGCCACGGCATTGAAATCGGCCGCCCCTCAGAAATAGAAGGAGACCTTGACTGTCGTGGACTTGCCGAACGGCAACGAACCAGTAGATGATCCAAGGGAAGAAACGCCCGCTCCAGTAGCATAACCTGCCGAAGACCTCGAAACTGTGGCGCTAGATGAAGACCAACCGGAACGGTGCGTAAAAATCGGCACCATGCTGAACGCCACCCTCTGTGCCGAATTTATCCAGTTCCTTCGGCAAAATTCGGAAGTCTTCGCCTGGTCTTACAACGACATGCCGGGCATATCTCCCAATGTCATCAACCATAAGCTCAGCATCTCACCAGCCTTCAAACCCGTCAGGCAAAAGTGCCGATCCTACGATGCCGAACGGTATGAGGCTATGAAGAACGAGGTGGACAAACTCATGACCATAGGCTTCATCCGGGAGGCTGTATATCCGGACTGGCGAATGTGCCAAGACTATACCGATCTGAACAAGGCCTGTCCGAAGGATAGCTTCCCGTTGCCACGCATCGACCAGCTGGTTGACGCCACTGCCGGTCACAAATTGCTCAGCTTCATGGACGCATACTCTGGATACAACCAGATCTTCATGCACCCTGCCGATAGCGAGCATACGGCGTTCATAACAGACAAAGGCCTGTACTGCTATAACGTCATGCCGTTCGGCTTGAAGAACGCAGGGGCGACCTACCAGAGACTGGTCAACCGAATCTTCGCCGAACAGATCGGTAGCACCATGGAGGTCTACGTGGATGACATGCTAGTCAAGAGCCGAACGGCAGGTGAGCACCTGACAAACCTATCCCTCATGTTCGGCATCTTGAAGGATTACCGAATGAGACTCAACCCGACGAAGTGCGCCTTCGGCGTGTCTTCGGGAAGATTCCTCGGTTTCATGATCAGTCAGAGGGGTATCGAAGCTAACCTCGACAAAATTAAGGCCATACTCGACATGGAGGTACCGAAGACACAGAAGGACATCCAGAGCCTAACCGGACGAGTGGCTGCCCTCACTCGTTTCATTTCCAAAGCCACACACAAATGTGCACCGTTCTTCAAAGCCTTGAAAGGGGGCAAACACCGTATAGAGTGGACTGCCGAATGCGATAAGGCGTTTTAAGACTTGAAGGACTATATGGGCAGGGCACCGCTACTTTCCAAGCCCCTACCTGGGGAGATTCTGTCCCTATATCTATCGGTATCCCACACTGCCGTCAGCTCTGTGCTGATTCGGATCCCAGAGAAGGCAGAACTGCCGATCTTCTACGTCAGTAAGGCCCTGCAGGGGGCAGAGTCTCGGTACCCCCCACTCGAGCATTTGGCTTTGGCTCTGGTCGTTTCTGCCCGACGGTTGAGGCCATATTTCCAGGCCCACACCATCGTCGTTCTCACCAACCAACCTATTCGGCAAGTTTTTCAAAAACCAGAAACATCCGGAAGGCTGGTGAAATGGGCGATAGAGTTGGGAGAATTCGACGTACAGTTCAAACCCAGGCCTGCCGAGAAGGGGCAAGCAGTGGCAGACTTCATCGCTGAACTGACACCTTCGGAGGTTTCGGAACCTGAAAAGACCCCTCCCTAGGAAGCCCTACCGAACGGTAGCCGGTTAAACCAGTCAGTTCCTATCTGGATCCTACACGCGGACGGTTTGGCAAACCAATAAGGATGCGGAGCTGGCCTGGTACTCACCACCCCCGATGGAGCTAAAATTGAATATGCCATCAGGTTCGGCTTCCGAACGTCCAACAACGAAGCCGAATACGAGGCACTTTTGGCCGGCCTACGGCTCGCCAGAAGCATGGGGGCCATTCAGATCAGCATCTACAGCGACTCCCAGCTGATAGTAAACCAGGTGACTGCCGATTTCGCAGCAAAGGACGTGTCAATGACGGCGTACCTCACGGCAGCACACCAACTGCTAAACAAATTCCAGGCGTACGAGATCCGGCAAATACCAAGAAACGAGAACAGTCATGCCGACGCCCTCGCTAGACTGGCTTCGGCAATGAACGACAAAGTGGGTCGAAAGATCCCCGTCGAAATACTGACTCTGCCGAGCACCACCGTTGCCGAGATCTGCGCCATAGAGTACAACGACACATGGATGTCGCCTATTCATGCCTACCTGACGAACGCCACCCTCTCTGCAGACAAGGCCCAAGCAAGAAGGCTACGTTACCGATCGGCAAGGTACATCATCATCAATGACGTTCTGTACAAACGTGGCTACACGACCCCCTACATGAAATGCATCACCGAAGAACAGGGGGAGTACGTCCTCCGGGAGATCCACAGTGGTGTCTGCGGCGACCATTCCGGTTCCAGATCCCTGGCCCACAAAGCCTTCCGGCAGGGCTACTACTGGCCGTCGATGCATCGGGATGCAATAGCGATGGTGAAGAAGTGCGACAAATGCCAACGGTTCGGCAATATTCCCCACCTGCCTACCGAACTTCTAACACCGATTGTAAGCCCATGGCCGTTCGCCCAATGGGGGCTCGACTTAATTGGTCCGATGCCGCAGGGCAAGGGACAGGTTAAGTATGCTATTGTTGCCGTGGATTACTTCACGAAATGGGTCGAAGCCAAAGCCCTAGCCACCATAACGGCAGCAAGGGTCGAAGAGTTTGTCTGGACCAACATCTGTTGCCGCTTCGGCATCCCCTATGCAATCATCACTGACAACGGCAGACAGTTTGATTCGGGACTCTTTAGGGAGTTCTGCACCCGCCTCAAGGTCAACTTGTTCTTCACCTCTCCAGCTCACCCTCAGTCGAACGGCCAGGTGGAGGCCGTAAACAAAATCATCAAGAAACTCTTGAAACGGCAACTCAACTGTGCCAAAGGCGCCTGGCCGGAGAAGCTTCCCGAAGCTCTGTGGGCCATACGAACATCTTACCGAATCTCCACGGGGGAAACTCCCTTCAGCCTTGCGTTCGGCTCAGAAGCCGTTGTCCCAGTTGAGATCGGCGAGTCTTCCTACCGAACGGAAAGCTTCGAGCCGAAGGCAAACGAAGCCGCAGTCGCGTTAAGCCTGGACTTAATCGAGGAACGCCGAACGGTAGCAAACCTTCGGAACGAGGCCTACAAATAGCGCGTCTCTCGGTACTACGACTCAAGGGTCAAACCGCGCTCCTTCAGAATCGGGGATTGGGTTATGCGCAAGGTTTCACTCGCAACCAAAAACCCAACGGAAGGAACCCTCGGTCCTTCCTGGGAAATACCCTATGAAGTCGTCGGCATCCTTCGATCCGGCACCTACAGGCTCAGGGGCACAGATGGGAAGACCCTCGGTCACTCATGGAATGTGGATCATCTCAAGAGCTATTTTAAGTAAGCCCCCTAGCCAACGGCAGGGAGGAATTTGTATTTTTGCCTACCGCACTTATATATAAAACGAGATTATCCAGAGTTGCACATGTTGGGAACACCATAGCCTATTGGCATCTTTCTAAAAATTTTTTCGGTAGGGCTCATTATTTACAAGCCACAGCAACATTGCCTACGGCAATAAAAAGCTACACTCTTTGAGTTTACTACCGATTCAAAGGTACCTTTGCCATTTTTAATATTTCTTGGCAACAGGCATTGGGTACGAGCCAACGGCAGTACAGCGCTCTGGAACCACCTACGGTATTCTCATCGCGCACAAACTACTTAAAACCAATGCAGTACCCTAGACTTGCCCACGGCATCTCTATGAGGAAACGGTTACTGAAACCCAATGCCTACCGACGGTGTTGCAACGATAACTCTGGGTTCGTCTACCGAGGGTAAGAGCACTTTGCTAATCCTAAGTGGCCAACGGCCCATTCAGTAATTATCCTAAACGGTTGCTAGCCTACGGCAGTAACACACGTGGCTAAAATTCAAAAAAATAAATAAATACACAAGTAATAGAAACAAGTATTACTTAAATTAAAAATGCCCTCGGCATTAAGATGTTCGGAAATTTGGCCAGCGGCCATAATAATACAAAACAAAAACAATTACAAATCTGTCTAGTCGCTCAGGCCTCGGCAGATTGATCTCCCTGGTCAACGGCAGTCTTGACGACGGCGTCAGCGGTGGCATCAGGGGCGCCCTCGGGATCGGTACCATCGGCATCTTCGGAGGCGTCCTCCCCCTCGTACTCCTCGATCATTTCTTCTGTAATACCTTCCGGTAGAGGAGGGGGATCGGCAGCGAAGTTCAGGTTCAGTTTTTGGCCTGGGTTGAACCGCTTGAAACGGTAAATCAGATCCGCCATCTCGGAGGCCACCTCATTGTCCACCAGGGAAGTGAACTCAGTGGAGGAACGGTAATCCCTGATCGCCCCTCTAACGGCAGCCTCAACCTCTGCCGCCTTCGTCCGCTCGGACGCCTCCAGTGCCGTCTGCACTGCCAGTCTCGCCTCCTCGGCATCCTTGGCCGCCCGCTCTGCGCCATCCAGAGCCTCGCTCATCTCGGCAAGCTTCGCCTCGTGCGCCTGGATTTGCCGTTCGGCAGCACGCATGTCCTCCACGAGGTTGGCGCGGTCCTGGAGAGCCTTCGCAGCATCGGCAACCTTGGAGCGGCCGTCCTCATACATCCTCTTGGCGCGTTCGGCAGCCGTGATCGCCCTCTTCATGCATAGCCACATGTCCATCGACGCCTGAAAAGGTGAAACGACAGGTTAGTGCCGAACGAGGAATAACAACAACGAAAAGACAATGGGAATCGAAAGGTTACCGTGGCCTGGAGACGGAAGGCGTGCCCCGCCTCTTCCCGAAGAGCCCTCTTCGGTAGCTCATCAATTTCAGATAGGTCCATCTGCGAGCCCACGATCATGTGGTTCGCAAACTGGACCGTCTTCGAAGGGCATGCAAGCGTCACCGCCTCGGCAGGTCCCCCTTCGTCCTCGACCGCGAAGATGGCCCTTGGAGGATCGGCAAGCCACACCCTCTTGGGAGTAGAGGCGGCATCCAGGTCTACCGTCATCGGCCGCTTCCCGGACACCTTGGAAGAAACTGCATCGGCACCTTGGCCTGGGCTGGGCACCGGCTCGTTAACCGGCACCCTTCTTGCCGTAGGCTCAGCACTGAGCTGCCGCTGCCGTTCAGCCAACGTTTGGTCATCCATAGCCGCCTCCGAGACCCTCTCGGCAGAAGCCTTTGGCTGCCGTTTCTGCTTCTTCCCCTTGGTGACCACCTGGAGGCGCCGCTTTGAGGTCTCGGACATCTTCTTCACCTTGGCAGCCTTCCTGGACTCAGACACTACATGAACGGAAAGGAAAAGTTAGCCGAAGGGATTTTTTTTAAAAAAAACAACAAGGAAGAGAAAGGAGAAGTAAGCTTACTCTCGGCAGGGTTCACAAGGCGGGCTTTGATGAGGTTCTCGGTAAAGAGGAACTGGGGGTATTCCCTGTCACCAGCGGGAACTTTCAACCTCACTTGGTCGATCTGCCGAAGCTCTGACTGGGTTGCCGTTGGCTGCTTCAACTTGCCTGCAAAGATAACGAAGTCATATCAGGCCACAGAACAAAAGACAAAAAGCGAATGACCTGCCGTTCGGCATGGCAACAACCTACCGGCAATTTGGAAGGTTGTAGGAATGCGAAAGCGTACGGGGACTCCCGAGGGCGATTCCCAATCGCCAGAGAGTAGCACCCGCCGATTCCTCCAGAACTTCTGAGAAGTCGGCACGGCAGTCAGAAAATGACCCCTTTCCGAAGCCCTGAGGCAGTTCGCCTGTACCCAGCCACCATGATCGGTACTCTTGGATTTGGTGATGCTGTACAGGTGGGAGAACTGTTCATAAGAAGGCCCCTCCTCATCGGCAAGTCCAAATGCCGTTACAACCCCCATCAGGACGGCCCAGAAGTTCGGATTGAACTGACCAGGGGCATACTCGATCTGAGCAAGGATCCTTTGAACAGGAGGTTGCAACGGCAGCCTAACGCCCTGCTGAAGGACGTTAGTGAAGAACGCAACCTCGCCATCCTTGGGGTTGCTCAGAGACTCGGTAGGGCCTGGGATCCTCATCCCTACCGAATGGGGAATCATGTACTCCGCTCTGATCTTCGCCAGCTCTCGGTAAGTCAGCTTGTTGGGCGGCAGGTAGTCTACATCAAAGAGCTACTCCTTCGCTACCCCCATCGGCACCCTTGGGTTCCCGCTGCTTGCTATAGTCACCCTGGGCATGGGGATTGGCTCGGAAGACTCTCCACAACCAGAAGTGGAGGCCTCAGGGCGGCAACTAGAAGATGCCTCTGGCATCCGAACTTCCCCCTCTCGAGGATCGGGAAACAGGCCCGGCCCCACTCGCCGACCGTCGCTATACACGACCACCAACGGTAGGGGCTGGCTAGTCATGAGCCCCTTACCGATCCCGTGGGTAAGTGCAATTCTAAACCTCTCACCAACCACTTCCACTTCTGAACCGCTATCACTATCGGTATCCTGGCCCGACTCCTCACCATCAGTATCCCTTCCCCTATTTGGGGACTCATTCTCGAATGCGTTGGGCTCACTCTCGAATCCTGACTCGCTATCAGACATCTACAAAAACAACGGAAGGAAACTAAGGGCCATGCAGATAGCTATCCTACCGATGCCTACGTCTCTACCTATGGCAACTAGACTACCGAACCACACCCCACTTACATAAAGTTCTAGTCTAGTTCAAACCATGGAAGGACGTACACATAAACGTAAGGAAAGGAAGTAAGAGATTACCGAACAGTACCTTGTGAGAACTGAGGGTAAAGGACGAGAATCGCTTTGCCTTCCGAATGGTCACGCCGGAAATTGCCTGTGTTATCGTTTGCTGTCGCCGAAAATCGCCTGTGTTACCGTTTGCTGTCACCGGAAATCGCCTTTGTTACCGTTTGCTCTCGCCGGAAATTGCCTGGACAGGGCTCTCGCTTCACTCACAAATGCAAAGTGAGTTTCGCCTCAGAGACCCCTCCTATTTATATGGCAAAAGCTGCA
This sequence comes from Prunus campanulata, assembly GCA_034190965.1. NCBI lineage: Eukaryota > Viridiplantae > Streptophyta > Magnoliopsida > Rosales > Rosaceae > Prunus > Prunus campanulata. The sequence continues at coordinate 7,275,918 of CM067213.1, forward strand.
ACGGTACGCCTCGAGAAACCAAACGGGGCATTAATGGCGCCGCTCCTCGTGATTAGACGCACCACGTGTCAAACGCTGAGTGGAACCTCTGACATCACGCCGGGTACAGAAGACGAAGCGTCGTTCTGTCCCATCACCACCCCTCTACGCGTGGAATGCGAGAGAAAAGATCAAACTCGCCTAAGTCCTTGAACGATCGGCAATCCTCCAGCGCGCCTCCCTTTATGAGTTACCGAACGGTAATCATCGCAATAGCGACCCAGAGCTCCTTGTCAGATTCCCGGGAGAATCGGCATAGGGACAAGGCCCCAGCGCACCCCCCTTGACGGCCTACCGAACGGTAGGTAAACATCAGCGGCCACCGAAGAACAAACAAGTCCCCAACCGAGAGATCTCGCCTGAGAACTTGGGGGACTCCTGTTTACACCATAATGAACGAGCAATTAGAGAAAAACACGTGGACAGGATCGAATCTGGTCAAAATCGCCTTCGGCACCCAGGTCCCAGTCTGATGACCTTCGGCAATCAAACTACCGATCCCTCCATTAGGGCAACGCCCACACCCTGGACACGTGGCGCGCTCACAATCGACGTCCACAGTCCCACATCGAAATTCTACATCAAATGCACACCTCCCAAGGCCTATAAAAGGAGGCCAACTACCCCAAAATAGAGGTAATCAGAACGTACGGCATACAAGCCTATTGATCTATCAGTTGAACTTTCTTAATCCCGAACTTACTTAAGCATCGGAGAGCCTACGGCCGGTACCACACCGGTGCCCTAGGTCTTACCGGGCGTTCTCTTATTTTGCAGATCACGCTCCCTACCGAAGCCCTTGAATTACCGAAGGCATAAAGTTACTAAGTTGACCCTCAAAGTCAGAGAACTACTTTTTGGCGTCAACACACAATACTCAAGGCCCTCAATTAGTGTTTGTAATCTTTTGAAAGATGGCCAGCGAGGTAGTGGCATGTATAATTTGAATAAAAAGTTATTAAGTTAGGGGTGGTTTGATAACCATTTCAATTTGAGTTTTTAGTTTTCTTTTCTTATGCTAAAGTATCCAAGAAAAAGAGGGAGAACGGAAATGAGAACGAGAGTAGAGATGGAATTGAGAGGGAAGATGAGAAGAGAGGATGGGAGGGAGGAGTAACAAAAGTGAAAACAAAAACTAAAAACTGAAATCTCATCATCCCCTCTTATCCTCTCTCTCAATCTCATCATCACTTCTATTCTCACTTTTTTTTTTCTATACTCTAGCACAAAAAAAAAAAAAAAAAAAAAAAAGGTTATCAAACAAGCCCTTATTTGTCAAAAGTTAACAGATGCGCAAATTATTCTAGTACATTTGCTTATTGCGGCAATCTTTTTGGTTCCTTCAAGATTCACTGGCATGATGATTTTACCTTCTAAATGTCATTGGCATGATATTTTGCCACGTGGAAATCGTTGTCCCAAGTGTTGAATTTTTTTTATCATCCACTAAAATTGCCAAACCACTTGGAGAAATATTGCTATAAACTTTTAGGCCCTATTTTCTATCATACTTAAAAAAGTAAATTAAAAAACTATATGATTCCTTTTTAAAAACATGAGTTTTTAGATAGTGATTTTAATATCTAAAAACTTGTTTGGTATTGAACTCCAAACTATTTTTAAGATCTAAAAAAATTGAAATTAAAATAAGAAAATAAGAAATCCTAGATTCTCAAATTGAAATTAACGAGAGAGAGAGAGAGAGAGAGAGAGAGAGAGAGAGAAACTATAAAACCTCACTTTTTTTGTTTTCAATAATGGAGGTGTTTTTGAGTTTTTCTTGGGTTTGAGTTTTAAAAAATGGGCATACCAAACGGGTTTTTGTGGCTTTGGACTTAAAATCTATTTTTGAATTTAGAAAATTGGATCCAAATAGGATACCAAACAGGCCCTTAATCATCCACTAATTGTTTTTTCCTTCTTTTGGGTTTGAATACAATGCTCGGCTTTCAGCAAATTTACTATGTTCTGTATGATATAAGTAAAATTTTTCTGAAAGTCATCTTTTGATGTATTAAAATGTGAACGCAAATCATGTTTTTAGTATTCTCTGTTTTGGTCAAGAGTTTTTAGTATTCATTCATTGAAGGTTTGATGTCCTTCTAACTGTCATTGGCGTGTTAAATTTTTTGTTCATCCACTGAAATTACCAAACCACTTGGAGAATTGTTATAAACTTTTATTCATCCACTAATTTTTTTCTTTTCACACTGACGCAGTATTAGAGCTTTTCTTTCTCCGATATAATTTCTTCCTCTTTTATTTTTTTTCACACTTAATGTTTTGGTATTTGTCCACTATAATTGTTTGAAAGTGTCCGCTACAATCTTTCCCTAATTTGATTTCTTACTTTGTGTTATGAAGAGCAATACCGTGTTCTTTACTTTGTGTCATGGGTCAATAAGTTGTGTCATGTGAAAGAATACGATGAGAATGACCAAACTGATGTATGGGCCAAAAAATTAAGGACTACATTGATTTGAATGTTCAAAGACTTTTGGAAAGAATTACCTTACTAGGGCAGATACTATTCACATGAACAGTAACCACCATTACTTGCCCTTGCCTTTTGCCATGGAAAATAGGTGGAAGTGCTCTTATAAGCCCTTGCAAGGTTTATTTTGTCCTTCTTAGTGTCATTGGCATGATATTTTGTTACATGGAAATCGCTTTCCCAAGTGTTGAATTTTTTTCTAACACTAACGCAGTATTGAAGCTTTTCTTTCTCCAATATGATTTTTTTTCCTTTCTATGCACGCTTTCATAATTGTTGGCTGTTTTGGTATTTTTCCACTAACATTAACACAATGAAGCTTTGTTTCTTTGATTTGATTTCTTACTGTTTGTGCGCACTGTCTCTGATTTAACTCAATTCTATTTATTTAGATATATTGGAAGTATTTTGTAAAAAGTGTTCAGACTGTAGAGTTATGTTGCACTTGGATTAGTGAAATTTAATATTTTCGTTGAATCAGATTTGTCTCAGTATTTGAAGTTACAGATAGGAGATTATTTTGGTGTTTATGATGGTGAATTTGGTAACTTCCCCTGTTGATTTCTGTTTATATTTATAGTATACCATAATGCTAATTGCATAATGCATATGGTTAATGTCGGAATATGATTCTTTATCAAAGGAGCTGTTGAAGAAATGACTGTTATAATCCTACACCGTTGGTTATGGTTTGGACTTCTTGTGTTCAATCTCTGCTGTATATGAGACAGGATGCCATTACAGTCTACTGATTTTTGCGTGGTATGTGATAATTAATATATCCTTTGTGTCTTCATGGATTCATTGGTCTCATGATATTGTTAATGGCTGATTTGGCTGATTAATTTGTTGATATAAAAGTCTGACATGGTACAGGCTACAGACTCTTATGCATTCTGTTCATTTCCCACCAACACAATGCCTCTGTAGTTATTTGGGTGAAAATGTCTCTGGCTGTGATAAGAGTCTGTCTGTGCAAATTACAATAAGGCTACTTGGGTAACAATCACCATGGCAAATATATGGGCACCCTGCCATGAATTATTTTGTTTAAGGGGAAATACATGCTGTTTCTTTGGATGGGTGGGAGCCAAGGTAAAAGCTGAATTGGCCCAGAAGTGTCCAATTTTACAAAATGTGTTTTCCACATCGGCCTGGTGGTAGAAATAGAAATGATTGGAAAGGGTTTCTGTCAATCTTTTCCTTTTGGTGAAAAGTAAAGCAATGGGAATCTCATCCAACAATAAAGTATAAAAACACTTTATTAAAGTTAAAAGAATATTAATCAATAAAGAAATTCTGGTGGGATTGCTTCACACTTTATTAAAGAATAAAATACTTAACCACTATCTCTTCCGAATAAAGCAGTTTCTTAGAATCTGAGATGTATACAAAGACATTATTAAGGGGAAATACATGCTGTTTCTTTGGATGGGTGGGAGCCAAGGTAAAGCTGAATTGGCCCAGAAGTGTCCAATTTTACAAAATGTGTTTTCCACATCGGCCTGGTGGTAGAAATAGAAATGATTGGAAAGGGTTTCTGTCAATGCGTATAGCAATCAGAGAGGTTTGATTGAATGCAACATTCACTACTACAAAAAGTGAAAAAGACGACGGTAGAAGAAAAAACCGTCGTTGTGTGTAACAAGACGACGGTAACAAAAAAATCGTCATGGATAAGTGACTTAAACAACTAAAAAACGGAGGTACTATTGAATATTTTTTTATAACGATGCACACAAATAAAAAAGCGTCGTCTTATTAAAAAGGTTTTCTTCAGAGTTAAAATATGACCAAAAAACGACGACAGCAGATATGACAAGCATCGTCTTTTAAAAATCAAGTGTCCTTTTTTTGGTAAAGACATGGTTGTTTTGAAAAAACTGTCGTCTATTATATGTAAAGATGACGGTTTTTTTTTAAAAAGGGTCGTCTATTATGAAGTAAAGATGACGGTTTTTTTTAAAAAGGATCGTCTATTATATGTAAAGATGACGCTTTTTTGTAAAAAAAGGTCGTCTATTGTGAAGTAAAGATGACGGTTTTTTAAAAAAAGGGTCGTCTATTATATGTAAAGATGACGCTTTTATAAAAAAAACGTCATTTATTATATGTAAAGACGACGGTTTTTTTTTAAAAAATGGTCGTCTATTATATGTAAAAATGACGTTTTTTTTGTAAAAAAGGGTCGTCTATTGTGGAGTAAAGATGACGGTTTTTTTTTAAAAAGGGTCGTCTATTATATGTAAAGACGACGGTTTTTTTTTTAAAAATGGTCGTCTATTATATGTAAAAAAAACGTCTTCTTTTAAAACACGCTAAAAAATGGCTGCTTAAGTGAATACGCGCTCGACAAATTTTCAAATTTTCACCCGTCTTTGAAAACCTTATCTCTCATTAACAAGCGTCGTCTTTTAAAACACGCTAAAAAAAGGCTACTTAAGTGAATTCGCGCTCGACAAATTTTCAGATTTTCCCCCGTCTCTGAAAACCTTATCTCTCCCTCCTTGAAACCCTCCTGCACTCTCTAAAACACCCTCATGAAACTCTCTACAAAATCATCAAAAAAATCGATATCAATGAAAGAGTTGAGAGATTTTCGCAGATCCATAAGATGTAGAGGGAGGTTCTGTATTTGAGAATCAAAGCTGGTTGAAAGGTTTGATTTGAAAGTCACCTAATCTCTCAATACCCTTCTATATCTTGCTAGTAAATTCTGGATTAGTCTCTTTGCGTTTCTAGTATGTTCTTTGTCTCCCTGATTTCAAATTTTGTCTCTCTTGATTTGTCTGGTTTGTTTACATTTTTTTATTATTTATATTTCTGGTTTCTTTTTAGATTTTCTGATTTGATTATCAGGAGATGAAGAGGAAGCTTGCAGATTTATAACTTTTTCTTTTGCAGGTTTTCTATGTGAGTCGTATGTTTTTTTGTTGTTGAAAATTTGTTACCTTCTTGTTTCACTATCATTTTATTTATATATTTTTTCTTTTGCAGGTTCTCGATGGTCTTTTTTATGCTCATTTTACAAGTTTTCTATGGAAATATGGTCCAATGGTAAAATTTCTCTTCCACCTAATTTTTTATGTTTATAATCTTAGCTTTTTTTTCTCTCTTTGTCATTTTGATTTATTTACAGGGATGATGGAGGAGACTTCAATTGTGCATCATTTGTATGTTTGGATGAGGAAGGCTTGGATTAGGAGTACGTAGGTCTTGTTAGGAATTATGTTTGTTGTAGAATAAAGATTGGTTAACTATGTAATAACTATTGAATCTTCAAGTTTTATGAAAGAAACTATTTTTGAGTGTATATATTCATTAATAAAGCATTATGGTTGGTTTTCTAGTTAAAATCGTTGTATAGCATCATAGGAAATCAAAAAGAATTAAAATGTAGCAATTTGAGAACTTATTAGATGACGGTTTTTATAATAAATCATGATCTTTACAGATAATTAACGACGGTTTTTATAAAAAAAGGTCGTCTATTATAGGTAAAGATGACCTTTTTTTTTAAAAAAAAAGGGTCATCTATTATATGTAAAGATGACGGTTTTTTTTAAAAAGGGTCATCTATTATATGTAAAGATGACGATTTTTTAAAAAAAGGGTCGTCTATTGTGAAGTAAAGATGATTGTGTTTTTTAAAAAAAGGGTCGTATATTGTATGTAAAGATGGCAGTTTTCATAAAAGATCGTCATCTTTACATACAATACACGACGGTTTTTAAAACCGTCGTCTTTCATCCTATAATTAACGATCTTTACCTTTAAACAACGACGATTTTCTTTAAAAACCGTCGTCTTTACAGATAAACAACGACGGTGAAAAGCCGTCGTAGTTTGACACCCAAATAGACGGCGGTCGATTTAACGACGGATTTCAAAGCATTACAACGACGGTGGATCCCCGTCGTCTATTTCGTTTTTTGTAGTAGTGATTATTCAATCACATCAATATATAATCAATTTTTTTTATAAAAAATGTCCCTACCTTAGTTGGTGGGTTCCATCTCTATTAGAGAGGTGATACACAATATGGTATAAAAATGTGATAAGCCTAGCATTACCCTTTCCTATATATGTAGTGGGGTTTCTTCTTTCCTATGCATTCGTGTAAAACCAAACTTGGTTTCTTATTTTGATAGCAAAACGAAAGAAAAAACAAACACTTTGGTTTCGGATTTGCTATGTATTTTTTAAAGGGATTTTTGTAGAAATGTCACATGAACTTATACTTCAGTTTGAATTTGTCACCTTATTAAAGAAAAAATTTAGAGAAATGTCACCTTCATTTTTCAAAATCCATGATATGTTATCTGACTTTAGTACCATACAATTTTCCATCAATTTTAAGGGTATTTTAGTCTTTCCATTTTCAAGGATATTTTAAAAATGGAAAATTCATTATATAAAAAAAAGCTTAAATGTAAAAATGGCTGAGGGTTAAATGTAAAAAGCTTTGTTTTCCATTTTTAACATATTGACCAATTTTAAAAACTTATCATACAAAAATAAATTAAAATAAAACATTAGAGAAAGGAAAAAACCTTGAAAAAAAAGGATGGCCGTTGTCGGGGAGGGAAGGACCCAGCAACGAAGAGGTGGGAAAAAGGGGCATGGCCAAAGGGGAGAGATGGAGACAGAGAAGTGGGGTGACTCCCGAATGGACAGAGCTTGGTTGGGATGGGGTAAATGGCTAGGGATGGTGGGGAGAAAGAAAAGAGAGAACAATGGTGGCTGGCGGTTGGGATTGGAGGGGGTGTCTTTTTTTATTTTTATTTTATTTATATAGGTTTTTTAAATTTAACGAAAGGACTAAAATACCCTATATATGGAAAATTGGGTAATGTTAAAGTCAGATGACAAATCACATTTTGATAGACTCTGTGAGAGCTTGACTCTAATTTGGTTCCTCACATTACTAGCATTATTCATTGTAGTGGGATTTCTTCTTTCATATACAAACACTTGTTTTCTTATTTTGACAGCAAAAGGGAAGAAAAAACAAACACTTTGGTTTCTGATTTGCTCTGTATTTTTTTTACTGAAAAAAAAAAGAAAAAAGGATGGGGCATTCACGCACTATTCTTGGTAGGCTGATTTTGTTTCCATTCCTTCATGGGTTCGTTCTTTTATGCATGAGCATGAGCATGAGCACACCTCTGGAATCTGCAACTCTGTCCAGTGGTAATACTTTTGGAAGTGAAACTGATCGCCTGGCGCTGCTGGACTTGAAGAAAAGAATCACTCGAGATCCTTTCCATGTCTTGGGCTCATGGAATGATTCCAGTCATTTCTGCAATTGGGTTGGCGTTACGTGCAACTCTTCCACCAAAAGAGTCTTGATTTTGAAGCTGAGTTCTCAGAAATTGGTAGGCTCCTTACCACCTTCTATTGGAAATCTTACTCATCTTACTGGAATCAACCTACGAAACAACAGCTTCCACGGTGAAATTCCTCAAGAAATGGGTCGTCTACAAAGCCTGCAAGCTCTCAACCTGTCTCAAAATTCCTTGGGCGGGAAAATTCCAACTAATATATCTCACTGTACACAACTACGTGTGTTGAATCTTTATTCCAATCATATTATTGGGTCCATTCCTAACCAACTTAGTTCATTGTTGAATTTAAATATTCTATGGATTGATATTAACAGCCTCACTGGAGCAATCCCGGCCTGGATTGGAAACTTTTCTTCTTTGCATGAACTTTTTCTTTCCCGGAACAATTTTCAAGGAAGCATACCCAATGAGCTCGGGCGTCTGACAAGCTTGGAGGTGTTCTCGCTAGCAGCGAATAATCTGTATGGTATTATTCCTTCTTCAATCTATAATATTTCTTCCATAAAGAATTTTAGTGTTGCTGTCAAGTTGTCAACCAGCTCCATGGAGAGCTACCACGAAATCTCGGCATTAATCTTCCTAATCTCGAAACTTTTCACTGTGGTGGCAACAAATTCACAGGAACTGTTCCCGCATCGTTGTTAAATTCTTCTAGAATTCAGATCCTTGATTTTCCTTATAATGGTTTCACTGGGACACTCCCTGCTGAAAATCTTGGAAGCTTGCGAAGCTTAGTTAGCCTAAACTTTGGTGAGAATAGTTTGGGAAACAGGAAAACTGACGATTTGAATTTCCTCAGTTTCTTGGCTAATTGTACTAGCCTAGAGATGTTGGATCTTTCTACTAATCAATTTGGAGGAGAATTTCCACGATCCATAGCCAACCTTTCTACCCAACTAAAATATCTTTATTTCGGGGCCAATTTAATCCACGGAAGCATTCCTGACGACATTGGAAAATTTGTAAACTTAACCGTATTAGGACTGGACTTTAACCATCTAACTGGTACAGTCCCAGATGGAATTGGGAAGCTTCAAAAGTTAGTGGGACTGTATTTGAATGATAACAAATTTTCTGGACCAATAGCGTCCTCTCTGGGTAACTTGACTTCATTGACACAACTGTACATGTTCAACAATAGGTTTGAGGGAAGTATACCTCCAAGTCTTGGGAATTGCCAAAGTCTACTCGAACTCAACCTTTCTTATAACAATATAACAGGCACTATACCTAGAGAGCTTGTCGAAGTTTCATCCCTTCAATTTCTTTGGACATTTCTCAAAATTATTTAACTGGTTCGTTACCATATAAAGTGGGTGATTTGGTAAATCTTGTGGAGCTGGATGTATCAGGAAATAAGTTATCAGGTGAAATTCCAACAACTCTTGGCAGTTGTATTATGTTGATGCGCCTGTATTTGGAAGGTAATGAATTTGAAGGAACAATTCCTCAATCTCTTAAAAGTTTAAGAAGTCTGGAAGAAATAGATATTCACGCAACAACTTATCTGGGCGGATTCCTAAATTTTTAGGCATGTTAACGCATCTTAACCGTCTCAATCTTTCTTATAATGATTTTGAGGGTGAATTGCCTAAAGAAGGGATCTTTTCAAATGCAAGTGGTCTCTCAGTTATTGGAAACAATAGGCTCTGCGGGGGCCTCCCAGAATTACTGCTGCATGCATGCTCCAACAAAAAGTCTCATTCATCTCAACGACTACTTGCCCTAAAGGTAGTCGTCCCAGTAGCTTGTGCACTTGCCTTCATAATTGCTATGTCATGCTTAATTGTTGCTCGTTCAAAGGTGAAAAAGTCAAGAGGTGGACCTGTCGCTTCACATTCTTATAAGGGTTGGAAATCAATCTCTTACTTAGAACTCGTTCAATCAACTGGCGGGTTCTCTGTGGACAACCTAATTGGTTCGGGAAGTTTTGGTTCCGTTTACAAAGGAGTATTTCCTACCGATGGGAGGGTAGTTGCTGTTAAGGTATTAAACCTTCAACAACAAGGAGCTTCCAAGAGTTTCATTGATGAATGCAAAGTTTTAAGAAGCATACGACACCGTAATCTTCTCAAGATCATAAGTGCATGCTCGAGCATTGATAATCAGGGTAATGACTTCAAGAGTCTAATTTTTGAGTTCATGGCAAATGGAAGTCTAGACTCATGGTTGCATCCAAGAGATGATGATGAATCTCAAAGTAAGAGATTGAGCCTTATCCAAAGGCTCAATACTGCAATTGATGTTGCTTCTGCATTAGATTATCTCCATCACCATTGTGAAACAACCCTTGTTCATTGTGATCTAAAGCCAAGCAATGTTCTTCTTGGTGATGATATGGTAGCCCATGTTGGTGACTTTGGTTTAGCAAGGTTCCTCTTCGAAGCATCAGATAGTTCCTCCCAAAGTCAAACCATTTCTGCTGGGCTAAGGGGTTCCATCGGTTACATTCCTCCGGGTATGAGTTTCTACCATTCTCTTCCAAATAAGTTAGTCGCCTTTTTTTTTTCTTCCTATAAAACTCAAAAATGAGATCTAAGATCTAAAGATTTATTTGACTGTGACATTCTAATGCATGTAATGAATGACAGAGTATGGCATGGGAGGCCAAGTTTCCATCTTGGGAGATATTTATAGCTTTGGAATACTATTGCTAGAAATGTTCACAGGAAAAAGACCTACAGATGACATGTTCACAGAAGCTCTAAGCATTCACCAATTCGCAGCCATGGCAATGCCTGACCATGCCATGGACGTAATTGATCCTTCATTGCTCATTGTAAGAGATGATGCAGATGGTGATTATGAAATATACAACAATGACATACGAGCAAGGCCAGTTAGAAGTTATCATGATGGCAGCCCTGTCCTTGCAACAAGATTGGAGGAGTGTTTGGTTTCGGTAATGGAGATAGGACTCTCATGCTCTGCAATATTACCATCTGAGCGGATACAAATGGATGCTGTTGTGAACAAAATGAAGGCAGCTAGAGACTCATATCTCAATTTGAGAAGAAGAAGCTAGCAATCTTCAAGATAGGAGCTAAGTTTGTTATCTGATCTCAAATCTGTAGCCGCATCTATTTGGAAGAAACTATTCGAATAAGGATATTATATGTATCCATGTCTGTGACATTATGTAATGATGTTTTATTCTGTTTATGCATGGGCTTCTTCGTTTTGTTTGTATATATGCTTTGCTGCTTATTTTGCTTTATTGATCTTCAATTAGCAGCTGGTTCTTGTGAATTCAGCATTTTATATACAGAGCATGGGAAGGATGTTTTATTCTGTTTATACCTTTGATGGTGCCACTATGAAACCATGCTCCTAGGCTTGGGTATATTGTGAATGCTAAAAAGTAAGATGTATACAAAGACATTATTAAGGGAGCAAATTTCATGACCCTCTTTTCATTTTACAAAGATAAACACAAATTTACCAAGCAGTTATAATATAGCCGAACACCATGTCTCCTCACAAAGACTAACCAATAATTTAACCTCTCATAGCCATAGTCTAAAATATCGACAATATCGATGAAATATCGAGGATATTATCGTTTTTTCAAATCACAGATATTTCGAAACGTATCCATGCACATATCGTATAAATATCGATAATATCAGAAAATATCGATGTCGATAATTTCGCTCTCACTTCAGCAATATTTTGTCAAAATATCGCTGTAATATCGATATAATATCGAAAATATCGAAAATATCGATGTAATGGAAAAAGGGAGAAAAAAAACACAAAGGGGATGACAGGACCCGCCCCAAATTCCTCGGAACCCGAGACGAATCCTGTGGAAATTTTTCAACATCACACCGATGCTGGGCCCACTTACAAAAATCAAGACTTTCTGCTGAAAATTCGGCAGAGTCTCCCCTGTAAATTCTACTTTTCCCAAAATTTCAACCTGAAAACAAAACACAATTTAAAACCCAACTGGCAGCATGCACAAGTTATCAACATGCAAATACAAAATAGGCCTCCAGCCTTCACATGGTTCGAAACAAAACCAACAATGCTCCTAAGTCGAACAATGCATAAACCAAACAATTAATGATCTCAAACAACTAAACGAATACCCCCAAATTCGATAAACTGGATTCAAATCTAATAACCACATTCGAATCCAATCACATACACAGAATCGATCAAACCTTTTACACACAATATAATTCGCGGCTGCACCTAGGTGAGACACCAGGCTGCCTACGTACCCTTGGACAAGGGATCAAGCCACACGTAGTTCTCATCTCAACGGTCACAACTCCGAAGGGCCTGGACAAACTCTGACGGGCCTGGGCAAACTAAACTCCGAAGGGCCTGGACAAACTCTGACGGGCCTGGGCAAACTCCGACGGGCCTAGGCAAAATAAACCCCGAAGGGCCTGGGCAAAATAAACTTCGAAGGGCTTGGGCAAACTCCGACGGGCCTGGGCAAAATAAACTCCGAAGGGCCTGGGCAAACTCCGACGGGCCTGGGCAAAATAAACTCCGAAGCATAAAACCCATAACCGGGGAGGTACCTAAGGTAGTGCTAATAGCACTCAACTAACATTCCAAGCACCCCACACATAATTAACAAAGATAGTACTTTCTCAAATATTATATATATGACTCAAGAAATTCGAATATTAACAATAATAGGATTACTCACAAATTAACAATCTACTTATAAATACAAAAATAAATCTCACAACAACCCATTAAAACAATATGCATAAACTTTCCATCACAAAACCACGAAAAACAATCTCTTAGACCCGCATACTCAACATAGATCAAATGACGGTCATGACCCGTCCGAAAGGGTCGTTCTAATACTCTTCGAAGAGTAAACTACCTCAGAAGACTTACGGTCAACCGAGGGTCAAACCTTCCAATTTGGTCAACAGGGGGTCAAACCTTCTAATTTGGTCAACCGGGAGTCAAACCGTCCAATTTGGTCAACGGGGAGTCAAACCTTCCAATTTGGTCAACGGGGAGTCAAACCTTCCAATTTGGTCAACCGGGCCCGCGGGACCCACGACCTCCGTTTTACAATCCGAAAGTTCCTATGGGTTCCATAAGGTCTAGGATATACGTCTTACAAGTTTGGTTTCGAAACGGACGAACGGATCGCTCACAATCGCACGATCGGACGGTTATCGGGAAACGTTAAACTTTAAGTTATTGAATCAGAACATCCGGGTCTCCGATTCACGATCCGTGAAATCCTACATGATCCTAGGAACGCCTAGATTAACATATATTAAATGGGAAGCAATCCAACGGTTCTAACATATCGAACCTGGATAACACACAATATGTAAAATCCGTTCGGGGTAAACGTTATCCGAATTGAGATCAGCAAATTTCTACGCGCTCGTGACAAGTAGGAGATCGCATTGGGACATAATACCCCTCTGCTACAATGCCCACGCGCCGCCAACGCGTGGGTATTCAAAGCGATCGCCACTCGCCGGAAAAACTCAGAATCTTGGCTCAAGACTCCTACCCTAAGTAATACACTTAATTTGGAGCCACTTTTATTCTTGGACATACCCCAAATTATCGACGGAAGTGGCCGGAATTTCAAATTGAAAACCGGAAAATTTTAGGGTTCGAAATCGAGTTGTTAAATCTAGAAATCAGCCAAAACCTATCCAACAGCCAGCTAGAGCACAAAGATTAGATGAGAAACCATACCTCACTTGTCGGAAACGGTGGCCGGACGGCGGAGATCGAGCGGCTGGAAGAACTCGCGAAAACCGACGACTTTTCTGCGTTTTCCGGCGGCTAACGGCAACGGTTGGCGTCGGGGTTGGTCGGGACAGGAAGAGGGAGAGGTGGCGGTTCGATCCGGTCCGGTCTCAAGGCCGGTGGTCCGGCGTGGCGGCGGCTGTGGCAACTGGAAGTGGCGGCTGCACAAAACCGAAGGGAAGGGGGAGGCTGCGCGCTGGGAGAGAGAGAGAGAGAGAGAGAGAGAGAGAGAGAGAGAGAGAGAGAGTTTTCTGTTTTTATTACAAATAAACTTCAAAATAATTACGATTGTGCCACTGAGAGTTTTTAGATCGTATATCTCTCGTTACAGCTCCGATTCAAGCCTACCATATGTCTACGGACTCGTTTCAGTACGACCTAGGTAAAGGTACCAGCCACTGCCCCGAAATCCTCCCATATTGAAAATGACCAAATTACCCCTACTTCGAGGGTAAAATTGGAAATTCATAATTCTTGAAATTAAATAATTTACTATTCCTTTTATTTTTGGGTCGGGATGTTACAGGGGATTTGAACCCCTCCCATTTTACTCCTCCAACGCCTTAACCACCATATCACTTATGTTTTTGTGATAATATGCTAAAATATTTATATTTATATTGTTTTGTTTTGATTTATTATTGCAAGAATCAAATTTTTACATGAGAATGAATCCTTGACCTTTCCTTTTGGGATGGAATCGAGCGGCTCATGGAAAGAATCCGAGACTCAATCTTCAAATGATTTTGCTTATGGACAATGTCAACCAATCTCGGATCCATATGGGTGACATGTTAACAATTACATGCAAAACTATTTTGGGGATTTATCATTTGATGACTACTCTTCACAATACACTTACTCTACACATAGAGATGATGAAGATAGTGAAAAATTTGAACCTCATAGGAACTCTATGTGGTACTAAGTCACTCATGTATCTTACCATGCAATGTATAAAGTGTAAAATATTGTAGTAAATCATTATATATAAATGATTATGGTGTGTTTAATATTTTTTTCATTAATTACTATACATATTTTCTACATTCACAGTGTTTGCCAGCTCGCTGTATAATCAACTTAAATCAGTTAACTCCACCATGCAATGCATTTCCTTCAAATTTTGTGTGATAAATTAATAGATAATTGGCTAAATAAACATTCTCCAAAGTTTCAATAAAAATTTCCAAGTTTTTCTTACAATTTCCGTGGTTTTTATTCAATTTTTATTGATATCGATAATATCCCGATATTTCCATCGAAATTTCCGTATTTTTGGACTACCGATATTTCCGATATCATCGATATTTTAGACCTTGCTCATAGCTAGAGATTTTGTACATACGTTGATTATATGATTAATGAATATGTGGTTACGATCACATCAAATAATTCAATAATTTCCCAATAGCAGAATCCTCGTAGCTGATGAGTTTAGTGTGGAATGTACAGTATCAAAATTGTATAGGAAGAGAAAACTTGGAAGGACATTTTTTCTCTGGTGCGCGTCTCCATCAATTGTATAATTTGTTTAGCTAGTGAACATGACACAACTTATTGACCCATGACATCTCAGCAAACACTCCTTAATTTATGGAGAGCAATACCTTCTTCTTTACTTTGTGTCATGGGTCAATAAGTTGTGTCATGTGACCAATTTTACAAAGATTTGAAAGAATACGATGAGAAGGACCAAACTGATGTATGGGCCAAAAAATTAAAGACTACATTGATTTGAATGTTCAAAGACTTTTGGAAAGAATTACCTTACTAGGGCAGATCTATTCACATGAACAGTAACTGCCCTTACTTGCTCTTGTCCTTTGTCATGGAAAATGGGTGGAAGTGCTCTTATAAGCCCTTGCAAGATTTTCTAACTTTCCAATGTGTGATATTTTTACCTTCACATTCTCTCAGTTTTGAGTGTTGTGTATAGCTTCTTGTTTGACGTTGTATCTTTTACATTGTACACGTTTTAAATAGGTACTTTTACCTGGAGCATAGTTATTATGAGTTTAAAGATCCATATAAGAGGTACTAATTACCTAGACTAGAGGTGGCTTGTGGGTTTAATTACCTAGACTAGTGGTAAGGTATGGAATTACTAGGAACTCCTGTTGACGTGAGTCTCCTAATTAATCAAGGAGATTTATTTCCTTGATTAATTAAGGGATTTACTTTCTCATTCCATTTAGTTGACAAATCTGTGTATAATTAGGAGATACTTTCCTAATTCCTGAGAGAATCTCATTCCTTGTAAAGCACTCTGTAAACTCATATATATACCTCCTTATGGAGAAGAATAAAATATCTGAATATATTGAAAACCCGTATTCATATTTTAGCATGGTATCAGAGCAATCGATCCTAAGTTGTCTCTAAATCCTCGTATCAAATTTCTTGAAACCCGAATCCCTCGTATCGAATCCTTGAAACACGAACCCGTATCCTCGTATCCTAAATCCTGAATCCCGAAACCCTAAACACGAATCCGAAACCCTAAACACATATCCGAAACCCTAAACAGTTTTTTTTCCCTCGTATTCTTTAAATCCTTCTGCTGTCATGGATATTGTTTCCAAAGCCTCTATAGCCACATCAGGTACCCACGGTTATGTTTTGCATAGTTCCTCAAAGAAACACACATGGGTCATTGACACCGGAGCCACTGATCACATGACCTTTGATCCGGGACAAATTATCTCTCATACACCGCCTTCTCAATCGGTGGTGTCTAATGCCAATGGTACCCCCTCCTCAGTGATTGTGGAGGGTTCCCTCTCTCTCTCTGACTCCCTCACTTTGGATTCTGTGTTGATTATTCCATCCTTACATCATAATCTCTTGTCTGTTGCCCAAATTACTACGGCTTTGAATTGCACTGTAACCTTTTGGCCTACTCATTGTGTTTTTCAGGACATTCTTAGTAGCAAGACGATTGGTTGTGGTACTAGGAGGGGCAAACTCTATTATTTGGACCTGGCATCTGACAGTGAAGCCAGCCTCAGTCAAGCTTACAAAATTGGGGGGACGAGTGTTGAGAAGAAAACTTCCGAAGTATGGTTATGGCATCGCCGTCTTGGACATGCTTCGTTTGGATATTTACAGAAGCTATTTCCTTCCTTATTTTTAGATTTAGAGAGTTCTAGTTTTAAGTGTGACATTTGTGAACTGGCCAAGAGCCATCGTGTTCCCTTTCCCTTAAGTTCCAATAAAAGTTTAGTTCCTTTTTCTCTTGTTCATTCTGATGTTTGGGGCCCTTCTAAAATTACCACTCCCGGGGAAGCTAGATGGTTTGTCACGTTTATTGATGATTGCACACGCATGACCTGGGTTTCCCTTCTCCAAACGAAAGGGGAAGTCAGTTCCAATTTTCAACAGTTTTATCACATGGTGGAGACACAATTTCATACTCGAATTCAGGTTCTTCGGTCTGACAATGGTGGGGAATTTCTTAACCATGATCTTAATGAGTTCTTCCAAGCTCACGGTATCATCCATCAACGCTCATGCCCTTCCACTCCTCAACAGAATGGTGTGGCTGAACGAAAGAATAGACACTTACTGGAAGTCGTTCGTGCATCCCTTTTTGGTGCAAATATGCCTCAGTCCTTTTGGGGTAAAGCCGTATTCTCTGCGGCTTATCTTATCAATCGAATTCCCTCTAGTATCCTCCAATTCCGAACCCCCCTTCAAACACTCCAACACCATAGCCAAATACCTCCCACCCAAGACCTGGAACCCCGCATATTTGGTTGTGTGGTCTTTGTCCACTTACATGATCACCAACGCAGCAAATTAGATCCCCGTGCCGACCAGTGTGTATTCATTGGGTATGCACCTCATCAGAAAGGTTACCGGTGTTATCATCCTCCAAGTCGGAAAGTGTATGCTTCTATGGATGTTGTGTTCTGGGAATAAGAGAGCTATTTTTCGGATGCACAAGAGGATCCTTCTCCAATTTCTGAATTTTTTACTTCAGCAGTTTTTCCATATTCGCTCCAGACTCAGAACGACCGGTCGCAGACCTTTAGCGACCGGCCGCCTGACGAAAACGACCGGTCGCCAGATGGAAACGACCGGTCGCAAACGACTCTGCCTGAAAGCGACCGGTCGCATGTCTCTAACGACCGGTCGCCACGCACGCCAACGACTTTGCCTGAAAGCGACCGGTCGCCTGACCCTCACGACCGGTCGCTCCCCCCAGTTTTTTCTGAAATTGTTCCGCTTCAGTCTGATCCCAGCCATCACACTCAGGAGGAGAGAATTGAAGAGTTTGTGCCTGCTCCGGAGAATTCTTCCGCTCCAGTACCACACCAATTATCTGCTGAGGACGTCATTCAGGTAACTTCTCTACCTGAAACTGATAACATTAATGAAATAACTGATTGCATTTCAGAAGGCGTAGAGCCTACATATCAGATTCCAAAAAGAAAGAATCGTGGTAGACCCCCAGTTCACTACGAAGCAGATCTTCATGCAAAGGGGAAATATCCCATCAACAATTATGTATCCCTCACCAGATTATCTGAGTCACGGGTACACTTTGTGAAGCAGTTAGCCGACATACCTGTTCCCAACAGTGTAACTGAAGCACTAGAAGACCCAAAATGGAAAGAAGCCATGAATGAAGAAATGTGAGCTCTCCAGAAGAATGGCACATGGGAACTCGTGCCATTACCTCATGGAAAGAAGACAGTGGGATGCAGGTGGATCTATACTGTGAAACTCAAGGCAGATGGATCTATTGAAAGATATAAAGCTAGATTGGTGGCAAAGGGATACACACAGAGATATGGGATAAACTACCAAGAAACCTTTGCCCCAGTAGCCAAGATCAAAACTATCAGAGTCCTCCTGTCTCTAGCTGCAAATCTCGATTGGCCATTACATCAGTTTGATGTAAAGAATGCATTCTTACATGGAGACCTAGAAGAAGAAGAATATATGGATTTACCACCAGGATGTAACTTCACTCATGACAAGGGGAATCAAGTTTGCAAGCTGAAAAAGTCATTGTATGGATTAAAGCAGTCTCCTAGAGCATGGTTTGGTATATTCACTAAATCCATGACGTTTTTTGGATATACACAGAGTAATTCGGATCACACTTTGTTCTTGAAGCGTGATGGAAAGAAGCTTACCGCACTGATTGTTTATGTGGATGACATAGTTGTGACTGGAAACGACACAGGAGAGTAATTGAAACTGCAGAAGTATTTGTCTCAGGAATTTGAGATGAAGGATTTAGGTGATCTGAAGTACTTTCTTGGAATTGAAGTAGCAAGGTCCACAAATGGTATATTTCTGTCACAGAGAAAGTATGTATTGGATCTACTTGCTGAAACAGGATTGCTTGGATGTAAGCCTGCTGACACACCAATCGAGATGAATCACAAATTGTGTGAAGGTATGGATCAAGAACCAACCAATAAGGAACAGTACCAACGCCTGGTTGGAAGGTTAATATACTTAGCCCACACAAGACCAGATATTGCATATGCTGTGAGTGTGGTTAGCCAGTTTATGCATTCACCCAGTGTGTCTCATAGGAATGCAGTTGATCGAATCTTAAGGTATTTAAAGTTAGCCCCGGGAAAAGGATTAATGTTCTCAAAGAATAGAGATCTTGAAGTTGTGGGATATACAGATGCTGATTGGGCTGGATCCATTACTGACAGACGCTCTACTTTAGGCTACTTCACCTTCGTGGGAGGTAATCTAGTCACATGGCGAAGTAAAAAACAAAATGTGGTTTCTCGGTCTAGTGCAGAAGCAGAGTATCGAGGAATGGCTCATGGAGTTTGTGAATTACTATGGATCAGAAGACTCTTGACAGAATTGGGTTTCAAGCCAGAAAAGCCAATGGAGTTGCATTGTGACAACAAGTCAGCTATTGATATTGCCCATAATCCAGTTCAACATGATCGAACCAAACATGTTGAGGTGGATAGACATTTTATCAAAGAAAAAATTGAGAAGAAGATCATCTGCCTACCGTTCGTAAAATCAAAAGATCAATTAGCTGATATCTTAACCAAAGCTGTTTGTAGCAGAGTGTTATGACTCACTTACCAAGTTGGGCATTGGTGACGTATATGCACCAACTTGAGGAGGAGTGTTGACGTGAGTCTCCTAATTAATCAAGGAGATTTATTTCCTTGATTAATTAAGGGATTTACTTTCCCATTCCATTTAGTTGACAAATCTGTGTATAATTAGGAGATACTTTCCTAATTCCTGAGAGAATCTCATTCCTTGTAAAGCACTCTGTAAACTCATATATATACCTCCTTATGGAGAAGAATAAAATATCTGAATATATTGAAAACCCGTATTCATATTTTAGCAACTCCGATTACAGGTTTTAAAGTCTATTGTTGTTTGCCACTCTTATATTGTTAATAAGAGTTCTAAGCATCGCACCGATTAAAGAAACATCAAAATCGAAACACGGTTATAGCATTGAGGTAAGATTTCACAACGTGATGAGAACAAAAATATCATAACTAGTTAATTGAACAATTTTTTTTTCTGCCCCACACTTCTCTTTACTAGTTAATTGATGCAAAACTTCTGATATTTGCTCAGGAAATGCATTTTTAACAACATTAGGGAGTTGCTGTCTGTCTTGGTCATGTGAATTATAATTATAACATTTCACCATCTCAACTAGCCAAAAGTCATGAGTTGCATTCATTGTAGTATTATTGCATTCAATCAAATCACAACCAACAATTTCTCCAATTCATATTATCTCTTGCAAGGTCAGCCATCTATGTTTAGTGGGTATTGTTGAATGACCATAACAAGTCAGCAAAATAGTCGCGGGCACAACATAAGTGACGACAAGGACCCTGCGAACTAATTTGGTCTTCCAATTCCTCACATTTATTTCTCACATTTGGTTGCTCACATTTTGATAGAGGGGTGGGCACTGGGACCGGAAAACCGGAACATCAAATTGGATCAGATAAAAAAATTGGAAAAAAAAAAATCGGTTAATCAAAAAAGTCAACAAACTAGATTGGAACCGGTCCCAATCGATTCCAGTTTTGGTTTCACACCGTACCAACTGAACAAGACCGGATCAGACCGATTGTTTTTTTTTACAAATTTTTTAAATCCAATGCTATATTTTTAATTTTATAATTAATATTTTTCCAAGTTCAACTTTAAAATATTTTTCATTGTATGAATTGGATCATTTCTTAATTTTCAAGCCCAAAAAATAACTTATTTATTATAATTTGTATTTTTAAAAATATAAAAGGAAATATATTTTTTTTAAAATTAATAAAATAATAAAATAAGAATCCGGTTCAAAACCGAAACCAATCAGAACCAAACCGGTTAATTTTTTTAAAAAAATTCATTCAAACCAAATCAAACAAGATTGATTAAATAATACTAGTTCCGATTCCAATTTAAGGTGAGAATTGAACCGAACCGGACCGTGCCCACCCTTAAGACATGATGAAAGCTTGACTCTAATTTGGTTCCTCACATTTATTTCTCAATATTTCTTTTATATTTATTTCCTAAATATATGTAGTGGGGTTTCTTCTTTCATATGCATTCGTGTAAACCCAAACTTGGTTTCTTATTTTGACAGCAAAAGGAAAGAAAAAAACAAAAAAACAGACACTTCGGTTTCTGATTTGCTCTGTATTCTGTATTTAAAAAAAAAGAAACAGGATGGAGCATTCACGCACTAGCACTCCTCATGGTATGCGGATTTTGTTTACATTCCTTCATGGGTTCATTCTTTTAGGCATGAGCATGAGCACTCCTCTGGAATCTGCAACTCTACCCAGTGGTATTACTTTCGGAAATGAAAGTGATCGCCTGGCGCTGCTGGAGTTGAAGAAAAGAATCACTCAAGATCCTCTCCATGTCATGAGCTCATGGAATGATTCCATTCATTTCTGCAGTTGGGTTGGCGTTACGTGCAACAATTCCACCAAAAGAGTTGTGATTTTGAACCTGAGTTTTCAAAAACTTGTGGGATCCTTACCACCTTCTATTGGAAATCTTACTCACCTTACTGAAATCAACCTGATGAACAACAACTTCAGTGGTGAAATTCCTCAAGAAATGGGTTGTCTACGAAGCCTGCAATATCTCAGTCTGTCTCGAAATTCTTTCGGCGGGAAGATTCCAACTAATATATCTCACTGTACACAGCTAAGGGAGCTTCGTCTAACTCTCAATGAGCTTATAGGGTCCATTCCGAACCAGTTAAGTTCATTGCTGAATTTAAATTATCTATCCCTTTATGCTAACAATCTCACTGGAGCAATCCCAGGTTGGATAGGAAATTTTCTTCTTTGCATGACCTTTATCTTGGCCGAAACAATTTTCATGGAAGCATACCAAATGAGCTCGGGCGTCTAACAGCCTTGCAGAATATCTCACTGACGGGAAATAATCTGTCTGGTAAGGTCCCTTCTTCAATCTATAACATTTCTTCAATATACGTTTTCAGTGTTGCTGTAAATCAGCTGCATGGAGAGCTGCCACCAAATCTCAGCATAATCTTCCTAATCTCGAAGAATTATACGGTGGTGCCAACAAATTCACAGGAACTATTCCTGCATCATTGTCAAATTCTTCCAGACTTAGGAGGCTTGATTTTAGTGAAAATGGTCTCACTGGGACACTCCCTGCTGAAAATCTTGGCAGCTTGCAAAGCTTAGTTTGGATGACCTTTGGTAGCAATAGGCTGACAAGTGAGAGTGGCAATTTGAATTTTCTCAGCTTCCTGGCTAATTGTACTAACCTAGAGGTCTTTTGGGGGTGGAACAGAACAATTTGAGTGGTACAATCCCTAATGGAATTGGAAAACTTCAAAAGTTAGCGGAACTGAATTTGAATAGTAATAATTTTTCTGGACCGATACCATCTTCCCTGGGTAACTTGACTTCATTGACAAAGCTCTTCATGTTCAACAACAGGTTTGGGGGAAGTATACCTCAAAGTCTTGGAAATTGCCACAGTCTACTCGTACTCGACCTTTCTAATAACAATCTAACGGGGATCATACCTAGAGAGCTTGTCGGCATTTCATCCCTTTCACTTTATTTGGGACTGTTTAACAATTTTTTGACTGGTCCATTACCATTTCAAGTGAGTGATTTGGTAAATCTTGTAGAGCTAGATGTCTCGGGAAATAAGTTATCAGGTGAAATCCCCACAACTCTTGGCAGATGTATTATGTTGCGGTGGCTGCACTTGGAACGAAATAATTTTGAAGGAACAATTCCTCAATCTCTTGAAAGTCTAAGAAGTTTGGAAGAAATAGATATTTCGCACAACAACTTATCTGGACAAATTCCTGAATTTTTAGGGAAGTTTACATTACTTACCCATCTCAATCTATCCCATAATGATTTTGAGGGTGAATTGCCAACGGAAGGGATATTTTCCAATGCGAGTGGTCTCTCAATTATTGGAAACAATAGGCTCTGTGGTGGCCTCCCAAAATTACGTCTACATGCATGCTCCATCAAAAAGTCCCATTCATCTCAACGACTACTTGCCCTAAAGGTAGTCATCCCTGTAGCTTGTGCACTTGCCTTCATAATTGCTCTGTCATGCTTCATTGTTGCTCGTTCAAAGTTGAAAAAGTCAAGAGGTGGACCTGTAGCTTCACATTCTTATGAGGGTTGGAAATCAATCTCTTACTTAGAACTCGTTCAATCAACTGACGGGTTCTCTGTCGACAATCTGATTGGTTCGGGAAGTTTTGGTTCTGTTTACAAAGGAGTACTCCCTACTGATGGGAGGGTAGCTGCTGTTAAGGTATTTAACCTTCAACAAAAAGGAGCTTTGAAGAGCTTCATTGACGAATGCAAAGCTTTAAGAAGTATACGGCACCGGAATCTTCTCAAGATCATAACTGCATGCTCGAGCATTGATACTCAAGGTAATGACTTCAAGAGTCTAGTTTTCGAGTTCATGGAAAATGGAAGTCTAGACTCATGGCTGCATCCTAGAGACGATAAGCAATCTCAAAGCAAGAGATTGAACCTTATCCAAAGACTCAATATTGCAATTGACGTTGCTTCAGCTTTAGATTATCTCCACAATCGCTGTGAAACGACCATTATTCATTGTGATCTAAAGCCAAGCAATGTTCTTCTTGGTGAAGATATGGTAGCTCATGTTGGTGACTTTGGTTTAACAAGGTTCCTCTTGGAAGCATCAGATAGTTCCTTGCA
Organism: Prunus campanulata; assembly: GCA_034190965.1. Lineage (NCBI taxonomy): Eukaryota > Viridiplantae > Streptophyta > Magnoliopsida > Rosales > Rosaceae > Prunus > Prunus campanulata. The sequence goes on from CM067213.1 coordinate 7,299,779, forward strand.
AAGTCAAACCATTTCTGCTGGGCTAAAGGGTTCCATCGGCTACATTCCTCCAGGTATGAGTTTCTACCATTCTCTTCCTAGTAAGTTAATCCCCTTCTTTTTTTCTTCCTAGAAACTAAAAAATGAGATGATTTTATTGTGACATTCTTTTTTTCTATAGATGATTTTATTGTGACATTCTAATGCATGTAATGAATGACAGAGTATGGCATGGGAGGCCAAGTTTCCATTCTCGGAGATATTTATAGCTTTGGAATACTATTGCTAGAAATGTTGACAGGAAAAAGACCTACAGATGATGACTTATTCACAGAAGGTCTAAGCATTCACCAATTCACAGCCATGGCGATGCCTGACCATGCCATGGACATAATTGACCCTTCATTGCTGATTGAAAGAGATGATGCAGATGTTGATGATGAGAGATACAACAATGACATACGAGCAAGGACAATTTCAAGTTATCAGGATGGCAGCCCTATCCGTCAAACAAGATTGGAGGAGTGTTTGGTCTCGGTGATGCAGATAGGACTCTCATGCTCTGCAATATCACCATCTGAGCGGATGCGAATGGATGTTGTTGTCAACAAAATGAAGGCAGCTAGAGACTCATATACCTAGCAATATGCAGGAAGGGCTAAGTTTGCTCTCTGATGTCAAATCTATAGCCTCATCTATTTGCAAGAAACTATTCGAATAAGGATATTATATGTATCCATGTGTGTGTGACATTATCTAATGATGTTTTATTTTGTTTATGCCTGGGATTCTTCGTTTGTTTGCCATATTTGTATATATGCTTTGCTGCTTATTTTGCCAATTAGCAGCTGGTTCTTGTGCTGTTGCTTAACAAATTCCTTGAAAATTGAAGAATAAAGAAGTGACATCAGGCTTATTGATCCGGCTAACCGGTAAAAATCAAGGGCCGCTTGCTTAATGGAAAGGAAAAAGTAAAAAACCTCAAAAAATTAACGGCAGGAGTACAAATTACAAAAGCACATAAAGAGAGATGGAAGTCAATTACAAGAATCTACAAGGCCCACTGTTGGCGGAGATTTTCCAGCTATAGTAGTGTCATAGGTTCCAAGAATGATACTTTGATGAAGATGGATATCATGAAACTTGTAAACCATTGAATGAATTCTGGCTTTGGGAAATGAAATGAATCTTGTAGATTTTGGTAAAATTTAACACATATGCCAGATAGGGTGTAGTGTATGAAATCGAAGGACGGTTTCATATTATTTCATACACATCCAAAAATTAGTGAAAATGCTTATTTTCATGGCACAGAAGAATGGATTTTTTCCGATGGAAATCAGAACCAGAATTTGCTTAATGTATACTGTGTTTTCAGAAATATGCAAGATGTGGGAGCAAATTTCCCCACAAGAATATCTGATTGGAAAGATTCCCATTTCTTCTTCGTCGCCTCTTTCTCCCTGCAAAATAGAACAAATAAGACTCAGAGGACCACACCCGGGGGGTGTTGGCCAAAGGCCCTACGATGCCTAAATTAGTTCAATTGAATCGTATAGAAAACAATAGCTAATAGGGTATGGAGATATGTTTATGGAGTAAACCGGGCAGCCGGAGCCTTATGTAAAAGAGAGAGAGAGAGAGAGAGAGAGAGAGAGAGAGAGAGAGAGAGGAGGTGGCTAGGGTTTGTGAGGGGAAAATATCTGCAGAGTCTTTAGTTTAGTAATAATTCTAACGTACCTCAACCCTTGTGTGTAGCCATCTATTTATAGGGGCCTCGGAGGCTAGTGTTTTAGAGGAATAATTCCGTAGATGGAAAAGAATTATTCCTCCCCGATTTGGCAAGATTTGACTAATTAGGGATTTGATTTATTTGATTTAAATCAAATCCCTAATTGTGGTAGGAATCAAATTAATCCCAACTTAATTAGGTAACTCCCAATTAGGTTGAGTAACTCTCAATTAGGTCAAATAATCCCCAAATGGAAGGAATTATATGACCTAGGGTTTTGATTTAATTCGGTTCCCACACAAGATTCATCTCCAGGGTTGAGATATGCAAGATAGGGCGAAGTTGAATTCAGCATTTTATATACCAGATTATGGGAAGGATGTTTTATTCTGTTTATACCCTTCTCTTTTTTCGTTTTTCTTTTCCATTGGTATATTGTGAATGCTAAAAATTAAGATGCATACAAGGACCTTTTTCTTTTTTCGTTTTTCTTTTCCATTATCATTTTACAGCCATGAACAAATTTACTTTTGGAGAATTTCAACCATAGTTGAACACCAAGTATTCGCACAAAGACTAGCTCTCATAGCCAAAGTTTATGTGCATATTGATTATCATGAATGTGTTAGGTAATTCGTCTTTGACGTTACGTAGCACGGTCCCACCAATTAATTCAATAAATTTTCCCAGCAGCAGAATCCTTGTAGCTGATGAGTTTAGTGTGGAAACAGAAACTTGGAACTATATCAAGCTACTGTAGGAAAAGAAAACTTGAAAGGACATTTTTTCTCCGGTGTACGTCTCCATCATTTGTATATATAATTTGGGTGGTGCTAGAGGCACCAACTTTGGGCACCAACTTGCTCACCAACTCTCTAATAGAGGTGGAGCCCGCCAATACAACGGGTCCCACGCACTCATTTGTTCAGCTAGTGGACTGTACATGTGTTTTGATTAGATGTCTTGCTCAAAATTCATCAACCTTAGGAGCCCCACTCACTCACTCTGACAAGTTGGAACCGCACACCAAGCAGTCCTTAACACAGAGAATAGCAGACCATTGTGTCTTTTAAAAAATAAAAATAAAAACAGGTTCGCTGACTTAAAAAAATAAAAATAAAAATAATATATATATATATATATACAGCAGAAGGCAGAGAATGGTGAAATATTCAAAATACCAGAAAATGTCATTGGTTAATTCAAATATTAAGAATTGAAACTATTAATTAAATGAGGATAATATGGTAAATTCACATTTTTTCATATTTAAAAAAATAAAAATAAAAACAAAATCAGTAATAAGTCCTACTTTTATGAAATATAACTACCCATGTTATCTTTTTTAAATTCTAAAAATAAAATTAAAAAGAAAAAAGAAAACCATTTGGCACATGCAGCATGTGCCAAGGGGCTAGTAATAATAAAAGAGAAGTAAAACACAGAGTAAGCAGGCTATGAGGCAGGGGCGGAGCCACACTGGGACCAGTGTGGTCACGGGCCCCCACTCAATGTTTTTTATATTTTAAAAGTAATATACTGTTATGTATTTGTATATGTATATTAATTCAAATACTTTACGTTTTGATATGTGCCTACATGTGTTGTGGCGGACCTATTAAGGCACAAGGAGGTGCTTCAAATTACCACTCTACTCAGCTAGTAGTGGTGCACTCCAGGTGTACAGATGACCTTATTTCCATTTTCAACATTTAAGTAAATGTCTTTGTCCTTTTACTTTCATTTATTTTTATATTACTCCATTTACTTAAGTTTACAATGTAAATAAGGAAGTACCCCCTATTTGGATTCAAATAAAAATACTAGAAAATCAAATTCCCACCAAATCAAAATATGAAAAATCGGTTTTAGTGCAAAATACGATTTAGGCTAAAAATGATGGCTCATTAAGTCAATATATACTTCATACTAAAATCCCATAAAATCAAGTTTTCTTATTTGATGTGTAAGGAATAAAAGCCGCCAAAAATTATCTTGAGAAAATGATTATTCCGAAAAATCATTTTTCATACTTAGTCAATATTTTTACATAAAACATTTTTTCATATATGATATGAATGCATGAAGGGACCTACGGTTTTTTTTAGTTTGTGAAATTTTGATATTTTTTCTTTCTATTGGGTTGAATGTGGGGAAAAGCTTTAAAGATATTTGCTAAATCACTACTATTTGTCTATCTCTTGCAATTTTTCTTGCTCATATTGGCTATCCCTTTGTTGAGGACAATTATGATTGCAACCAATAAGCAATATAATTCTTGACATATATGATATATATATATATATATATACTATTTTTCGTATGTATTGTGAGTTCGAATTTTTGATTCTTTATAATTTGTAAGAGGCCCCCACACATATGAAATCCTGGCTTCGCCACTGCTATGAGGCTTTGTTCCCTATCATAAGCAGGTTTAATTTTCTATGGAAACAGATTAGTATTGCCCTAGGTGATTCGTTAACAGCAGATCGTGGAGACGCCCCTTTGTCTTCTTCATTGGCTTCTTGTGGGCAAACTGTTTCTAATACGACCTTTGCTTGAGATAATCTTTTTTATCCTTCAAGATTCACTGGCGTGATGATTTTTTCCTTCTAACTGTCATTGGCATGATATTTTGTCACGACGAAATCGCTTTCCCAAGTGTTGAATTTTTTGTTCATCCACTAAAATTACCAAACCACTTGTAGAATTGTTATAAACTTGGGTTAATTAGTCAAATGGTCCTCAAACTTATATCCGATTTATATTTTGGTCTCTCAATTAAATTATTCGTTCAAATGGTCCATCAACTCTATATTATTCGGTCTATTAGTCCCGCCGTCTAATTTTCTATTAGATTTAACCAAATTTTAGGGTAAATATAACTTTTCATAATTAACAAATAAAAATAGGGTTAAAATAAATACAAAATTAGAAAAAATTGAAGAAAAAAATCATGAGACCCAAACCCAGTGCCCCCTCCCTTCAGCAGCAGAATCCTTGTAGCTGATGAGTTTAGTGTGGAAACAGAAACTTGGAACTATATCAAGCTAAGAGAAAACTTGAAAGGACATTTTTTTTCCTTCTCCGGTGTGCGTTTCCATCAATTGTATAATTTGTTCAGCTAGTGGACTGTACATGTGTTTTGATTAGATGCCTTGCTCAAAATTCATCAATCTTAGGAGCCCCACTCACTCACTCTCACAAGTTGGAACCGCACACCGAACAGTCCTTTCTCTTCTTCTTTAGCTTCTTGTGGGCGAACTTTTTCTAATACGACCCGTGCTTGAGACAATATTTTTTTATCCTTCAAGATTCACTGGCGTGATGTCCTTCTAACTGTCATTGGCGTGTTGAATTTTTTGTTCATCCACTGAAATTACCAAACCACTTGGAGAATTGTTATAAACTTTTATTCATCCACTAATTTTTTTTTTTTTTTTTTTTCACACGGACGCAGTATTAGAGCTTTTCTTTCTCTGATATAATTTCTTCCTGTTTTATTTTTTTTCACACTTAATGTTTTGGTATTTGTCCACTATAATTGTTTGAAAGTGTCCGCTACAATCTTTCCCTAATTTGATTTCTTACTTTGTGTTATGGAGAGCAATACCGTGTTCTTTACTTTGTGTCATGGGTCAATAAGTTGTGTCATGTGAAAGAATACGATGAGATTGACCAAACTGATGTATGGGCCAAAAAATTAAGGACTACATTGATTTGAATGTTCAAAGACTTTTGGAAAGAATTACCTTACTAGGGCAGATACTATTCACATGAACAGTAACCACCATTACTTGCCCTTACCCTTTGCCATGGAAAATAGGTGGAAGTGCTCTTATATGCCCTTGCAAGATAGGGTTTGTTATCTGATCTCAGATCTGTATCCATGTCTGTGACATTATGTAATGATGTTTTATTCTGTTTAATTACCCAATCTCAATCGATAGCCTCATCCATAAGCAGGAAATTATGACTTTTAGAATATTATATTAATAAGGATATTATATGTATCAAAATGTGCGATTTCGTATGAGGTTGAATTGTAATTACCTATCACAAGAAGGGAAGAATGTTTTGTTTCGCTTATGCCTTTGTTTGTCTTTTTTTGTTCAGCATTACCTAGATTGAGATGATTAACCTAGTAGCAGTAGTAAAAGACTAAAAGTGTTCAGACTGTAGAGTTATCTTGCACTTGGATTATTGAAATTTAATATTTCGTTGAATCAGTTTTGTCTCAGTATTTGAAGTTACAGATAGAAGGAGATTATTTTGGTGTTCTGAATCTGATGGTAACTTCCCCTATTGGTTCCTGTTTATATCTAAAGAGCATGCTACCATATATAGTATTCCATAATGCTAATTGCATGATGCATATAGTGTTGGCGAGTAGAATATATCCTATTCTATTTGGGTTTTATTTATTTTTCATTTTGTATAGATATTATGTAATTAGGATTCCACTTATTTCCTAATTAAACCCTACTAGGGTTTGTAACCTGTATTATAAATACCTCCTTTCGGAGAATGAAATATATTTGAAAATATTCTACCCATATTGTTTGACTTGGTATCAGAGCCAGGTTTCTGGTGACCTGTGTGTGTTGTGCCCACCTGTGTTCTACTGTGTGCCCAAATTTCTTTTAGGGTTCTTGTGTCTGTGCCTTTGCCGTGTTCCGCTGTGTGCTCTGTCGTGTTTGTGCCTCTACTGTGTTCGTGCATCTGCCTCTACTGTGTTTGTGCCTTGTGCTCTGTCGTGTTCGTGCCTTTACTGCGTGCCTCTACTGTGTTCGTGCATCTGCCTCTATTGTGTTTGTGCCTCTGTTGTCTTCGTGCATCTGCCATATTTGTGTCTGTGCTGTAATCTGTTGTATACTCTGCGTGATTTGTTGAGTTTCTGCTACAATCATGGGTGATAATTCCATTGTTGGTGCTGCTGCTGCTTCTGCAAATTTGCGTGTTTCTGACTCTATTCCAGGTACGGGCTCTAATACTTGGATAATTGACACTGGTGCTTCTGATCATATGACTTATGATGCTAAATTTTTTGATGAGTTGTCTAGTAACACCCGTGACCCATACATAACTAGTGCTAATGGTTTGCCCTCTCCAATTACTGGCGAGGGCACCATTTCTCTCACCCCAACTCTGTCCTTGTCTCGTGCGTTATTAGTTCCCAATATCCATTGTAACTTGTTATCTGTTGGTCGCTTACTTGATACACTTAATGCTTCTGCTACTTTCTATCCTACCCATTGCTCTTTTCAGGATCTCAAGACTCACAAGGTGATTGGGCATGGTAAACGGATAGGGGGGTTGTATTATTTGACATTACCTTCTGCATCAGTTCGTGATCGTGTCGTTAATACTGTTCAACGTTGCAGTGTCAAAGACAAACAGCAAATTTGGTTATGGCATCGTCGCTTGGGACACCCGTCATTTGGCTACCTTAAGCGTCTGTTTCCATCTTTATTCCGCTCCTGTGATGAGTCTAGCTTCAAATGTGAGACTTGTGTAATGGCCAAGAGTCACCGTACTGTTTTTCCTTTAAGTAATAATAAAGCTGCCTTGCCTTTTGAGTTAGTCCATTCTGATGTATGGGGTCCTGCTCGTGTGACTTCTCATGGTTTCCGTTGGTCATGTTACGTTTATTGATGACTGCACTTGCTTAACATGGGTGTATTTGATGAAGAATAAACATGATGTTGCCTCTATTCTCCCTGATTTTTGTACCATGGTGTCTACTCAGTTTCATGCTCATGTTAAAGTTTTTCGGACCGATAATGGCGGTGAATATGTGAATCATACATTGAATCAGTTCTTTCGTGATCACGGTATCATTTACCAAACTACCACTCCATTCACTTCTCAACAGAATGGCATGTTTGAAAGGAAGAATCGTCAGTTACTTGAAGTTGCCCGCTATCTTATGTTGGATATGTCTGTTCCCCATCATCTTTGGGGACATGGTGTCTTGGCCGCAGCCTACTTGATTAACCGTACTCCTAGTCGGGTTCTTGATTTCAAGACTCCACTGATGTGTTGTGTGCTCTTACTCCTCCGGTTTCGGTCTCTAAGTTACCTCCGAAGGTGTTTGGGTGTGTTGCGTATGTTCATGTCTACTTCCATCAACGGAGTAAACTTGATCCTTGTGCTCTCCGCTGTGTCTTCATTGGTTATTCTACTACTCATAAGGGTTATAAGTGTTATCACCCGCCTACTCAGAAGGTACATGTCACTTTGGATGTTACTTTTCATGAAGAAGTACCCTACTATGTCTCTCCCTCCTCTTCAATTCAGGGGGAGAGGGGTAGTGAATTGAAGAGTTTCGGAGTGGAAAATATGGAAGTTTTTGGACCTGAAGAAGGAATTTCTGGCGAACAGGAAGCGACCGGTCGCAGGGAAGACGCCACCGGTCGCCAACGACTCTATGATGAAAACGACCGGTCGCACATAGGAAGCGACCGGTCGCTCGCGTCGACGAGCGACAACAGTACCGATACAAGTGACGCGACCGGTCGCGAGAGAAAGCTACTACCGGTCGCCAGAAGAAATTGTTGGTGTTTTCGAGCCTCTCTCAGAAGGACATAACAGTGATATTGGCGACTCTCGTACAGATGAAGAGGAAGGACATAACAGTGATATTGGCGACTCTCGTACAGATGAAATTGATAATAGACCCCCCTCTGCCCTGCCATTGCCTCAATCAAGTTGTGATAATGAGGTACTTTCTAGTGATATGCCTAGCTATTCTTTGCCCCCACGTACTACCCGTGGGAAACCTAAAGTGCAATATTCTCCTGATATACATGCCAAGTCTAAATATCCCATTAACCATTATATGTCAACTCATCGTTTATCTAAGTCATATGCATCATATTTGTGTCAATTATCTAGTGTATGTGTGCCAACTAAGTTGCAGGATGCTCTATCTGATCAAAACTGGGTAAATGCAATGCATGTTAAGATGGAAGCCTTGAACAAGAATGCTACTTGGGAGTTAGTTCCTTTACCAAAAGGAAAAAAGGCAGTTGGGTGCAGATGGGTGTTTACTTTGAAGCACAAGGCTGATGGTTCCATTGACCGTTACAAGGCAAGATTGGTAGCAAAAGGGTATACTCAGACATATGGAGTGGATTACACAGAGATTTTTGCTCCAGTAGCTAAGCTCAACACTGTACGCGTACTCTTATCCTTAGCTGCTAACCGTGACTGGCCGCTGCTACAATTTGATGTCAAAAATGTATTCCTCCATGGTGACCTCAAGGAAGAAATATATATGGATCCTCCGCCGGGTATCCCTGTGACTTATAAGGAGGGTGTGGTGTGCAAGCTACGGAAATCCTTGTATGGATTAAAGCAGTCTCCAAGAGCGTGGTTTGGAAGATTTGCTGCATCCATGAAGAAGTTTGGGTATGTGCAAAGTAACTCTGATCATACTTTGTTTCTGAAGAGTCATAAAGGTAAATTGACGGCTTTAATTATTTATGTTGATGACATGATTGTGACTGGAGATGATCATGTAGAGATACAGAGTCTTCAGAAGTATCTAGCTTCTGAGTTCGAGATGAAATCATTGGGTGATTTAAAGTATTTTCTTAGGATTGAAGTTGCCAAATCTAAACATGGTATTTTTCTATCCCAAAGAAAGTATGTTTTGGATTTACTTGCAGAAACTGGAATGTTGGATTGTAAACCAATTGATACCCCTAGTGAGCAGAATCATAAGTTGGGGATATATCCCGATCAAGTTCCGACTGATAAAGAACGTTATCAACGACTTGTGGGGAAATTGATTTATTTAGCTCATACCCGTCCGGACATTGCGTATGCTGTAAATATAGTGAGTCAGTTTATGCACTCTCCTAGTGTGGATCATATGGGGGCTGTGACTCGTATTTTAAGGTATCTGAAAGTAACTCCTGGCAAAGGGTTAATTTTCTCCAAGTATGGCCATACGAATGTAGAAGGGTATACAGATGCTGATTGGGCAGGTTCAGCCACAGATAGGCGTTTGACATCTGGGTATTTTATGTTTGTGGGTGGCAATCTTGTTACGTGGAGGAGCAAGAAACAAAAGGTGGTGTCTAGATCTAGTGCTGAGGCCGAGTATCGGGGAATGGCCCATGGTGTATCTGAGTTACTATGATTGAGGAGATTGTTGAAAGACCTTGGTTTTGGGCCTAATAAACCCATGGATTTATATTGTGACAATACGGCTGCGATTGCAATTGCTCATAATCCTGTACAACATGACCGTACAAAACATGTGGAGGTTGATCGAAATTTCATTAAATAAAAGTTGGATGCGGAGATTGTGTCCTTCCCCTTCATCCGTTCAAAGTATCAGTTAGCTGATGTTCTTACGAAAGCTGTTTCTACAAGTATCTTTCTCAACTCGCTTGACAAGTTGGGCATGCGTGACGTCTTTGCTCCAACTTGAGGGGGAGTGTTGGCGAGTAGAATATATCCTATTCTATTTGGGTTTTTTTATTTTTCCTTTTGTATAGATATTATGTAATTAGGATTCCACTTATTTCCTAATTAAACCCTACTAGGGTTTGTAACCTGTATTATAAATACCTCCTTTCGGAGAATGAAATATATTTGAAAATATTCTACCCATATTGTTTGACTTATGGTTCTTTATCGATGGAGCTGTTGAAGAAATGACTGTTATAATCCTACACCATCCGTTATGGTTTGGACTTCTTGTGTTCAATCTCTGCTGTATGTGACAATTAATATATTCTTCATAAACAATCTTTTTGTGTCTTCATGGATTCATTGGTCTCATGATATTGTTAATGGCTGATTAATTTGTTGATATAAAAGTCTGATCGTTGCATGGTACTGAGGCTACAGACTCTTATGCATTCTGTTCATTTCCCGCCAACACAATACCCCTCTAATTGTGTTTTTTTTTTGGTCGGAGCCCTCTCTAATTCTGTTCATTCTACTGATTTGGTTGAAATGTCTCTGGCTCTGATAATAGCCTGGTAGAAATGATTGGAAAGGGTTTCTGTCAATGCATATAGCAATCAGAGAGGTTTGATTGAATGCAACATTATTCAATCACATCAATATATAATCAATTTTAAAAAAAATGTCCCTACCTTAGTTGAATGACGAGAATAACCCTGCAAAATCGTCAAGAGCAGGATTGTTTTTCTAGGAGGAACGGATTAGTTTAAATTATCTATGTTTAGTGTTTATTGTTGGAGCAAACAACTATTTAGAGCAGATTCATGCAGATCCACCACACAGACACAAAGAGACTATGTACAGATTCATCAAATTTAATTTGAAGAGAGAGAGAGAGAGAGAGAGAGAGAGAGAGAGACTTGGTTTGAAACAATCACTTTTAATCCTTCAAGATTCACTGGCTTGATGTTTTGGCCTCATCATATTGTTAATGGCAGCAAGCACTACAGAGTCATCCGGGTTCACCACTCACATCACACACGAGTGAGCATTCTATTCATCCTATGACCCCAAATTTTTCCAACAGTAACGCAGTATTGCAGATTCTTTTCTCCGACAAGATTATGCACGCTTTCATAATTGTTTGGATGTTTTCGTATTTGTCCACTAAAATTTTCCAACAATAGCACAACTGGTCTTTAATTTACTGCTAGATAGCTAGCTAGTTTAGATTGCTAGCTTACTAGCTTAATTACATACATGAAATGCATCTCATAGAGACTTGTTGCCGACTTGTCCAACCGACATAGGACTCTCATAATCTTTCTCAGCTCTCTCTAGAGATTTCTTAATCACCAACTTGGCTGCCTTATTCTAGAACTATATCATATCTGACTTAGCCTCTTCTTCCACCAAGCTTTCTAGAATTATTATGTAGATTAGATTCCTCTCAAATGTGCATTACTTTTTAACAACAGAAGGAAAAACAAAAAAACACACACTCTGCTTTGTTCTGTTTTTAAAAACAGGATGAAGCATTCACTCAGCGGTACTCATGGTAGGGTAATTTTGTTCATTCTTTCATGCATGAGCATGAGCATGACCACACCTCTGGATTCTTCAACTCTATCAAGTGGTAATAGTTTTGGACGTGAAACTGATCGCATGGCGCTGCTTGACTTGAAGCAAAGAATCACTCAAGATCCTCTTCATGTCATGAGCTCATGGAATGATTCCGTTCATTTCTGCAGTTGGGTTGGCGTTACGTGCAACCCTTCCACCGAAAGAGTCGAGATTTTGAAACTCAAGTCTCGAAAACTAGTAGGCTCTTTACCACCTTCTATTGGAAATCTTACTCATCTTGCTAGAATCAGCCTGGCCTTCAATAGCTTTAGTGGTGAAATTCCTCAAGAAATGGGTCGTCTACGAAGCCTGCAATATCTCAGCCTGTCTGGAAATTCCTTTGGTGGGAAAATACCAACTAATATATCTCAGTGCACACAGCTAAAAGATCTCCGTCTAACTCTCAATGGGCTTATAGGGTCCATTCCGAACCAATTCAGTTCATTGTTGAATTTAAATTATCTATCCGTTGATTCTAACAATCTCACTGGAGCAATCCCAGGTTGGATAGGAAACTTTTCTTCTTTGCATGAGCTTTATCTTAGCCAAAACAATTTTCAAGGAAGCATACCCAGTGAGCTCGGGCGTCTGACCAGCTTGGGGACATTTGCACTTGCGTCAAATAATCTGTCTGGTATTGTCCCTTCTTCAATCTATAATATTTCTTCAATGCACATCTTCAGTGTTGCTGTCAACCAGCTCCATGGAGAGCTACCATCAAATGTTGGCATTAATCTACCAAATCTCGAAGAATTTTACGGTGGTGACAACAAATTCACTGGAACTATTCCTGCATCATTTTCAAATTCTTCCAGACTGTGGAAGATTGATTTGAGTCAAAATGGTCTCCATGGGGCACTCCCTGCTGAAAATCTTGGCAGCTTGCGAAACTTAGTTTGGATGTCCTTTGGTAGCAATAGACTCAGAAATGAGAAAACTGGCGACTTCAAATTTCTCAACTCTTTGGCTAATTGTACTAGCCTAGAGCTCTTGAGTCTTGAAACTAATCTATTTGAAGGACAGTTGCCAGGATCCATAGGCAACTTTTCTGGCCAACTACAATATCTTTATTTGGGGACAAATTTGATACACGGGAGAATCCCTCAAGAAATTGGAAATCTCGTAAACTTGACCCTCTTAGGAGTGGACCATAATGATTTGAGTGCAAGTGTCCCTGATGCAGTTGGGAAGTTTCAAAAGTTACAGGAATTGTATTTGAATGATAACAAATTTTCTGGGCCGATACCATCCTCCTTAGGCAACTTGACTTCCTTGACACACCTCTACGTGAACGATAATAGGTTTGAGGGAAGTATACCTCCAAGTTTTGGTAGCTGCAAACGTCTGCTCGAGCTTGACCTTTCTCATAACAACATAACTGGCGCCATACCTAGAGAGCTTTTTGGGGTTTCATCTCTTACAATTTCTTTGAACATTTCCCAAAATTCTTTGACTGGTTCGTTACCATCTGAAGTGAGTGATTTGATAAATCTTGTGGAGCTGGATGTATCAGGAAATAAGTTATCAAGTGAAATCCCCACAACCCTTGGCAGTTGTATTATGTTGGTGCATTTGCATTTGGAAGGCAATGAATTTGAAGGAACAATTCCTCAATCCCTTCAAAATTTAAGAAGCTTGGAAGAAATAGATATTTCACGCAACAACTTATCAGGGCAGATTCCTAAATTTCTGGGCAAGTTCCCGTTTCTTCACTATCTCAATCTTTCTTATAATGATTTTGAGGGCGAATTGCCTAAAGAAGGGATCTTTTCAAATGCAAGTGGTCTCTCAGTTATTGGAAACAATAGGCTTTGTGGTGGCCTCCCAAAATTACGTCTACATGCATGCTCCATCAAAAAGTCCCATTCATCTCAACGACTACTTGCCCCAAAGGTAGTCATCCCTATAGCTTGTGCACTTGCCTTCATAATTGCTCTGTCATGCTTCATTGTGGCTCGCTCAAAGGTGAAAAAGTCAAGAGGTGGACCTGTAGTTTCACATTCTTATGAGGGTTGGAAATCAATCTCTTACTTAGAACTCGTTCAATCAACTGACGGGTTCTCTGAGGATAATCTGATTGGTTCGGGAAGTTTTGGTTCTGTTTACAAAGGAGTACTCCCTACTGATGGGAGGGTAGCTGCTGTTAAGGTATTTAACCTTCAACAAAAAGGAGCTTTGAAGAGCTTCATTGACGAATGCAAAGCTTTAAGAAGTATACGGCACTGTAATCTTCTCAAGATCATAACTGCATGCTCAAGCATTGATACTCAGGGTAATGACTTCAAGAGTCTAGTTTTCGAGTTCATGGAAAATGGAAGTCTAGACTCATGGCTGCATCCTAGAGATGATGAGCAATCTCAAAGCAAGAGATTGAACCTTATCCAAAGACTCAATATTGCGATTGACGTTGCTTCAGCTTTAGATTATCTCCACAATCGCTGTGAAACGGCCATTGTTCATTGTGATCTAAAGCCAAGCAATGTTCTTCTTGGTGAAGATATGGTAGCCCATGTTGGTGACTTTGGTTTAGCAAGGTTCCTCTTGGAAGCATCAGATAGTTCTGCGCAAAGTGAAACCATTTCTGCTGGGCTAAAGGGTTCCATCGGCTACATTCCTCCAGGTATGAATTTCTATCATTATCTTCCTAATAAGTTTATCGCCTTTTTTTTTTCCTAGAAGCTCAAAAATGAGATCTAAGTTCTAAAGATGATTTTATTGTGACATTCTAATCCATGTAATGACTGACAGAGTATGGCATGGGTGGCCAAGTTTCCATTCTGGGAGATATATATAGCTTTGGAATACTATTGCTAGAAATGTTGACAGGAAAAAGACCTACAGATGACCTATTCACAGAAGGTTTAAGCATTCACCAATTCACAGCCATGGCAATGCCCGACCATGCCATGGACATAATTGACCCTTCATTGCTGATTGAAAGAGATGATGCAGATGTTGATGATGAGACATACAACAAGGACATACGAGCAAGGACAATTACAATTTATCAGGAAGGCAGCCCTATCCGTCAAACAAGATTGGAGGAGTGTTTGGTGTCGGTGATGCAGATAGGACTCTCATGCTCTGCAAGATCACCATCTGAGCGGATGAGAATGGATGTTGTTGTCAACAAAATGAAGGCAGCTAGAGACTCATTTCTCAACCTAGCAATAGGCAGGAAGGGCTAAGTTTGCTCTCTGATGTCAAATCTATAGCCTCATCTATTTGCAAAAAACTATTCGAATAAGGATATTATATGCATCCATGTGTGTGACATTATGTAAGGATGTTTTATTCTGTTTATGCCTGAGCTTCTTTGTCTTGGATTATTCAACTGCAAATTAATTAAAGATGACATGTTTTGTTTGTCGTCTTTGTAAATATGCTTTGCTGCTTATTCTGCTTAGTTGATCTTCAATCAGCAGCTGGTTCTTGTGGTGTTGCTCTTACCAGTCCAGTGATTTAGAATGGAGCAGCAAGTCTTTGGCAGTGATTTAGCCTCTGCAAATTGCAGCAATGCTACTTTAGTGAAAACCACCATGGCAAAAATGAAGACATGTTACAAGAAAAGATGAATTGGCCCATTGGGCCTTGTGAGCCAATTACTAAGAAGTCCAGTACTGTCCAACCTTTCACATAACCTATTCCATTAAGAATGGTTCAGAATGTGGTCTCGCATTTCTTTGGTCTGAACTGAGTACAATGAAGGGTTCGGAGATTTCAACAAATTGTCCGAGTAAAATAATAGAGGTGCCAGATCCCAGTACATATATACAATTTGTGTGAAAGCCATGTGACTGGATAACAACATGACAACGTTTAAAGTGTGTTTTGAAAAAGTAATTTACAATGCTTGTGAGACGTTGTCAAAGAATAAAAGGGTGTAGTAGCTTCTACCGCATCCTTGGAGTGTTGTCAAATGAGTTTTTGAATGCTGTTAAATAAGTTTGAACAACATGCATTGACGTGTCGTGTAGGACAACAAAAGAGATACACAATGTTCAATGCCCGCTCTCGTATCCATTTTTTTATTTAATTAACTGATCAGCTAGAGACTAGATTATATGACTGTTGTGATCCTAGTTTTCTGTACATGATATGCCAATCCAACCACAACGCTCAAATGTTTGTAAATTAATTAATTAGTGTTGTGAGCTAAGAAACAAAATCTCAATCTATAGCCTCATCTATAAGCACGCAATGATTTTAATAAGTATATTATATATCAGTGTGTGTGACTTCATCTGAAGGTTGAATTCAGCATTTTGTAATTATGTAGCACAACAAGAGGAGAATGTTTTCTTCCATTTATGCCCTTGTGTTGTGTGTCTTGGCATTTTGTAATCAACGGCAACTAATGAGCAATAAATCTCTGTTTTGCGGTTGACAACATCAAATGTCATGGCTAGCTTGGGTTCCAAGAAACATACCTTAGTCTAGAGTAATTCAAGTGGACCTCATCAGAGCTTCTGGATACGACTTTGTCAAAAAAGAGCAAAAAAATAAAAAATGAACACAGAGGAAATGACTTGTGGAGCTTCCAAATCTTAATTTATATGGCGCAGAGATTGAGATTGTGGAGATCATTTATTTACAAGTGTCTTACATTCTGGGTTTGGGAAATTAAAGTGAATCTTGTAGATTTTGGTAAAATGTCACCATCTCAATCTACAAGAAGAAGATAGAAATATGGAGCATTCACGGCACACTCATGGTAGGCTGATTTTGTTCAAGTTCTTTCTTGGGCTCATTCTTTTAAGCATAAACACATTGTTCGGTTCATTTTTACACATGATTTATCATGTTATTCACCCAATATTTTGAGTTAGTTCTTGACATTTTATAGCTTTTTACTTTCTTTGTCTTTTTTTAAAAAATTCTGTTTATACCTTTCCTTTTTCTTTCTTCGTCTTTTTTTTTTTCCATGGTGCCACTATGAATCCATAGCTAATGAGTTTAGCATGGAAACAGAAAACTTGGAACGGAAATGAGAATGAGAGTGGTGGTTTGATAACCATTTCAATTTGAGTTTTTAGTTTTCTTTTCTTATGCTAAAGTATCCAAGAAAAAGAGGGAGAACGGAAATGAGAATGAGAGTGGAGATGGAATTGAGAGGGAAGATGAGAAGAGAGGATGGGAGGGAGGAGTAACAAAAGTGAAAACAAAAACTAAAAACTGAAATCTATTTGAAATTGTTTTCCCATCCTCCCCTCTCATCCTCTCTCTCAATCTCATTATCACTTCTATACTCTAGCAAAAAATAAAAAAAACTAAAAAATAAAATTAAAATGGTTATCAAACAAGCCCTTATTTGTCAAAAGTTAACAGATGATCATGGAGAACCCTCCCTTTTTCTTCTTCTTTAGGTTCTTGTACGCAAACTATTCTAGTACATTTGCTTACCGCGGCAATCTTTTTTGTTCCTTCAAGATTCACTGGCATGATGATTTTACCTTCTAAATGTTATTGGCATGATATTTTGCCACGTGGAAATCGTTGTCCCAAGTGTTGAATTTTTTTTTTTTCGTCCACTAAAATTGCCAAACCACTTGGAGAAATATTGGTATAAACTTTTAGGCCCTATTTTGTATCATACTTAAAAAAGTAAATTAAAAAACTATATGATTCCTTTTTAAAAACATGAGTTTTTAAATAGTGATTTTAAGATCTAAAAACTTGTTTGGTATTGAACTCCAAACTATTTTTAAGATCTAAAAAAATTGAAATTAAAATAAGAAAATAAGAAACCCTAGATTCTCAAATTGAAATTAACGAGAGAGAGAGAGAGAGAGAGAGAGAGAGAGAGAGAGAGAGAGAGAGAGAGAACTATAAAACCTCACTTATTTTGTTTTCAATAATGGGGTGTTTTTGAATTTTTCTTGGGTTTGAGTTTTGAAAAATGGGCATACCAAACGGGTTTTTGTGGCTTTGGACTTAAAATTTGTTTTTGAATTTAGAAAATTGGATCCAAATAGGATACCAAACAGGCCCTTAATCATCCACTAATTTTTTTTTTCCTTCTTTTGGGTTTGAATACAATGCTCGGCTTTCAGCAAATTCACTATGTTCTGTATGATATAAGTAAAATTTGTCTGAAAGTCATCTTTTGATGTATTAAAATGTGAACGCAAATCATGTTTTTAGTATTCTCTGTTTTGGTCAAGAGTTTTTAGTATTCATTCATTGAAGGTTTGAAAGTACTACTAAAAAGAAAGAAACCAAGAGCAGAAAAAAACAAGGAAGGAAACAGACAGAGACTCATCTTGTCATGTGCATTAATCAACTAAATCACTATCATAAAGTTCTCCCATTCATATTTCTCTTTCAGGAGCAAATAAATATCTTCGCCTAGTTGAATGAATGTAACAAGTCAGCAAAAATTAGTCATGTCATGAGGACAACTTCAATGTGACGACAAGGACCCGGCGGCACCTGCGTACTAATTTGTCGTTCAAATTTCCTGCTAGTACTAGACGGATGAGAGCTCGACTCTAATTTAGTTGGTCCTCACATTTACTAGCTATCTCAATATTTCTTTTATATTTATTTCCTATATATATGTAGTGGGGTTTCTTTTTTTTTTTTGGTAAATACCATGAGATGCCCCCACACTTGAAAGGCGGGATTAATCCCCGCTCAGAGTTCGGCTTGCCCCTGGCCACAAAATGCTTCCAACAGGGGGTTCCTTCTTTGTGAATGCTAGAAATTAAGATGTATACAAAGACATCTTTCTTTTTTCGTTTTTCTTTTCCATTATCATTTTACAACCATGAACAAATTTACTTTTGGAGAATTTCAACCATAGTTGAACACCAAGTATTCGCACAAAGACTAGCTCTCATAGCCAAAGTTTATGTGCATATTGATGATCATGAATATGTAAGGTAATTCGTCTTTGACGTTACGTAGCACAGTCACACCAAATAACTCAATAAATTTTCCCAGCAGCAGAATCCTTGTAGCTGATGAGTTTAGTGTGGAAACAGAAACTTGGAACTATATCAAGCCATTGTAGGAAGAGAAAACTTGAAAGGACATTTTTTTTTCTTCTCCGGTGTGCGTTTCCATCAATTGTATAATTTGTTCAGCTAGTGGACTGTACATGTGTTTTGATTAGATGCCTTGCTAAAAATTCATCAATCTTAGGAGCCCCACTCACTCACTCTCACAAGTTGGAACCGCACACCGAACAGTCCTTTCTCTTCTTCTTTAGCTTCTTGTGGGCGAACTGTTTCTAATACGACCTGTGCTTGAGACAATCTTTTTTTATCCTTCAAGATTCACTGGCGTGATGTCCTTTCTAACTGTCATTGGCGTGTTGAATTTTTTTGTTCATCCACTGAAATTACCAAACCACTTGGAGAATTGTTATGAACTTTTATTCATCCACTAATTTATTTTTTCACACTGACGCAGTATTAGAGCTTTTCTTTCTCCGATATAATTTCTTCCTCTTTTTTTTTTCTTTTTCTTTTTTTTTTTCACGCTTTCATAATTGTTCGAATGTTTTGGTATTTGTCCACTATAATTGTTTGAAAGTGTCCGCTACAATCTTTCCCTAATTTGATTTCTTACTTTGTGTTATGGAGAGCAATACCGTGTTCTTTACTTTGTGTCATGGGTCAATAAGTTGTGTCATGTGAAAGAATACGATGAGAATGACCAAACTGATGTATGGGCCAAAAAATTAAGGAATACATTGATTTGAATGTTCAAAGACTTTTGGAAAGAATTACCTTACTAGGGCGGATACTATTCACATGAACAGTAACCACCCTTACTTGCCCTTACCCTTTGCCATGGAAAATGGGTGGAAGTGCTCTTATAAGCCCTTGCAAGGTTTATTTTGTCCTTCTTATTGTCATTGGCATGATATTTAATATTTTCGTTGAATCAGATTTGTCTCAGTATTTGAAGTTACAGATAGAAGGAGATTATTTTGGTGTTCTGATGGTGAATTTGGTAACTTCCCCTGTTGGTTTCTGTTTATATTTATAGTATACCATAATGCTAATTGCATGATGCATATGGTTAATGTCGGAATATGATTTTTATCAATGGAGCTGTTGAAGAAATGACTGTTATAATCCTACACCGTTGGTTATGGTTTGGACTTCTTGTGTGCTGTATATGATACAGGATGCCATTACAGTCTACTAATTTTTACAGTCTATTTCTGGCCAATAACACAATAATACGTGGAAAAGTTATCTCATGTGTTATTGCGTCATTCACCGGGAATAACAAAAAAGTGTTATTTCCGTTGCATGAAAGTCTTTCTCGTATCGATGGGCCTATGCATCCTTTGTAGTATTGCACTCAATCAAATCACAACAAACAATTTCTCCAATTCATAGTCGTTGCAGGGCCAGCCATTTATGTTTAGTGGTTATTGTTGGAACAAATAAATATCTTCGCCTAGTTGAATGACTATAACAAGTCAGCAAATTAGTCATGAGCACACCTTGAATGCGACGCCAAGGACCCAGCGATTCACGCGGACTAATTTGGTCTTCATATTCCCTATAGACGCGGCGAAAGCTTGATTCTAATTTGTATCCTCACATTTACTATCTATCTCAATATTCCTAGAGATGGGCCCATTATATTGGTGGGTTTCATCTCTATTAGAGAGGTGATACACAATGGGGTATAAAAATGTGATAAGCCTAGCATTACCCTTTCCTATATATGTAGTGGGGTTTCTTCTTTCTTATGCATTCATGTAAAACCAAACTTGGTTTCTTACTTTGACAGCAAAAGGAAAGAAAAAACAAACACTTTGGTTTCTGATTTGCTCTGTATTTTTTTAATTAAAAAATTAGAAAAAGGATGGAGCATTCACGCACTATTCTTGGTAGGCTGATTTTGTTTCCGTTCCTTGATGGGTTCATTCTTTTATGCATGAGCATGAGTATGAGCGCACCTCTGGACCAGCCATCTATGTTTAGTGACTATAACAAGTCAGCAAGTTAGTCATGACCAATGTCTTAAAAATCGAAATTATCGCCGAAATATCGGCGATAATTTCGTTTTTTTGGGATGGCGATAATCTGGGAACAAACCAAGCTTATTTCGTGCAAATATCGATATTGTCGCCGAAAATATCGCCGATATATCGATCTGGATATTATCGAGCAACGTCAACACAAAACGGTGATAATATCCGGAGAAAAACCAGCCCAAAACCGAGCTGTTTCCAGTGGCTGGAGTTGTCGACGGAGGCGGCGCAGGTCGGGGGTGCGACGGCGAGGTCCGGCTGGCGTGTTGGGTCTGGTCTAGTGGGCTGGGGTGGTCGATGCCGGTGGTTATGGGGGTTTGGGGTGTTGGCTGGAGCAAAAAGAAAAACAGGGGAGGGGGAAGTTTCGCGAAGAAGAAGAGGAAGTGAGGAGAGAGAGAGAATCAGATTTTAAAATCAGATTTTCAAAATTTACAATTTTGCCCTTCTTGTGTATTTTGCTCGTAATTCCTTCGTTACACGTCCGATTCGAGTCCACCACGTGTCTACGGACTCGTTTCATCGCGCTCTACCCAACAGTACAGGTGGATTTCCAAAATTCCTTCCCGGTCAAAAAGTCAACTTAAAACCAAATAGAATATCTCAAGGGCATTTTTGTCTTTTTTCTCTAATAATTTATAATTAAATAATAATTGAGGTTTGGGTTGTTACATTATCCAACTCAACTGCGTACATATTTATGATTATATTTTCGGCGTGTAATATTTATAACGTCTTTAAAATGTCTGTAAGCTAATATTTATTTTATAGGATAAATTTCTAAATTAAAAAAGACACCAAGGGGATTCGAACCCCTCCCATTTTACTCATTCAACACCTTAACCACCATATTACTTATGTTTTTGTGAAAATATGCTAAAATATTTATATATATATATGGTTTTGTTGTGAATTTCTTTTGCAAGAAACAATTCACCATGTATTTTACCATGCAATGTATAAAGTGTAAAATATTGTAGTAATTCATTATATATAAATAATTATGGTGTGTTTAATCCTTTTTCATTAATTACTATATATTTTCTACACTCATAGTGTTTGCCAGCTCGCTATATAATCAACTTAAATCAGTTAAATCCATCATGTAATGCATTTCCTTCCAATTTTTTATGATAAACTAATAGATAATTGCCTAAATAAACATCCTATAAAGTTTCAATAAAAATTTCCAAGTTTTTCTCACAATTTCCTTGATTTTTATTTAATTTTTATCGATATCGATAATATCCCGATATTTCCATCGAAATTTCCGTGTTTTTGGCCTACCGATATTTCCGATACAACCGATATTTAAGACCTTAGTCATGACTCATGAGCACAACTTAATAGACACGGTGAAAGCTTGACTCTAATTTGGTTTCGTACATGGACTAGAAGGGTCAAGTAACCCTCCTCCTAGGCATTTATTAGCTCCACCATTCCTCTTGGAAAATTGGTGCCATGGGCCCGCGCATTCATTGTAGTGTTATTGCTTTCAATCAATTCACAACTAACAATTTCTCCAATTCATATCTCTTTGCAGGGCCAGCCATGTATGTTTAGTCGGTATCGTTGAATGACTATAACAAGTCAGCGAATTAGTCACGGGCACACCTTAAATGTGACGACAAGGACACTGCGGACTAATTTGGTCTTCCAATTCCTCACATTATTTCTCACATTTGGTTCCTCACACGGTGAAAGCTTGACTCTAATTTGGTTCCTCACATTACTAGCATTATTCATTGTAGTGGGATTTCTTCTTTCATATACAGACACTTGGTTTCTTATTTTGAAAGCAAAAGGAAAGAAAAAACAAACACTTCGGTTTCTGATTTGCTCTGTATTTTTTTTATTAAAAAAAGGAAAAAGGGATGGGGCATTCACGCACTATTCTTGGTAGGTTGATTTTGTTTCCATTCCTTCATGGGTTCATTCTTTTATGCATGAGCATGAGCATGAGCACACCTCTGGAATCTGCAACTCTGTCCAGTGGTAATACTTTTGGAAGTGAAACTGATCGCCTGGCGCTGCTGGACTTGAAGAAAAGAATCACTCGAGATCCTTTCCATGTCTTGAGCTCATGGAATGATTCCATTCATTTCTGCAATTGGGTTGGCGTTACGTGCAACCCTTCCACCAAAAGAGTCTTGATTTTGAACTTGAGTTCTCATAAACTGGCCGGCTCTATACCACCTTCTATTGGAAATCTTACTCATCTTACTGGAATCAACCTCAGAAACAACAGCTTCCATGGTGAAATTCCTCAAGAAATGGGTCGCCTACAAAGCCTGCAAGCTCTCAACCTGTCTGAAAACTCCTTGGGCGGGAAAATTCCGACTAATATATCTCACTGTCCACAACTACGTGTGCTGAGTCTTTTTTCCAATCATATTATTGGGTCCATTCCTAACCAACTCAGTTCATTGTTGAATTTAAATATTCTATGGATTGATATTAACAGCCTCACTGGAACAATCCCGGCCTGGATTGGAAACTTTTCTTCTTTGCATGACCTTTTTCTTACCGAGAACAATTTTCAAGGAAGCATACCCAATGAGCTCGGGCGTCTGACAAGCTTGAGGAAATTCACACTTGCAATGAATAATCTGTCTGGTATTGTCCCTTCTTCAATCTATAATATTTCTTCCATATACAGTTTCAGTTTGGCTCACAACCAGCTGCATGGAGAGCTACCGCAAAATCTCGGCATTAAGCTTCCTAATCTTGAAGAACTTTACGTTGGTGTCAACAGTTTCACAGGCAATGTTCCTGCATCATTGTCAAACTCTTCTAGACTCTTGTCTCTAGATTTTGGTAAAAATGGTTTCACTGGGACACTCCCTGCTGAAAATCTTGGAAGCTTGCAAAGCTTATATTGGCTACATTTTGGTAGCAATAGACTGGGAAATGGGAAAACTGGCGACTTGAACTTTCTCAGTTTCTTGGCTAATTGTACTAGCCTAGAGACGTTGGCTCTTGACACTAATCATTTTGGAGGAGAATTGCCAAGATCTATAGCCAACCTTTCTACCCAACTACGTAGTCTTACTTTGGCGCAAAATTCAATACACGGAAGTATCCATGACGACATTGGAAATCTTGTAAGCTTAAATCAACTTGAAATGGATAACAACTACTTCAGTGGTAGTGTACCTGATGTAATTGGGAAGCTTCAAAAGTTACGGATACTTTCATTGAATGACAACAAATTTTCTGGGCGGATACCGTCCTCTTTAGGCAACTTGACTTCATTGACAAATCTCTACATGGGCAATAATATGTTTGAGGGAAGTATACCTCCAAGTCTTGGCAATTGCCAAAGTCTACTTGAACTCAACCTTTCTTATAACAATATAACAGGCACCATACCTAGAGAGCTTGTCGAAGTTTCATCCCTTTCAATTTCTTTGGACATTTCTCAAAATTATTTAACTGGTTTGTTACCACATGAAGTGGGTCATTTGGTAAATCTTGTGGAGCTGGATGTATCAGGAAATAAGTTATCAGGTGAAATTCCAACAACCCTCGGCGGTTGTATTATGTTGTTACGCCTGTATTTGGAAGGTAATGAATTTGAAGGAACAATTCCTCAATCTCTTAAAAGTTTAAGAAGTTTGGAAGAAATAGATATTTCACGCAACAACTTATCAGGGCAGATTCCTAAATTTCTAGACAAGTTTACGTTTCTTAAACATCTCAATCTTTCTTATAATGATTTTGAGGGTGAATTGCCTAAAGAAGGGATCTTTTCAAATGCAAGTGGTCTCTCAGTTATTGGAAACCATAGGCTCTGCGGTGGCCTCCCAGAATTACTTCTGCATGCATGCTCCAACAAGAAGTCTCATTCATCTCAACGACTACTTGCCCTAAAGGTAGCCATCCCTGTAGCTTGTGCACTTGCCTTCATAATTGCTATGTCATGCTTCATTGTTGCTCGTTCAAAGGTGAAAAAGTCAAGAGGTGGACCTGTAGCTTCACATTTTTATAAGGGTTGGAAATCAATCTCATACTTAGAACTCGTTCAATCAACTGGCGGGTTCTCTGTGGACAACCTGATTGGTTCGGGAAGTTTTGGTTCTGTTTACAAAGGAGTACTTCCTACCGATGGGAGGGTAGTTGCTGTTAAGGTATTAAACCTTCAACAACAAGGAGCTTCCAAGAGCTTCATTGATGAATGCAAAGCTTTAAGAATCATACGACATCGTAATCTTCTCAGGGTCATAACCGCATGCTCGAGCGTGGATACTCAAGGTAATGACTTCAAGAGTCTAGTTTTCGAGTTCATGGCAAATGGAAGTCTAGACTCATGGTTGCATACAAGAGATGATGACCAATCTCAAAGTAGATTGAGCCTTATCCAAAGGCTCAATATTGCAATTGACGTTGCTTCTGCATTAGATTATCTCCACCACCGTTGTGAAACAACCATTGTTCATTGTGATCTAAAGCCAAGCAATGTTCTTCTTGGTGAAGATATGGTAGCCCATGTTGGTGACTTTGGCATAGCAAGGTTCCTCTTGGAAGCATCAGATAGTTCCTCGCAAAGTCAAACAATTTCTGCTGGGCTAAAGGGTTCCATCGGTTACATTCCTCCGGGTATGAGTTTCTACCATTCTCTTCCTAATAAGTTAATCGCCTTTTTTTCCCCTATAAAACTAAAAAATGAGATCTAAGATCTAAAGATTATTTGACTGTGACATTCTAATGCATGTAATGAATGACAGAGTATGGCATGGGAGGCCAAGTTTCCATCTTGGGAGATATTTATAGCTTTGGAATACTATTGCTAGAAATGTTCACAGGAAAAAGACCTACAGATGACATGTTCACAGAAGGTCTGAGCATTCACCAATTCGCAGCCATGGCAATGCCTGACCATGCCATGGACGTAATTGATCCTTCATTGCTCATTGTAAGAGATGATGCGGATGGTGATTATGAAATATACAACAATGACATACGAGCAAGGCCAGTTAGAAGTTATCATGATGGCGGCCCTGTCCTTGCAACAAGATTGGAGGAGTGTTTGGTTTCGGTAATGGAGATAGGACTCTCATGCTCTGCAATATTACCATCTGAGCGGATACAAATGGATGTTGTTGTGAACAAAATGAAGGCAGCTAGAGACTCATATCTCAATTTGAGAAGAAGAAGGAGAAGAAGAAGCTAGCAATATTCAAGACGGGCTAAGTTTGTTATCTGATCTCAAAATCTGTAGCCGCATCTATTTGCAAGAAACTATTCGAATAAGGATATTATATGTATCCATGTCTGTGACATTATGTAATGATGTTTTATTCTGTTTATGCTTGGCCTTCTTTGCTGCTTATTTTGCTTTATTGATCTTCAATTAGCAGCTGGTTCTTGTGAATTCAGCATTTTATATACAGAGTATGGGAAGGATGTTCTATTCTGTTTATACCTTTCCTTTTTCTTTCTTCGTTTTTTTTTTCCATTGGTGGTGCCACTATGAAACCATGCTCCTAGGCTTGGGTATATTGTGAATGCTAAAAAGTAAGATGCATTCAAAAACATTATTAAGGGAGCAAATTTCATGACCCTATTTTCATTTTACAAAGATAAACACAAATTTACCAAAAAGTTATAATATAGCTGAACACCAAGTATCCTCACAAAGACTAACCGATAATTTAACCTCTCATAGCTAGAGCTTTTTTACATACGTTGATGATATGATTAATGAATATGTCTTTGACCTTACGTTGCATGGTTACGGTCACATCAAATAATTCAATAATTTTTCCAATAGCAGAATCCTTGTAGCTGATGAGTTTAGCGTGGAAACAGAAAACTTTTAACAAACAGTCCTCTTGGAAAATTGGTGCATCGATGGGCCTATGCATTATTCATTGTTGTATTATTGCATTCAATCAAATCACAACCAACAATTTCTCCAATTCATATTATATCTTGCAGGGCCAGCCACCTATGTTTAGTGACTATAACAAGTCAGCAACTTAGTCATGACTCATGAGCACAACTTGATAGACACGGTGAAAGCTAGACTCTAATTTGGTTCCTCACATTACTAGCATTATTCATTGTGGTGGGATTTCTTCTTTCATATACAAACACTTGGTTTCTTATTTTGACAGCTAAAGGAAAGAAAAAACAAACACTTTGGTTTCTGATTTGCTCTGTATTCTGTATTTTTTTTAATAAAAAAAAAGGATGGAGCATTCACGCACTACTCATGGTAGGGGGATTTTGTTTCCACTCCTTCATGCATGGGTCCAATTCTAAGTATCGCAATCAGGCATTCTTTGACAAGACCCGCCCCATACTCCTCGGAATTTCTGCAGAGTCTCCTTTGTAAATTGAATATTTTCCAAATTTTCAACCTATTAAAAACACAGTTTATAAACACCAACTGGCAGTATGCAAGATAAATTCTTAGTGTTTACAATTTCTCCAATTCATATTATCTCTTGCAGGGCCAGCCATATATGTTTAGTGACTATAACAAGTCAGCAACTTAGTCATGACTCACGAGCACAACTTGATAGACACGGTGAAAGCTTGACTCTAATTTGGCTCCTCACATTACTAGCATTATTCATGGTAGGTGGATTTTGTTTCCATTCCTTCATGGGTCCAATTCTAAGTATCGCAATCAGGCATTCTTTATAAAGAGAGACGTGACTTAGGATCCGAAGGGGAGGGCCAAAAAGGGAACGTTCAGTTGAGGGCAGTTTGCACCTTCTATTGTGCTGCTGGGAAAATATAACGGAGAAGGGGGGGCATTCACATCATTACACTGTTGCTTTGCCACGTGTCACAATAGTACAGCCGAACGGCTATACTGTTTTTTAATTTTAAAAAAAACACCGAGTATAGGCGCGCGCATATACAATTTATATAATAAAAAGGGTATACTAGAGATTTGCCCCCTGAATTTGTACCTAATTTTCAATTAGCCCCTTATATATTTTTTTAGAAAATTAAGGATATGAAATTTTTTTCGCCAATTTCCCTCCTGCCTTCTAAATCATCAACATTTCATCCAATTTTCTGTTAAATCATTAAAAATAATTTTTTTTTGGGAAAAAATTTAAAAAAAAAGAGAAGAAAAAAAATATATCAGCTCTTCTCTCTCTCACTCCATCCTCTGTCAAACCCCAAGTTCACCAGATCTGGAAATACAAATCCATCTGATTCAAACTTTTTACTCTTAAAAAGTATAAAATATAAAAATAAAAATGGAAGAAAAACCAAAGCAGGTACCCAAAGTCCCAACCCACCTAGTGCCGACAACAACTCTCTCTCCCAAATGAAAATTCTCATTCTGATTTCCACCAAAACCAACTCCAACCTCAGCCCCAGAAAACCATGCTTGACGCCTTCTCTTTCTCATCCCAAAACTTATCAAGACACTCATGGACGTTTGGGGGAAGAAGGGGAAAAAAATTGATTGATAAAGAGGATAACCCAATAGAAATCAAGACATTATAACCTAGAAATTGACAAAATTTGGAGTGATATAGCAAGAAAAGAACCAAAGAACACTACTACAAAAAACACTTTGCGCGACGAAATAAGTTTGTTGCGCAAAGTACAATTTCGTTGCGCAAAACCCGTCCAGAAAGGGTTTGCGCGACGAAAAATACTATTCCTCTTCGAAGCATCAGATAGTTCCTCCCAAAGTCAAACCATTTCTGCTGGGCTAGGGTTCCATCGGCTACGTTCCTCCAGGTATGAATTTCTACCATTCTCTTCCTAGTAAGTTAATCAACTTTTTTCCCTAGAAACTCAAAAAATGAGATCTAAGTTCTAAAGATGATTTTATTGTGACATTCTTATGCATGTAATGATTGACAGAGTATGGCATGGGAGGCCAAGTTTCCATTCTGGGAGATATTTATAGCTTTGGAATACTATTGCTAGAAATGTTGACAGGAAAAAGACCTACAGATGACCTATTCACAGAAGGTTTAAGCATTCACCAATTCACAGCCATGGCAATGCCCGACCATGCCATGGACATAATTGACCCTTCATTGCTAATTGAAAGAGATGATGCAGATGTTGATGATGAGAGATACAACAATGACATACGAGCAAGGACAATTACAAGTTATCAGGATGGCAGCCCTATCCGTCAAACAAGATTGGAGGAGTGTTTGGTTTCGGTGATGCAGATAGGACTCCCATGCTCTGAAATATCACCATCTGAGCGGATGCGAATGGATGTTGTTGTCAATGAAATGAAGGCAGCTAGAGACTCATTTCTCAACCTAGCAATAGGCAGGAAGGGCTAAGTTTGCTCTCTGATGTCAAATCTATAGCCTCATCTATTTACAAAAAACTATTCGAATAAGGATATTATATGTATCCATGTGTGTGACATTAGGATGTTTTATTCTGTATGCCTGAGCTTCTTTGTCTTGGATTATTCAACTGCAAATTAATTAAAGATGACATGTTTTGTTTGTCGTCTTTGTAAATATGCTTTGCTGCTTATTCTGCTTAGTTGATCTTCAATCAGCAGCTGGTTCTTTAGTGAATTGCAGTGATAGCCTCTGCAAATTGCAGCAATGCTCTTTAGTGAAAACCACCATGACAAAAATGAAGACATGTTACAAGTAAAGATGAATTGGCCCATTGGGCCTTATGAGCCAATTACCAAGAAGTCCAGTTCTGTCCAACTTTTTACATGACCTATTTTACTTCCATTAAGAATGGTTCAGAATGTGGTCTCGCATACAACTGGTTCTATTTTCTTTGGTCTGAACTGAGAACAATAAAGGGTTGGGAGATTTCAACAAATTGTCCGAGTAAAATAGAGGTGACAGATCCCAGTACATTTACAATTTGTGTGAAAGCCATGTGACTGGATAACAACATGACATCGTTGAAAGTGTGCTTTGAAAAAGTAATTTACAATGGTTGTGAGACTTTGTCAAAGAATAAAAGGGTGTAGTAGCTTCGTATAATGCGTATGTGATCATTTGCATTGATGACTCAGTTCGAGCTTTATACATAGCAATGTGGCAGTGGACCAGTTGTAGTTGTTATATTGACAGTGTGTATGTGTATACACAATTTGTACATAACTATGAAGGTGGTGGTGAAGATGTTGACAATTATGATCTGATTGTGTGTCTATAATTTGTAGCATATTTTGGTATGCAGTATGGACTGGATCTATTCTGGAACAAATGCAGATTTGAATCTTATTGTTTTGAGCTCTCTACTGCAATATTGTTCTTTCCTAATGTCATGGCAAGTCATTGGTCTCATCATATAGTTAATGGCTAATTTGGCTGTTTTTTAAAAAATGTTTACCAATGGACAGAGCACCAATTGAATCAAAGCTGTAACTTCTGCTTAAGACTGCAGGCCCTCTACCTGGCTGGTGCAATTTAGTTCTTTGAAGTCTGCCAAAATCAAATTGGCATGTGCGTCTGTGCATGCATTTTTGTGATGTGCGCTTTCCAAACCAGTATAACAGAGTATACCTAAACCTGCAGCTGCTAGTCTACTTGGGTAACAATCACCATGACAAAGATGATGGCTTGTTAGGAAATGACCCACTAGTGTAGTGGTTTGGAGCAATTACTCCTCAGGAAAGCTCTTGGGTTTGAGTCCCAGTATCCGTATAGTATATTATCGCCCCTCTTAATAGGAAATATCCTAAAAAAAATAAAATGAAGGCTTGTACAATAAAGCTTTGGTGGCCCATTAGCTTTTAGTTAGCCCAAGAAGTTTACAGCTCCAAGGCTAATCAATCAATCAATCATCGAAATGATAGTCACAATTTGGACCATAGTGATAGGGCCTGAAACTACACTGGTATTTTCTTTTGGGTCTAATTTGTTCATTAAAAGAAAACCCCAACTCATGAAATACAGAGCAATGTCGGCGAGCAAACCACTGACCACCACAAACAAACACAGGCCAGCGGAAATAGAAAGCGAAAAACCAGATACAGAGCACGACGTAGAAGAGAGAAAAGACGAGAACTAGTAACCCAGACAATGAAGCATTTATCTAGATGAGGCAAAGGCAGCCAGAGGTATGTAAGTATAAGTATGAATTGCTTCCCAACTAGTTAAAAATCTAATTTCCTCAATGAAATTAAATAAGTAAATTACATTATTGTTCTAAATCACTGTAATCAATTTCTCCCATTCATATGCATTGCAGGCTTAGTTTGCATGTTGTTGACGCCAAAAAGTGGTTCTCTGACTTAGAGGGTCAACTTAGTAATTTTATGCCTTCGGTATCCTTAGTGCCTTGGTAGGGAGCGTGATCTGCAAAAAGAGCAAACGCTCAGTAAGACCTAGGGCACCGGTGTGGTACCGGCCGAAGGCTCTTCGATGCTTAAGTAAGTTCGGGATTAGAAAGTTCAACTGACAGATCAATAGGCTAGTATGCCGTACGTTCTGATTACCTCTATTTTGGGGTAGCTGGCCTCCTTTATAGGCCTTGGGAGGTGTGCACTTTGTTGATAATTTCGATGTGGGACTGTGGACGTCGCTTGGGAGCATGCCACGTGTCCTAGGAGAGGGTGTTGCCCTAGTGGATCAATCGGTAAGCAGTGTGCCGAAGACTCCCCTGGTCAGGCTCGATTTCTTCCACGTGTCTTATTCTTGTTCGCTGTTCATTTTGGGTATAAACAGGAGTCCCCCAAGTTCTTAGTCGAGATTTCTTGGTTGGGAACTTGTTCATTCTTCGGCAGCTGCTAGGTTGCTCTACCGTTCGGTAGCTTGACAAGGAGGCGCGCCGGGCCTTTGTCCCAATGCCGATTCATCCAGAAATTTGTCCAGGAGCTCAAGAGTCGCCACTTTGAGGAGTACCGTTCGGTAGCAGTTGGCGCGTTGAAGGGGTTCCGAGAAGGCCTTGCCGATTGTTGGTTGACTTTGGCAAATTTGGTTGTTCCCTCGCGATCTATGCACAAGGAAGGGGAATGATGGGACAGAGTGACGCTTCGTCTTCTGTACCCAGCGTGCTGTCAGAGCCTCCATTCGTTGCATGACACGTGGCGTGTCTAATCATGCGTAGCGGCGCCATTAATGCGCCGTTTGGTTTCTCGAGGTGTACCGTTGCGAATCTTGTCCTATAAATAGAAGTGGCCTCTGAGGCGGAGTTCACTTTGCATTTGTGAGTGAGGCGAAAGCTCTGTCCAGGCGATTTCCGGCGAGAGCTATCGGCAATCAAGGCGATTTCTGACGTGATTAATCGGCAACAAAGGCGATCAATCGGCAATAAAGGCGATTTCCGGCGAGAGCAAGTGGCAACAAAAGCGACTTTCGTCTTTGCCCTCCAATTCATACAATGTACCGTTCGGCTCCCTTTTTATGATTTCTTTTACTATGCGTACGTCCTTTCTTGGTTCGAACTAGACTAGAACTTTATGCAAGTGGGGTGTGGTTCGGTAGTCTAGTTGCCATAGGTAGGGATGTAGGCATCGGTAGGATAGTCCTTGGTGTGGCCCTTAGTTTCCCTTCCTTGTTCCTTTTTGTAGATGTCTGATAGCGAATCTGGGTTCGAGAGCGAGCCCAACGTATTTGAGGGAGAGTCTCTATACAGGGGAAAGGATACCGAGAGTGAGGAGTCGGGTCAAGACACTGATAGCGACAGTGGCTCTGATGTTGAAGTCGTCGGTGAGAAGGTTAGGTCGGCACCTACCCATGGGATCGGCAAGGGGCTTATGACTAGCCAGCCCCTGCCGTTGAGGGTTGTCTATAGCGACGGTAGGCAAGTTAGGTTGCACCCTCACCCTGGAACCCAGGAGGAAAACCTACGGGTTCCAGATCAACAAACTGGATACCAATCGGAAGCTTCCACGTCTGGCCGTGAAGGAGCTGCTGCCGGATGTTCTTCCCTTTCGAAGGTTACCATAGTTAACCGGGGGAATCCCAGGATAGCGATAGGGGTGCCGAAGGAAGTCCTGTTTGCTGTGGATTATCTGGAACCCAATAAGATGACCTATCGTGAGTTGGCCAGGATCCGAGCGGAGTATATGATCCCCAATTCGGTAGGGATGACTATCCCAGGCCCTACCGAATCTTTGAGCAATCCAAAGGACGGCGAAGTCACCTTCTTCACTCACGTCCTTCAGTAAGGCGTTAGGCTACCGTTGCAACATGTAGTTCAGCGAATTCTTGCCCAGATCGGGTACGCTCCCGGCCAGTTCAACCCCAACTTTTGGGTGGCCCTGATGGGGGTGATTATTGCGTTCGGCATGGCTGGAGAAGGGGAGCCATCGTACGAACAGTTCTCCTACCTCTATAGCGTCATGAAGTCCAAGAGTGCCGATCGCGGCGGTTGGGTTCAGGCCAATTGCCTCAGAGCGTTCGAGCGAGGGCATTTTGTGAGCGCTGTGCCGACTTCCCAAAAGTCCTGGAGGAATCGGCGGGTGATACTGTCGGGAGACTGGGAGTCTCCCTCGGGAGTCCCTGTTCGGTTCCACATCCCCACCACCTTCCAAATTACCGGTAGGTCTTGACCATGCCGAACGGTAGGCCAGTGATTAACTTATGCAGTCCTTGGTATTGTGGCTGTTCTGCTGATGGTATCGGCAGAATTTTCCTGTATCCCGGTCGTCCTGCCGACTAGGCTTCCGGAACGCTGGCTTCGGGATTATTTCACTCTCGTTCATCAGCACTGCTTCATAGGAGGTATTGAGCAGGGTGAACACCTCCGTCCCCTGGTTATGAGCTGGTAGTGGTGCTCGGTAGCTGTCCCTGCCGTACCTACTCTTATTTTTCTTGGAATGCCCATTTTGGGAGCTTCCGGCATCTTTGCGCTTGTGGCTCTCAGGGTATTCAGCAGGTTGTGCCGTTGATGCGAACGGCGATGCCTGTGCCATTGCGGACCGCTGTATGGGTTCATTTTGCCGAGCCGTGGGCTCGGCCTTCGAATTGAAGTATTCGGCTTTGGCGTGGATTGCCGCCTGCTTCATGAGTTCATTGTACGTACGCCAATTGCTGCTGTGTACTAGATACCGAAAGTGTGAGGACCGTAGGCCACTCTTGAAAGCGTCGTAGGCTGCCCTATCATCAGTATCCGGACATCTTGAGTATTCATGGCTGAATCGTGCGGCATATTCACGCAACGGCTCGTCATCTCTCTACCGAACGGTGTACAGGTCATCGGCAGAGTATAGTATGTCCGTTTGAATCATGAAATGATTCAGGAAAATCTGTTTTAGCTCGTCAAAAGAGTCGACCGTCCCTGGTTCCAAACGGTAGAACCAGTTCAAGGCTGCTTCGGTGAGCGAGGATGGGAACAGCAGGCACAGCCCCTCGTCGCTGAGTCCTTTGCACCCTACGGCAGACTGGAAAGAGTGAAGGTGCGTCAGGGGGTCTTCTACCCCCGTGTAGGATGAGATGCGTAAAGGCTGTACGTCTCTGTCCTGCCGTGAGCGCTTTATACGCTCGGTGAATGGTCTTGGCCGAAGCCTTCCCCAGTCGGGTTCCTGAGTGCGGGTTCGGTCTTCCTCCATCTTCTGTACCCTCTGAAGGAGGAGGCGAATAACAGGGTCCCTGTCCGGTATCTCCTCCGCGGCTTGATGCACCAACCGCTGCTGGGACCTGACGGGGTTGACCTCAGAGAACTTCGTCGGCGTTGCCGAACGGTACTCTTGGTCAGACTCCGCCGTTGATTCCAGAACCGGTATCCTTCGTATCGGCGATTTTCTCCCCAGACTCCTCATTCGGGGATCGTCTAGGTGCGCATTTATCCTGATTGGCGATCCCTGCCATTCGGTATATCGTTCAGCTTCCCGATCCCACAGCCTATGACGGCAATCAGAATAAACCTTCTTCGGCACGTGGGGCTTATTTTTGGGTGCTGGGACTACCAACTGTTTAGACGGCGCAGGCGTTGCCTTTGCCACCTTCTTGCCCTTCTTCTTCTTATGGGGGGTCTGTAGGCTCTGTGACGATCGATCGGTCTGAATGTTTTGTGTTTGCTGCTGGTTCAGCAACTGTTGCGTTTCATCCACTCTGGACGAGAGGAAATTGTTGTGTTCTTGTAACCTGGCCATGTCCTGACAGGACATGCCCCGGATTTCCTCGAAAACTGGGACGGATCCCGTCTTTAAATTCGACATTCCACAAATGCCGGGCCCACTTACTAAGAACTGAGACTTTCTACCAAAATTTTGGCAGAGTCTCCCTTGTAAACAGGACAAATCCCAAATTTCAAAACCTGTAAAAAAACACAGATAATTACAACCTAACAGCCAGCATGCATTACACAAAGCATAGTGTTACAAACCATGGCCTCCGGCCTCAAAATACAAAGTCCTAACAGGGCAATAACAAAGCATCTAACAGAATTCAAAAATTTACAAGTAGGAAGGAAGTTTAACGGATTTACATAGCATAGAGGCTCTAAGAAGGCTCAAGTACTGAAGCTCGTGAAAACAGTAGCACAAAACACGGCACTGCGGCTCGTTCCAGTCAACTACTGGCTGTGGGGCGCAAAACAGAAAATTGTGAGTGGACAAAACAAAGTTTAGTTTCAATTAAACCAAAGTAATATAACCCCACCGTTAGAAAACCATGCATGAAACCAATGCATTAAATCTATCATATTCATATAGATATATAGTTTGCTCAAACCCGAGCTAAATCCGAAATCCAGTGAAACTTACAATTCAACCCATCCAACCCTTTCCATATAAAATCTCAAATCAAATTCTCGAAACACGTGCCCACCGGCACGATGAGCGGGGAAATATCCTCGCTCAAAAACAAGAACAAGTGTAAAACTATATATATATATATATAATAGAGATATAGTATAGGTATACGACACACCTAATTGTACCGGGGAAACAATCCAACAGGGGATTGTTGACTAGCTCACACTTATCCGGCCCTCAAACGTCCATGTGGCTAAGGATGAGTCGTCCAACTGGGGGACTGATACTCTAACCCAGCACGTACGGACGAAGAATCAAGACCCGTATGCCTGGAACCGTCCTATGCGCGCAGACTACCCAATCAAGGGTCTACAGCGACACCCCGCTAGGGTATGCCCTGGGTTCCGACATTTCCAAATATCTCACATTTCCATTTTCACATTCCGACATTTCCAAATGTCTCACATTTCCATTTTCACATTTCAACATTTCCAAATATCTCACATTACTATTTTCCATTTACAAATCCAGGGGGAGGTACATGGGGTAGTGCTTATAGCAC
This sequence comes from Prunus campanulata, assembly GCA_034190965.1. Taxonomy (NCBI): domain Eukaryota; kingdom Viridiplantae; phylum Streptophyta; class Magnoliopsida; order Rosales; family Rosaceae; genus Prunus; species Prunus campanulata. The sequence goes on from CM067213.1 coordinate 7,335,717, forward strand.
TCCAAACTGATTTTCTATACTCACATCTTTCCACATCTCATAATAACAACCCCGTACTTCCCACTCATAACCCAACAAGATAGGTAGTAATTTCTCAAATATTATTTGTATATACTCAAGATACTTAAAATGTCAAAACCCAGAAAAATCCCAAATACTTTACGAAAATAATAGTTTCACTATAAAGTACAAGTTGACTTTCAATAAATCCTTAAGTTCTTATGCATGAAAATTCCAAGATAAAACCATGCTATTTATTTGAAAACAAAGTCCACTCACAAGTAATCCCAAGCTGCGTGACCCTGAGAGGGTCCTGCCTGCTGTGAAGGCGGAGTCGGATTACCTATTTCAGAATAGGAACACGATATCAAAATCCAACTCTTCAAAATAAGACTTTAAAGTAAAATCCTAATTTCCCGGGTTTCCCTTAAATACGAGGAACGAGACGTCCCTAAGGTCCAATTAAAAGTTCCAAGCGCTGGAAAAGTCTCGAAGACACTCGGTCAACCGGACGGTCAAACTTTAAGTAAATGAATCGGAACATCCGGGGCTTCGATTCACGATCCGCGAATTCCTATACGATCCTAGGAATACCAGGAACAACATACATGAAATTGGGTTTGATCCAATGGTCCAAACACATCAAACCCGAAAATCACAGAATAGGTCTAATTCGTTCGAGGTCCAAACGATATCTAAATTGAGATCCGTAAACTCCTACGCGCTCGTGACAACACAAGGATCATTTTAGGATAAAATGTGCCCCACGCGCGGCACTGTTCAGGTGACTTGAAAAACTTAGAATCTTGGCTCCAAACTCCTACCCTAGGTAAAACACCTAATTTGGAGTCACTTTTGTTCTTGGGTAATGACCAAAAAGTGGCCGGAAGTGGCCGTAAATTCAAATTGAAAACCGGCAGATTCTAGGGTTCGAATTCGAGTTGCTAAACTTAGAAATCAGTCAAAACCTACACAACAGCCAGCTAGAGCACGAAAAGTTATCCAAAATCCATACCTCACTTGTCGAAATCGGTGGAGAATTGAAGGAGAACGAAGACTTGGAATTTTCTGAAATTTCCGGTGGTTCTCGTTTCTGCCGGCGTTGGAGATGGAGCGAAACGGAGAGAGCACGAGACGACGGTTCTAACGTGACCGGTCTTGTCGCCGGAGGTGGCCGGACGTAGCGGCGGCTGGCCAAAATGGCCGTTGATGAACAGTGTCGGGGGGGGGGGGGGGTTTCGCGTGCGAGAGAGAGAAGTCGGGGGAGAGGGAGAGAGAGAAATGAGAAATTGAGGGAAAAATTCTGATTTTAACAAAATAAATTTTGAAATAATTTCAATTAGGTCCTCAATGATTTTTCGATCATAACTTCTTCGTTCCAAGTTCGAATCGAGCCTATTGCGTGTCTACTGACTCAGCTCACTACAACCTTCCTAAAAACACCACTTGCTGCCCCAAACTCTCTCCGGATAAAAAATGACCTTTTTGCCCCCACTTCAAGGGCAAAATTGGAATTTCCACTTTTAATTTAATTAATTAGTGAATAGTCTTAAATTTTGGGTCGGGATGTTACATGTCCTGCCGAAGGGACACGACTTGGGCTAAAAGCTCCGCATTTTCTGCGGATTGGAGTACAGGGGGGTTAGTTGCCGGCGTGTATGGTTGTGGTGCTGGGCTAACCCCGCTTGGCATACCGTACGGCATCCCCTCTTGCAGTAGGAACGTAGTTTTCGAGTTGGTCCCCATATATTTGGGATAAAGGGTCGATTGTTTATCGTTTCCCACAGACGGCGCCAAACTGTTGACGCCAAAAAGTGGTTCTCTGACTTAGAGGGTCAACTTAGTAATTTTATGCCTTCGGTATCCTTAGTGCCTTGGTAGGGAGCGTGATCTGCAAAAAGAGCAAACGCTCGGTAAGACCTAGGGCACCGGTGTGGTACCGGCCGAAGGCTCTCCGATGCTTAAGTAAGTTCGGGATTAGAAAGTTCAACTGACAGATCAATAGGCTAGTATGCCGTACGTTCTGATTACCTTTATTTTGGGGTAGCTGGCCTCCTTTATAGGCCTTGGGAGGTGTGCACTTTGTTGATAATTTCGATGTGGGACTGTGGATGTCGCTTGGGAGCATGCCACGTGTCCCAGGAGAGGGTGTTGCCCTAGTGGATCAATCGGTAGGCAGTGTGCTTAAGACTCCCCTGGTCAGGCTTGATTTCTTCCACGTGTCTTATTCTTATTCGCTGTTCATTTTGGGTATAAACACATGTAATTCCAAAACGTTGAGGACTCTGTTTTTTTTTTTCTCAACTTCTTCACATTTGCCTAGGACTGAGCTTCTGCATGAAGTGTAGGATTAGGAGGTCGCTTTCGTTTTTGACATTCTTCAGCTTAAACGCGTCTTGGGTTTGAATGTTGACTTTATTTTCCAGTCGGTTTGTCTTCCAATGTCGACTTCATCATTGTTTTAAATGCGTCTGGTCCCAGCGGGAGCTGCGGATTAATGTGAACCTCAAAACTCCTTGCCAAACAAGGCGGGAGCTGACTTTTTTGGCCCAAACGTTGCAGTGTTACTGTCTCAAATTCTTGGTGACCATGCAAATTGCAATCAAGATATTTTCAATGTGATAAGATTTCTTCTTTTAAATGCATTCGGGGTAAATGAATGATACTTGGTTTTCGAGCTGCTCTCTGTTAAGAAACAGATGGAGCATTCACGTAGTTCTCATGGTAGGCTGATTTTGTTTAAATTCTATCATGGGTTCATTCTAATTTTGTGCATGAGCACAGCTCTGGAGTCTGCAACACTGCCCGGCACTAGTTTCGGAAACGAAACTGATCGTCTGGCTCTGCTAGATTTCAAGAAAGGAATCACTAGTGATCCTCTCCATGTCATGAGCTCCTGGAATGATTCCATCAACTTCTGCAGCTGGATTGGCATTACGTGTAACCATTCCACAAAAAGAGTCTTGGGTTTGAACTTGGAAGCTCAGAACTTGGCAGGTTCCATACCACCTTCTATAGGAAATCTTACTCATTTGACCTGGATCAACCTGGGAATCAACAACTTTCAGGGCCAAATTCCTCAAGAAATGGGTCGTCTACGGAGCCTGCAATATCTCAATCTGTCTTACAATTCTTTTGGCGGGAATATTCCAACTAATATATCTCACTATCCACAACTAAGTGTGCTGGATCTTTTTTCCAATGAGATTATTGGGGTTATTCCGGACCAACTCAGTTCATTGTTGAATTTAAATCTGTCAATCTAGGAAAATATAGAGGAGAATGAGTAGAGAGAGTGGAGAGTGTAGAGAAAATGAGAGCTTTGCACATATTTTTCTGATTTCAACTTCTTGTTCTTTTCTATTTCTTAATCATATATACAACCATTTGCTTACCATCACTATACAAGAAAGACACGGACAGACAAGGAAAACAAAGTCCCTAAAACAAGGTCCATAAAACAAGGACCCCTCAAGACAAGAAAGTGTGTAAAGTCCATAAAACAAGGACTCCTCAAGACAAGAGAGAAAGTGTGTTTCTACTTTGTGTTTCCACTATGTGTTTCACAACCACAAGATGACAACTGCTAACACTCCCCCTCAAGTTGGTGCATAGATATCACCAATGCCCAAGTTGATCAATGAGTTGTGGAATACTCTGCTAGAACCTGCTTTTGTCAATATATCTGCCAGCTGATCTTCTGACTTGACAAACGGAAGCTGAATTTCTTTGTTTTCAAGTTTTTCTTTAATGAAGTGTCGATCCACTTCAACATGTTTAGTGCGATCATGTTGGACTGGATTGTGTGCAATGGATATTGCAGCCTTGTTATCACACTGTAGGTGCATTCCTAATGTAGGTGCATATCCAATCTCTGTAAGCAATCTCTTTAACCAAAGGAGTTCGCAAATTCCTTTGGTCATTCCTCTGAATTCGGCTTCTGCACTAGACAAGGCAACGACATTCTGCTTCTTGCTTCTCCAAGTAACCAAGTTACCTCCTACAAATGTGAAGTAACCTGATGTTGATCATCTATCAGTGACGTTTCCTGCCCAATTTGCATCTATATAGCCACTGATATTTAGATGACCATTTTTAGAGAACATAAGTCCTTTTCCTGGTGCTGACTTCAAATACTTAAGAATCCGAAGAGCCGCATCCATATGATCTTCACTTGGACAATGCATAAACTGACTAGCAACACTTACAGCATATGCGATGTCGGGTCGGGTGTGAGACAAGTGTTGCATTCCTAAAAGGACACAAATTAATGTGCAAACAACCAATTAAAAATACCCGCAAGTGCACGAATCTATTGAAGTATAGATTATGTAAGTACGGGGTCGATCCCACGAAGAACTTGTCGGCTTCCTATAAGTTCTAATTTGAGTACGTAAAGAACACTAATTTTACACAACACACAAACACAGTACAAATTGGAAACTAAAAATGAGTAAAGAAGTGTAAAAGAAATGAAACAACACAAGAAAACTAAAGAAAAACACAAACAGCGTCTTCTATCACCCTTTTATCACAATTTTGACAGATTCGTTTCTCTGTTTTTCAGCTTCGACCTCTGTCCAGTTTTTGACCTATAACTTTCTAACCGTTTACCCAAATTTCACGTTCTTTATACTGTTGGATTCAGCACAGAAAATGCAAGAAGACTGCGTGGACCAAAAGTCCAAAACAATTACGAAAACAAACAAAATTCAGTAAACAAGACACATAACGTGTCAAACACACAACTCACACACACATTGGGGGGGGTTTTTTTTGATTTGGTTCAAGTGACCTATTTCTATTGCATAAAAGTAAATGGACTTTGAATTTAAAAGAAAATGGCAGAGATGAATTATCAAAATGTGAAAGTATCAAGTAACAAACACTAGGGTTTCGGAATCCACCCTAAACAATTCTACCCAAGTTCATGAATACTCAAGTGATGAACTCTAAACGTGTTGATGAAGATGTTCGCAATCAAGACCAGTACGAGTGGCTCAAGACGCATTGATTCTCTCTAAAATACGTAAAGTGCAGTACTAGTGCTACAATACTTGTGCCTTCCCTATAACCGAATCTAGGTGTGCTTAGTACTTTGATTCAATTACAAGAAAAACCCATTAAGCTCAAAGAGAATATGAACATCACAAGAATCCTAATAGCATGGTGTTTACATTAGGTATTCGAGAAACCAAATTCACATGGATGGTTCTTACTCCATCCATTTGTTGCTTAGGAAAATATGAAGATTCACATAATCCCAACAACCTCAAGAAGCATGCTTTCAAAGGTGATCAATCAAAGAAGAACATACATCAAGGATAGATTAATTTGGTGAATTGGAATTCATCAACAATATCCAGAAATTCATACACTCAAGCATCAAAACAATAAGGTAATCATGTTTAGGGCTTCAACCTAAGCCCTAGCTATGGAGTTTAGTTCCTCATAATCATTTCAAACACAAATTCGAAATAAAACTAGAAAGAGTTTACAGATTTTGTGAATGATGAAAGCTTGAAGTCTTCAATGGTGGAAGTCGTCTCTCTTCTTCCTCCTTGCTTGGCTGCACCTTGGCTTTCTCCTAGCTCCAAGCTCTCCCCAAATCTGCTCCAATGTGTAGAATAATAGCCTTCAGAATTTCCCCCGTTCCAATCTGCCCTCTCATTCCAATTGCCTAAAGGAAAAATGCCTTCTCTATGCTCCTTTCCAACTCACCCTTGTCTCCTTGTCCCCTTGCAAATGATGAAGCCTTGTCTTCACAAAGATGCCAATTGCTTCAGAAAATATCTCATTTACTAAGGTAATTTCTTGTTACCAAGTGTTATGGTAACAAGAAGAATTAAGATGACACAATGGAGGTAAAAGCTGGCCAATTCCGGATTTCTAGAGCTGTGGTAACATGTTGGATTGGTTGGATAGGCAATACTTGTCCAATGGAGCTCAAATTTGGATATGTTGTAGTTAACATCCATTGGAACAAGTCTTGTGAAGATCTTCACCTCATCCGAGCACCAGAGCATGTTGATCCTAGGCCAAGAAGTTGACCTACGAAAATGAACAAAAACAGAATTTATAACCAATAATGCACTTTTAACTCATTTTCATACTAACCAAGGTAAAATCTAAGAAAACACAAAAAGGAAGTAAAAAGCTATAAAATGTCAAGAACTAACTCAAAATAGTGGGTGAATAACATGAAAAATCATGTGTAAAAATGAACCGAACAACAAGTAGATCAATCGTCCCACTAATCTTTGATATCTTTCTTTGTTAGTGGGTACTTGATTGGGATATTCCCCAAGGCGGTGATTCTGAATGATTGGAGTGTCCACAGGTTTGCAATCTAACATTCCAGTTTCTGCCAATAAATCTAGAACATACTTCATTTGTGAGAGAAATATGCCTTGCTTTGATCGAGCAACTTCAATGCCCAAGAAGTACTTGAGTGCACCAAGATTTTTCATTTCAAACTCCTTTGCCAAACATTTTTGTAGTTGAGAAATTTCCTGCATATCATTCCCAGTAATAATCATATCATCGACATAAATGATGAGAGCCGTTACCTTTCCTCCCGTGTGTTTTAAGAACAGAGTATGGTCAGAATTACTCCGCTTAAAACCATAATTCTTCATTGCCAAGGCAAAACGCCTAAACCATGCCCGGGGAGACTGCTTCAATCCATATAATGCCTTTCGTAATCTGCACACCACATTAGCATGAGTAGATGTAACATATCCTGGTGGGATATCCATGTAGACTTCTTCTGTGAGTTCTCCATGGAGAAAGGCATTCTTCACATCAAATTGGTGGAGAGGCCAATCAAGATTTGCTGCAATGGACAATAGCACGCGAACAGTGTTAAGTTTTGCAACAAGAGCAAAGGTTTCTTCATAGTCAATACCATATGTTTACGTGTATCCCTTGGCCACAAGTCGTGCTTTGTAACGTTCAATTGACCCATCAGCGTTGTATTTCAAAGTGTAGACCCATCTGCATCCGACAGTCTTCTTTCCTTGAGGTAAATTCTCCAGTGTCCACGTGTGATTTTTCTCCAGAGCATGCATCTCCTCCTTCATTGCTTGAACCCATTTTGGATCCTTCAATGCCTCACTCACTTTGGTTGGAATATGAATTGCGGATAACTGGTGTACAAAGCCTTGGAGGGGTGCAGATAATTTTTCAGCAGAAACATAGTTTGCAATTGGATACTTTGATGCCTTGCCATTATCCGGTGAATACTGAATTGGCAGTTTTCCACGGTTCTGTCTATCAGGTAATTGATATCTAACAGGTTCATCAACTAAAGCAGTAGATGTAGTAGAATCACGTACCTTAGGATTATTCTTAGGAGATTGATCAGCGGGTACTGAGATGTGAGGGGGGTCTTCATTATCATTATCGATAAAGTATGAAAACAAGCCAATTTTCTTGTTGTGGGGCGACCGGTCGCTGGTCTCCTCGCGACCGGTCGCATTTGGACAGGTTCGATTTTCAGCTTCAGTATTATGGTGCGACCGGTCGCTGGGCTCCTCGCGACCGGTCGCATTTGGACAGGTTTGATTTTCAGCTTCAGCATTGTGGGGCGATCGGTCGCTGGGCTCCTTGCGACCGGTCGCATTTGGATAGGTTCGAATTTCAGCTTCAGTACTTTGGTGCGACCGGTCGCTGGGCTCTTGACGACCGGTCGCGGGTGGCCAGATTACATTTTCTCTTGGAATTTTTGGGCTTGTTTTGCTCCAATCTTCAAGTTCTTGAATTTCCAGAGCCTCCTTGCTCATTGGTTCTATTTGTATGTCTCTTTGGGGCGGAGAGTTGGACATCGGATCATGGAAGAACATTTCAGACTCCATAAAAGTGACATCCAAGGTGACATAGGTACGACGAGTAGGAGGATGATAACACCGATATCCCTTCTGATGAGCAGCATACCCCATAAAAACACATCGGAGAGCACAGGGATCAAGTTTGCTACGTTGATTTTTATGGAGATGAACAAACGCTACACAACCAAAGATTCATGGTGGAAGCATTGAAACAGATGGCAGGGGCCCATAATTGGCAAGAGTTTGGAGTGGAGTCCGGAAGTCCAAGACCCGCGAAGGCATACGATTGAGAAGATAAACTGTCGTGATGATGGCATCATCCCAGTGGTTGCGGGGAATATGAGCCCCAATAAGTAGTGCTCGAGCTGTTTCAAGGAGATGTCGGTTTTTCCGTTCCGCAACACCATTCTGTTGTGGTGTTTGAGGACAAGTCGTCTCATGAATCATGCCGTGCATCTGGAAGTATGTTTGAAAGTCATGGTTGACATATTCGCCCACATTGTCAGAGCGAAGAACTCTGATCTTGGTAGAGAACTGAGTTTCAATCTGTCTGTGGAAAGACTGAAACATAGTAAACACTTCATTTTTATTCTTCATCAAGTACAACCATGTCATCCGAGTACAATCATCCACAAACGTCACGAACCACCGAAAGCCAGAATGAGAAGTTATAGGTGAAGGCCCCCAAACATCAGAGTGAATTAACTTAAACGGAGTAGTACTCTTACTTGAACTCAACGGGTAGGGCACACAGTGACTTTTAGCCAAAATGCAAGTGTCACATTTGAAGTCGGAGGCCTTGAAATCTGATAATAAGTTTGGTAGAATATGCTTCATATATCCAAAGGATGGATGCCCCAATCGACGGTGCCACAACCAGACTTGCCTTTGTTTGGTATCATGTGTCACATTGTGAGCCATGCCTGTACTGAGATCCTCCACATAATATAGCCCCCCTCTCATAGTACCACGACCAATAATCTCCTTAGTGTGAATATTCTGAAGTAAACAAAAACTCGGGTAGATTAATACACAACAATTCAATTGTTTAGTAATCTGGCTAACTGACATTAGCTTATTTGATAAAGATGGAACAAGTAAAGTATTAGATAATGAAAGAGAGGATGAGAGAGCCACAGTGCCAGCCCCTGTCACAGGAGAAGTAACTCCATTGGCATTAGCAATACTAGTTCGTCTGGGTTGACTGGTACTCAGAAAATCATCAGGATCAAATGTCATATGATCGGTTGCGCCAGAATCAATTATCCAGCCCGTTGAATTTCTATCATCCGAAGTATGGAATACATAGCCAGAGTCACTACTTGCAGCTTCATATCCTTTTTGATTTTTTTCATATCGTGTAGTTTCAGTCGGGGTTGTTCGGTTGGGTTGGCGGCAACACCTAGTCCAGGTGAGGCCAATCGGTCGGGTCGGTAGAGTTGGTGGTGCTATTTCTAGCAGGGAAAAAAAACATCTTCCCCCATGGAGGGAGCAAAGATTCAGAACAAGAGTCAGCAATTCCAAGATCGCTGCTCTGATACCATGTCAATCTAGGAAAATATAGAGGAGAATGAGTAGAGAGAGTGGAGAGTGTAGAGAAAATGAGAGCTGCACATATTTTTCTGATTTCAACTTCTTGTTCTTTTCTATTTCTTCTTAATCATATATACAACCAATTGCTTACCATCACTATACAAGAAAGACACGGACAGAGACAAGGAAAACAAAGTCCCTAAAACAAGGTCCATAAAACAAGGACCCCTCAAGACAAGAAAGTAAGTCCATAAAACAAGGACTCCTCAAGACAAGAGAGAAAGTGTGTTTCTACTTTGTGTTTCCACTATGTGTTTCACAACCACAAGATGAAAACTGCTAACAAAATCATCTATGGCTTTCTCTTAACAATCTCATTGGAACCATCTCAGGTTGGATAGGAAATTTTTCATCTTTGAATAGTCTTCGTCTTTCTCACAACAATTTTCAAGGAGGCATACCCAATGAGCTCGGTCGCCTAACAGCTTTGGGGAGATTCGTACTTGCTGGGAATCACTTGTCTGGTAAGGTTCCTGCTTCAATCTATAACATATCTTCCATATACGTTTTCAGTGTTGTTGGAAACAAGCTGCAGGGAGAGCTACCACCAAATGTTGGTATTACTCTTCCCAATCTTGAACTATTTCTTGGTGGTCGCAACAGATTCACAGGAAATATTCCTGCCTCGTTGTCAAATGCTTCTAGACTTCGGAGTATTGATTTTGGTTAAAATGGTCTCACTGGAACTATTCCTGCTGAAAGTCTTGGAAGCTTGCGAAGCTTAGTTAGGCTAAACTTTCGTCGTAATAGATTGGGAAGTGGGAAAACTGGTGACCTGAATTTCCTCAGCTTCTTAGCTAATTGCACTAGTCTGGAGGTGTTGGGTCTTTCCAGAAATCAATTTGGAGGTGAGCTGCCAGGATCTATAGCCAACCTTTCAACCCAACTAAAACATCTTACTATAGGGGGCAATCTGATACATGGAAGCTGTTAAATACTGATATTAAACAGTTAGTGATTCAGGTGTGCAAGGCACGTGAGTTGTTAGTAGTGTTTGTGAGTTAGTTAGATAGCTGTATTGGTTAGACTGTTAAGCCTTACTTAACAGGTATAAAGTGTAATAGTGCTGGAGCTTAAAAACAGATTAAGCAATATAGAAATCAAGATTGCAATTCCTCTCACTTTCTCTCTGTTTCTCTTTCCTTCTTCTTCTTCAGATTTCTTCCTCGTGCTTCTCTGAATATGTTAGTTAACATGGTATCAGAGCCCTCAGTGGCTTTCACATAATCAATCGATCCCTAGCTTCCGCTTTCTCTGCCTTGATATTCTCTTCTGGCCCTCCATGGAAATCGACGTCAATTTCTGCTTCTTCCATATCATTCTTGGATTCTCAATTTCGTCAAACTAAATCAAGGTTTGGGTTTCAATAGGGTTTGTCACTGTTTTGGGAATTTCCAATGTTCTTGATCGATTGCTAGTCAATTTTGGGTCACTGTTTTGGGAATTTCCAATGTTCTTGATCGATTGCTAGTCAATTTTGGGGCTTTTATATGAGATTGCTAATTTCAAGCCTTCGAATTGGGGATTTACAAATTCATATCTGCTTCGAGTAATTCTCCATTGATTTGTCAATTCAAAGACCCATCGATTGGGATTTGTTGTTGTTTTCTGTAAGAATTACTACTCAACTTATAGCTGCTCATATTGATTCAACTAGCTGACTTCAATTCCATGTCTGCCTACGGAGGTTCTATTTCCTCAACTATGGTGGATTTCAGATTATTAGTTGCATTCCTGCTATTTGGATCGTGCCTTGATGCAGCTGCTTATTGCAACTCTCTCTTCCACTGCAATTCTGCTATTTGGGTCCTATGGATGTTCTTCTGGTTGGGTATGTCTATTGTTCATCCTCTATCTCTCTGATTTCAATAATTGGAGAATATCTATAGTCAAAGATTCAAGCTTTCTATTCACCTTTGCTTGCTTTAAAATCAACTTCATGTTCTTGAATACATCACCATTGATCAAATATTGATGGTTCATTTGTTATCTGCTCTGTTAATTTTCTTTTGCATCCAAAATCTCAGTACCCCTATTCTTGACTCTTAAGAAAATCTTCAATCAATTACTCCTTACATGGTTCTGTCACAATTCTCTTCTCTCACTCTTCTTATCTCAAGGGACAAAGAATTTCCCATTTCATTCTCTTCTATCTCTTTCCTCTTATCTCAAGGAACAAAGAATTTCTCATATCTCGTTCTCTTCTATCTGTTTCTCCAATCTCAAAGGAACAAACTCCTTTCTACAGTCTCTAAGGGAACCAAAGAATTTATTAATTCTTCCTCTTTTCTATCTTCTTTCTACAATCTTCAGGGAACAAAAGAATTTCCCACTTCTTCTTGCTTTCTATCTCATTTCTCTAAATTCTCAGGGAACAAGAATTTCCCTCTTCTCTTCTTCTATCTCTTTCTAGAATTTCCCTCTCCTCTTCTTCTATCTCGTTCTTCTTCTATCTCTTTCTACAATCTCTCTGATTGGGGAACAAATGCATTTCCCAATTCTTCTTTCTTTCTATCTCCTTTCTTTAAATTTTCAGGGAACAAAGAATTTCCCTCTTCTCTTATTCTATCTCTTTCTTTATGTGGGGGGTCTGATTTCTTATTGCGGATGCAATTATTTGGCAAATTTGGGGTGTTTATGCACCAGCCACAAGGTTATGAAGATCCTGCTTATCCAGAATATGTGTGTAAGCTCAAGAAATCCTTGTATGGTCTGAAGCAAGCTCCACGAGCTTGGAATGCTAAATTCACAGGATATTTACCGGCTCTTGGTTTCAAATTATCTCATTCCGATCCGAGTCTGTTTGTGAAACACGAAGGTTCAGATATTATAGTGTTGCTGCTGTATATCGATGACATTATATTGACTGGTTCTAATGCAGATTTGGTACAGTTTGTCAGTATATGAATAGTCCTACTGATGTCCATTGGTTTCTAGTTAAAAGAATCTTACGGTATGTTCAAGGTACTCTGAACTTTGGGATTAATTTTACTAGTACCAGTCCTACAACAAGTGATTCTTGGCAGCTGTCTGTCTATAGTGATGCCGTCTCCAGAAGCTCAACAGAGGCAGAGTATAGAGCCTTGGCAAACACTGCTGCAGATATTGCCTGGATCAGACAAGTTCTGCAAGATTTGAAAGTCTTTCTACCTAATCCACCTATGGTGTATTGTGACAATCTATCTGCCCTAGCACTTAGCTTTAATCATGTCTACCATTCCAGGATCAAACATCTTGACATTGACTATCATTTTGTGAGAGAGAAAGTTCAGAAGAAAGATTTACTTGTACAGTATGTTCCTACAGAAGAGCAAGTAGCAGATGTGTTCACAAAGGGATTACATAGTCCTATATTTTCTCAACATTGTAATCATCTTCGATTAGGGAATGTAACAGGGTAGGGAAAATGTTAACTACTGATATTAAACAGTTAGTGATTCAGGTGTGTAAGGCACGTGAGTTGTTAGTAGTGTTTGTGAGTTAGTTAGATAGCTGTATTGGTTAGACTGTTAAGCCTTACTTAACAGGTATAAAGTGTAATAGTGCTGGAGCTTAAAAACAGATTAAGCAATATAGAAATCAAGATTGCAATTCCTCTCACTTTCTCTCTGTTTCTCTTTCCTTCTTCTTCTTCAGATTTCTTCCTCGTGCTTCTCTGAATATGTTAGTTAACAGAAGCATCCCTACCGACATTGGAAATCTCTTAAGCTTGAACACTCTGGAAGTGGAGCATAACTATTTGGGTGGGAGTGTCCCTGATGGAATTGGGAAGCTTCAGAAATTAGGGAGACTAGTTTTGAATGTTAACAACTTTTCTGGGCCAATCCCGTCCTCCCTAGGTAACTTGACTTCATTGACACAGCTCTTCATGGAGGATAATAGGTTTGAAGGAAGTATACCTCCAAGTCTTGGAAATTGCCAAAATCTTCTGATACTCAATCTTTCTAGTAACAACCTAACTGGTACCATACCTAAAGAGCTTATTGGGCTTTCATCCCTTTCAATTTCTTTAACCATTTCTAACAATTCATTGACTGGTCCACTACCATCTGAAGTGAGTGATTTAATACATCTCGCAGAGCTAGATGTATCCGGAAACAAGTTATTTGGTGAAATCCCTACAACCCTTGGCAGTTGTATAATGTTGGAGCGTCTGCATTTGGAAGGTAATGAATTTCAAGGAACAATTCCTCAATCTCTTCAAAATTTATCAAGCTTGGAAGAAATAGATCTTTCATGCAATAATTTATCTGGGCAGATTCCTGAATTTCTAGGCAAGCTTAGTTTTCTTAAGTGTCTCAATCTTTCTCATAATGATTTTGTGGGTGAAATCCCTAAAGATGGGATCTTTTCAAATGCAAGTAGTTTCTCAGTTCTTAGAAATGACAAGCTCTGCGGTGGCATACCAGAATTACTTCTGCATGCATGCTCCAACAAAAAGCCCCATTCATCTCGAGGGGTACTTGTCCCAAAAGTAGGTATCCCTATAGCATGTGCACTTGCGTTCATAGTTGCTCTATCATGCTTCATTGTTGCTTGTTCAATGATGAAAAAGTCAAGAGGTAGACCTTTGACTTCACGTTCTTATAAGGATTGGAGATTAGGTGTCTCTTACTCAGAACTGGTTGAATCAACTGACGGGTTCTCTGTGGACAATCTGATTGGTTTGGGCAGTTTTGGTTCTGTTTACAAAGGAGTACTCCCTAGTGATGGAACGGTAGTTGCTGTTAAGGTATTAAACCTTCAACTTGAAGGAGCTTCCAAGAGTTTCATTGATGAATGCAAAGCTTTAAAAAGTATAAGACATCGTAATCTTCTCAAGATCATAACTGCTTGCTCAACCATTGATTATCAGGGTAACGACTTCAAAAGTCTAGTTATTGAGTTCATGAAAAATGGAAGTCTAGACACGTGGCTGCATCCAAGAGATGATGGGCAATCTCAAAGCATCAGATTGACCCTTATCCAAAGACTCAATATTGCCATTGACGTTGCGTCTGCATTAGATTATCTGCACTATCGTTTCGAAACCTTCATTGTTCATTGTGATATAAAACCAAGCAATGTTCTTCTTGATGAAGATATGGTAACCCATGTTGGTGACTTTGGTTTAGCAAGCTTCCTCTTGGAAAGACCAAATAATCCCCCCCGAAGTCGAACAATGTCAGCTGGTCTAAAGGGTTCGATAGGCTACATTCCTCCAGGTATGAATTTCTATAATTCTAAAATTTTCTATTCCTATAAACTGATTACTAAGCCCAATTATGTCTATATTGATCAAAAGAATGATAACTGCATCTTTTTCCTTGGAAATGAAGTATGAGTAAACTCTAAATAAGATCTGAAGTCTAAACTCTAAATTATGCTAATGTATGTATTGAATGGCAGAGTATGGCATAGGAGGGCAAGTTTCCATCCTCGGAGATATTTATAGCTATGGAATACTGTTGCTAGAAATGTTCACAGGAAAAAGACCTACCAGTGACACGCTGAAAGATGGTCTAACAATTCGCCAATTCACAGCCTTGGCAATGCCTGACCGTGCCATGGACATAGTTGACCCTTCATTGGTCACAGAAAGAGATGACTCGGGTTCTGACGATGACAGATATGTTAATGATATACAAGAAAGACAAATTACAAGATATCAGGATTGCTGCACAGTCCAAGGAAGAATATTGGAGGAATGTTTGGTTTCAGTGATGCAGATAGGGCTCGCATGCTGTGCAATATCCCCAGCAGATCGGATGCCTATGAATGTTGTTGTCAACAAAATGAGTGCAATTAAAGATACATATCTGAATTTAAGAAGAAGCTAGCAATATACAGAGAGGGCTAGGTTTGTTACCCAATCTCAATCTATATCCTCATCTATAAGCAGGAAATTATTTTAATAAGGATATTATATGTATCAAAATGTGCAATTTCATCTGAGGTTGAATTCAGCATTTTGTAATTATCTATCGCAAGAAGGGAAGAATCTGTTGTTCCGCTTATGCCCTTGTTTGTCTTGGCTTACTCAATGGCAACTAATGTTCTATATTTCTCTGTTTTGCTTGGTACTAGATAATAGCCAGGTCCAGTACAGTTTGTGTGAAAGTCATGTGGTGGCCCTTGTCTCCCCATTTCTTTGTACTGTCATTCTCTTTTTGTTCAGCATACCTAGATTGAGATGATTAGCCTAGTAGCAGTAGTAAAAGTGTTCAGACTGTCGAGTTATCTTGCACTTCGATCAGTGAAATTTAATATTTTGTGGAATCAGTTTTGTCTCAGTATTTGAAGTTACAGATAGAAGGAGATTATTTTGGTGTTCTGATGGTGAATTTGGTAACTTCCCCGTTTGGTTTCTGTTTCTATCTAAAGAGCATGCTATGATATATATACCATAATGCTAATTGTATGTATGATGCATATAGTTAATGTAGGAATATGCTTCTTTGTCAATGGGGCTGTTGAAGAAATGGATCCACAATCATGCTCCTTATTTCTTAGCTAAAATTTAGCTAAAAAACACAAAAAAGCTATTTTAGGAGCTCTCTAAAAAAATTCAACTCCAACCATACTCCCTAATTTGGAGAGTCATAAATGCTTTACTTCTTTTTGTCATAAATACTTTACTTCTTTTTAAATTTAATACTTTTTTCGTTGGCTGATTGAGTTTGCAACTCTTCGTTTATAGATTGATTGGCCATGCCATCCGTTGAATGTTGATGATCATTGCCCTCATTCGAATATTGATTGTTACGATTCAAATCTCCACCCAAAAGATTGAAGAAATCACCACTTTGAGAATCCATCTAACCATAGAAAAGAGACCCAACAAAAAACACTAGCAAGCGAATGAACATCCAATATAAATAGCTAAATTCCAACAGTAAAAAGAATTCCAAGAGTTGGTATTTGGTTGTGCAAAAGCTTTCAATTAAAATTATATTTTTTGATGAACTCCAATTCAATTTTCATTTTGGGTTTTGTAGCAAATAATGCCAACGGTAAAATGTATTCAATTCAAGAGTTGTTGGTCTTTGGTTGTGCAATTCAATTTGGATATTCTATGGTTTTTGTGTTTTAAAAGTGTGTGTTTTGCAAAATACCTACAGGGAAAAGAACAAGAAAAAAAAAAGGGTGTTTGTGAGCTGTAAAATGTCTACAGTGAAAAGAATCGAAATATATATATTTTTTGCTTGTGCTTTGCAAAACACCTACAGCCAAAAGAAAAGAAAACATAAAAAGTGTGCTCAAAATACTACAGCGAAAGTAAATGATAAAATTGTTAAAAATATATACTTGTGTTTTGCAACGTGGAAAGGTAATTAAAAATATAAAATGCAGAAAAAATTTGATAAAATTAAAGACATCATTAAATAAATATTTAAATAACAATAAAATATAGTATCATTTCTTAATTATAGGTAGTCATTAGAAGCCTTTTCTCTCTTCCTATTTTAGGAGTTGGATAGAGAGCATGATTGAAGGCGAGTTTTTTCAATTCCTCCCTAAATTTTAGCTAAGAAGGTGGTTTAGGGAGCCCATTGGGGCGGCCCTGGGGTGGTGCAAGTGGCGCCACCGCACAGGGCCCCCGATTCTTAAGGGCCCCGAAAAAAATTTCTTTATATTATATATATATTAATATTATAGAAATTGTATATATAGTATAGCGTGCTAGGTAATTGCATGTGTTTGGTGGAGTTGGCTCCAGCGCATGTCCACTTACCGAAGAACCAGAGTTCAATTCTCGCTGAAGTCGGTCTATATGCCTGTTTTTATTATTTTTGCATTATAACTAAAAACTTTACATAATTATTTTTATTTAAAAAAAAAAACAGAAAGCCTTTAAATAAAAGGAAACATCGAAGCTAACCACATGAGGCCTAGAAAAAATAATAATAATAATAAAGCTAACCATAGGAAGAGTATATATATCCCCCAAACAATTTCTATTCATTACCTATCGTTCTTTTTTTTTTTTTTTTTTATAAAAAATTTCTCCTCTAAAAAAAGTACTTTCTTCATTAAAAAAAAAAACTTCATGGCTTCTTTTTTCTCTTAAACTTTGATTTTCTGGTAAGTAATCATCATCATTCATCAGTCTCTCTTTGGTTCTTTTTTCAATCCTTTGACAATTTTTGTTATTCTTTCAATTTCAGGAATTTCAACACCAAAAAGAGAAAACTCTAATTCCTAAATTCATAAAGACCCTTCAAAATTAAATAGTCAGATTCAAATCTGAATTCAAATTCAAGTATGTAACTAAACACAGATTACTTATTGGAGGTAGCAAGGGACCTTATAAGTGCACAAAGAACTTATTTTTGTACCAAACATTTAATTTTATCAAATAGGAACATTTAAATTTTTATGAATTTGATTTCTGATTGTCATTATATATTTATTGATGGTGACTTTTACTTATAAAAAAAATTGTTTATGACATTAGGTTATGGCAAATTTTTATTTATAGTATTTTCGTATTAGATTATGTGAGGCCTCAATTTAAGTTTCGCACAGGGCCCTCAAAATCTCAGGGACGGCCCTAATTGTGGATATGCTTTTATAATCCTACACTACCAGTTCTGGTTTGGACTTCTAGTGTTCCCTTGCCTCGATATTAATTAGAGTGGGATAATTCTATTTAGGGAGCTTTAGTAATATATCCAAAATAGGGGCTGAAATTATAAAAAAAAACCCCACATGGAATGCACTTTAGAAACATACCCAAAAACTATTTAGTACATAAGAAATGAGTGTTGAAGTTCCTATAAATTACATCTCTACAATTAATTAACTTAAAACAAGCCCAGCACAAAAAACTCAAAAAAAAAACCCAAAACAAGCTAGCCCAAATTGTTTTTTAAAAACCCAAACTAAAATGAAAAATAACTAAAATCAAGGAGATGTCCTTACGACCCTTCTCCATCGAAGCTCCGTACACTGTTAATACCATGTCATAGAAGTACATTGTTAATACCATTTCATAGAAAAACATTGTTAATACCATTTCATTAAAAAAAACATTATTAATACCATTTCATACAAAAAAACATTGTTAATACCATTTCATACCAAAAACATTGTTAATATAATTTTATACAAAAAAACATTGTTAATACCATTTCATACAAAAAAACATTGTTAATACCATTTCATACAAAAAAAAAACATTCTTAATATCATTTCATACAAAAAACCCAAAAAAGTCGAGCAAGAAATCCGATATCCTTTGTAGAAACCACCTCCAATTGTCCAAAGTTTCACCATATACAATCACAACGGCAAAAGGAAATACATCTACAGGAAAAAAAGTACACTGTTAATACTATGTCATAGAACTATATTTCTTGTAAAAATCACATTATGCATATCATAAACTTCAAGTGCACAGCTATATATAGAGCAAAATATAGAGCATGCTTTGTTACTAAAATTCTTTTAATACTATGTTATAGAAGTACACTGTTAATACTATGTCATAGAAATTAACTCAGTTGCAGGGTATGAACAGTATAACAACTCTTCATACCACTTACTGGAAGTTAACAACTACATCATTTTATTTGCATAATAGGTACGATAAAAGTGTACAACTCCATACCACTCAAAATCAACTACATTTCATTTTCATAATTAATTGATCATTCATCAGTCCACATACCATAAACATGATTTTCAAATCATAATCAGATTCCAGTAAGCAATTGGTGCAATCCATAAAAGAGTACCTCAACTCAAAATGACCTAACCTAAGCCTAAACCTACTACACAACTAGTTGGACACCCAATCAAAAGAAGTTTGAGACAAAATAAGCATTAAAGTTCCAGCACCACATGTGCACTTGGCCACTCTCAAATCATCCATATATCTACAAAAAAACAACAACCAAAACAAAAATAACTACTAGCGATAACAGTGACTTCTGACCGCATTAACAGTGACTAGTACTATTATCACAGTGCAATAACATCATTTCAACACAAATAAACTCAGATTCAACTGAAAAAGGATACATCAATTAATATAAAAACCGAATCGAAAAAACAAAGTATATCGTGTATAGCGAGTTTGATTTCTTGTTAAATTCCTAAACAAAGTAAAACAAAACCTAATTGAAGATGAAGTCCACGTATTGCAACATTATATAACATGTTAAATAATGCAAGCAGCTATGGAGTCTTGTGAAAGCCAAACAACATAACCTACACCCTTGAATTATGCAGGGCTAGTCAATTGTGAGAGACAACCAGACAGGTAAACCAACTTTGGCATCAACAAAGGAGTAAATTCCCAAGACAGTTGCAGCAGTATAAAATGTGGAAATTATTCTTGCCAATAATTGCAAGAAGATAGAATATTTTCGCAAACCAATGATGTTTACCTCTACAAAGTGTTCCAATTCATATGTATTTCCATTGCTTTCCTGGTTCTCAATGTTCCAGCAAAACTGAAGGCAAAGTTTCATTATGCTGTCCAGTATCCTCGATAAAGAGCCAATGTCCAAGAAGGATCGTGAAATTAAAGATGATAAATACCTATAGGAAATTTTAGAATTCCATGAGTTCTGCTATAGAAAATATGGACAAAGCACATACAAGGAATAACTAAAAATATGTAAGAGCAACAGTAACAAGTGCTTCAACAAATTAATTAAACGAACAGGAAAAAAAAAAAAAAAAACAACGCACAATCATGCTTCGGTTATGTGCTTGGCAGAAATACAAAGTCAACATGAACCTCTAATAGATTGAAAAAGGTCCACAAAAATTCATAGTTGACTAAACATTAATTTCCTTGTAATATTCAAAAAAGAAACCACATATCCTATCAAGTTTGGGCAAGGTGTCGAAAAGACCTTTTGATTCCCTAGTGAATTATTGGCCATCAATTTATATGGAGCTCTTCTGCTCCAAGCTATCATCACAATCAGCAATCAAGGATCTCTAACTACAAAAATAAATAGAACTGTGGAACGATAAGCCTAAAAACAAAAACTCAACAAGTTTGAGTAGCTCTCAAATGGCTTTCCCCTACCTACAAAGCAGCATCTTGCATAGAATTTTACCTCAAAGAAGGAGTTGAAGTCGAGACGCATTAGAAAACGCCTAACGCTTCCACGAGACTAGGCCTCGTTGACGGTGATGTTACGGCCGTCGAGGTTTTGGCCGTTCATGCCTTCAATCGAATCCTTCATGGCATTCTCGTTGTTGAAGGTGACGAAGCCGAAGCCTCTGGACCTCCCGTCTCACGGTCATTCATGATCTGAAAACACAAAAAGAAACCAAATCGAATCAGATCCGTCCATCAAAACCAAAACGCCGGAGTATAATCAAACAAATACACAATCATAAACAAAAATGAAAAGGAATCGATCGATCTTCAATCTTTGGGAGAGAAAGATCAAGTAACATAGAGAAACAAAGATCAAGTAGCAAAGAGAGAACATGCATCAAACGGACCTTCGATTCGGTGGCCCAGGCGAGCCCTCCAACGAAGCTTAGGATGATGAGGTTGAACAAAAATTGAGGTGGAAGAACAAAAACGGAAATTTGGGGTTGAAGATGAAGATGAGAGACCAAAACTCGTGAAATGAGTTTCTACTCTGGCTTCAACACGAGATAAAGGATTTGAATTCCAATTTTATGATAAAAGGGTAATAAAGATATTTCATCTTATTAATTAAATTAAAAAATATACAATTGTTGATTTTTGGGTTTATTTTGGGTATGTTTATATATAATGAATGGTATATGGTATATTTATAGTTTTATGTCTAGGAATGGGTATTTCACTAAATTTTTATTCTATTTAAACCCATTTGTGTTTTCTTTCACCCAACCAATGTGGGATTCCAACACTCCCCCTCACCGACTTGTTTCTCCCTCTCGGTGACAAGCTTCGTTAGCTTGTACGGGCCTTTGCTCTGATACCATCTTGAAGTTTTTGGATCTGCCCAATGGGTCCCACTCTAACAATATCAATACTGTCCCCACTTTACCACCTGCCCAATCTGTCAGGTGTGGGGTTTTACCACAAAAGGCCTCGATATTAGTTAGAATGAGGTAATTCTATTTAAACCCATTTGTTTTCTTTCACCCAACCAATGTGGGATTCCAACAGCTATTTCAGTCTATTTGATTTGCTTGGCATGTCCTAATTAATATATCCTTCAAAAACAATCTTTTTGTTTCTTCAGGATTCATTGGTATGATAATTGGTCTCATGGTATTGTTAATGGCTGATTAATTTGTTGATATAAAAGTTTGACTGTTGAATGGTACAGGCTCCAGACTTTTATGCTTTCTGTTCATTTCCCACCAACACAATGCCTCTCTAATTCTCTTGAACCTTCCCATTTTAATTCTTGCTTTCAACGCGCATTCTAGTTATTTGGGTGAAAATGTCTGTATCTGTGATACAATAAGGCTACTTGGGTAACAATCACCATGGAAAATATGATGGGCAACCAACCATGAATATCTTTGGTGACGGGGAAATACTTTTTTCTTAGGAACCATGCTGTTTCTTTGGATGGGAGCCAAGGTAAAGCTGAATTGGCCCAGAAGTGTCTAATTTTACAAAATGTGTTTTCCACATCGGCTTGGTAGAAATGAATTCAATGCTTATTGAAATTGGCACTCAGGTGACGAGGGGTAAATTTAACTAAACAAACAAGACACAACAACTCAACAATCAAGAGAACACACAGAGCATGCCACAAAGTACCTGTAGCCCTAGAAGATTACTAGTTACAACCTAGGCACTCAGAAGGACCCATCATTCTAGGCATCCCCTGTGCTAGCAACAACTATGGTGAAAGTGTGTGAAGTCATCATTATCAAGTAAACAGCAAACAGCAAACAGCAGATATAGATGACTAGTCAACCACCAAGAACAGAAACCCAGAAAAATTACAGATATGCAAACCAGATTTTGTTCACCCAGAAACCCACCATTGGGAAAAACTGGAGGTCATCAACCGACCAGGCATCCACTAAGTAGAAAAAAGATTCTTACAAATGAATAGAAGCAAGCTCAAGCAAAACCTAGATCTATTTAGGAAGATGAGCTATACCTCCTTTGTGCAATCTTCTTCTCCAACTTAGCAAAGCTTGAAGCTTAGTTCTTCATGGCAATGGCAGCTCCTTCTTCAGCTCGTTCATCCCATGGCACTAGCTTGCAAGCTCCAACTCAAATCGAAACCAAATTTGGATTCAAAGGAGAATGACCAATTTCTTCAAGAAACCATACTCTTGAAGAAATCAATTTTGAATCTGACCTAGATATAAATATGAGAGAGTGTTTGATCTAGCAAGATGAGGTTTTCATATTTCAAATGCAGTTTTCGAAAAATCAATTTGGAAAACTCAAAGATGAAAAATATGAAGATGGCTCTTGAGGAAGAAGCAAAAGTTTCCAAAGAAACTTTCCAAAACTTGCCTACAAAAAAATGACGGCCCCCAAAAAGGAATCAGAGGTATTTACACCAAATTCCTTAGGTCAGAAACGTCCAATGACAGCTGGGTATTTTGCAGAATAAGACAAAAACATATGGGTAGGATCCAGCTGGAACAGTGAGCTGGAATTCCTACTCAGGCAGAGGTTGACTAGTCATAATCTTCAGAAGTTGGAAAATGCAATGCAAATTTACCTTTGTCAATTTGCTTGAACCTCCATAGGATAGTTGATAGTTAAGAACACCTAGAGAAGCTATTCTTAATCTAAACTTGAGCTTGATAAAAAACAATAAAAATCCTATTGCAAAATTGTCAAGGGAAGCCAAAAGAAATACTCAAAATTCATACATTAACAATCTCCCCCTTTTTGGCTTTCCTTGACAACACACTCTCTAAAAACACTCAACCCAAAACCAAACCTAAGGAGATGATGAAATGAAGTACCTGCAAAACAGCAACCAAACTCCCAAGCACAAGACAAGCATATTATATCACAGAAATTTTAATTTTAAGTAATATGCAATATATGCAATAAGGGGGTTGAGAGTGTTCTCCCCCTTGTTGATAAGGAAAGTACAAAAAGGCAAATATGCAGAATCAGCACACAGTGGGATTAAACACAAAGTACATAATCTGATTTGAACAAAGTTACAAGCACATAGCATATGATGATTACACAGCAAATAACACTTCTTCAAAACAGTACAAAACAACTCCCCCTATCCAAGTGCACAAACTACCCAAAATAAAAAAGATCCCCACAATGTGATTACAAAATATACTGCCCAAACAGTCCAAAAATGCTCCCCCTAAATGCGATAGAAGCAGAATAGGCGAGACAAGAGATAAGAGACCAGAGGATGCAAGTTACAATGCATAA
The DNA here is from genome assembly GCA_034190965.1 of Prunus campanulata. Taxonomy (NCBI): domain Eukaryota; kingdom Viridiplantae; phylum Streptophyta; class Magnoliopsida; order Rosales; family Rosaceae; genus Prunus; species Prunus campanulata. Next base: position 7,359,468 of record CM067213.1, read on the forward strand.
GACCTTTCATTTATAAATAAGAAATCTACTCCCCCCCTTAAGGTCAACAATCACAAAAGTGCATTAGGCTAAAGAAAATATGAAACGTAGCACAAGATGCAAAGAATTATAGCCAAAGCAATGAGAATCATGTGAATGGAATTGAATTCAATGTGTGGACATTACACAAAAAGAAACTCCCCCTAAATCAAAGTGCCCCTTTAGAAAACATACTCCCCTTGAGTATAGTATAACATAAAGGAATTAACCTTTGACGTACTAACCCATCAAACTCTCCATAAATAGCCAACAAACACAAAAGTGCATCAGGCTAGAGAGAATAGGAACTGGAGCACAAGTTGCAAGGAATCATACCCTAAGGAATTAAAATCAAGTGGCTGAATTTAATTTCAATGTGTACACAACACACATAAAGAAACTCCCCCAAAAAGACAGAGTTTAAGCAACATAATTATCAAAACAAGGGACAACCAATGAATTTTTCTTTACACACCATAGTGCAAAATCAAGACAGAGCACCAAGATTTCCAAATTTAAGGCATCAATCATTGTCAAATTTGAAGAAAGCACCAAGCAAGATGAACTCTAAATTTTTGCTTAAAATTGAGGACATGTGATAAAGAACACAAGACATAAGTCTCTAAGTTGTCCAAAAAACACAATATAGCTTCTCAAAAAAGCCCAAGAGGAAGAGAGTGGACTAGTGAAATGAACTAGTCACGCATATATAAATTTGAGATGGCATCAAAAGACCAACAACCTCATAGACACAGCCAAGAACAACAGAGAGCAAATCAATTGAGATAAGGCTTAGGAAGGCAACATTGATGTATGAAAATGATAGAAACAACCAGCAAGAACGTTGTCAAAACACATGCATATCAAAGAAACTCCCCTAACAAAATAGATTAGCCAACAATCCAAAACTGATATAGCACAGCAGACTCATAAGGATTTCAAGAATTATGTTAGGCTAAATCATTGAATGTGGGAACACGGCTTATTAAGATGACTGGTCATAGAGCATACCGAAATCTCATTATTCTGGACAAGCAGTGCACACAATAAAGAAGACATTCCAGGGTAAAAACACTGTACAAAACCTTTGACACCAAGAATGATGTGAAAATAACCGAGAGCAATGCTAACAAGATGTAAGTAGTTCACAACATAACAAAGTGTTCCAAGGATAAGTAAATGACAAGCTCCCTTTAATGGAAAAATCACAAAGTGCAATAGACCTATAAATTCAAAACATGAGATTGCAGCCAAGACAATCATCATTCGATTTGCATAAAGCAACAACATCCATAGAAGTCTACTCAAAAGTGACTTAAGGAAACCACAAGAGACTCATAGACAACCAGGTCACATGTGGTAACATGGGTCAAATCCAAGAAAGACTAAATACCTTAAGACCAAGCCAATACTAGTGACCAATGACTAATATATATGACTAGTCATATGGGCTCAAAAAGCAAACTCCAAAATTACTTAGACAAGTAAACTCACAGATTTCTCAATTGTGTGACCAAACCCATGACAAACTACAATCATGACATGTCAATGAAAAAAGTTCATTGAAGCAAAGTATAGACTATCACAGTCAAAGAGATACACGAGAGACTACCAAGTAGCCAACAACACCAAAGTATGCACACAAATGCATACAATAAGACTCAAAACAGTCCAAACCACATCAAAAGAAAGAAGCTCGAATGACATAAAGTGTTGAGTCCCCTTAAGCACACAAATGACATAACCAAAATGCAACCAATAATGCATCAATGGGACACAAAAAAAAATGCTAGATTGGATGATTAGTCATGTGAGGTAGAAATGATTTCCAGAAAGCTAGCATGACACACATTGACTCAAAACATAGCTTACAAAGAGATATCCAAGCATAATAAGTCATATTGAGATGGAAGCAACTAGAATTTGAATTTAAAAAAAAACGACATGCAATAGAATAGCATGCATCTCCATAACATGTGCTTAGGTTATTTGGAAAAACACAAATGGGAAATAGTTGAACTACAAAGATTGACATGCCAAAGCAATGTATGCACTCAATTCCCAAAATCAATGAGACACATAAGTTAGAACCTCTCATGAAACATAGAGTAAGGAGTTTGGGAAAAGAAGGTCTAATTCAATATGAGCTTCAGTAATGATTTCCAAGAGTTGCATGAGACTTTCCAAGCATCAAATCTAATATAAGTTCTTGAAATCAAGGCATAAACCCTACCAAGAAATGTGATCCAAAAGTTGACATTTATCAATGTTTTAGAAAGGCATAGCACACTTGCTTGTACAATTTTGCTTTTCTATTTGTTGGTGTACAATGCTCTTCCAAGCGCTTTTACCTTTTAAAAAAATGAAGTATAGCACACTTGCTTGTCCGAAAATGCTTTTTCTATATTTGTGGACAATGCTTTTCCAAGGCTTTTACTCCAACAATTTATTTGCATTTTGATTTCCAAATGGATCAAAAGATCAAGGTAAAGAGACAACTACAAGTGATCTTAGACACTTTATAGATAGCTCAAAGCATATCATGCAACACAAGTATGTTCAACAAAAAAGCTCAAAATTGTAGACAAGAATGGGGATAACTCTTTCACACCTACAACATCATGAAAAGACTCCCACTCATAAGAATCATGCATCTTGAGAAAAGAGAGCTTATATGCAATTTATTAACACAAACAAATGGAAATTCAGATTATAAGCACATGAAATTGAAAACACAAGTTAATCCATTTTGCACAACCCAATAGGTCTTTGAAGGAAATCAATACCTTCAAGTATCTAGCGGTTGAATAAAAAAAAGAGCTAGTTGCTTCTCAATAGACACAAATTGCAAGGCAATGCAATTACCAAGATCTCTTGTGCAAGAAAATGTCTTAAGTCAATTAGTTAAATGTCACCAAGTTCTTGCATAAAGCATGGAATTTGGTTGGACTTAAGATTCAAAGGATTGTGAGGGAGATGACTAAAAGACATGCATGCAATGACCACATTTTAAAAAACATAAAACAAAAGAACAAGTAAGGTGCATATGCATGACAAAGTATCTAGACTCCATGAAGCACACACAAATAAGAGAATGGTCTAGATACAAAAGACAAAGAAACTAGTCACCAACATGAGGAAGAACATGGTCTTCCTTCTTGATCCAAACTTGCTTCACTTTTGAAACTTTATGAGGCAAAGAGATCACCTTAGAAATTTTGACAGCTTTATAAAGAAGATCATTCACTTGAGTTTGAAGTGAGTCATCATTTACTTTCTTGAAATGAACAAAAGGCTTTTGCTCAAAATTCCTAAACTCAAAACACTTTGGTCTAATGTGACCTAAAGTGCCACAATGATGGCATGTAGGAATGAACCTTTTTGGTTTTTGGAAACCAAATTTTGCAAGTGAAGAGTGTTTATCTCTTGTACAAACCACAGACTTTACAGCCACATACCCCTTAAAAGATGACACATGAGTCTTAAACTTACTTTCTTTGGATCCTTGAGACTTAATCCTAAGGATATGACACCTAGGTCGAATGTGTCCTTTCACACCACAATGGTGGCAAGTAGGCACAAATTTGGATTGTGGAGGAGACAACTTTCCCTTAGAAACAATATTCACGAAATCGAAACCCAAGTTGAGACCATGAACAAGTTTTGGAGCTTCTTGAGTTGACACATCTTTGACAAAGATTGTCTCAAATGATGAAGGTGTAGAAGACTCATCTATATATCCTAAACCTCTTTTATCACCAAACAATTTTCCCAAATTGAGCATTTTATCAATCTTTCCAGCACCAATGGTTAAACCTTGAATCCTTTCTTTTTCCAACTCAAGTTCATGTTCCAATCTTATATTTTCAAATTGTAAAGCATCAAAAGATTCAGATTGTTTAGCCATGTTGTTTTCAAGTGATTTTACCATCACAATTAAGGTTTGGAACTCAATGTCTTTCTCAAATAACATGCGTTGCAAAATAGAATTTTCAACCACAAAATTATCATGCACGACTACATTTTCATGCTCAACTAATGACTTGTCAAACTCAAACAAAGTTAGTCTATGAAGAAACAAGGATTTGTCATTTTCAAGCATATTCAACTTCTCAATCAAAACAGAATTTTCTTTTTCAAGAGTGCTAACTTTATGATACAATTCATACATGTCAACTTCATTCTCATACAAGATATCACTCAACTTCTTTTTGGCCATTTTGAGAGTTTCATTCAGTTCATTAAGTTCTTGGATCTTTTGTTCCATCATGTGATTCTGTTTTTTGAAATTACAGGTTTCATTGAAAAGCATATCATACTTTCCACAAAGTTCCCTGTATGACTGGTCATCCTACCTATCATCTCTAGACACAGATTCATTTCCTGAATCATATTTCCTTTCATTAACTACAAGAACTCTAGCAAGGCTAGAGTTATGAACAGAAGCAGCAAGGGCAAAATTATTTGCCACTTCATAAGATGAGGTGATATACTTTGGAGTAACATCATTATCATTATCACTCCATAGTGCATTAATTGACTCTTGTCTCACTTTAGACCCTTTTATGTGGTTATTTGCACATTCCAAATCAATGTGTCCAACACCACCACATGTATAGCACTTTACAAAACCCTTCAAACTTTTGTCCTCCCTAAGGCCATAAGAATCCAAAAAATTCATCTCCTCAAGAACATTGTCTTGAGACACACATGTAGACAAACTATGAGGATTTTGACAATTCCTAGTGACTTTGATTTTATCTTTGACAACCCTTCTAAATTTATTGACAAACAAAGCGAGCTCATCATGAATGCAAAGAGCAATTTGATCAATTTCCATATCTACACACCTAATACCAATTAGCGCCCAAAGGATCTCTCTATTTATGTTAAGAGTTGACGCTCTGATACCAATTGAAATTGGCACTCAGGTGACGAGGGGTAAATTTAACTAAACAAACAAGACACAACAACTCAACAATCAAGAGAACACACAGAGCATGCCACAAAGTACCTGTAGCCCTAGAAGATTACTAGTTACAACCTAGGCACTCAGAAGGACCCATCATTCTAGGCATCCCCTGTGCTAGCAACAACTATGGTGAAAGTGTGTGAAGTCATCATTATCAAGTAAACAGCAAACAGCAAACAGCAGATATAGATGACTAGTCAACCACCAAGAACAGAAACCCAGAAAAATTACAGATATGCAAACCAGATTTTGTTCACCCAGAAACCCACCATTGGGAAAAACTGGAGGTCATCAACCGACCAGGCATCCACTAAGTAGAAAAAAGATTCTTACAAATGAATAGAAGCAAGCTCAAGCAAAACCTAGATCTATTTAGGAAGATGAGCTATACCTCCTTTGTGCAATCTTCTTCTCCAACTTAGCAAAGCTTGAAGCTTAGTTCTTCATGGCAATGGCAGCTCCTTCTTCAGCTCGTTCATCCCATGGCACTAGCTTGCAAGCTCCAACTCAAATCGAAACCAAATTTGGATTCAAAGGAGAATGACCAATTTCTTCAAGAAACCATACTCTTGAAGAAATCAATCTTGAATCTGACCTAGATATAAATATGAGAGAGTGTTTGATCTAGCAAGATGAGGTTTTCATATTTCAAATGCAGTTTTCGAAAAATCAATTTGGAAAACTCAAAGATGAAAAATATGAAGATGGCTCTTGAGGAAGAAGCAAAAGTTTCCAAAGAAACTTTCCAAAACTTGCCTACAAAAAAATGACGGCCCCCAAAAAGGAATCAGAGGTATTTACACCAAATTCCTTAGGTCAGAAACGTCCAATGACAGCTGGGTATTTTGCAGAATAAGACAAAAACATATGGGTAGGATCCAGCTGGAACAGTGAGCTGGAATTCCTACTCAGGCAGAGGTTGACTAGTCATAATCTTCAGAAGTTGGAAAATGCAATGCAAATTTACCTTTGTCAATTTGCTTGAACCTCCATAGGATAGTTGATAGTTAAGAACACCTAGAGAAGCTATTCTTAATCTAAACTTGAGCTTGATAAAAAACAATAAAAATCCTATTGCAAAATTGTCAAGGGAAGCCAAAAGAAATACTCAAAATTCATACATTAACACTTATAGCAATCAGAGATGTTTGATTGAATGCAACATTTTTCAATCGCATCAATATAATCAATTTCTCCAATTCATATTCTCTCTTGCAGGGCCAGCCATCTATGTTTAGTGGTTATTGTTGGAGCAAAAAACTATCTTCATCTTGTTGAATGACTTGAACAACCCGGCAAATCAGTCATGACATGAGCACAACTTGAATGAGAGGACAAATTTGGTCTTCAATTCCCTGCTAGACACGGTGGGAGATTTACTAGCTATCCCAATTTTGTTTGTTTGTTTTGTTTTGTTTTTTTTTTCTGGCCATGCAATCAATATTCTTTTCTATGTGTTCTTCTTTCTGATGCATTCGTGTAAACGAAACTTGGTTTCGTATTTTGACAGCAAATCGAAAAAAATAAACACTTGGTTTCTGATGTGCTCAGCATTTACAAAATAAAACTGAAATATGAAATCGAAATGGTTATTAAACGTTTCTAAGCTTCTTTGAAATGCGAATTGTATGATGCACAAATTTAATGTAGGAATATGCTTCTTTGTCAATGGGGCGGTTGAAGAAATGGCTGTTATAATCCCACCAGTTCTGGTTTGGACTACTTCTTGTGTTCTAGTTCTGCTGTATAGGATACCTTTATAAATGATATAGGATGCCATTTCACTCTATTTGATTTGCTTAGCATGTCCTAATTAATATATCCTTCATAAACAATCTTTTTGTTTCTTCAAGATTTATTGGTATGGTAATTAGTCTCATGATAAGGTTAATGCCTGATTTGGCTGATTAATTGGTACAATAAGGCTAGTTGGGTGACAATCACTATGGAAAATATGAAGACATGCTATAAGAAGGGATATGGATTAATGGAACCATGAATTTTTCTGGTGTAGGGGCGTAGCATGAATTTTTTTGGTGAGGGGGAAAATATTTTTTCTCAGGAACCATGCTGTTTCTTTGGATGGGAGCCAAGTAAAAGCTGAATTGGCCCAGAAGTGTCAGGTGTTCACTAAGCTAGCAAGAATTAGTAGCTTCTCTTGGTCTGTTCCAAGCATTAGTTTGGGCATCTTCTACATATGAACATCGGCCTGGTAGAAATGATTGGAATTGGTTTTTCTCAATGTGTATAGCAACAAGAGAGGTTTGATTGAATGCAAAATTATTCAATCAAATCAGAATAATCAATTTCTCCAATTCATATTCTCTCTTGCAGGGCCAGCCATCTATGTTTAGCGTTTATTGTTGGAGCAAATAAATATCTCCACCTTGTTGAATGACTTGAACAACCCGACAAATCAGTCATGAGCACAACTTGAATGTGAGGACAAATTTGGTCTTCAATTCCCTGCTAGACACGATGGGAGCTTATAATTTGGTCCTCACATTTAGGGAGATTCTCCAATTAGTATTTAAGGATTGGTTACATACTTCTAATCTCGGCCTTTGAATTGCATCTACCAACACATTTAATTTTAATGAATGCAATCCAACCGCCAAGATTAGAAGTATGTAACCAATCTTTAACATAAAATACTTATTGGAAAATCGCCCTCACAATTATTAGCTATATATTTTTTTTCTTGTTTTTCTGGCCATACAATCAACATTCAAATCTATTTAGTAGGGTTTCTTCTTTCTTGTGCATTCGTCTAAACGAAACTTGGTTTCTTATTTTGACAGCCAAAAGGAAACAAATACAAACACTTGGTTTCTAATTTGCTAGTATTTACAAAAAGGATGGAGCACTCACGCACTACTCATGGTAGGCTGATTCTGTTTACATTCCTCCATGGATTCCTTCTTTTATGCATGAGCACACCTCTGGAATCTGCAACTCTACCCAGTGGTAGTAATACTTTCGGAAATGATACTGATCGGCTGGCGCTGCTGGACTTGAAGAAAAGAATCACTGAAGATCCTTTCCATGTCATGAGCTCATGGAATGATTCCATTGATTTTTGCAGTTGGATTGGTGTTACGTGCAACCATTCCACCAAAAGAATCTTGATTTTGAACTTGAAAGCTCAAAACTTGGCAGGCTCCATACCACCTTCTATAGGAAATCTTACTCATTTGACAGGAATCAACCTGGGGATCAACAAATTTCGTGGTCAAATTCCTCAAGAAATTGGTCGTCTACGAAGTCTGCAATATCTCAACCTGTCTTATAATTCCTTTGGCGGGAAAATTCCAACTAACATATCTCATTGTACACTACTAAGTGTGTTGGATTTTTCTTCCAATGAGATTATTGGAGGTATTTCGGACCAACTCAGTTCATTGCTCAATTTAAATCATATATGTCTTTCTGTTAACAATCTCACTGGAACCATCCCAAAATGGATAGGAAACTATTCATCTTTGAATAGTCTTCGTCTTGGTCGGAACAATTTTCTAGGAAGTATACCCAATGAGCTCGGCCGTCTAACAGCCTTGGGGAGATTATTTGTTTCGGCGAATTACTTGTCTGGTATGATCCCTTCTTCACTATATAATATATCTTCCATATACCAAATCAGTGTTGCTGTAAACCAGCTGCATGGAGAGCTATCACCAAATGCCGGCATTAATCTTCCTAATCTTGAATTCTTTCAAGGTAGTGACAACAAATTCACAGGAACTATTCCTTCATCTTTTTCAAATTCTTCTAGACTTCATTTGCTTAGTTTGGCTAAAAATGGTCTCACTGGGACTCTCCCTGCTGAAAGTCTTGGAAGCTTGCGAAGCTTAGTTCGGATAAATATTGGTGGCAATAGGCTCGGAAGTGGGAAAACTGGCGACTTGAATTTTCTCAGCTTCTTGGCTAATTTTACTAGCCTAGAGTACTTGGCTCTTCACTTTAATCATTTTGGAGGAGAATTGCCAAGATCCATAGCAAACCTTTCTGGCCAACTAAGATTTCTTGCTTTTGGGAACAATTTGATACACGGAAGCATCCCTGACGGCATTGGAAATTTGGTAAACTTGACCACTTTAGGAGTGGAGCGGAACTATTTGAGTGGCATTGTCCCTGCTGTAATTGGCAAGCTTCAAAAGTTACAGCTATTGGTTTTGGCTAATAACAAATTTTCAGGGCCGATACTGTCTTCTTTAGGCAACTTGACTTCATTGGGACTTCTAAGCATTGCAGATAATATGTTTGAGGGAAGTATACCTCCAAGTCTTGGGAACTGCCAAAGTCTACTCGAACTGGATCTTTCTATTAACAATCTAACAGGCACTATACCTAGAGAGCTTGTCGGGATTTCATCCCTTTCAATTTCTTTGAACATTTCTAACAATTTTCTGACTGGTTCGTTACCATATGAAGTGGGTGATTTGATACATCTTGTGGAACTAAATGTATCAGGAAATCAGTTATCAGGTGAAATCCCCACAACCCTCGGCAATTGTATTATGTTGGCGCACCTGCATTTGGAAGGTAATGCATTTGAAGGAACAATTCCTCAATCTTTTAAAAGTTTAAGAAGCTTGGAAGATTTAGATATTTCACGCAACAACTTATCAGGGCAGATTCCTAATTATCTAGAGAAGTTTTTGTTTCTTAAATATCTCAATCTTTCTTACAATGATTTTGAGGGTGAATTGCCCAAAGGAGGGATCTTTTCAAATGCAAGTGCACTCTCAATTATTGGAAACAATAGGCTGTGTGGTGGCGTCCCAAAATTACTTCTTCCTCAATGCTCCAGCAAAAAGTCCCATTCATCTCAACAAATACTTGCCGCAAAGGAAGTCATCCTTGTAGCTTGCGCTCTTGCCTTCATAATTGCTTTGTCATGTTTCATTTTTGCTCGTTCAAAGGTAAAAAAGTCAAGGGGTGGACTTGTAACTTCACATTCTTATAAGGGTGGGGAATCAAGTGTCTCTTACTCGGAACTGGTTCAATCAACTGACGGGTTCTCTGTCGGCAATCTTATTGGCTCGGGAAGTTTTGGTTCTGTTTACAAAGGAGTACTGCCTAGTGATGAGAGGGTAGTTGCTGTTAAGGTATTAAACCTTCAACAAGAAGGAGCTTTGAAGAGTTTCATTGATGAATGCATAGCTTTAAGAAGTATACGACACCGTAATCTTCTCAAGATCATAACTGCATGCTCGAGCATTGATAATCAAGGTAATGACTTCAAGAATCTAGTTTTCGAGTTCATGGAAAATGGAAGTCTAGACTCATGGCTGCATCCAAGAGATGATAAGCAATCTCAAAGTAAGAGATTGAGCCTTATCCAAAGACTCAACATAGCGATTGATGTTGCTTCTGCATTAGATTATCTTCACCACCATTGTGAAACGATAATTGTTCACTGTGATCTAAAGCCTAGCAATGTTCTTCTTGATGAAGATATGGTAGCTCATGTTGGTGACTTTGGTTTAGCAAGGTTCCTTTTGGAAGCATCAGATAATTCCTCTCAAAGTCAAACCATGTCAGCTGGGCTAAAGGGTTCCATAGGCTACATTCCTCCAGGTATAAGTTTATACAATTTCTTTTCCTAATAAGTTAATCTCGCATTTTTTTTTCCTTATAAACTGTTAGTTTAAGAGAAAAGAGGTTTGGAGAATGGTTGGTAGTGTTTAGGACAATAACTTAACCTGGAAAGGAAAACTTTTGAAAGAGTAACAAAATAGTTTTATTTTATTGATTGAAATAAGAAGGGTAGAAGGCTTTAGAGTTGGTTGGATACAAGAGTTGGCTGATGGGAGAGTTAGACAGCTGTAGTTTCAGCTTTTCTTCCTTGAATACAAAATTGGGCTGCTAGCTATATATAGAGTAGCTAAGTCGGCAGCTTGCTTTGGAAAAGTCGGTTGCTCATGCAATTGACTTTTCCAAAGTCATTTTCAGCCACAATTTTAATCCTCTTATTCTAGATTTCTCTAGTTAGTACAATGTGCATTATTCAAGATTTTTCTAGTGACTTTAACTTGTCTACTTTTTCTCTCAATTTTTATAGATTTTTCTATATTATTCAAGATTTTTCTTTATTATTCAAAGTACAATGTGCATTACTTTTTAACATAAACAACTATCAATAAACTCATAAATAATAAGATGTAAGTTGTAAAGATGATTTGAATGAGACATACTAATGCATGTATTGAATGGCAGAGTATGGTATGGGAGGCCAAGTTTCCATCCTGGGAGATATTTATAGCTTTGGAATACTATTGCTAGAAATGTTTACAGGAAAAAGGCCTACTGATGACATGTTCACAGAAGGTCTAAGCATTCACCAATTCACAGCCATGGCAATACCCGATCATGCCATGGACATAATTGACCCTTCATTGCTGATTGAAAGAGGTGATGCGGATGATGATGATGAGAGATACAACAATGACATACGAGCAAGACCAGTTACAAGTTATCAGGATGGCAGCCCTATCTGTCAAACAAGATTGGAGGAGTGTTTGGTTTCGGTGATGCAGATAGGACTCTCATGCTCTGCAATATCACCATCTGAGCGGATGCGAATGGATGTTGTTGTCAACAAAATGAAGGCAGCCAGAGACTCATATCTCAATCTAGCAATATGCAGGAAGGGCTAAGTTTGCTCTCTGATCTCAAATCTATAGCCGCATCTATTTGCAAGAAACTATTCGAATAAGGATATTATATGTATCCAAGTGTGTGACATTATGTAAGGATGTTTTATTGTGTTTATGCCTCGGCTTCTTCGTTTTGTTTGCCATCTTTGTAAATTGTATATATGCTTTGCTGCTTATTTTGCTTAATTGATCTTCAATTAGCAGCTGGTTCTTGTGCTGTTGCTTAGCGAAATCCTTGAAAATCGTAGAATAAAGAAGTAAAAATGACAATAGGCTTATTGATCCGCCTAATCGGTGAAAATCAAGGGGCGCTTGCTTATGGAAAGGAAAAATTAGAAAACCTCAAAAAATTAATTAACGGGACGGCAGTAGTACAAATTACTGCACATAAAAGAGACATGGAAGTAAATTACAAGAATCTACAAGGCCCAGTATTGGCGGAGATTTTCCAGCTATAGTAGTGTGGTGTCATAGGTTCCAAGAATGATACTTTGATCAAGATGGATATCATGAAATTTGTAAACCATACATGGATTCTGGCTTTGGGAAACTAAATGAATCTTGAGGTTTTGGTAAAATTTATCAAAAATAGCCAAAACTTGATCCTTAATTTCAAAAATGTCATTTTTTGTAAAATATTTCAAATATAGCAAAAAACTCACATAAATAGACACAAATGCCCTCAAATTTAAAACCCGTATAAACCTAAAAAATAAACCTTATTAAATAAAAATTTTGAATATTTTTAACCCACGTTTGTATAGAAGAACAGAAGTTGAAATATATCATCCTATTTATTGATATTAGTCAATTTAAACTTAGTCCCAATCCAAGCATCACCAAACACCGGATAAGTGTTATTCAACTTAAGCCAATTCAAGCCAAGACAATTTCTGAGCATAGTTCATGCCAAGACAATCTTCCGAAACAAACGAGGCTGAAGGGACCAACTTGGCAAATGACTGAAAGACTCGTTGCCGGATCAATTGCGCAAGTCTGTCCGAATGACACCATTATTTTGTCTTCTCTGATGGACCAATCCGCCGAGTGTTCCCCACAAGTATAAATGCTGCACTGGCTTCTCAAAGAAGTTAAGAGCATCTCCAACCGATGTGTCAAAGCTGATGTGGAATGAAGGCTGGAGATTGAGATGTTATTTTTGACATCCCAAAAGCAAGATGTCAAATGAATATTTTATTATTTTTTCTTTTCTTTTCTTTTTAATTAAAAATAAATTAACACTAAAATGTAATAAAATAATAATTTAATTTGACATATCGGGTGGAGGGTAAAGCTGTGTAAGATGTCAAATTGCCACATCAGTCATTAAATTTAAATTTGATGTTTGGTATTTGACATCTCCCTTGGAGAAGCTCTAATAAGTTTCAAAATTGGCAGCCCATCCCACACGTCACGTTGCCTTTTAAAAGCCACACAAACATATTTGTTCAATTTGAGTGACAAAGTCAAAAGAATTTTCCACAGAAAAGAATTGATTTGTCTTTTATGTGGAAAATTCTTTTGACTTTGTCACTCAGATTCTTCTTTGGCCTACAAATCAATTCTTTTTTGTGGAAAATTCTTTTGACTTTGTCACTCAAATTGAACAAATATGTTTGTGTGGCTTTTAAAAGGCAACGTGACGTGTGGGATGGGCTGCCAATTTTGAAACTTATTAGCTTCTTTGAGAAGCCAGTGCAGCGTTTATATGTGTGGGGAACACTCGGCGGATTGGTCCATCAGAGAAGACAAAATAATGGTGTCATTCGGACAGACTTGCGCAATTGATCCGGCAACGAGTCTTTCAGTCATTTGTCAAGTTGGTCCCTTCAGCCTCGTTTGTTTCGGAAGATTGTCTTGACATGAACTATGCTCAGAAATTGTCTTAGCTTGAATTGGCTTAAGTTGAATAACACTTATCCGGTGTTTGGTGATGCTTGGATTGGGACTAGGTTTAAATTGACTAATATCAATAAATAGGATGATATATTTCAACTTCTGTTCTTCTATGCAAACGTGGGTTAAAAATATTACAAAATTTTATTTAATAAGGTTTATTTTTTAGGTTTATATGGGTTTTAAATTTGAGGGCATTTGTGTCTATTTAGGTGAGTTTTTTGCTATATTTGAAATATTTTACAAAAAATGACATTTTTGAAATTAAGGATCAAGTTTTGGCTATTTTTGATAAATTCTCGTCTAATTGCTCGTTTGTGAATAATTTTAGATAGGGCAAAAAACACTTTTATGGAGAATATCATTTCTCCATATAATTACTTTAAATGGTTTTTTTTATAAAAAGCTTTGACTTTATCAAATGCAAAGCCCTAACAAAAAACGATTTTTTGCCTTATTCTGTTTTTTGGGTCTGAATACAATGTTCGGATTTCAGCAAATTCTGTTTTTTGCCTTATTCTGTTTGTGGTATAAGTAACAACTAGCAAAAGAGCCCACACGATACTTCGGGTTTTGAAATTACGTAGACAAAATAAGATTATTTATATATACAAAGATATTTAACTTGTAGCATTATGCTTAACTAAGGAAGTATAAGTGGCCAAAAAGGAAGTAATAACATATTTTATAGACTACTTGTTATGTTAAAATAGTCGACATGTTTGTATATACATTGAGATGCTAATAGTGGGAAGCAGCTATTACAATAGCAAAATTTGGATAGTTTTGAACATGTTTAATTGGTTGGGCTTTGTTTTGCAATTTCTTCATGACTTTTCTTTTCTTTGATGGAAGTCTTCACTCTGTTATAAAAAAATGGGAAAATAGCAAGTGTTAATGTTGATGAATGGGGAAATTGAGTTAGGACAATAATCATAAATATTTAATTATGTATAAATAGGAATAATATAATTTAACAATTTAATAAGAAAGTTATAAATGTTTTAATATGTATTTTAATGAGATGAGTGAATTGTAAAAGAGAGAATACAAACTTTAATGTTGGAGTAAGAGAACTAATGAGCAAGTTGTAGATGGGTTTTCAATTGAAGTAACACAAAGTAAACATATTTTAAATTCTGTAATCATCTAAAGAAAAAGTTGAAAAGAGGTAAAATAATTATAGTTGGATATATTGAAGAAAAATTGAAGAAAAGGATGTAAATATAATTTTTAGTTTTTAATTCTTTTATGTGTTAGGCACATATGACTACAATGTCTTCTGCCCTTATTTCAAGTTAAAATTACTTAAAAGGTTTGACATTTCTGTCGAAAAACGGGCAAAGTCTCCCCTGAAAAACGGACATTTCCTAAAAAAATTCACCTGTAAATATAACAATTTAATAGTATTCTCAAACGTTCAGCATACAAAAATTTCATTTATACGTAATTCAATAGTGGTTTAAATGGTTTTTAGACCTATATAATAAGTAGAGAGAATCTTATAAGAAGAGGAGAAAAAGCAAGAAAGATTCATAATGCAACCATAATCAACAATGGCAATATCACAATGCAACCATAATCAAGTAATTAATCAAATTAATTAAAATGTTAGCAAAATTGTAGATCGATAGGCATTGACATGAGTATTGTTCTATATCAGATTTTCCAATTAACACAAATATTAGAGTTCTAGAAAGCTTGAATCTAGCTTAGCATAACCAAATTGAAAAATAGTTTTATAAAGTATTAGGCTGCCGGATTTCTCCTATTCAAAGAGGGATCTCAATAAAATTAGAACTCACAAACTAAGAACAGATTGAGGATGGTTACATTCATATTTTCTAAGCATAGATATGTTATTTATTTATTTTTTTAAAAACTAACCCAGTAGAACTATATAAAGGATCCTTTTGTAACCAAATGAAGACACATTGGGAATATATATAAAGGATCCTTTATTGTAAAAATCTTTCAAGGCTAGCTAGCCACTATATATATGAATATTTATACCTGCATTCTTGGGTAAAAACCTCCTATTAACAGAAAGATCAAATTAATATGATCAAACTCAAACACTTTGCTAAAGCGAAACAGCAATTAAGCAACATTAAGAAAAGAAAAGGATACATAAATAGCAACATCATTATTCGGTAAGGAAAAATATGATAAAAATCCAGAGAGATTCTGTTTGTGATAATGGTATAAAAGCACATGATTTACGATAAATAGAAAGTCCAACACAAATCAGTGGCCAGTGTAGAAACTGAAGCAAAATTTGGAAGCTGAAAGACACCGCACAAACATAAAGAAAGAACTATGGATATATTTATATTCATATATATTTTACTACCCACATACAAATATTCTATATATGTGTATATTTAAAAAAAAAATTAAACTATCTTCATTTAAACTTTTAATTATAAATTCTTTTATACATGAAACAACACATATAAGATAAGTATATTCATTCGCGCTTGACAATTGTAGCATTTCATTTGTGTAGAGCAAGACTAACATATTGAATGCAAGTAGCACAAACTACTTTCATTCATAATGAACAAAGAGTATAGATCATTGTGTGTGTGTATATAGATATATTATAGGGTAGTATCATATGACACTTATTAAAACACACTTTGGTTTTAAATGAAACATGTTAAAAAAATTAAGGGAATTGACTTGAGAGAGAATTTAGAGGAAGACAAATGTAATACGGAAGAACAATTCTTAAAGCTCAACGATAGGATATAAATATTATATACAGCTTTACCTTTTTAAAATTTTATTTGTGAAGATTCCAATTATTTCCTTTATTCATTCACCCTCCCTGATTGATAATGTGTGGCTGTAGGAAGGTAAATTTATTTGTTGCTCAATTGCCCTAAACTAATATTGTATCTTTTGCAGCTCTGAGATGTCTAAGGATCAAATGGTTGTAGATCTTACATCACGCACAAAAGTCCTTGCCTATGCTGTTTCCAGGTACAAATTTCCCTTGAAATGTTAAATATTTTTACTCCACTCTGCTTGTGAATTCCTGTTCAATCTCGAAAACTATTAAATGTCTGTAGGCTGGTGTGAGGGACAACTTCGTATAATACTGAAGTTTTGTAATGTGTGTCTAGTTTCCTTCCATGGGATTCATTCAACCATGTTGAATTCCTGAGTTCAGTTTCTTTTAACCTTTCTCTTTCATGTCTTGCATGAATAGAGCTGCCCCTCTTTTGATTTTCCTTAACCTAACTTGTCCTTGTCAGGGAGGGGTGGATGAGAAATGTTTTACATAATAAATTTTCATTATGTTGTCCTCATATCTAAAGAGAAAAAAGAGACGAAGAGGAGATTGAATAACTCTAGATTTCCTTCTCAGCTACTCTACAAAATAGCTGAGAGCTGAGAGAAAGTCGGCTCATAGAAAATGAAAAACTACTGATTTTCTCCATCTTTCCAAACCTATGAAAATAAAAGCTTCCTTTCTTCTCTCCACTATTCTCCCTTTTGTTTTACCTGGCCTAAAGTGATCCAGAAATAATTTTCTTCAAAGATATGTAATTCAGTAAAATGAACATACAGAAATGTATGATGTATTACAAATTCTGTTTTACTTTTGGTCTGATACTACAACTTCCATAATTATTACACAATTATCTTATTCTGGTATGGGATCTCATTCTGATATTGTTTATATATGAAAGATGACAATGCCATACCAATAATACAAAAGGCAAACAATATGCAGGCAACAGGATAATGTCATTAAATTTTACTCACGCAAATACCAGCACATGATTTGAGTTTATATAATCAACCAAGTTATATACAACACCAGTTTACAAAAAATCCGTTCTTAAACGACCCTTATCGAGTCTAGTTCAACATGTCAAAAAGAAATTTTCAAAATCCTAGACCCAGTTTCATCAATAGCTGAAGAAAGAGCTGTAGATTTCTCTAGGCTAGCCTTTAACGATTGCTGGGTAGCTTTGAGTTTCTCAAAACTTTCAACATCAACCATTGCCAAAAGAACTATCTATCTATTTATCTATCTTTCTTTCTTTCTCTGAATCCCCAACAATTAACTGAAATAACTTGTGTCACCTTTTATAGTGCACTAAGATTTTAGAAGAGTGCAGTACCAAATTCTGTCATGGTTTCTTCTAAACTACTCAAACTTACCAAATCAAATTAAGAGAATAACCATATTCAAAGCAACCCTCAGTTGCAAGATAAACACTACAATACATAAATACCAAATTATATACATACATAAACAGCCAGACTATCTCCTAGCTTCTGTGGAATTCTGAAAATTGGTAGTTTTGTACACAAAAACTCATCTCCAAAGAAAGATTTAGGGCGCTGTCCTAAAATTGTTTGCCCATAATTAATTTTTCAAAAGTCCTCCAATCTTTTTTTTTTTTTTTTGGGTTTCCAGAAGTAATTGTTTCTTTTGCGTATATAAATATCAAGGACAAACAAACAAATGGTTAGTAAGTATGGCTGCATAATCAAATAGTCACAAATACAAATCAAAATATAAGATACAAAATTAATTACTCTGTTTTTTGTTTTTTCTGAATCATCAAAATTAATTACTCTTTGTTTTCTTGCACCCTAACCCTAAACCCAACCTCATTTTCAATCCGTTAGATCAAAGCACAGAAAAACATTGTTTGAAAGAGAGAGATGGACCTGGAGTCCTGGAGCTTGGCAGTGGACTTCTTTTCGACGCCGAGAACGATGGTGTCGGTGCCACGTACGCCGACGGCTGCGTTACCCTTGCGCACAGCTTTTAGATGGAGATCGATTTTCGAAATCAAAAGAGAAGAAGGCGAGGAAACAGGTGAACAATGGAAGCGGATGGAAAGAAGAAGGCAACGAAGAAGGTGAACGATGGAAACGAAAACTGAAGGCTTGGGCAGATGGTTCTGCAAAAACGTCGAACATTCCAGATGTAGGCATCGAAGGAGAGGGGGGGCAAAACGGGAATGGGTTGAAGCTAATTAATCAAGGGCAAAACCGTGATTTCACTGCAAAAAGAGAGGGTTTAGTGGAGGGCAAAACCGTCACTTCACTATTGCGAATGAACAGTCTAGAAACAGTTTAGTATATATATAATATAACTAGCAAAAGATGCCCGCGCGATGCTGCGGGTTTTAAAATTGCGTGAAATGTGTATAAAGCGATGAAAATAGGCCGGGAACATCTCAACTACCCAATTGCCAAAACACTCAAAGGATTTACCAACATGTTCAAATATTGTAATCATCTAAACCTATCATTACAACAACAAATTAACACCAACCAATTGTCAATTGATGCCATTAGCTAATTCCTATGCTCTATGCACAAAACTTAAAACAATTAATTGAAAATTCAGCCTAGAAACTCACCCCTTGCTTAATAGAACTGAAAACACCAACCAAACCGCTCTATCCAAAGCAACAAAAGATCACCTGCAAAATATCAAAAGAAAACATGGTTTTAAAAAATTTTAAAAAAAAAGAAGAAGAAAAAACAGAAAAATCGGAAAAGAAATTAGCTTGAGTATTTTATGCATGCACAATCTTTTCATTAAACCAAAAAATTAGCTTGAGCAAAATCTGTACGGAAAGAAACCACTCTATACGGATCCTCTCATTTCAACATTGCTTTCATGATTCAATTACAAAGCATATGTTCTGATGTAAACTGTATTATATATTACAGGTTGTGTTACTGCAACTGTGGGGGAAAAAAGGGAAATCATAAAGAAGCTGCATATAGAATTAAAATGAAAACATATCCAGAAGTCTATAAGCTTGGGATTTTTATTTTATTTTTATTTTTTTGCAGACACAAAAAGAATCTCTTTTAGAAGATACAATCAATAAGGACCAGTTATGAATTAAAAAAATTAAAAATTAGATGAGAAAAAGAAAACTTATATGGTTAAACAGAAATAACCAATTGGTGAAATGGATCATCGCTATATGTTATAAAAGAAAGATATTCCATGAGATTCAAAAAAATATATATAAACATGAATGAATTGAGAATATAAAATAATTATTGACCTGCATCTTATTACAATACTGTGAATGGCAACAAACCAACCAATATTATCACGCTAAGTAAGCCGGAGATCCTGGGTTTAAATTCCTAAGACTGCAACCTTCCAATATAAGCTGAGGATAGAGGCGTACATCTGAGGAGTTAGATATATCCACCATGAGAGAATATTGAATTGAAACTTTGGGGGGTTTCTATACCCCAGATACCTTTTTCAAACTCCTTACATTTGTCAGTCATTACACAAACTTTGGGGCAAAATGTTCATGTTAGGCGGTAAAGTAAGATTTTACACTCATATATACAAAGGTACAAACTTGGACTGAAATAACACACAAAGATGCATAATTTCACTCACACAACCGAACCCAATTCCCTCCACTTCCATTTATACACCTCAAATTCACTAAAAGCAGAAAATTTAACAACTAAAGGAAATGACGTGATGGAGAAAAGAGTGATATCGTAGAGGGAGAAGAAACATAACATTCAACAAATAGGCACAAAGTCTTACTTGCTCTCCAAAAAGGGAATGCAAGATAAGTACGAACAGGAAAAGAAAAAAAAAATCAGCCACACAGAAAATCTATAACCACACGCAAATTCCCAATGGCTCCACTTATTTTTTCAGAATTGTTACTGGCTATAGCGCGGTGTAAGGCTCATTCTGCAAGCTCCTCATGGTACATAACCTTAACCATAAAGAATACTTCAAACTCTCTGTCTGTATCAGCCAATTGGCACCAAGTCATATTCCAGCAACATTGCTACTTTCTTCTTGTTTTGCAACTTCCATCAATGAAGCCCACTTCATAAAGCGGAAACGAAAGCCACATAACCATTTTCCACAAAAAACTCTACTTGTACATAAAAATAAGAAAAAATGAATCGTTTTCCCACTTCGGTACTGGCCATTTTGATCTTTCTCATCTTTCTAATGGCTAATTCAGAAGATCAAGACTTGAAGCAACTCAAGCAAGTATTGGTGCAATTCATGGACAAACTTTCACCAGGAAATTCAGTGAGAGATGTCAAATGGGGTTGGAACATGAGTTCAGACCCTTGCAGAGACCAATGGGAGGGTGTGACATGTGATAAACATAATTATGTGAAGAAAATAGTTCTTGAAATGTCCAATTTAATTGGAGTAATAAAAAGGGAACGCAAGATAAGTACGAACAGAAAAAAAAACAGCCACACAGAAAATCTATAACATATATTAGAATTATAATTATGATCTGGGGTCATAAAAATAAAAAATTATTATTAAATAAAAAAAAGGAAGCAGGAGTCTATAACCACACGTAAACAAAATATCAACCACACAGACATCAATTACCAGATTGATGAGCAGACTGGGGGTTCTCATATTGATTACTCCAGTTCTTTTTCCTTAGATCTTCCACCCTGTAACAACAAACCAAACTCAATTTCTGATTTACTTCTCAATTTTCGACATGACAAATGAATAAACCAACCTAGAAAACCAAAAGAACGTTAAAACCAACCTTTTTTTTACGAAACCCAGAAATCCTTTGAGCTAAAACCTGTGCGATGAGAAGAAGGATGAAGCCCATCTGGAACGGCAACACACGAACGCAAGATCTGAGAGGAGAACCGATGAGATAAAGACCAAAAGGGCGGCTGGATTTGCAGCGCGCCTCCCCAAACGAAAATCGACGGCCCCCCACGCATGCAGAACAGTGAGCTCTGATCTTCCATGGCTGCCCCCAACCAGCTCAACCAACTCGTTCGAAACGGACTGGAAAGCTGAGAGCGAACGAAACTTTCGAATTGAAAGAGATGCAAATGGGAGGGGGCAAAAAGGGAACATAAGGGAAAATTCAGTAAAGGGCAAAATAGACAATTCACTATTCATAAGCTACAGTCTATGAACAGTCTAGGAACAGTAAACTTCTGATCAGCTTTAGTATATATATATATAATTTGTGTGAAATTCATGAGGCTTTGCTCCTCTACCCCCCCAAAAAAAAAAGAAGCAAAAAACAGACTAACAGAGTAATAGCAGGCTATGAGGCTTTTTCTCCTCTACCAAAAGTAGGTTCAAATTATTGCCCTAGGTGATTGATACTCCAGTGAAGAGTAAAGCCGCTCGGCTATACTATTTATTTTTTTAAAAAAGGGGCCAGAGTGAAACCAGGCGGCTATACTCTTTTCAAAAAAAATTATCCCGCGTATAGACACGTGGCTATACCATTTTTATAATAAAAACCCGTAGTATAGCCGCGCGGCTATACTATTTAAAAAAAGGGAAATAGCCTAAAATGCCATCGATTTTTAAGTTTTAAGTGGAAATATCACCCCTCCCCAAAATTTTTGCAAATACCACCTATAAATATATATTTAGTGTCCAGTAATTGCTCACCTAATACTTTTTCTGAAATTTACCTCCCGCGAATCAGCTCTCTCTTGGCTCCGTCTCTCATAGTCTCTTCACTCTCTGGTCATGCAGCTCTCACTCTCTCGTCGCTCGTCGCTCAGCTTTGACGCTCTTGTCTCTCGTCGCTCAACTCTCACTCTCTCGTCTCTCTTCGCTCAGCTCTCACTCTCTCTTCTCTCTTCCCCTCCCAGTGGAATGTGTTCATCGAAAATCAACGCCATCGTTTACCTGAAACAGGTATTGTTCATCGACATTTTCTTACGGCTTAAGGTTTATGGGTTTGTATGAAATTCGTTTACGGGTTTCACTACTACAAAAAACGAAATAGACGACGGGAATCCACCGTCGTGTATCATGTTTTACAACCGACGAGAAATCGACCGCCGTCTTTTAACACATGAAATAACGACGGCAAATAACCGACGTGGTTAATATATTACACGTCAGAAAAAAAAAAAACTAAAACCGACGTCGATTTCATACATAAAAGCATAAAAAGAGAACTTTCGACTATAATAGACGACGGTTTTAGTAAAACACAGACGTTTAAATAATGTTAAATGTAAAAAACAACTACAAACCCGACGTAAATATGTTTATCAACGTCTCTAAATAAAACAAAACCGACGTGTAAAACTTAGAAACCGTCATGGTTAATAAATACTACGTTCACTAAATAAAAAAACTGACGTCTAAAACATATAACATGGCATATATTTACTTGAACTGACGTAAAAATAATAATAACCACGACCCTTTAGGTCACCACAGACGTTGAAAATTATTTTGACGGCTTGAACACAAAAAAAAAACAACGGGGATTTAACATTACACGTCGGTTAATTAAAATACCTGTCATGTTTAATCCATTTACTACGGCCTAGGAGTCACATTTTAGGACGTTGTTAGTACTTTACAACGTCGGTTGTTGTAGACTTTGACGTGGTTGGCATTTTAAAAGTCTCCTTTGTGAGCCACTTAGACGTGTGTAATCTCTGAGACGTCATTGCTTTTAGCTTAACTGTCGTGAATAAGTAACGAAACGCCTTGAGTTATGGATTTGACGTCGGTTATTGTAAAATGAAGGTCGTGGTTATACTTTACTATGTCCCAAGAATTCAATTATTCGACGTTGTTATATCCTTACTACGTCGATTATTTATTTATTCCATGACGTGGCTAGTCTTTGTTAAGTCTCTTTTATAACCTTTTTTGACGTGTGTATTCTCCGAGACGTCAATTGTTTAATTATAACTGACGTGCAACAATGTTTTTACGACGTTAATCATCAATTGATTATATTCGTAAATTCGTCGGTTTGAACTCTGCCGTCGTGTTATACTTTATTGTTCGTCGTTGATTATTTTATTTACCGTCGTTGTTTTAAATATATATTAACCGTTTTGAAATGAATTTTAATTAACCGACGTGTTTTCTTTTTCAAATGGCGGTTTTTATTTCATTTTTGCGTTGTCATTCCACGTCGGTTGTGAAAACCCGACGTTGGTTGTTTTGTAGACGTCGCTTTTTGTGATTTTTGTAACCTGACCGTCATATTTTCAGCTTTAACCGATTATTTTTAATTTTTGATTTGTCGTGCCCAAAGCCTGCAGAATGAAAATGTGATTGGAATTAAAATGCAGTTAATGAAATCATGAAATAGATGACGGTTTATAAAAGAGTTAGACGACGGCAGAAAACACAGTCGTTATTTTTAATGTCTAATAATTTGCAAAACAAGTAAAAGCGTCGTGGTATTTAACTAAACACGACGCGTCTTGTAAGAAACAGACGTATATACCGTCGTTATTTTAACTTTTAATGTCGGATATTAAAAGGAGTGACGTCTATTTAAAATTTAAAAGGCAGAAATAGAAAATAGCAGAGATTTTACCGTGTCCTCTTTCTCTTTTCCAGCAGTATCAGCTTCAGGCTTCGGATCTTCTAATTCCAAAGCTAGGGGTTTGATACCAGTGGCCCCAGAGCAACTTGCCTTATTAGACATTGGATTTTTTGGGCTTTGATCTTGAGGGGGTAAAGTAATTGGAGGAATTGGAGAAATTGGGGTTTTGAGCATCTGGCTGGGATCAAAATTAGGAACTAGTTGACGGAAATATGCCAACATAGTCTCCCTCTCTGCTCTGACTGCTTCCATAATAGTTTCCCTTGACTTCGCCTCAATCCTCAAGGTCTCTTCTCTGACTACCTCCCTCACACTTTCCTTCAATTTGTCACCAAATTTCACTCTCTGCTGTTTAGGCAAATTGAAGAACTCAGTTGGGGTAACGCCAGCACCAGCTCCTCTGACTCTCCCACCATGCTCGGGGGTTCCCAAAGCAAGAGTCAAGACATCATTGGTCCCGGAGACAGTCAGAGTGCCTTCGGAGACTTGCTTTTGCAAATCATCCTAAAAAAGAGAAAGAGAGATTGTTAGAAACTGAGCAGGGTGTAAAACAGATAAAAAAACCGACGTTGTAATTATATACAATGACGGTTTTATTAAATTACTGACGTAGTATTAATTTAAAACGTCTGTATTTAAATACCGTCGTTGTTTATAATGTACAACGTCGTGAGATAAAAAGCCGTTGTATATTCAAAATAAAACATATTAAAACATAAATCAAAGACCGTCGTAGTATTCAAAGTAAGACGACGGACTATTGAACATACAGACGTAGATGTCCAATTTCATACGACTGCACAAAATTACCGTCGTTGTATAAACATTCTAACGTCTAGATTAGATAAAACCGTCGTATTTTTAAATGAAGAAGTGAAAAAACTCGATTGAAATATGCATTCTTTTTCAGAAATTGTGCACCACAAATTTCAGTGAAATAGAGAGAGAGAGGGAGAGTGTGTGCATGAGTAAACTTAAAACAAAAATGCAATTCATATAGGAATTTAATCCGTCGTATTAATTCTATCTAGTCGTTTACTTTATTCAAAAACCGACGTCCTATTCTTTTTTGAACGTCGGTAAATTAAGCCCGTCGTGGTGTTTATTTTATAACGTCGCTTATTTAAAGGTAAACGACGTCCATACCAAAATAAAACACTCTATTTTTCAAATTTAGAACAGAGTTAGTGAGACTTACGATTATTTTTGCCTTCTCTGCAACCTTTGGATTAGGGATGTTTCCTGTTTTATCTTCTCTTGCCTTCTTCCATAGAACAGCTCGATCAATTTCTTCAACATCGGGCATGGTTTCTATCAACTGGTCCTCCAAACCAACATACCCTTTTCTAGACAACCTATGGTTGTACTCCAATTTCTCCCTCCTCTCTTTCTGCTCAGCATGCTTAGCCTCAAAATCTGGGGTTAACCTTGAAGCTACGAAGGCATCCCATTGCGATTTCTCTATGAACTTATAAAGCGCATGGGTTTCTCTTAACCTCTCCCTGTCATGTGCGAATGGAAGGATATACTGCCTAGTTACGTTATACTTGAAATCCTTCCATTTTCTGGCGGTAGACGACAAGACCATGTTCTTGTACCTATCCCCAATAACATAGGACATTTGAACAACTTCCCAAATCTGCTCCCTCACGTCCTTGGGTATTTGAGTCCATTTCTTGTCCACAAGAGGGACTCTGGTGCGTGCCAAAACACCAATGTAAGACTGCATCTCAACAGCAGCCTTCCCATGTGGTTTGCCCTTTTTATTGAACTCAACCACAGGCTTAACCTTCTCAATTTTCCTCTTCACAACACGGCTCATTGTGCTGATACCGCGGCCGAATTTTGGCTCCTCAACAAATGTGGCTGTGCTCGAGTCTTTCTCGGAGGTTGAGGAAAATCTCATCCTCTTCGAGGGTTTGCTTTGAGTTGATTTTTCTTCTTCCACTTGAGCCTTTGAAACTGATTTGGCTTCATCCCCTTGTGCCTTTGCACCTGATTTGGCCTTTGACGCTTGAGCTTCCTTGCTTTGAGATTTCGAAGCCATTTTTAATTAATCTGCAAGGAAAACAACGTCGGTTATTAAAAAGAAAAGACGTAATAATACCAAACAACGACGGTAACACTAAAAAAGCGACGTCCTATTAAATAGTCTCTAAGACCATGAATGGAAATAAGACGACGGTTTTATATATTTCATGACGTAAATGTGTATACACTACGTCGGTTACTCATAAGAACCGACGTGGTTTAAAATTTACAAAGACAAACACAAAACGATTGTTCTTCTCCCACAAGACGACAGTTTTATCTTGTTTTCGACGTATTAATTGTCACACCATGACGGGTTTTAACCACCGTTGTGCAATTTGCATTCGGTAGAATTTAACGGCCGTCGTGGTGTGTCCATTCTATCGTTGAAAACAAGACAGAACTGTCGTCTTTTGGAGTCGTGAGAGTATTGACTTATGTATTTAATCAAAACCAGTGAAAGATTTCTTCAATTTGACAGAATCTTGTTTCCAGACAACGACGGCATTCAAATGAAATGTAAAAAAAGGGAAGAGAGTGAGAAAAAACCTTTTGCGTGCAAAGAAAGTTTCCTTCCGACGAAGACAAAGACGAAGATGGTGATTTGGAGATGAAGACGAAGATTCAGACGATGATGCTGCTTTTGGGAAATGAGAGGGAAACTACGATACTTTATCGGTGAGAGAAAACCGTAGAATATTAGGTCAAGTGACAAAAAGTTTATATATTTTCCCAGAGTTCAATACAACGACGTTTGTATTACAAAACCAACGTATTATTTAGTTATAACGATGGTAAATAATTCATAACTGACGTGGTTATCACAACTGCCGAACGACTTTTGGAATTCCAATGTGGTTATGACGGCGCTTTTTTATCTAAACTGACGTTGTACTTAGAAATTCAACGACTGTGTATTTTAATAAACCGACGTGGTTACTTTGGGATTCTGAAAACGACATCGTTCTCTTTTTAATACACGCCAAATGACTTTTGGATTTCCGATGTAGTTATGACGGCGCTTGTTTAACTAAACTGACGTTGATTATTAAAATATGACGTCGCTATGTATTTTAGAACCGACGTGGATATTTACGATAATTTGTTTAAATATGATTTTTTCACAAGTTTTTTAACTCTTTCTTCTTGCCCTTTGCTCTGTCTCATCAAATTCTAAAAAATTGTCTTTCTGAAAGCAAATGGGTTTGCAGAATGATTCCTCACAAGACCAAGCATGGGTTCGCAGCCGCACTTGCCCGTTTGAAGGCATACGAGGGTGTTCCTGATGCTCCTTATGATAAGATAAAGAGGATGGTCATTCCTGATGCTCTAAAGTGAGCTTTTCACACTTTGTTGATTTTGATTTTCTGAAATTATTAGATATTCATCTGTGGCTGTGCAGGAGCTTGAGAACAAGAGGAAGGAGAGGGCCCAGCTTGCATATATATGAGAGGAAGAAACAGTTGAACAAGCTGAGGGTGAAGGCAGAAAAGAAACCACGATGTATTTGCCTAATTTGTGTACATATATTGTGTAAATATTTATCAATATTTAACAAAGATTTGCCTTTTAAGATGAAAATGTTGTTGAGGATTGAGAATTAAATTTTGTTTTGTGTTAAGAAAGATATTACCAAAATAAAAGAAAAATTATTTAATTTTAAAAGCTATAAAAATAAGACGGCGGTTTACATAGAAGGCAGACGTATAAATAGAAAAAATACGACGGTAATTTGAACTTAGGACGTGGTAAATAAATACGACAGTAGTGTTGTAGGTACCGTCGTAGTACACTTCAAAATAATAAGTCGATAAATTAATCTCTCACGTCATGGTATATTATTTAACACGTCGTTTTTTTGTAATATACCGACGTGGATTCCATTACATTATACGACGTGGATTCCATTAAAGAATAACCGACGTGGTTTTTTACAATTAGACGGCAGTATGTGTATAAGGACCGCCGTGAGTTTAAAAGATTTATTGTATAAATTTGACTCTTTCTTTCAGTTTCAGTTTTCATTTAGGGTTCCAAGTTCTTCTCATCTCTCTGGAGGCTCGTCTTCCTCTCTCACATACACACATACATCATCACTCTCTCTCACATCTCAAAGACAATAATTTGGATGTTAATGATGTATGCGTTTTGGTGTATCTCAAAGACACCAAGACGCACACATCATTAACTTTCAAAACATTGTCTTTCTCAAAGTTTGCAGTAGTCAGTTCAGTTCTGGTTTCTTTTTGGATTTTGTGTATTTAAAATATTGTCTTTCTCACTCTGGTGGTTCGATTATGATCAGGATCCAAAGATCTCAAAGGTAAGATATCATACCTCTTGGGATCTCATTTTAATTTTCGTAGGCTACCAAAATTAAAAAATAATTAAATCTTAAAAAGAAATAAAAATTAAGACGGCGGTTTACAGAGAAGGCACTGTCGTAGTATACAGACATGGATTCCATTATATTATACGACGCGGATTAAGAACAGTTGGTCGTGTTTAGTTAAGAGCTAACACGGCAGGTTTTTTGGTGAACTGTCGTCTTTATTTTCTACGTCGGTGGATTCATACCTGCTGTCGTCGTTTTTTTGTCAGATTTTAACTCTGAAGAAATCCTTTTTTAAAAAACGACGCTTTTGTATTTGTATGCGTCGTCTTTTAAAAATATTCAACAGTAAGGAACTTATCCACGACGGTTTTTTTTATACCGTCGTCGTTTTAAATACAACGACGGTTTTATGTTCTGCCGTCGTCTTTTTCTGGTCATCTATTTCGTTTTTTGTAGTAGTGTTTGTTTGAAATTGGTTTAGGGTTTAGGGGTTTCTCTGAAATTGGTTTAGTGGGTTGTCTGAAATGGGTATAGGGTTTAGGGGTTTCACTGAAATTGGTTTAGGGCTTAGGGGTTTGTCGGAAATGTTCTGATTCGGCTGATTCATTGTTTGAAACAGTGAATGGGTTTGTTGTTTGTGGAATGATGCTTGCACTGCTGTTGTTTTGTTGTTGGTATTGATGCTGTATTGCTCTTTTGTTGCTGGGGTATTGCTGATGTAGTGATGTTGTATAGACATTTTAGTGCTGTTGTATTGCTAGTTTTTTATGGTTGTAATGGTTTATTATGGTTTTATTCATGTTCCACTATAACAAATGTAGTTCAATGACACACCTTTAAGGAGGTGTCTAAAATATGTGACATTGAATTATGTTATTTATGACTTGTTTTAAATGTACGTCATTGAAAGTAATTTTTACTATACATTGTACGACAGTGAGGAGCCGTGAAATAGCAAAGGTGTGTTTTGATTGGCATTTAATTTGGTTGGTTTGCATTCAAGATTTAGAAAGAGAAGAGAGAAAACAAAAGAAATAGCAAGAGAGGTTTGAAGAGGATGAGGAGCCGTGAGGCACCTCTGTGTCTCATCTGGGTTTTTGTAGCAGTTATTAATTGATATTTGGTGGCTTACTATGGGTCTTTATGACCAATGTATGTAACCTTCTTACAAGTCTAATTGGTATCTATTTTCTTTCTTGAAGATGATATCTAAAGTCTAAGATAATTAACCTCTGTATATCATTTTTAACTTGTATGCTCCCAACCATATCATACTTTTTGTTTCAGAATAATGCTTGTTAATTTGAGATATTTTTGCTTTTACTCTGTTTGCTAACTTTAGGGCTTGCATATTGGATATGGATAAGTTCTCTTTGTTTTTCATATTCTCTTGTGATTATTTGGAATTTCAGTTTGGGGATGAATATTTAATATGTAAACAAAGGGCAAACAACCATATGCGGGGATGTATATTAGTTTTTGCTGCACAATGGGCTAGTTTAGAAGTTACAGTAGTTGCAGATGTGTTGCTTGTGCTATCTTTTAAATGGATTTGAAGAGCCTATACTTAAATAGCTTCTCCTTCCCCTTTCCCTTCTCATTCAAGAAGCATTTTGGTGTTAGGCCTTTGGTTTATCAGTCACTTATTTGTACAAACAATATTGGATGTAACTAGTGTTTCGTATCAAATTGTAGAAACTAATTTGCAGGTTTCTAGTGAGCAGAAGTCACCATAACTTTACCTTTTGGACAGTATTGTAAAGAATAGCGGACGAGACTACATAAAATATTTTGTTGTCAGACTCCCTAAGGTTAGATTTCTGTTTTTTTGTGATGCCTCTCATTTCTCAGCATGCTTTTTCTGGTTACGTAATGCAGCTTCTTGATTTATTGACATGTAGCAATGTCTGAATCAACCTGGAATACACAACATATTTAGTTTGAGGATTAAATAATGGCAATTGGGATGAAATTATCTTTGATATCCACACTGTTTACTGCTTACGAATTACATTGTTTGTTTCAACTAAAATGATGTTTTTCTGCACAATGTGTCATTATTACCCCCTTCTGTCAAATCCGACGATAGGCTTCACTTCACTTCACTCCGTAGTTACTTTGTAGTCAAAAGTTTTTCCCATTTTTTGCACTTGTAGGTGTATGAAATGGGATTGGCGGCATTTTGTAGGAAGCCTTTTGAAGAGAAAATATAAGAGAAGGACGTGGGAAAATATAAGAGCACGGCTTGTGGACAGAAAATATAATATAAGGAAATTGTAAAATATAAGAGAAGGAAATGGGAAAATATAAGAGCAAGACTTGTGGAGAGAAAATATAAGGGTTGAAGGTACAATGAATTTGTATTTTTTCTGTCATGGGACATTGGTGAACATACATGAAATACATACATGAAATGCAGATAGTTCTGCGCAAAGTCAAACCATTTCTGCTGGGCTAAAGGGTTCCATCGGCTACATTCCTCCAGGTATGAATTTCTATCATTATCTTCCTAATAAGTTTATCGCCTTTTTTTTTTCCCCTAGAAGCTCAAAAATGAGATCTAAGTTCTAAAGATGATTTTATTGTGACATTCTAATGCATGTAATGCTAAAATATGAATATGGTTTTGAATATGTTAGGTTCTTATTTTATTCTTCTCCATAAGGAGGTATATATAAGAGTTTACATGAGTGCTTTACAAGGAATTAGATCCTGTAAAGGATTAGGAAAGTATCTCCTAATTATACAATGATTTGACAACTATATAAAATAGGAAAGTAAATCCCTTAATTAATCAAGGAAATAAATCTCCTTGATTAATTAGGAGACTCACTTCAACACTCCTCCTCAAGTTGGTGCATATACGTCACAAATGCCCAACTTGGTAAGTGAGTCATGAAATTCGTAGCACCCAAGTCGATAATCCATGCAATTCAAGCAGAGTCTTTGGCGATCGGTTGTTTGCTTCGGGCGTTCAGTCGTTTGCTTCGGGCGACCAGTAGCTTTCTTCGGGCGACCGGTCGTTTGCTTCGGGCGACCGGTTGCTTTCTTCGGGTGACCGGTCGCTTTCTTCGGGCGACCGGTCGTTTGCTTCGGGCGACCGATCACTTGCTTAAGGCGACCGGTCGTTTTGAGTCTGCAATAAGAGAAGTAAAAAGTGATATGAGAATGTGAGGGATTTTGATGGAAGAATTTGATTTGAGGAATTTGATGTAGGAATTGGATTTGAGAGGTATGTGTATAAGATTTGAGGAATTTGATTTGATTTGATTTGATTTGATTTGAGGGATTTGATTTGATTTGATTTGATTTGATTTGATTTGATTTGAGGGATTTGATTTGATTTGATTTGATTTGAGGGATTTGATTTGATTTGAATTCGGATTCAGGTTGGAAGATTGGGATTCGGATTCGGATTCGGATTTGGATTCAGATTCAGGTTGGATGGTTGGGATTTGGATTTGAATATGAGAAAGTGGATTCGGTGGTTTTGGAAACGATATCCATGGCAGCGGAAGAATTTAAGAATAAGATAAAAAAGATGTGTTTAGGGTTTCGGGATAAGAGTATATGAGGATTCGGGTATGAAGATCTGGATCTGAAACTGGAAATACGAGGAATACGATATGAGGAATGTAAAGAACACAGAAACCCTGTGAACACGGCTAAAGGACACAGAAACCCTGTGAACACGGCTAAATGACACAGAAACCCTGCGAACACGGCTAAGGAACACAGAAACCCTGCGAACACGGCTAAGGAACACAGAAACCCTGCGAACACGGCTAAGGAACACAGAAACTTCTCTTCAATTCTCTTCTCCCCCTGAAGAGAAGGGTATGTCGGAGTCAAGAAAGAGGCAAAATCTCCATGATAAAGATAAACAGATCCTTTTTCACTCCCCCTCCCCTCCTTGAAGAGGAGGGGAGGAGAAAATTTGATATGAGAATTTAGAGACAACCGAGGATCGATTGCTCTGATACCATGCTAAAATATGAATATGGTTTTGAATATGTTAGGTTCTTATTTTATTCTTCTCCATAAGGAGGTATATATAAGAGTTTACATGAGTGCTTTACAAGGAATTAGATCCTGTAAAGGATTAGGAAAGTATCTCCTAATTATACAATGATTTGACAACTATATAAAATAGGAAAGTAAATCCCTTAATTAATCAAGGAAATAAATCTCCTTGATTAATTAGGAGACTCACTTCAACATGTAATGACTGACAGAGTATGGCATGGGTGGCCAAGTTTCCATTCTGGGAGATATTTATAGCTTTGGAATACTATTGCTAGAAATGTTGACAGGAAAAAGACCTACAGATGACCTATTCACAGAAGGTTTAAGCATTCACCAATTCACAGCCATGGCAATGCCCGACCATGCCATGGACATAATTGACCCTTCATTGCTGATTGAAAGAGATGATGCAGATGTTGATGATGAGACATACAACAAGGACATACGAGCAAGGACAATTACAATTTATCAGGAAGGCAGCCCTATCCGTCAAACAAGATTGGAGGAGTGCTTGGTGTCGGTGATGCAGATAGGACTCTCATGCTCTGCAAGATCACCATCTGAGCGGATGAGAATGGATGTTGTTGTCAACAAAATGAAGGCAGCTAGAGACTCATTTCTCAACCTAGCAATAGGCAGGAAGGGCTAAGTTTGCTCTCTGATGTCAAATCTATAGCTTCATCTATTTGCAAAAAACTATTCGAATAAGGATATTATATGCATCCATGTGTGTGACATTATGTAAGGATGTTTTATTCTGTTTATGCGTGAGCTTCTTTGTCTTGGATAATTCAACTGCAAATTAATTATAGATGACATGTTTTGTTTGTAGTCTTTGTAAATATGCTTTGCTGCTTATTCTGCTTAGTTGATCTTCAATCAGCAGCTGGTTCTTGTGGTGTTGCTCTTACCAGTCCAGTGATTTAGAATGGAGCAGCAAGTCTTTGGCAGTGATTTAGCCTCTGCAAATTGCAGCAATGCTACTTTAGTGAAAACCTCCATGGCAAAAATGAAGACATGTTACAAGAAAAGATGAATTGGCCCATTGGGCCTTATGAGCCAATTACTAAGAAGTCTAGTACTGTCCAACCTTTCACATAACCTATTCCATTAAGAATGGTTCAGAATGTGGTCTCGCATACAGCTGGTTCCATTTTCTTTGGTCTGAACTGAGTACAATAAAGGGTTGGGAGATTTCAACAAATTGTCCGAGTAAAATAGAGGTGCCAGATCCCAGTACATATATACAATTTGTGTGAAAGCCATGTGACTGGATAACAACATGACAACGTTTAAAGTGTGTTTTGAAAAAGTAATTTACAAAGCTTGTGAGACGTCAAAGAATAAAAGGGTGTAGTAGCTTCTACCGTGTCCTTGGAATGTTGTCAAATGAGTTTTTGAATGCTGTTAAATAAGTTTGAACAACATGCATTGACGTGTCGTGTACGACAACAAAAGAGATACACAATGTTCAATGCCCGCTGTCGTATCCATTTTTTTTGTTAATTAACTGATCAGCTAGAGACTAGATTATATGACTGTTGTGATCCTAGTTTTCTGTACATGATATGCCAATCCAACCACAACGCTCAAATGTTTGTAAATTAATTAATTAGGGTTGTGAGCTAAGAAACAAAATCTCAATCTATAGCCTCATCTATAAGCACGCAATGATTTTAATAAGTATATTATATATCTGTGTGTGTGACTTCATCTGAAGGTTGAATTCAGCATTTTGTAATTATATAGCACAACAAGAGGATAATGTTTTCTTCCATTTATGCCCTTGTGTTGTGTGTCTTGGCATTTTGTAATCAACGGCAACTAATGAGCTATAAATCTCTGTTTCGCAGTTGACAACATCAAATGTCATGGCTAGCTTGGGTTCCAAGAAACATACCTTAGTCTAGAGTAATTCAAGTGGACCTCATCAGAGCTTCTGGATACTCCTTTGTCAAAAAAGAGCAAAAAAATAAAAAATGAACACAGAGGAAATGACTTGTGGAGGTTCCAAATTTTAATTTATATGGCGCAGATATTGAGATTGTGGAGATCATTTATTTACAAGTGTCTTACATTCTGGGTTTGGGAAATTAAAGTGAATCTTGTAGATTTTGGTAAAATGTTACCATCTCAATCTACAAGAAGAAGCTAGAAATATGGAGCATTCACGGCGTACTCATGGTAGGCTGATTTTGTTCAAGTTCCTTCTTGGGCTCATTCTTTTAAGCATGAGCACATGTCTGGAATCTGTAACTCTACCCAGTAGCAATACTTTCGGGAATAATATGAAACCAATCGCCAGGTGCTGCTGGACTTGAAGAAAAGAATCACTCAAGATCCTCTGCATGTCATGAGCTCATGGAATGATTCCATTGATTTTTGCAGTTGGGTTGGCGTTAAATGCAACCATTCCACCAAAAGAGTCTTGATTTTGAACCTGAATTCTCAAAAACTGGTAGGATCCATACCACCTTCTATTGGGAATCTTACTCATCTTACTGGAATCAACCTCAGAAACAACAGCTTTCATGGCAAAATTCCTCAAGAAATGGGTCGTTCATAGCTAGAGCTTTTGTACATACGTTGATGATATGATTAATGAATATGTAAGGTAATTTGTCTTTGACCTTACTTTTCCCAGCAGCAAATAATTCAATAATTTTCCCGGCAGCAGAATCCTTGTAGTTGATGAGTTTAGTGTGGAAACAGAAAACTTGGAACAGTATGAAGCTAGTGTAGGAAGAGAAAACTTGGAAGGGCATTTTTTCTCTGGTGCGCGTCTCCATCAATTGTATAATTTGTTCAGCTGGTGGAGTGTTTGCTGAGATGTCTTGTTCAAAATTCAACCTTAACATAGAGAATTATAGCAGATCATTGTGTCATTAAAAAAAAAAGCTTTGACTTTAAATCAAATTTTTTGCCGTATTCAGTTTTTTGGGTCTGAATACAATGTCCGGATTTCAGCAAATTCTCTGCATTCTAAAATAATACAAGTAACAATTTGTGTGAAATTCATGAGGCTTTGCTCCCCTAACAAACCACCGCCCGCCCCCCGCCCCCAAAAAAAAAAAAAAGAGAAGTAAAAAACAGAGTAATAGCAGGCTATGCGGCTTTTCTCCTCTACCAAAAGTAGGTTAAATTTCTTAAAACTGATTAGTATTTCCCTAGGTGATTGGTTGGCAACAAGCAACTCCAATTCTAATTAGTATTGCAATAAGGCATTCTTTATTTTGGTCAATTTTTTTTCCTTCTTCATCTTCTTCCCCACATTTCCCTTTTACACAATACTCAAGGCCCTCAATTAGTGTTTGTAATCTTTTGAAAGATGGCCAGCGAGGTTGTGGCATGTATAATTTGAATAAAAAGTTATTAAGTTAGGGGTGGTTTGATAACCATTTCAATTTCAGTTTTTGGTTTTCATTTCTTACGCTAAAGTATCCAAGAAAAAGAGGGAGAATGGAAATGAGAATGAGAGTGGAGATGGAAATTGAGAGGGAAGATGAGAAGGGAGGATGGGAGGGAGGAGTAATAAAAGTGAAAACAAAAACTAAAAACTGAAATCTATTTGAAATTGTTTTCCCATCCTCCCCTCTCATCCTCTCTCTCACTCTCATCACCACTTCTATTCTCACTCTTTTTTTTTTTCTATACTCTAGCAAAAAATAAATAAAACTAAAAATTAAAATTAAAATGGTTATCAAACAAGCCCTTATTTGTCAAAAGTTAACAGATGATCATGGAGAACCCCCCTTTTTCTTCTTCTCTAGGTTCTTGTGCGCAAACTATTCTAGTACATTTGCTTACCGCGGCAATCTTTATTGTACCTTCAAGATTCACTGGCATGATGATTTTACCTTCTAAATGTCATTGGCATGATATTTTGCCACGTGGAAATCGTTGTCCCAAGTGTTGAATTTTTTTTTTCGTCCACTAAAATTGCCAAACCACTTGGAGAAATATTGGTATAAACTTTTAGGCCCTATTTTGTATCATACTTTAAAAAGTAAATTAAAAAACTATATGATTCCTTTTTAAAAGCATGAGTTTTTAAATAGTGATTTTAAGATCTAAAAACTTGTTTGGTATTGAACTCCAAACTTTTTTTAAGATCTAAAAAAATTGAAATTAAAATAAGAAAATAAGAAACCCTAGATTCTCAAATTGAAATTAACGAGAGAGAGAGAGAGAGAGAGAGAGAGAGAGAGAGAGAGAGAGAGAGAGAGACTATTAAACCTCACTTATTTTGTTTTCAATAATGGGGGTGTTTTTGAATTTTTCTTGGGTTTGAATTTTGAAAAATGGGCATACCAAACGGGTTTTTGTGGCTTTGGACTTAAAATCTGTTTTTGAATTTAGAAAATTGGATCCAAATAGGATACCAAACAAGCCCTTAATCATCCACTAATTTTTTTTTTCCTTCTTTTGGGTTTGAATACAATGCTCAGCTTTCAGCAAATTCACTATGTTCTGTATGATATAAGTAAAATTTGTCTGAAAGTCATCTTTTGATGTATTAAAATGTGAACGCAAATCATGTTTTTAGTATTCTCTGTTTTGGTCAAGAGTTTTTAGTATTCATTCATTGTGTTGGAGTTGGCTCGACTAAACGAAGGAAAGAAGGAAGCAGCCCAGCATGCAGGCGCTTGAGCGGAAACTGCAGGCGCTCAAGCGGCAGAGGCGTCTTGGCGCAGGCGCTCGAGTGGATCGCGATTTCCTGTTTCAAAATAGGTCGGTTTTTGGCCTAGTTTTGGGAGGTTTTTTAGTTTCCTATTCCTTATATGATTGTGCTAAAGGCCTATACATATAAATAGGTACTTTAGACTAGGGTTTAGACAAGAGAAGAGGTTCAGGATATACAAACCTAGGGTGAGAGAAAAAGAGATCTAGAGAGAGAGAGAGAGATCAAAGGGAGTTCTTTATTGTAACCAAAGGGATTTTTCTCATACTAGTGAATTTTCTCGGGGATCACCGGAGAGGACGTAGGCACGACGCCGAACCTCTATAAATTCTTGTGTGTTCTTGTGTGTGTTTGCTTTTGTGGTTTCGTATGCGATTTATCTTTGCGTAGTCCATCAACGACAAGGTCTTGGAAGTGTTTTCGCACAACAAGTGATATCAGAGCCAGGTTGCGGCGGGCGTTGGTTTATGCCCAAGTGCTCTTATAACTTCAAGAGCGGCGGTGTGTTGAAGATGGCAGGTGACAAGGACGAAGAATGTTCCGGTACTAAGTCACAACGGGTATCGAGCACAAAGGTGGAGTTAAAGCCGTTCACCGGCAAGGAGAACTTCACGCTTTGGCAAAGAAGAATGAAGCATGTTCTTAAGCAGCAGGGTCTCAGCAAAGTTTTGGAAGGCAAGGAAAAGAAGCCGGTAACCATGACAGATGCAGAGTGGGATGACCTAGACGAGCTTGCTAGAGGATCCATCGAACAACATCTAACCGATGAGGTGTTGTGTAATGCGATGGAAGACACCGCAAAGCAAACATGGGAAAAGCTAGAAGAGATGTTTGCGTCAAAATCATTGTCCAACAAGCTTTTCTTGAAGGAAGAGCTTCACTCTCTTAAGATGGAGGAGGGCGCAAGCATGATGGAGCACGTAAGCGCCTTTAATAGGTGTATTGCTAACTTGCAGTGAATGGATGAGGTTTATAAGTCGGAAGACAAGGCCGTGATGTTGCTGACATCCTTGCCACCGTCTTATAAACACTTTCGCACGACGCATATGTTCGGGAAGGGAACCTTGAAGTATGAAGAGGTCATGCAAGACATCCTAACGTATGACAGAATAGTTCAACGTTCCGATGGAGTCTCTCAAGGTGAAGGTCTTGTGGTCAAGTCCGGAGAGAGAGGTAGATCGAGCAAGCGTGAGGGCAAGAAGAGCAATAAGGGAAGGTCAAAATCCAAGGCGAAAGATGGTTGTTTCGAGTGTGGATCAAAGGATCATTGGAAGAAGAATTGCCCTACATGGCGAGAGAAGAGAAACAAAGGGAAGAAGCCGGATGAAGCCGGGGTCGCGGAAGAGAGCGACGGTGAGCTTTTACTTACTAATAGCATTGTTAATATTGATGCACTTGCTATTACTTCCAGGGTTTCTGCTTCTGATTGGATTTTGGATTCCGGGTGCTCATATCACATGTGTTCAAATAAGTCTTGGTTTGACACATATGAGACGGACATTGGCGGCGAAGTTATGATGGGGGACGGCTCAGTTTGTAGAGTTGAAGGAACAGGTACAATCAAGGTGAAGATGCATGACGGTGTGGTTAGAACATTGGGTATGGTTAGGTACATACCTAAGCTGAAGAAGAATCTCATCTCCCTGGGTACTTTTGACAAGAATGGTTATTCGTACAAGTGTATGGGAGGAAAGCTCATAATTTCGAAGGGTTCACTCGTGATTATGAAAGGGGAGATTCAACCTAACTGCATGTACCGACTATGTGGTACAACAGTGACTGGTGGAACAGCTATATCTACCAAGAAGAACTCAGAAGATGATACTCAGCTTTGGCATTTGAGGCTAGGGCACATGAGTGAGCGAGCCATGCAAGAGTTGCACAAACGGAAGCTTCTAAAGGGCGTGCACAATTGCAAACTTGAGTTCTGCAAGTATTGTACCATGGGGAAGCAGTCGAAAGTGACATTCAAGCTGCAAGACAAGGAAAAGAGGAGCACGGGAGTGCTTGACTATATTCACTCGGATGTTTGGGGCCCGTGCTAGTTAAGTCATTGGGTGGAGCTCGCTACTATGTTACTTTCTTGGATGATTTTTCTAGGAAGGTTTGGGTCTATTTCATGAAGGAGAAATCCAAGGTCTTCACAAAATTCAAGATGTGGAAGGCAGAAGTAGAGAACCTGACAGGAAGGAAGATCAAAGTCCTTAGGAGTGACAATGGGGGGGAATATAAAGATAGCAAATTTCTGGAGTTTTGCAAGAGCGAAGGTATCAAGAGGCATTTTACCGTGAAGAAGACGCCCCAACAGAATGGAGCCGCAGAGAGGATGAACAGAACTCTCATGGAGCGTGAGAGGTGCATGAGGATTCATGCAGGCTTGCCCGAGGCATTTTGGGCAGAGGCGATTAACCACGCTTCCTATTTGGTTAACCGGTCACCATCAAAGTATCTTGATTTCAAGTGTGCGGAAGAGGTATGGTCTAACAAGTCTATTGAGTATTCTATTTTGAAAGTATTTGGATGCAGTGCCCATGCTCTTATACCTAGTGATGAGAGAACCAAGTTGAAGCCAAAATCTCTTGAATGCATATTCCTCGGGTTTGAGAGTGGGGTGAAGGGTTTCAAGTTATGGGATCCAGTGAACCGGAAGAAGATACTCAGTAGAGACGTTGTCTTTGACGAGAAGACTATGCCTATGATTAAAGTCAAGAAACCAGAGGTGAAGGAGAATGTTGTTGGGATAGAAACAACCGTTACAGAATCATCTAGTAGAGTGTTCGGGGGTACTCCAAGTTTGCAGCTAATTGGAGACGTCCATGAAGCAGTGGAGTCCGACACTGAGGTGGAGGAATTTGGGCAACAACAACAGACTCAAGATGAAGAAGAAGAAGAGGCTCAAGATCAGGTGGAGCCGCCATCCATAGCAAGGTCCAGGCCCAAGAGAACCATCAAACCTCCTCAACGGTTTGGATGGGAGACGGACGCAGTTCACTATGCTCTAAACATAAGTGAAGGAGACCCAACTACGTTCCAAGAAGCAGTTGAGAGTGCGGAGCGGGAAAGTTGGATGAGTGCTATGATGGATGAGATGGAATCTCTACACCGGAATTCCGTTTGGGAGTTGGTCCCTAAACCCAAAGACAGAAAGGTGATTGGCTGCAAGTGGGTGTTTAGGAAGAAGGAAGGAATATGTGAGAAGGAGCCAACTAGATTCAAAGCTCGTCTAGTGGCTAAGGGATACTTACAGAAGGAAGGAATTGATTATGATGAGATTTTCTCCCCGGTTGTAAAGCATACTTCTATACGGTTATTGCTCTCCATAGCAGCACAGTGGGACATGGAGGTGGAGCAAATGGATGTGAAGACAGCTTTTCTCCATGGAGACTTAGAGGAAGATATCTACATGAGTCAACCTCAAGGGTTGGTTGAAGCAAGTAAGGGAAATCTGGTTTGCAGGTTGAAGAAGTCTTTGTATGGGCTCAAGCAATCTCCAAGACAGTGGTACAAGCGCTTTGACACTTATATGCTGCGGATTGGGTATAGAAGATGTGAATCGGATTGCTGTGTGTATTTTCATGTGTTCAAGGATGGGAAGATCATTCTGTTACTACTTTATGTGGATGATATGCTGATTGCATGTCAAGATATGTCAAAGGTTCAAGAGTTGAAGATCCTACTTTGGAAGGAATTTGACATGAAGGATCTTGGACCCGCACAAAAAATCCTAGGAATGGAAATAAGGAGATACCGAGATGAGGGCAAGTTATGGCTGTCACAAAGCAAGTACAAAGCTAAGGTACTTGAAAGATTTAATATGTTGGATTGCAAGCCCGTGTCTACTCCTTTAGAGGAGCACTTCAGGCTAAGTGCCCAAGAGAGTCCTTCTAGTGACAAAGAGAAGGATGAGATGAGTAAGGTTCCGTATGCAAGCGCAGTAGGGTGTCTCATGTACGCAATGGTTTGCACACGCCCTGACTTGGCTCAAGCTGTGAGTGTAGTTTCAAGATACATGGCAAATCTGGGCAAACAACACTGGAATGCGGTGAAGTGGATTTTCAGGTATTTGAAGGGCACCAAGAGGTTTGGGATTTTGTTTGAAAGACAACAAAGAAAGGCATGTGTGTTGGGATATGTGGATTCAGATTATGCGGGAGACTTAGACAAGAGAAGGTCCACCACAGGGTATGTTTTCGTTTGTGGTGGAGGACCGATTAGCTGGAGAGCGGTGCTACAATCAGTCACTGCATTGTCTACTACTGAAGCGGAGTATATGGCACTAACGGAGGCTTCTAAGGAAGCATTATGGTTGCAAAGATTGGCACAAGAGTTCGGGATAGCTCAAGACTTGGTGGTGATTAAGTGTGACAGTCAAAGTGCTATATGTTTGGCCAAGAACCAAGTGTATCACGGAAGATCCAAACATATTCATGTACGGTACCACCGGATAAGGGATTGGGTGAACAATGGGGACATTGCAATAGAGAAGGTTCATACAGATGAGAACGCTTCAGATTGCTTGACCAAGCCAGTTACAGCTGAGAAGTTCAGACATTGTTTGAGCTTGCTCAATTTTGTTACATGCTGAAGATTGAGGTGGAGCTCTTGGGAGTTACTAGAACGATTTCCAAGAGGTTTGAAGATGTTCTAGGAATCAATGGTTTTCACAAAGGTGTTTAGGCTCGCCAAGGTGGAGATTGTTGGAGTTGGCTCGACTAAACGAAGGAAAGAAGGAAGCAGCCCAGCATGCAGGCGCTTGAGCGGAAACTGCATGCGCTCAAGCGGCAGAGGCGTCTTGGCGCAGGCGCTCGAGCAGATCGCGATTTCCTGTTTCAAAATAGGTCGGTTTTTGGCTTAGTTTTGGGAGGTTTTTTAGTTTCCTATTCCTTGTATGATTGTGCTAAAGGCCTATACATATAAATAGGTACTTTAGACTAGGGTTTAGACAAGAGAAGAGGTTCAAGATATACAAACCTAGGGTGAGAGAAAAAGAGATCTAGAGAGAGAGAGAGAGAGAGAGATCAAAGGGAGTTCTTTATTGTAACCAAAGGGATTTTTCTCATACTAGTGAATTTTCTCGGGGATCACCGGAGAGGACGTAGGCACGATGCCGAACCTCTATAAATTCTTGTGTGTTCTTGTGTGTGTTTGCTTTTGTGGTTTCGTGTGCGATTTATCTTTGTGTAGCTTGTGTTGTGATTGTTGCGTAGTCCATCAACGACAAGGTCTTGGAAGTGTTTTCGCACAACACATTGAAGGTTTGAAAGTACTACTAAAAAGAAAGAAACCAAGAGCAGAAAAAAACAAGGAAGGAAACAGACAGAGACTCATCTTGTCATGTGCATTAATCAACTAAATCACTATCATAAAGTTCTCCCATTCATATTTCTCTTTCAGGAGCAAATAAATATCTTCGCCTAGTTGAATGAATGTAACAAGTCAGCAAAAATTAGTCATGTCATGAGGACAACTTCAATGTGACGACAAGGACCCAGCGGCACCTGCGTACTAATTTGTCGTTCAAATTTCCTGCTAGTACTAGACGGGTGAGAGCTTGACTCTAATTTAGTTGGTCCTCACATTTACTAGCTATCTCAATATTTCTTTTATATTTATTTCCTATATATATGTAGTGGGGTTTCTTCTTCTCTTTTTTTTTTTTTTGGTAAATACCACGAGTTGCCCCCACACCTAAAAGGTGGGATTAATTCCCGCTCAAAGTTCGGCTTGCACCTGGCCACAAAATGCTTCCAACGGGGGGTTCCTTCTTTGTGAATGCTAAAAATTAAGATGTATACAAAGACATCTTTCTTTTTTCGTTTTTCTTTTCCATTATCATTTTACAACCATGAACAAATTTACTTTTGGAGAAGTTCAACCATAGCTGAACACCAAGTAAACGCACAAAGACTAGCTCTCATAGCCAAAGTTTATGTGCATAGATTGATGATCATGAATATGTAAGGTAATTCGTCTTTGACGTTACGTAGCACAGTCACACCAAATAACTCAATAAATTTTCCCAGCAGCAGAATCCTTGTAGCTGATGAGTTTAGTGTGGAAACAGAAACTTGGAACTATATCAAGCCATTGTAGGAAGAGAAAACTTGAAAGGACATTTTTTTTTCTTCTCCGGTGTGCGTTTCCATCAATTGTATAATTTGTTCAGCTAGTGGACTGTACATGTGTTTTGATTAGATGCCTTGCTAAAAATTCATCAATCTTAGGAGCCCCACTCACTCACTCTCACAAGTTGGAACCGCACACCGAACAGTCCTTTCTCTTCTTCTTTAGCTTCTTGTGGGCGAACTGTTTCTAATACGACCTGTGCTTGAGACAATCTTTTTTTATCCTTCAAGATTCACTGGCGTGATGTCCTTTCTAACTGTCATTGGCGTGTTGAATTTTTTGTTACATGGAAATCGCTTTCCCAAGTGTTGAATTTTTTTCTAACACTAACGCAGTATTGAAGCTTTTCTTTCTCCAATATGATTTTTTTTCCTTTCTATGCACGCTTTCATAATTGTTGGCTGTTTTGGTATTTTTCCACTAACATTAACACAATGAAGCTTTGTTTCTATGATTTGATTCCTTACTGTTTGTGCGCACTGTCTCTGATTTAACTCAATTCTATATATTTAGATATATTGGAAGCATTTTGTAAAAAGTGTTCAGACTGTAGAGTTATGTTGCACTTGGATTAGTGAAATTTAATATTTTCGTTGAATCAGATTTGTCTCAGTATTTGAAGTTACAGATAGAAGGAGATTATTTTGGTGTTCTGATGGTGAATTTGGTAACTTCCCCTGTTGGTTTCTGTTTATATTTATAGTATACCATAATGCTAATTGCATAATGCATATGGTTAATGTCGGAATATGATCTTCTTTATCAATAGAGCTGTTGAAGAAATGACTGTTATAATCCTACACCGTTGGTTATGGTTTGGACTTCTTGTGTTCAATCTCTGCTGTATATGAGACAGGATGCCATTACAGTCTACTGATTTTTGCTTGGTATGTGATAATTAATATATCCTTTGTGTCTTCATGGATTCATTGGTCTCATGACATTGTTAATGGCTGATTTGGCTGATTAATTTGTTGATATAAAAGTCTGACCGTTGCATGGTACAGGCTACAGACTCTTATGCATTCTGTTCATTTCCCACCAACACAATGCCTCTCTAATTCTCTTCTTGCTTTCAATGCACTCTAGTTATTTGAGTGAAAATGTCTCTGGCTGTGATAATAGTCTGTCTGTGCAAATTACAATAAGGCTACTTGGGTAACAATCACCATGGCAAATATATGGGCACCCTGCCATGAATTATTTTGTTTAAGGGGAAATACATGCTGTTTCTTTGGATGGGTGGGAGCCAAGGTAAAGCT
Source organism: Prunus campanulata (assembly GCA_034190965.1). Lineage (NCBI taxonomy): Eukaryota > Viridiplantae > Streptophyta > Magnoliopsida > Rosales > Rosaceae > Prunus > Prunus campanulata. The sequence continues at coordinate 7,403,832 of CM067213.1, forward strand.
GAATTGGCCCAGAAGTTTCCAATTTTACAAAATGTGTTTTCCACATCGGCCTGGTGGTAGAAATAGAAATGATTGGAAAGGGTTTCTGTCAATGCGTATAGCAATCAGAGGGGTTTGATTGAATGCAACATTATTCAATCACATCAATATGTAATCAATTTTTTTTTATAAAAAATGTCCCTACCTCAGTTGAATGACTAGAATAATCCTGCAAAATCGTCGAGAGCAGGATTGTTTAGCTGCTGCTGCATTGGCTTTAATTAGTTCAACCAATAACTCACTAACAAGATTGTCTCTCACAAATTGCAATTCTTTGACAACATGACGGATGGGAAACGAGATCACGAATACGAATCTCCAACAAGCAACCCGCGATACGAGAAATACGAGTGCACAAACTCACAATTGGTGCAGCAAACAAACCATGCCACGTTTTCTCATATTCATAAATTCAACAGAAATTGCATATGCTTTACAAGGTAATGCTATGTAGCATGGAAACCCTACACTTGACTTACCCTATTGGGAGATTAATGCCTTGATGGACACGTGAGATGCTCGTGCATCAATGACTAAGAGCCAGTTTCCCTCTAGCTGCTTTGAATAATGCCACTGTGGTAGGGCCTGCAGATACAGAAAATTAAAGTATAATTCCAAATTAAGAAACAGACTTGTATTGAGTCTTGTAGTATTTGCATTCAATCAAATCAGAATAATCAATTTCTCCAATTCATATTATCTCTTGCAGGGCCAGCCATCTATGTTTACGGGTTATTGTTGGAGCAAAAAACTATCTTCACCTTGTTGAATGACTTGAACAATGTGAATTTGGACAAATTGAGAAGGGTCAAGTGACCCTCACAGGCATTCATTACCTCCACCACTCCTCTTGGAAAATTGGTGTATTGATGCAAAAAATTACTTATAATGGAGATAGCACTGTTTTGCTATTCCTGGCCAATAACACAATGATACGTGGAAAAGTTATCTCATGTATCATTGCGTCAATGACCGGGAATAACAAAAAGTTTTATTCCCGTTGCATGAAAGTCTTTCTCGTATCGATGGGCCTATGCATCCATTGTAGTATTGCACTCAATCAAATCACAACAAACAATTTCTCCAATTCATAGTTGTTGCAGGGCCAGCCATCTATGTTTATTGTTGGAACAAATAAATATCTTCGCCTAGTTGAATGACTATAACAAGTCAGCAAAAGAATAAATCAAAAGTCAGCAAATTAGTCATGAGCACAACTTGAATGTGAAGCCAATGACCCAGCGACACACGCGGAATAATTTGGTCTTCATATTCCCTATAGACACGGTTAAAGCTTGATTCTAATTTGTATCCTCACATTTACCATCTATCTATCTCAATATTCCTAGAGGTGGGCTCATTATATTGGTGAGTTCCATCTTTATTAGAGAGGTGATACACAATGTGGTATAAAAATGTGATAAGCCTAGCATTACCATTTCCTATATACGTAGTGGGGTTTCTTCTTTCTTATGCATTCATGTAAAACCAAACTTGGTTTCTTATTTTGACAGCAAAACGAAAGAAAAAACAGACACGGTGAAAGCTTGACTCTAGTTTGGTTTCGTACGTGGACTAGAAGGGTCAAAACTAAGGACATATAAATATGAATCTGGACAAATTTGGAAAATTGAGAAGGGTCAAGTAACCCTCCTCCTAGGCATTCATTAGCTCCACCATTCCTCTTGGAAAATTGGTGCGATGGGCCCATGCATTCATTGTACTGTTCTTGCATTCAATCAAATCACAACCAACAATTTCTCCAATTCATATTATCTCTGGAAGGGCCAGCCATGTATGTTTAGTCGGTATCGTTGAATGACTATAACAAGTCAGCAAATTAGTCACGGGCACAACTTAAATGTGACGACAAGGACACTGCGGACTAATTTGGTCTTCCAATTCCTCACATTTATTTCTCACATTTGGTTCCTCACACGGTGAAAGCTTGACTCTAATTTGGTTCCTCACATTACTAGCATTATTCATTGTAGTAGTGGGATTTCTTCTTTCATAGACAAACACTTGGTTTCTTATTTTGAAAGCAAAAGGAAAGAAATACAAACACTTCGGTTTCTGATTTGCCCTGTATTTTTTTTATTAAAAAAAAAGAAAAAGGGATGGGGCATTCACGCACTATTCTTGGTAGGCTGATTTTGTTTCCATTCCTTCATGGGTTCATTCTTTTATGCATGAGCATGAGCATGAGCACACCTCTGGAATCTGCAACTCTGTCCAGTGGTAATACTTTTGGAAGTGAAACTGATCGCCTGGCGCTGCTGGACTTGAAGAAAAGAATCACTCGAGATCCTTTCCATGTCTTGAGCTCATGGAATGATTCCATTCATTTCTGCAATTGGGTTGGCGTTACGTGCAACCCTTCCACCAAAAGAGTCTTGATTTTGAAATTGAGTTCTCATAAACTGGCAGGCTCTATACCACCTTCTATTGGAAATCTTACTTATCTTACTGGAATCAACCTCAGAAACAACAGCTTCCATGGTGAAATTCCTCAAGAAATGGGTCGTCTACAAAGCCTGCAAGCTCTAAACCTGTCTGAAAATTCCTTGGGCGGGAAAATTCCAACTAATATATCTCACTGTACACAACTACGTGTGCTGAGTCTTTTTTCCAATCATATTATTGGGTCCATTCCTAACCAACTTAGTTCATTGTTGAATTTAAATATTCTATGGATTGAAATTAACAGCCTCACTGGAGCAATCCCGGCCTGGATTGGAAACTTTTCTTCTTTGCATGAACTTTTTCTTCACCGGAACAATTTTCAAGGAAGCATACCCAATGAGCTCGGACGTCTGACAAGCTTGAGGCAATTCACACTTGCATTGAATAATCTATCTGGTATTGTCCCTTCTTCAATCTATAATATTTCTTCCATATACGGTTTTAGTTTTACTGACAACCAGCTGCATGGAGAGCTACCACAAAATCTCGGTGTTAATCTTCCTAATCTCGAAGAAATTTACGGTGGTGGCAACAATTTCACAGGCAATGTTCCTGCATCATTGTCGAACTGTTCTAGACTTTTGGGTCTAGATTTTAGTGATAATGGTTTCACTGGGACACTCCCTGCTGAAAATCTTGGAAGCTTGCAAAGCTTAGTTTGGCTAAATTTTGGTAGGAATAGACTGGGAAATGGGAAAACTGGCGACTTGAACTTTCTCAGTTTCTTGGCTAATTGTACTAGCCTAGAGATGTTGGGTCTTGACCACAATCGTTTTGGAGGAGAATTTGGAAGATCCATAGCCAACTTCTCTACCCAAATAAAAGAACTTTTTTTCGGGTACAATTTGATACACGGAAGCATCCCTGACGCCATTGGAAATCTTGTAAGCTTAAATGCTCTTGGAATGGATAACAACTACTTCAGTGGTAGTGTACCTGATGTAATTGGGAAGCTTCAAAAGTTACAGGCACTATCATTGAATGACAACAAATTTTCTGGGCGGATACCGTCCTCTTTAGGTAACTTGACTTCATTGACAAATCTCTACATGGGCAATAATATGTTCGAGGGAAGTATACCTCCAAGTTTTGGGAATTGCCAAAGTCTACTCAGACTTGAGCTTTATAATAACAATATAACAGGTGCCATACCTAGAGAGCTTGTCAAGGTTTCATCCCTTTCAATTTCTTTGGACATTTCTCAAAATTCTTTGACTGGTTCGTTACCATTCGATGTGGGTGATTTGGTAAATCTTGTGCAACTGGATGTATCGGAAAATAAGCTATCAGGTGAAATCCCCAGAACCCTCGGCAGTTGTATTATGTTGGTACGCCTGCATTTGGAAGGTAATGAATTTGAAGGAACAATTCCTCAATCTCTTACAGATTTAAGAAGTTTGGAAGAAATAGATATTTCACGCAACAACTTATCAGGGCAGATTCCTAAATTTCTAGAAAAGTTTACGCGTCTTAAACATCTCAATCTTTCTTATAATGATTTTGAGGGTGAATTGCCTAAAGAAGGGATCTTTTCAAATGCAAGTGGTCTCTCAGTTATTGGAAACAATAGGCTCTGCGGTGGCCTCCTAGAATTACTTCTGCATGCATGCTCCAACAAAAAGTCTCATTCATCTCAACGACTACTTGCCGTAAAGGTAGTCATCCCTGTAGCTTGTGCACTTGCCTTCATAATTGCTATGTCATGCTTCATTGTTGCTCGTTCAAAGGTGAAAAAGTCAAGAGGTGGATCTGTAGCTTCACATTCTTATAAGGGTTGCAAATCAATCTCATACTTCGAACTCGTTCAATCAACTGGCGGGTTCTCTGTGGACAACGTGATTGGTTCGGGAAGTTTTGGTTCTGTTTACAAAGGAGTACTTCCTACGGATGGTAGGGTAGTTGCTGTTAAGGTATTAAACCTTCAACAACAAGGAGCTTCCAAGAGCTTCATTGATGAATGCAAAGCTTTAAGAATCATACGACATCGTAATCTTCTCAAGATCATAACCGCATGCTCGAGCGTTGATACTCAAGGTAATGACTTCAAGAGTCTAGTTTTCGAGTTCATGGCAAATGGAAGTCTAGACTCATGGTTGCATACAAGAGATGATGATCAATCTCAAAGTAGATTGAGCCTTATCCAAAGGCTCAATATTGCAATTGATGTTGCTTCTGCATTAGATTATCTCCACCACCGTTGTGAAACAACCATTGTTCATTGTGATCTAAAGCCAAGCAATGTTCTTCTTGGTGAAGATATGGTAGCCCATGTTGGTGACTTTGGTTTAGCAAGGTTCCTCTTGGAAGCATCAGACAGTTCCTCCCAAAGTCAAACAATTTCTACTGGGCTAAAGGGTTCCATCGGTTACATTCCTCCGGGTATGAGTTTCTACCATTCTCTTCCTAATAAGTCAATCGCCTTTTTTTCCCATATAAAACTAAAAAATGAGATGTAAGATCTAAAGATTATTTGACTGTGACATTCTAATGCATGTAATGAATGACAGAGTACGGCATGGGAGGCCAAGTTTCCATCTTGGGAGATATTTATAGCTTTGGAATACTATTGCTAGAAATGTTCACAGGAAAAAGACCTACAGATGACATGTTCACAGAAGCTCTAAGCATTCACCAATTCGCAGCCATGGCAATGCCTGACCATGCCATGGACGTAATTGATCCTTCATTGCTCATTGTAAGAGATGATGCAGATGGTGATGACGAAATATACAACATTGACATACCAGCAAGGCCAGTTAGAAATTATCACGATGGCAGCCCTGTCCTTGCAACAAGATTGGAGGAGTGTTTGGTTTCGGTAATGGATATAGGGCTCTCATGCTCTGCAATATTACCATCTGAGCGGATACAAATGGATGTTGTTGTGAACAAAATGAAGGCAGCTAGAGACTCATATCTCAATTTGAGAAGAAGAAGGAGAAGAAGAAGCTAGCAATATTCAAGATAGGGCTAAGTTTGTTATCTGATCTCAAATCTGTAGCGGCATCTATTTGGAAGAAACTATTCGAATAAGGATATTATATGTATCCATGTCTGTGACATTATGTAATGATGTTTTATTCTGTTTATGCATGGCCTTCTTCGTTTTGTTTGTAATATATATATACTTCGCTGCTTATTTTGCTTTATTGATCTTCAATTAGCAGCGGGTTCTTGTGAATTCAGCATTTTATATACAGGGCATGGGGAGGATGTTTTATTCTGTTTATACCTTTCCTTTTTCTTTCTTCGTCTTTTTTTTTTTTTCCATTGGTGGTGCCACTATGAATCCATAGCTGATGAGTTTAGCATGGAAACAGAAAACTTGGAACAGTATGAAGCTAGTGTAGGAAGAGAAAACTTGGAAGGACATTTTTTCTCTGGTGCACGTCTCCATCAATTGTATAATTTGTTCAGCTGGTGGAGTGTTTGAAGTCTGCCAAAATCAAATTGGCATGTGCGTCTGTGCATGCATTTTTTTGATTTGCACCTTCCAAACCAGTATAACAGAGTAAACCTAAACTTGCAGCTGCTAGTCTACTTGGGTAACAATCACCATGGCCAAGATGAAGTCCTGTTAGCAAATGACCTGCTAGTGTAGTGGTTTGAAGATAATGATCAATCTGAAAGTAAGGGATGATGATCAATCTCAAACTTGTAACAGTATGAAGCTAGTGCAGGAAGAGAAAACTTGGAAGGACATTTTTTTTCTGGTGCGCGTCTCCATCAATTTTATAATTTGTTCAGCTGGTGGAGTGTTCACAGAGATGTCTTGTTCAAAATTCAACAACCTTAGGAGCCCCACTCACTCTCACAAGTTGGAACCGCACCAACAAACAGTCCTTAACATAGAGAATTATAGCAGATCATTGTGTCATTGAAAAAAAGCTTTGACTTTAAATAAAATGCAAAGCCCTACCTAAAAACGAAATTTTTTGCCTTATTCTGTATTTTGGGTCTGAATACAATGTCCGGATTTCAGCAAATTCAGTTTTTTGCCTTATTTTGTTTATGGTATAAGTAACAATTTGTGTGAAATTCATGAGGTTTAGCTCCTACCAAAAAAAGAAGAAAAAAAAAGAGAAGCAAAAAACAGAGTAATAGCAGGCTATGAGGCTTTTTCTCCTCTACCAAAAGTAGGTTTAAACTAGCAATGGTGCCCGCGCGATGCTGCGGGTTTTGAAATCGTGTGCAATGTGTATAAAGTCGTAAAAATATGCAGGGAAAATGATACTATTTATATAAACATGGAGATCTAAATAGTGGTATCATGCTTAGTTTAGCAAGCGTACGTTACAAAAAATAAACTAATAACATGTTTTATGTGCTACTTGTTATGTAAACATATTGGGCATATTTTAATAGATGTAGTTATAAAAACATGAAAATATGAGCAACTAAAAGTTGCTCATTGTTCAAAAGAGTTTGGACATGTGTTTATATATATGGTACTGGGTGGTTGAAGGGGATCTAGGTCTTGCTAGCTCTGCTGTACATGGGGCTTATGTTCTTTCTCCTCCTTTGTGGAGATTTTGACTCTGTTGGCTTAAATTTGGAAAATAGCAAGTGTTAGTGTATATAAATGGAGAAATTTGAGTGAGGGCAACAATTATTATGACATAATTAAGTTGAAAAATAGAACATGACAAACAACAGTCTAGATACATCGAGGATTCTATTAATATGATGGACAAAAGTATAAACTCAATCTATTGAACCAATTGAAAACAAATTTAGAACAATTGTGACAATTATTAAATAGGTATAAGAGAATTAAGCCAAAACACTTGAGCCTGAACAGAATCAAATCAAGGGGTGTTGATTTCGTTGCTATAAATTTGGTAAATGGTATGCGGTAGTGTAGACAAAGAAGAAAATTTCGGCGAAAACAATGGCTATTGTTATAGAATTAAGGCCAACATAACTGCACAAACCAAAATTTAAATAACCTATGAACACCTAATGACCTATAAATAGAAATAAGATAACCTAATGACTTAATGAGCAAGTTTGTTACAGAATCAAGATAATCTAATGGAAAAATAAGCTATAGAAGCAGTAATAATCTATAAACAGCTATGGGTTATAAAAGTATAATAAAGGCAGAAATAACAGGCTACATGTTATAGTTTTTGTTCATTACATTTAAAACATCTAATAAGAATTGTGAATCTTACAATGCACATAGTTATCAACCTCACTCAAGCAATTGCCAATTCAAATCCACCATGAACCAATCCATAAGCTTAAACATAGAACTCAATCATATGGTAAACCATCACACAAAAGGCTTAATTTCAGTCCAAAAGAGCAATTCAAGGATATGGTTCTTACCTAAAATGCCTTGGTGAAGTTGCAAAATCACCTTTGTCCTCATGATCAAACCTTTCAACAGCTAAAAAAAGAATGAAAGGAAATTTTCATTGTAATTCCAAGCACATGCAGGGAAGAACAAAGGCACCAAATAGTTCAAAATATCAGCTCTAAATCTTATTTTGTTTAGATGCAAACAGATATTAAGCTCCTAAAGTACATTATCCACATGCTCAAATAGACAGAGACAAAGAGATTTTACCTGCTAAATAAGAATAGGTAAAGAAAGTAGGAGAAATAAATTGTATATCCTGAAATTCTTTTAACTTTGAGGCTTGTAAAGCTTTTACATCAAAATTCTTCACTGTGTCACCCCACAAAGTGACTCTAATTTTCCCACTCCATGGATTGAAATCGCCTTGTATTTGATTGAGTATCAATCCTGAAAATATGCAAAGAGCACCATTAATAAGTTTGTTAAGCCAAATGGAGAATAAATATATATTGTGTGCAAGCACAAATTAAACCTAGTAACCTTTTCTCAGTTACAATTAAACCTAGTAACTTTGAAAAGGAAGAAAAAGAACAAATTTGATTATCCAAATATGCTATTTGTCATTATATATATGGATAGGAGCAGCCAGAAGATGAATGCTATTTGAAAAACAACAATATAATATTTGACATATAATCATATTCTCTGTTTCATCAGTCATTCAAATCTTCCCTTTCAGAAAGCCAATTTCAAACAGAGTAAATAAAGTCCAAGAAGTCAAGTTCCCTTGAGAATACCTTTACCAGTCAATATTTCAAAACCTAACAACAATAGGAACCCAATCACAGCTGCCTTCCCATTTATCAAAACAGATTAACACACACATATATACAAAGGTACAAACTTGGACTGAAATAACACACAAAGATGCATAATTTCACTCCCACAACTGAACCCAATTCCCTCCACTTCCATTTATAACCCTCAAATTCACTAAAAGCAGGAAATTTAACAACTAAAGGAAATGACGTGTTTTTCCCTATTCCACATACGGTAATACAACAAATTTTACAGCTTGCTATACAATTGCAATACTATATCAAGAGAATGTGGTTCTACCCTTTTATAATCAAGGGCTGTATATGCTAGTTTGTCTGACCCATATGTGAAAATGACATAACAGGATTCTCCGTAATTGACAGTAACCAAGAACCTTATGCATCTTCAAGGTCAAAGAGAGACTCCAAAAAGAGAACGCAAGATAAGTACAAACACCGAAAAAAAAAAACAAAAAATAACAGCCACACAGAAAATCTATAACCACACTCAAACAGCAAATCTATAACACCTATTAGAATTATAATTCTGATCTGGAGTCATAAAAAAAAAAACAAAAAAAAAGGAGGAATCTATAACCACACGCAAACAGAAAATCAGCCACACAAACATCAATTACCAGATTGATGAGCAGACTGGGGGTTCTCATATTGATTACTCCAGTTCTTTTCCCTTAGATCTTCCTCCCTGTAACAACAAACCAAACTCAATTACTGATTTACTTCTTAATTTTAGACATGAAAAATGAATAAACCAACTTAGAAAACGAAAAGAACGTTAAAACCAACCTTTTTTTACGAAACCTAGAAATCCCTTTGAGCTAAACCCGTACGATGAGAAGAAGGATGAAGCGCAGCTGGAAAGATGGCTGAACCAACGAAGAGCAGATGAGATGAGATGAATTCGCAGGGGCAGAGAAGCGAACAGGGCAAAGGGGGTATGTCGTCATCGGACGGCTGTCGTTGAATCTCGAAGGAGGCGCGATCGGGAGATCCAACAGGTGAGGCATCAGAACCGTCCGTCGAAACACTACCTACAAAACATCAAAAGAAGACGCGATTAAAAAAGAAGAACAAAAAAAGAAAGACATATCTGAAAAATTGAAGAAGGAAACCCAACAAAAGAGGAAGAATGCGACATGAGACAAACAGGGGAACAAATGAAAAGAAGGTTATCTAATGAAGAAGATGACCAAATGAACAAACCAATTCACACCATAGCAGCCACAAACGAAATCAACGGCTGCAAGAAAGCCAGATAAAGCTTCAACAGTGAAGCTCTCATGGGAGAAAGAGCCAGCCAAAATTGGGAACTTCGGTTCCAACGAAGAGATGAGAACATGGCTGGAGGGCATAACGGCCAATTCACTGCTCAAAAGTCAGCTCAAGAAAGCAGACTATCTCTTAAGCGGGGGTAAAATCGTCACTTCACTATTCCTAAGCTACAGTCTATGAACAATCTAGAAACAGTGACTTCGGATCAGCTTTAGTATATATATAATATAATTTCGTGAAACTGATTAGTATTGCCCTAGGTGATTGGTTGACAACAAGCAACTACAGGCTATACTCTTCATAAAAAAGGACCCCAGTGAAGCCGCTTGGCTATACTATTTTTATAAATAAAAAATAAAAAAATCCCGATTTAATAATAAAAATCCGTAGTATAGCCGTGCGGCTATAATGTTTTATTAAAAAAACACATAGTATAGCCGCACGGCTATACGAAAAAGGGAACCCGGGAGGCTACTGCGCCCGCTTCGCCACGTGTCAAAAATAGTAACGTATTATAGCCGTGCGTCTATACTCCTTTTATTATAAAAAAAAACCCTGAGTATAGCCACAGGGCTATACCATTTATATAAAATAAAAATAAAATAGAGGACCCGTCGGCGCCCTGCGTCCATTTCGCCACGTGTCAAAGACAGTATAGCCGCTGGACTATACTAGTTTTTATAATACAAAACATAGTATAGCCGTGGCTATACTTATAAGAGTAGCCATACTGCTATACTATTTATTATAAAATAAATAAAAGAAAATGACCCTACTAGTTGCATTAGTTTTCTCTTCCTCCATGTATCAGCATACTGATAAAGAAGATGTAAGTTCAAAAAATGTGATTTGATTTTGACATCCTAATGCATGTAATGAATGATAGAGCATGGCATGGGAGGTCAAGCATCCATTCTGTGAGATATTTATAACTTTGGAATATTGTTGCTAGAAACGTTCACAGGAAAAAGAAATACAAATGACATGTTCAAAGATGGTCTAAGCATTCACCAATTCATAGCCGTGTCAATGCCTGATCACGCCATGGACATAGTTGACCCTTCATTGCTCGTTGAAAGAGAGATGCAAATGCTAATGATGAAAGATACAACAATGACATGCGAGCTAGACCAATTACAAGCTATCAGGATGGCGACCCTATCCAAGCAATGAGATTGGAGGAATGTTTGGCTTCGGTGATTCAGATAGGACTCTTATGCTCTGCTATATCACCAACTGAGCGGATGGAAATAGATGTTGTAGTCAACAAAATGAAGGCAAGTAGAGACTCGCATCTCAATCTAGCAATAATTTGCAGGAATGGCTAAGTTTGTTCTCTGATCTCAAATCTATATAGCCTCATCTATTTGAAAGAAACTATTCGAATAAGGATATTAAATGTATCCATATGTGTGTGACATTATGTAATGATATTTTATTTTATTTGTTGTAACATCCCGGTCCAAAAAAATAATAATAATAATTAAATTAAGAGGAAATAAATTGAAATAAACAATAAAAATAAAATGACTTGAATTAATTAAGGGTTGAAAATAATAAATATTTACTTAATTTTAAAAGGGGGGCAAAAATGTCATTTTAAGTTTGGGAAGGAATTTGGGACTTCCGGTTGTACAGTTGCGTAGAGCACGTCGAAACGAGTCCGTAGACACATAACGGGCTAGAATCCGAGTTATAACGACAGAGATACGAGAAAAATTCAAGTAGAGGCAAAATTGTAATTTTGGCAACTGGTTTTTAAAACCAGAATTTCTCTCTCTCTCTCTCGCGGGTTTTCACGACAGCGCCCCCACCCCCCCGGTGGCTTCCAAGAGCCACCGCCGTCGCCACAAGCCGCCTCCGGCAACGGGGCTGGACCCAAAAGAACCGGGCCGCCTCCCTCTTCCCATCTCGCTCAACCTCAGCCGCTGGAACCACCGGTGCTGGCCGGAAATGGAAGAAATCCGGGCTGTTTTGGACAGTTTTTGACAGATTTTTCGGAAGCTCGTTCAGGTGATTCCGATGGCCAAATTTTGCGATCCAGGTGTGCTTTTCTAACCTCTCGACGTGATTTAGCTGCTGGTTGTGTTAGTTTTAAGAAATTTCTGCGTTTTGGCGGTTAAATAAGCGATTAAAAATCTGCCAGCTTTCGGCCTCCGATCCGGCCACTTCCGGCCATTTTTCGGGGTAGGTCCGAGAACAAAAGTGACTCCAAATTAGGTGTATTACCTAAGGTAGGAGTCTTGGCCCGAGAGTTATTCCGACGAGCCACTATCTCTTTGGGTACCCACGCGCAGCGGTGCGTGGGCACTATAGCAGAGGGGCATTCTGTCCTAAAATGATCTCCTAGTTGCCACGAGCGCGTTTGAACCCCGAACGGATTTTGCATATTGTGTGATTTCCGGGTTCGATATGTTGGAACCGTTGGATCGCTTCCAAATTAATATATGTTGACCTAAGTATTCCTAGGATCGTGTAGGATTCGACGGATCGTGAATCGGAGCCCCGGATGTTCCGATTCAATAACTTAAAATTTGTGTTTTTCAATAACCGTCCGATCGTGCGATCGCGAGCGATCCGACCAAACTTGCAGGACATGTATCCTAGACCTTGTGGAACCCATAGGAACTTTCAGATCGTAAAACGGAGGTCGGGGGCCCCGCGGGCCCGGTTGACCAAATGTGGGAGGTTTGACCCTCGATTGACCGTGAGTCTTCCGAGGTATTTTCACCCTTCGAAAAGTATTAGGATAACGTCGTAGAGGAGTCTCAATTGTAATCTTGGGTGTTGTTGACTGTGTTGGGATTTTGAGTTTGTTTTTATTATTACCATATGAGGATTATTGGTTATTATTTTAATAAATTTCATTATGGAATTGACGAGTATGAGTTCATGGTTTTGCTAAGTTATAAAAGTGAGCCGTGGGCTCGGCTATGCTTATTAGGAAGTGAGTGGACCTTGCTTTCAGATAGTAAGCATGGATTTGTGATGGAAAAATTATGCATATTGTTTTATGGGTTTATTGAAATATAATATATATTTGATTAATGGATTTAATATGTTATGAAGTATTTGTGATATACATTTGGGTTTTGACATATTCGAGCATCTTGAGTCATTTATATAATATTTGAGAAATTGCTATCTTTGTAGATTATGTGTGGGGTACTTGGGATGTGGTTGTGAGATGAGGAGAGATGTGAGATGGAATGTTAGTTGAGTGCTATTAGCACTACCGTAGGTACCCCCCTGGATATAGAATATGCTTGAGAATTTATTAGCTATACTATGAATAGGTATTTTGGGAAAATTGAACTAAGGAAGGGAATATTATTTCTATAATATTTATATAAGGGTTACGAACTCCACCATCATATGTACCTCCCCCTTGGATGATGACACTTGGAAACAGTGGAAATGGGTACTTGGAAACAGTGGATATGGACACTAGGAAATATGGAAATGGAAATTGTGGATATGGTCTGGATATGGCGGAACCCAGGGCATACCTTAACGGGGTGTCGCTGTAGACCCTTAATTGGGTAGTCTGCGCGCGTAGGGCTATTTACAGACGTACGGGTCTTGATTCTTCGTCCGTACGTGCTGGCTGAGAGTTAGTCCCCCAATTGGACGGCTCGTCCCTAGCCCCGTGTCGTTTGAGGGCTGTTAAATGTGGACTAGTCAGACGATCCCCGGTTGGATTGTTTTCCCCAGTACATGATGTGCAACATCACATGTACCTCCCCTTGGATACTGATACATGGATATGATGGATATGGTCTAGATATGACGGAACCCGGGGCATCCTTGACGGGATGTTGCTGTAGACCCTTGATTTGGTAGTCTGCGCGCTTAGGATTGTTCACAGGCGTATGGGTCTTGATTCTTCGTCCGTACGTGCTGGCTGAGAGTTAGTCCCCCAGTTGGATGGCTCGTCCCTAGCCACATGTCGTTTGAGGGCTGTTAAATGTGGACTAGTCAACGATCCCCTGTTGGATTGTTTTCCCTTGGTACATGATGATGGTGAGAGGTGGGTGTCATTATATATACATATATACTCATTTTTAGGCATACATGTTACATTTGGTATATGTGGTTTTGATTCTGGATTTGAGATTCGTGAGTTTGTACTTTGTGAGTACCCTGTATATGTATGAACGTATAAGCCCTGGATTTGGGTAGTGTTGTTTGGCACCATACGCCTTGGATAGGGTATGGTTGCGGGATTGAATTGTTATAAATGGAATAATTTGATAATGTGTTCATTGTAAATACTCCTTGAATAGGGTATGGTCGTGGGGTTTGAACTGATATAAAGAAAGAGATTGAGAATGTGTTCATTGTATTTTGTCGGAATTGGAGTTGTGTTAAATCTGAAATGTATCGTTGATTCTGTTTTAAATAATTGTACATTATCGGAGTTGTGACCGTTGATTATGAGAACTATGTGTAGCTTGATCCCTTGTCCAAGGGTACGTAGGCAATCTGGGGTCTCACCTAGGTGCAGTCGCGAATTTTATTGTGTATAAAAGGTTTGATCGATTCTGTGTGTGATTGGATTCTGATGTGGTTTTTGGATTTGAATCCGGTTTATTGATTTTGGGAGTATTCGTATAGTTGTTTGAGATCATTAATTGTTTGGTTTATGTATTGTTCGACTTAGGAACATTGTTGGTTTTGTTTCGAACCATTTGAAGGCTGGAGGCCTGTTTTTGTATTTGCATGTTGATAACTTGTGCATGCTACCAGTTGGGTTATAAACTGTGTTTCAAATTTTCAGGTTGAAATTTGGAAAAGTCCAATTTACAGGGGAGGCTTTGCCGAAATTTCGGCAAAAAGTCTCGGTTCTTAGTATGTGGGCCCGGCATCGGTGTGATGTCGGAATTTTCCACATGATTTGTCTCGAGTTTCAAGAAATTCGGGGCGAGTCCTGTCATTTGTGCCCGGGCTTCTTCGTTTGCCATCTTTGCATATATGCTTTGCTGCTTATTTTGCTTAATTTATCTTCAATTAGCAGTTGGTTCTTGTGCTGTTGCTTAGCAAAATCCATGAAAATTGTAAAATAAATAAGTGAAAATGACATCAGGCCGCCTAATCAGTGAAAATCAAGGGCCGCTTGCTTAATGGAAAGGAAAAAAATTAGAAAACCTCACAAAATTTAAGGCAGTATACAAATTACGTACAAATATGCACATAAAGCGAGATGGAAGTCGAATTCAAGAATCTACAAGACCAACTAGTATTGGCGGAGATTTTCCAGCTATAGAGCCCGCTATGATATATAGTATACCATAATGCTAATTGTAATTTGTATGATGCATATGGTTAATGTAGGATTATGATTCTTTATCAATGGAGCTGTTGAAGAAATTCCTTCCCATTCTCATTCTTGCTCTCACTGCATTCTAGTTATTTGGTTGAAAATGTTTCTGGCAGCAAATTACAGTAAGGCTTTGGGTGACAACAACCAACATGGAAAATATATGAAGACATGTTATAAGAAGGGATATGGATTAATGTTTTTTTGTTTTTTGGTTTTGGTGAAGGGATATGGATTAATTTGTTTGGATGGGAGCCAACTTAAAGCTGAACTGGCCCAGAAGTGCCCAATTTTACAAACCGAAAAGAACAAAAAAAAGGGTTTTCCACAAGCTTGCAAGAATCAATAGATGCTCTTGTCTGTTCTCTGAATTAGTTGGGCCTCTTCTACATATGATATGAACATCGGCCTGGAAGAATTGAATGGAAAGGGTTTCTCTCAATGTGTATAGCAATCAGAGAGGTTAGACTGGTACAATATATAATTCAATCAAATCACAAGAAGACCAATGTAGCATGTTGCATGTTGGAGAGAAAGGAAGAAAAGTCCCCACCTTGATTTTTCCTTTTAGGATCAAGAAGGTGAAAAACTTCATTCAATAATCAGTCAAGTACAAGACTTCCTTGCAAACCAGATGTTGTCTATGTGGGCTCATTAAAACCTTAACTTGTTGAATAACTAGAATAACTCTGGAAAATTGTCAAAGTTACAGAGTAAGCAGACGGCCAGGTTCTTCTAGAAACAGATTAGTGTTGTGTTGGACTTTGTCATAATCGCTCAAAAAAGGGATCAATGACTAACCTCTCTTCTGACTCTAGCTGATTCCACAGCGTTGTAGGGCCTGCAGATGTAGAAAATAAGTATAATGCAAAATTAAGAAACAGAGTCCTCTTTTAGTATTCAAATCACAACAATAGATTTGTCAGCAAATTAGTTGAACCGCTATAACAACTCAGCAAATTTGGTCTTCAATTAGTGAAAGCTTTGACTTTAATTTGGTTGGTCCTCACATTTACTACCTATATCAATTGTTCATCCCTTGCCATTCATTCAATCAACATTCATTTCTATGTAATGAGGTTTCTTCTTTCTTTTGCATTTGGTTTCTTATTTTGACAGCAAAAGGAAAAAGAAAGGAAACAGACACTTATTGGTTTCTGATTTGCTCAGAATTTATTTACAACAAGGATGGAGGAGCATTCTCGCACTACTCAGGGTAGCCAGATTTTGTTTGCATTCCTTCATGGGTTTGTGCTTTTATGCATGAGCATGAGCATTCCTCTGGAATCTGCAACTCTACCACCCAGGGCCAGCGGTGGTACTTTCGGAAATGAAACTGATCGCGCAGCGCTGCTGGACTTGAAGAAAAGAATCACTCAAGACCCTCTCCATGTCATGAACTCATGGAATGATTCCATTCATTTCTGCAGTTGGGTTGGTGTTACATGCAACAATTCCACCAAAAGAGTCCTGATTTTGATGCTCAATTCAAAAATCAGGTAGGATCCTTACCACCTTCAATTGGAAATCTTTCTCACCTTACTGGAATCAACCTAGTGAACAACAGCTTTAGTGGTGAAATTCCTCAAGAAATGGGACGTCTTCAAAGCCTGCGCTCTCTAAACTTGTCTTACAACTCCTTCGGCGGGAAAATTCCCACTAATATATCTCACTGTACACTACTAAGCATGCTGGATCTTCAACATAATGAGATTACTGGTTCCATTCCAGATCAACTCAGTTCATTGATGAGTTTAAATCACCTGTGGCTTACTATTAACAATCTTACTGGAACCATCCCAAATTGGATTGGAAACTTTTCATCTTTGAAAAGCCTTTTTCTGGGTCAAAACAATTTTCAAGGAAGCATACCTAATGAGCTCGGGTGTCTGACAGGCTTGGAGTGGCTCGGACTTGATTCGAATAATCTGTCTGGTATGGTCCCTTCTTCAATATATAATATTTCTTCCATGTACGTTTTCAGTGTTTTTGATAACCAACTGCATGGAGAGCTACCGCCAAATATCGGCATCAATCTTCCTAATCTCCAAGAATTTTATGGTGGTGCCAACAAATTTGCAGGAACTATTCCTACATCGTTGTCAAATTCTTCTAGACTTCGGATGCTTGATTTCAGTGTTTTCAAAGGCATGCCTTCGCGCGCTTCGGAGCAGTTCGGATAAGCTTTTCTTACAATAGGCTAGAAAGTGGGAAAACTGGCAACTTAAATTTTCTCAGCTTCTTGGCTAATTGTACCAGCCTACGGTTTCTGGCTCTTAACAATAATCATTTTGAAGGAGAATTGCCAAGATCCATAGGCAACCTTTCTACCCAACTAAAATATCTTTTTTTAGGGAGAAATTTGATACGTGGAAGCATCCCTGATGACATTGGAAATCTTTTAAGCGACCCTGTATTGTTCCTGATGAAAGAGAACTATCTCAGTGGTATTGTTCCTAATGAAATTGGGAAGCTTCAAAAGTTAGCGACCCTGTATCTGCATACTAACAGATTTTCTGGGCTGATACCGTCCTCCATAGGCAACTTGACTTCATTGACACTACTCTACATGTATGAAAATAGGTTTGCGGGAAGTATACCTCCAAATATTGGGAATTGCCAAAGTCTACTTGAACTTGACCTTTCTAATAACAATATATCAGGCACCATACCTACAGAGCTTGTGGGGATTTCATCCCTTTCAATTTCTTTGTACTTGTCTAACAATTATTTGACTGGTTCATTACCATCTGAAGTGGGTGATTTGATACATCTTGTGGAGCTGGATGTATCAGGAAATAAGTTATAAGTGAAATCCCCACAACCCTTGGCAGTTGTATTATGTTGGTGCACTTGCATTTGGAAGGTAATGAATTTGAAGGAACAATTCCTCAATCCCTTGAAAATTTAAGAAGTTTGGAAGAAATAGATATTTCACGCAACAACTTATCAGGGCAGATTCCAGAATTTCTGGGCAAGTTTCCGTTTCTTCACTATCTCAATCTTTCTTATAATGATTTTGAGGGTGAATTGCCTAAAGAAGGGATCTTTTCAAATGCAAGTGGTCTCTCAGTTATTGGAAACAATAGGCTTTGTGGCGGCCTCCCAAAATTGCGTCTACATGCCTGCTCCATCAAAAAGTCCCATTCATCTCAACGACTACTTGCCCCAAAGGTAGTCATCCCTATCACTTGTGCACTTGCCTTCATAATTGCTATGTCATGCTTCATTGTTGCTCGTTCAAAGGTGAACAAGTCAAGAGGTGGACCTGCAGCTTCACATTCTTACAAGGGTTGGAAATCAATCTCTTACTTAGAACTTGTTCAATCAACTGGCAGTTTCTCTATGGACAATCTGATTGGTTCAGGAAGTTTTGGTTCTGTTTACAAAGGAGTACTTCCTACTGATGGGAGGGTAGTTACTGTCAAAGTATTAAATCTTCAACAACGAGGAGCTTCCAAGAGTTTTATTGATGAATGCAAAGCTTTAAGAAGCAACGGCACCGTAATCTTGTGAAGATCATAACTGCATGCTCGAGCATTGATACTCAAGGTAATGACTTCAAGAGTCTAGTTTTCGAGTTCATGGAAAATGGAAGTCTAGACTCATGGCTGCATCCTAGAGATGATGAGCAATCTCAAAGTAAGAGATTGAGCCTTATCCAAAGACTCAATATTGCAATTGACGTTGCCTCTGCATTAGAATATATCCACCACCATTGTGAAACGACCATTGTTCATTGTGATCTAAAGCCAAGCAATGTTCTTCTTGGTGAAGATATGGTAGCCCATGTTGGCGACTTTGGTTTAGCAAGGTTCCTCTTGGAAGCATCAGAGAATTCCTCCCAAAGTCAAACCATGTCAGCTGCACTAAAGGGTTCCATAGGCTACATTCCTCCAGGTATGGACTTTCTGTCGTTCTCTTTTTATCCCTTGCTAATAAGTTATTATGATGCAAACTGAAGTCTTTTCCCATTGGAAAAAAAAGAAAAGATAATCACCTTTTTTTTCTTCCTATAAAACAAGTATCAATAAACTCATAAATAATAAGATCTAAGTTGTAAAGATGATTTAGTGTGACATACTAATGCATGTAATTAATGGCAGAGTATGGCATGGGAGGCCAAGTTTCCATCATGGGAGATATTTATAGCTTTGGAATACTGTTGCTGGAAATGTTCATAGGAAAAAGACCTACAGAGGACATGTTCACAGAAGGTCTAAGCATTCACCAATTCACAGTCATGGCAATGCCTGACCATGCCATGGACATAGTTGACCCTTCATTGTTGATCGAAAGAGATGATGCAGATGGTGATGATGAAAGATACAACAATGACATAAGAGCGAGACCAATTACAATCAACGAGGATGGCAGCCCTATCCAATTGCAAGCAACAAGATTGGAGGAATGTTTGGTTTCTGTGATGCAGATAGGACTCTCCTGCTCTGCAATATCACCATCTGAGCGTATGCAAATGGGTGTTGTTATCAAAAAAATGAAGGCAACTAAAGACTCATATCTCAATTTGACAAGAAGAAGAAGAAGAAGCGTGGACTAAGTTTGTTATCTAATCTCAATCTGTAGCCTCAACTATCTGCAAAAAATTATTCGAATAAGGATATTATATGCATCCATGTGTGTGACATTATGTAAGGGTGCTTTATTTTGTTTAAGCGTGGGCTTCTGAATTTTTGGCTTTTTTTTTTTTTTGGCTTAATCAACTGCATTTTGGTTTATCCATGTTGTTTGCCGTCTTTGCATATATGGTTTGCTATTTATTCAGCTTACTAGTCCAGTGATTTACATGGATTCTAGGGTTGGGCAATAAAATGGATCTTGTAGATTTTGGTAGTGGTTTGGTTCACCATCTTTCTTGTTCCAGATGCACCCAAATGACCTTTTACCCAATTTGTTGTAAAAGAAAGCTCTCTTTTCTTGTCTTAAAATAGGAATATAAATCAAGCTCCTATTCTATTGTAACACTTTGATAAAAACAAAGTTTGAATCACCCCACACCCGGACAGTTGATAAAAACAAAAATAAAAAAATCTAGCTGTTCTGATTAATTATATACACTGACCCTAGCAACACTTTTGTTTCAATGCTCGAGCTGTTCTGAATAACATCTACACTGACCCTAGCAAAAAAAAACATCTGCACTGTGTACTTGATATTTGTTCTATCCTGAAAGATGTACATTATATTTTGTAATGGCCTTGGGGCTCAACAACAACACATTGTTTTATTTCTATGAGGGGAAAATCAACTAGTTACCTATTTGCGCGTGCAATTTTTGGTATTCATGGATTTGAAAGTACAATACAAAATACAGAGTAATTAACCAGCCTATAAGTTTGACCCCAAAAAAAGAAAGCAGTCTATTATAAGGTTCATTGCAGACAGACCTAATGAAATCAGATTTTTTTTTTATAATACAAACGATAGTCTAAACTACAATGGGGAAGGAGCCCAAATTGTCTTAATTTTGATGTTAGATCGCTCCATTATTATAATGACCATTTGTGGCTAGTTTGTATTGACCCTTTGTGGCTAGTGGCTTTCTTGGCTAAATTATGAATGCAATCCTAGAATTTCTCAAAAACAGAAAAATAAAAAAATAAATAATAAAAAATAAAAAACTACAGGGGGCGAAGGGTTGCTCAGACACACTACTAAGGTGTCATGGGGTTCAAATATAAAACCATTGGCTTGTAAGTTAAGGTCATTTTTCACTGGTATGCACTTTTAACTTTCTAGAAAACAAATTAAAATTGGGTATTGTCTTAATTAAATAAGAGTGCTGCTATTTCCACCCACCTGTCCTATTTTCCCACCCACCTTATCTTTAAAATTTTAAAGATAAATTTACCTATTTATGAAAAGACTTCTAAGGACTTAGAGAAAGGATTAAAAACCATAACAATTGCCTCAACCTTAAAATTAAAAAAAGTTAAAAAAATCCAAATCACAAATATCAAACCTTGTAACTATGGGCGATTCTTCAAATTTCCTATCTCCCATTATTGCACCTTCTCTACCATCCTATCTCCCATTAACAGACCTCTTTAACTTAAAAGAGAATTTGCTTGAATTAATAATTTGAGGGTGTTTTAGGAATAATGGTGGGTGGAAAGATAAGATTGTGTTTTTTCAAATTTACATAGTGAGTGGGAAGATAAGGTGGGTGGGGAAATAGGACAGGTGGGTGGAAATAGCAGCACTCTTAAATAATCAGCTAAAGACTAGATTTTATGACTTATTAGTGTTGTAATCTTAGAAAGATGGCCCATGTAGGTTGCGTGCATGTACCGTTTGAATTAATTAATTAAGGAATTTGTAATTTGTAATTTGTCAAAAGTTAATTAACAGATAATTGCGGGCATTCAAAAGCCATGAATGTTGATTTCTACCTAAATAATCACAATTTAGTCTAGTCAAGATAGTTTTTACTTTGAATGATTACAGGACACTGCATATGCTGTTTCTTTTGAAAGAGTTTCTCTCAATGTGTACATAGCAATGAGAGAGGTTTAGTTCTCAAAATTCTTGAAAATAAGAGAATAAAGAAGTGAAAATGACATCAGGCTGATTGCTGCTTTCTACTTAATTGATCTTCCATTAGCTTTGCTAGAGACAATAATCTTTTTGGTTCCTTCAAGATTCACTAGCATCATAATTGGTCTCATCAAATTGTTAATGGCGCATTAGGCGATGGCAGCAAAAGTAATTATAATAAAAGAGAAGGAAAAAAAACAGACAAAGCTGGCCTCATATATATTGTTAATGGCTAATTAGGGAAGAAGAATTACAGCAGATTCATCATATTTCATTTGAAAAGTTGGCTTTCAGAATATTTTGAATTTTTTTATATTCACCCACTAAAATTTTTCCAACACTACCACAATGATAAGATTTTTTATTTATTTTATTTATGTGATAAGATTTCTTCGTTATGTAATGCAGACATTCAAAAGTGTTTTAGTTTTTTATTCATCCTCTACAATTTTTCCAACACACAATGATACGATTTCTTTCTTTATGCACACTTACAAAATTGTTAAGAGGTTTTTTATTCGTCCACTACAATTTTCCAGCACTAACAGTTAGGCTTGGAAAATGGGCCGGGCCGGGCCAGCTCGGCCCTAAGAAGTGTGAGTCCAAGCCCTATTTTTGATGGGCTTTTTTGGCCCTAGACAACTATCGAGCCGGCCCGGGCCGGGCCAGCCCTCTATGAAATATACAAAGCCCAGGCCCTGCCAACGGGCCAAACTCTTTCGGGCTTTCAAGACATGCCTATATGGCCCTTGTTTGTATTAATATATAGGGAGCTTTAGTTTTAAACCATAATATAGTTTACTAATTTAGTAGAAAGAAATACAATTTAGTCTAATTAGCAAAAGGCCAAACACCAAAATGTAACAAAAATACCATTACAAAATATGAAAATTACAACATATGCCATTTTCAGTATTTAGTTTTAAACCAAAGCTAAAAAACGACATCAAACAAAATTGAACCAAAATGACATCAACCGAAACCGAAATTGAATCACAACCCATTCGCGCGACCTTTCAACTTCACCTCCAGAAACCTCTTCAACTTCACCTCCAGAAACCTCCAGACCACCAACGATCATCGAAGACCACCAACCCATTCGCGCGACCATCATCGAAGACTACCAACGATCGAAGCCGATTCTTCATCTCAGTTTCTGCGTTTTTCTGCATCGCAGTTTCGTTTTCTGCATCGCAGTTTCAGTTTCTGCATCGCAGTTTCGTTTTCGTTTTTGTGGAAAATAACTCCGAAATTAACCAATTAAACCTCAAAATTTCTGAAATCTTACCCAACTAACAGCTAGATCGTGGAAAATAGCTAGAAAACCATACCTCAATCGAAGGATTTGAGGGCCGGAGGAGAGAGATCGAGGGATTGGAAAACCGAGTAAAAATCCGATCAAAACCGGGGTTTTCCGGCAAAACAGCAGCAGCAGAGGTAGGAGGAAGGTCGGAGCTGGCTTGGGGTGCGACGCCGGTCAAAACTTGACCGGTCCAGTGGCTGGGTGGCTGACATGACAGTGGCTAGGGGGTTTTGTCGGTTTCGGTCGAAACAGAGGGGAGGAGAAAGGGAGAAGACGCGGGAGAGAGAGAGAGAGAGAGAGAGAGAGAGAGAGAGAGAGAGAGAGAGAGAGAGAGATCTGAGAAACTAACGAATTTGGGTTAGGTTTTTAAATGAAAAGGGTATAATTGTCTTTTTAATGACTAATGTAAGGTGGGTCAACAAATCTGGTCTTCCTCTTTGGCCTAATCCAAAATAACAATTCTTTTCTAGGTATTAAAACCCAAACCAAAATATCAAATGTCTTAAATACTAATAAGTAAAGTTATCTATGTATAATACCTAATTTTCCTTATATTGTATTAGTTTTAGGATATTTATCATAAAAATAAACAACATATAAGGTTCTTATTGTCTACAAATTAACCATTAAAATTTTGATCTCTCATCTACTTATCTCCCTTATTTTGTTTTAGGTTAGTTTATGATATTTGCACTAAAAACTCATAAATTTACAACCTTTCTTTCTTTTTCTCTTTTGTTTAACTTTGTGAATTTTTTTATTTCCGTCCTTTTTTTCATGTATGAGTTGGGTACCTTAGTGTTGGGTATTATGATCATTTATTTTTCTTCTCTTTGTTGGAATATAAATTATTAATTTGAGTCTTTAATAGTGTAGTCGATGGGATTACCATTCAACTAATTTAAACTATAAAATTCATGTTTCTCAAAGAAAAAAAATTCATGACAATTATGATTGTAATGAATGTGTATATTATTAATTATTTATAAAATGATATTATGAAGTGGGCCAAAACAATTAGTTAATGCCTTATAACTTTGCGAAGGGCCCCTCTAATGTGAAATCCTGGCTCTGTCACTGGTCTTAATGATCAAGTTGCATGATTTTTTGAAAGAATGATCTATAAATGAAGATGTGAAAAAATAGATAGTTTGGATCGTCGAAATTTTTTTCGTAGAGGACCCTTTCTTAAATCAAATTATTTGAGGGGTATATATATAATCTTCCTCTTATCCATTCGTATAACGAAACTTGGTTTCCTGTTTTCCCAGCAA
Organism: Prunus campanulata; assembly: GCA_034190965.1. Taxonomy (NCBI): domain Eukaryota; kingdom Viridiplantae; phylum Streptophyta; class Magnoliopsida; order Rosales; family Rosaceae; genus Prunus; species Prunus campanulata. Next base: position 7,428,211 of record CM067213.1, read on the forward strand.
AAGAAAAGAAAAAGACAAACACTTGGTTTCTGATTTGCACTGTTATTTTTTTCCCAAAAAGGATGGAGCAGTCACAAAGTACTACTCATGGTAGGCTGATTTTGTTTACATTCCTTCATGGGCTCATTCTTTTATGCATGAGCACACCTCTGGAATCTGCAACTCTGTCCAGTGGTAATACTTTTGGAAGTGAAACTGATCGCCTGGCGCTGCTAGACTTGAAGAAAAGAATCACTCAAGATCCTCTCCATGTTATGAGCTCCTGGAATGATTCAATTTATTTCTGCAGTTGGGTTGGCGTTACGTGCAACCCTTCCACCAAAAGAGTCTTGATTTTGAACTTGAGTTCTCATAAACTGGCAGGCTCTATACCACCTTCTATTGGAAATCTTACTCACCTTACTGGAATCAACCTCAGAAACAACAGCTTCCATGGTGAGATTCCTCAAGAAATGGGTCGTCTACGAAGCCTGCAAGCTCTCAACCTGTCTCAAAATTCCTTGAGCGGGAAAATTCCAACTAATATATCTCACTGTACACAACTACGTGTGCTGAATCTTTTTTCCAATCATATTATTGGGTCCATTCCGAGCCAACTCAGTTCATTGTTGAATTTAAAAATTCTAGGGTTTGCTGGTAACAATCTCACTGGAGCAATCCCAGGCTGGATTGGAAACTTTTCTTCTTTGCATGATCTTTATCTTTCCTGGAACAATTTTCGAGGAAGCATACCCATTGAGCTCGGGCGTCTGACAAGCTTGGGGGAATTCATACTTGGGTCGAACAATCTGTCTGGTATTGTCCCTTCTTCAATCTATAACATTTCTTCAATATACCGTTTCAGTGTTGCTGGAAATCAGCTGCATGGAGCGCTACCACCAAATCTCGGCATTAATCTTCCTAAACTCGAAGAATTTTATGTTGGTAACAACAATTTCACTGGCATAATTCCTGCATCGTTGTATAATTCTTCTAATCTTCGGATTCTTGATATGGTTCAAAATCATCTCACTGGGACAATCCCTGCTGAATATCTTGGAAGCTTGCGAAGCTTAGTTAGACTAAAGTTTTCTTGGAATAGACTGGGAAGCGGGAAAAATGGCGACTTGAATTTTCTCAACTTTTTGGCAAATTGTACTAGCCTAGAGATATTAGGTCTTGACACTAATCATTTTGGAGGAGAATTGCCAAGATCTATGGCCAACCTTTCTACCCAACTACGTATTCTTACTTTGGGGCAAAATTCGATACACGGAAGCATCCATGACGGCATTGGAAATCTTGTAAGCTTAAATACTCTTGGAATGGATAACAACTACTTCAGTGGAAGTGTCCCTGATGTAATTGGGAAGCTTCCAAAGTTACAGGAACTGTATTTGAATAATAACAAATTTTCTGGGCCGATACCGTCCTCCTTAGGCAACTTGACTTTCTTGATACACCTCTACATGGACAATAATAGGTTTGAGGGAAGTATACCTCCAAGTTTTGGGAGCTACCAAAGCCTACTCGATCTTGACCTCTCTAATAACAACATAACTGGCGCCATACCTAGAGAGCTTTTCAGGGTTTCATCCCTTTCAATTTCTTTGGACATTTCCCAAAACTCTTTGATGGGTTCTTTACCATCTGAAGTGAGTGAATTGGTAAATCTTTTTGAGTTGGATGTTTCTGGGAATAAGTTATCAGGTGAAATCCCCACAACCCTGGGCAATTGTATTATGTTGGTGCACCTGCATTTGGAAGGTAATGAATTTGAAGGAACAATTCCTCAATCCCTTAAAAATTTAAGAAGTTTGGAAGAAATAGATATTTCACGCAACAACTTATCAGGGCAGATTCCAGAATTTCTGGGCAAGTTTCCGTTTCTTCACTATCTCAATCTTTCTTATAATGATTTTGAGGGTGAATTGTCTAAAGAAGGGATCTTTTCAAATGCAAGTGGTCTCTCAGTTATTGGAAACAATAGGCTTTGTGGTGGCCTCCCAAAATTGCGTCTACATGCCTGCTCCATCAAAAAGTCCCATTCATCTCAACGACTACTTGCCCCAAAGGTAGTCATCCCTATCTCTTGTGCACTTGCCTTCATAATTGCTATGTCATGCTTCATTGTTGCTCGTTCAAAGGTGAACAAGTCAAGAGGTGGACCTGTAGCTTCACATTCTTACAAGGGTTGGAATTCAATCTCTTACTTAGAACTTGTTCAATCAACTGGCGATTTCTCTATGGACAATCTGATTGGTTCAGGAAGTTTTGGTTCTGTTTACAAAGGAGTACTTCCTACTGATGGGAGGGTAGTTGCTGTCAAAGTATTAAACCTTCAACAACGAGGAGCTTCCAAGAGTTTCATTGATGAATGCAAAGCTTTAAGAAGCATACGGCACCGTAATCTTCTGAAGATCATAACTGCATGCTCGAGCATTGATACTCAAGGTAATGACTTCAAGAGTCTAGTTTTCGAATTTATGGAAAATGGAAGTCTAGACTCGTGGCTGCATCCTAGAGATGATGAGCAATCTCAATGTAAGAGATTGAGCCTTATCCAAAGACTCAATATTGCAATTGACGTTGCCTCTGCATTAGAATACATCCACCACCATTGTGAAACGAGCATTGTTCACTGTGATCTAAAGCCAAGCAATGTTCTTCTTGGTGAAGATATGGTAGCCCATGTAGGCGACTTTGGTTTAGCAAGGTTCCTCTTCGAAGCATCAGAGAATTCCTCCCAAAGTCAAACCATGTCAGCTGTGCTAAAGGGTTCCATAGGCTACATTCCTCCAGGTATGTAGTTTCTGTCGTTCTCTTTTTATCTCTTGCTAATAAGTTATTGTGATGCAAACTTAAGTCTTTTCCCATTAAAAAAAAGAGATAATCACCTTTTTTTTCTTCCTATAAAACAAGTATCAATAAACTCATAAATAATAAGATCTAAGTTGTAAAGATGATTTGACTGTGACATACGAATGCATGTAATTAATGGCAGAGTATGGCATGGGAGGCCAAGTTTCCATCATGGGAGATATTTATAGCTTTGGAATACTGTTGCTGGAAATGTTCATAGGAAAAAGACCTACAGATGACATGTTCACAGAAGGTCTAAGCATTCACCAATTCACAGCCATGGCAATGCCGGACCATGCCATGGATATAGTTGACCCTTCATTGTTGATGGAAAGAGATGATGCAGATGGTGATGATGAAAGATACAACAATGACATACGAGCGAGACCAATTACAATCAATGAGGACCGCAGCCCTATCCAATTGCAAGCAACAAGATTGGAGGAATGTTTGGTTTCTGTGATGCAGATAGGACTCTCCTGCTCTGCAATATCACCATCTGAGCGTATGCAAATGGGTGTTGTTATCAAAAAAATGAAGGCAACTAAAGACTCATATCTCAATTTGAGAAGAAGAAGAAGAAGAAGAAGAAGAAGCGTGGGCTAAGTTTGTTATCTAATCTCAATCTATAGCCTCAGCTATCTGCAAAAAATTATTCTAATAAGGATATTACATGTATCCATGTGTGTGACATTATGTAAGGGTGCTTTATTTTGTTTAAGCGTGGGCTTCTGCATTTTGGCTTAATCAACTGCAACTTAATTAAAGATTTCACATGTTTTGTTTGCCGTCTTTGCATATATGGTTTGCTATTTATTCAGCTTACTAGTCCAGTGATTTACATGGATTCTAGTTTGGGCAATAAATTGGATATCTTGTAGATTTTGGTAGTGGTTGGTTCACCATCTTTCTTGTTCCAGATGCACCCAAATGACCTTACCCAATTTGTTTTGATGCATGTTGTACAAGAAAGCCCTCTTTTCTTGACTTAAAATAGGAATATAAATCAAGCTCCTATTCTATTAGTAACACTTTGATAATAAAAAAATCGAGCTGTTCTGATTAATTATATACACTTTTATTTCAATGCACTTGCATACTTTTTGTGTGGAATAACATCTGCACTAACCCTAGCCCCAAAAAAAAAAAAAAAAACATCTGCACTGTGTACTCGATATTTGTTCTATCCTGGAAGATGTACATTATTGTAATGACCTTGGGGCTCAACAACAACACATTGTTTTATTTCTGTGAGGGGAAAATCAACTAGTTACCTATTTGCGCGTGCAATTTTTGGTATTCATGGATTTGAAAGTACAACACAAAATACAGAGCAATTAACCAGCCTATAAGTTTGACCCCCTAAAAAAAAAGCAGTCTATTATAAGGCTCATTGTAGACAAAACTAACGAAAGCAGATTTTTTTTAATACAAACAATAGTCTAAATTACAACAGGGGAGGAGCTCCAAATTGTCTTAATTTTGATGTTAGATCGCTCCGCTATTGTAATGGCCCATTGTGGCTAGTTTATATTGGCCCTTTGTGACTAGTGACTTTCTTGGCTGAATTATGAATGCAATTCTAGAATTTTTCAACCCAAAAAAAAAAAAAAAAAAACTACTAGGGGGAAGGGTTGCTTAGACACACTACCAAGGTGTCATGGGGTTCAAATATGAAACCACTGGTAGTTAAGGTCATTTTTCACTGGTCTGCACTTTTAATTTTCTAGAAAACGGATTAAGTTGGGTATTGTCTTAATTAATTAATCAGCTAAAGACTAGATTATATGACTTTTTAGTGTTGTAATCTTAGAATGGCCCATGTAGGTTGTGGCGTGCATGTACAGTCTGAATTAATTAATTTAGGAATTTGTAATTTGTCAAAAGTTAATTAACAGATAATTGAGGGCATTCAAAAGCCATGATTATTGTTGATTTCTACCTAAATAATCACAATTTAGTCTAGTCAATTTTCTAGCATTCAAAAGTAATAATAAAAAAGAGAGAAGGAAAACACAGAGAAAGCAGGCTATGAGACAATCTTTCTCACCGGCATGATAATGGCTAATTAGGCGAGAAGAATTACAGCAGATTCATCAAATTTCATTTGAAAAGTTGGCTTTCAGAATATTTTGAATTTTTTATTCACCGACTAAAATTTTTCCAACACTACCATAATGAAGCTTTATTATTATTTTCTTTCTGTGATAAGATTTCTTCGTTATTTAATGCAGACGTTCAAAAGTGTTTTAGTTTTTTATTCATCCTCTACAATTTTTCCAACACACAATGATAAGATTTCTTTCTTTTATGCACACTTTCAAAATTGTTAGAATTTTTTTATTCATCCACTAAAATTTTCTAGCACTAACAGTGAAGCTCTTTTTTTGTTCTTTTTTGGGGTTATCTGCCAAAAAACTATCACGCATGTTGAAATGATCACCCTAAACATTTTTTTTTGTTGCCAATTTAGTCCTTTAATACTTTTTATTTCCAATTTAACCCATGTCGTCAAGTTTTTATACTTCCATAAAATTTCCCGTCAATTATAAGGGTAAGTTTGTCATTTTACGAAATACAGTGTTAATAAAAATTAAAGAAAATGTTTAAAACAAAAACAAAATCAAATAAAATTCAAAATAGATAAGAAAACCAGCATAAGAAAAATTGTTTGTTTATCCACTATAACACTGTATGAAGCGTTTTTATTTTTCTTTTTATTTTTTGGATTTTTATCACAAAGGGTCCATGAGATTTGCTAAATTATCACCTTTGGTCATTTATTCTTTTTTCTGACATTATTGGTCCCTAATGTTACACTTCACACATCAATTTAGTCCCGCCATCACGTTCCGTCAAAATTTTCTGTTAGATTGCTAACGTGGATGCCATGTGGATTAAACAATGTTTTAAATATTTTGGGTTTTATCACAAATAGTCCCTAAGGTTTGTGAAATTATCACCTTTGATCCTTTATAATTTTTTTCTGACATTATTGGTCCTTATGTTACACCTCACACATCAATTTGATCCCACCATGAGATTTCATTACATTTCTTTGTTAAA